>CAJZCY010000001.1:36493000-37107500 GCA_914969975.1 Anopheles atroparvus
AAACACTTGACCGTGTTCCAGCAGCGGGATGTATCGAACACACCCTCGGTGGTGTTGTTGATGTTCAGGTTGTTCAGCGGTTCCAGCTCCTCTTGTGCTGAAACGGGATACACACAAACACAAATTAATAACATTTGTTGAGAGCGTTGTTATGGAAAATGTCGATTTGATAATCGGCAACCACACAACATAAGACAAGTGATACTCTTTTTCAAATCAGGCAAAACGATTTCTAAGCTTGCTCAAACGTATTTTATTATCTGAACGATGAAAGATTATAACTTAATCCGCACACAACGCAATCAAAGTTAACCACAAATGAAGCCTAGTCTTTCACCTGAAATAAATACAAAGCACCTGTTGGTGATTGTAAACCGAAATCCCCTCGTTCTCAGTGTGGCATTCAATTTTCCCACGCATCGTCCTAGGTAGGATGAGTCTAGGAAATCTCTCGCCCTCTCTCAGCCCTTCGCCATATGCCGTACCGCAAATGGGACTCGTTCACCTGGGTTTCGATGGTGTTGGGAAATGGTACGGACAACCTCAATTAGAGTAATTCGCCTTTAATTGCCGTGTAAACTGCGGCGGCGGCGATGTGGTTTTCTTTCCGAGCAAACTCGAAGCACTCGCACTAGCAATGATGTGAGGCACGCTCGAGTCCACGGTTCCCGACGTCCGAAATCCGACCCGAATCCGGTCCCGATTTGAATGCTAATTACTAGTCGAGGAGAGGCCGCCGTTGGCAAATCGACACGAGTAGCACCGGACACCGGATCGTATCGTTCCAGCTGCTCATCCGCTTTTGCTAATGGACCCTCTTGGAGCGACGCGTTTGTTTAAATCTGGCGCAGTAATTACCGCTACAATGTCGAATCGCTCGAAGTGTGTTTCCAATTTGAACCGAGTGAAAACCTCCTCCGCCAGTGATTGTAATTGGAAGACCCATTTGTGGCAAATGAAATCGATTTCACGCGTTAAAGCAGCTCCCGTTAAAGTCGGATAGCTCGAGGGAGAGTAAGTCAATCACGAATGCAAATATCGCCAAGTCCTTGCGGGCAAGTTGTTCCACCGAATGGCCACAGACTGTTTCCAAACCCTCACCCATACATAGACAGCTATCGAGTAGAAGGTAAGCAGATTCAACAGGTCTCCGCAGCCGCAAGTTTCCGAAGACGGAGGGAGCGCGATTGCTTGAGTTGACCTCTTAAGTACCGCTTACCGGTAGCCTCAACAATCGCCTAATCGAGTCCTTGAGGCATTCATCATCGATTTTCCCTGGGCGTGCAAGGAAGAAGAAAGCTTTCTTCGCTCTCTTCGGGATGGTTTCTTTTTCCGTTTTTGCAACAAATGCCTGGCAGAAGCAGACCTGCCCTTCCGGTTTGAGCTTTTATTCCCTCCTAAAATCCACCGTTCGCCAGCGAACGGGAAAGTTAAGCTGATTTATTTCATTCCACTCTGCACTGGCCCGTTCGTTTCTCTCTTGTTCCCTGTACCCTGCCGCAAGCAGGAAGTGCAGCAAACCATACCCCCGGTTGGGTTTCGGGTAAAGCCTGCTTTCGAGTCCACGAATTTACTCTTGGCGGATAATTCGTATTCATGGCAAATGGCGCTTTGGCCCCGATAGGGAAAAATGTTGCCTACTGGCATTTCGGTGGCGTAGTTTTATGCGTGGTAGAGTTATCTTTGCTTGCGGTTCGGCTCCTTTGTGAGCAACCCTACCAATAGGTTACTTCACCGAGTATACTTTCGCGCTGTATTTTAATGGAAGTGAAAGGGAGTTTCTTGGGTTTTATTTCGTTGGTGTGAGTTTTAAATGCGCGTAGTGGATACATTTTCTCCGGACTTTCTGAATAAGCCGCAAAACCACGCAAAACCTTAGAAATTATGATTAAATTGAAATGATACCATCGAAAAGTTTTATAAAAACGATATCTTTATGCAAGACCCCGAAGGCAGGCCTCTTTGACCCAGTTATGCCAAGCATTTTTCATCGTTCCTTTGGTGTAGAATCATCGGTGGTGCTGTTTTTACCTTTAATTGTCTTGTGTGGAAGGATAAAACTTCCCAGTAGACTACCCGTTTCTAAGACACTGGCCAAACTTCCGGCTTACCGAACGTTCGCTCGTGGATTTCCCTCAGGAGTGAAAACGCGTTCCATCGACAAACGATGGATAAAGGTTGATTGTAAAATAATTGTTTTTTTACCTTTACCTCCTTTAATCCGAGAAGAAGCTGAGAATGAAGCTTGCCGTTGTGGACGCTCCCAGGGAAGCCCGTTCTTCGACCGAAGTCCATGAGAAGTCCGCCGGTACGTTGGCTCATCAAATAACGCGGCGTCGTATCCGTAAACCGATCACCAAGCCGACCTTCCTTCGCAACCGATGCCATAGCTAATCGGTCGCGCTTACCCGCCCGGGAAAGCGTCCATCATTTATGGTACGCGCCTTCTGCCGAGCCCCCTGGCCTTGGTGGATCTGGCCGGCCAAAGGAACGAGTGTCCGTACTTCGCCGAAGACTCCATTCTGCCGGGGAATGTTTTGACAGGGTCCAGGTGGCGTGTCGGCGGGGTAGGCCACTCGAGTGAAATTAAATGCCCGAGGGTACCGGAACGTCCATAAACATCATATTTCATAACTTCAGCTCCGACTTCCGGGACGCTTATCGTTCGCTTGCTGGCCAACGATCCCACGCATTCCTGGTCCGGGTCGTTGTTTTGCCTCTCAACCAAAGGAGCGGCTTGCGAGAGATGACCGGCATGTGCAGCGAACGAAGCGCACGAACATGGGCTTCGAACATGAATGCCTCTTGGATGAAGTCAGCCAAGGTTGTTTCCAAAGGCAGCAGTGGGAAGACATGCGAGTAAGTAGCTGGTTCCGTACCGGTGTGCTACCGTTAAGTAATTGAAGGCACGTTCTTGGCGTACATCCATTAATGGTGTGCGGTTTAAAGACCCAGAAAACCCCTGCAACATCTCCCACAAATGCTCACGTGCGTCCGAGCGGAACCTACAAACGTTTACGACGCAGCCCACAGATTTGTGTCCTTAACCTTTCCAGAGATTTGCAGCGATTTGAAGCGGCGTTAAGAGTCTCGTTCCCTTGGGGATGTCTTATCTGCGAGAGGGAGAGTGCTTACCGAGTGCTCAAGACAGTTTAATACCATTCTTAAGCACTTACCTTCCCGACACGTCGCTTCTGCAGCGTTTATCTTGTCAGTGTGGCATTGATAAATAGTTCGTGTAAGTCGATGGCCATTCCTGTCGATTACTTGCAGTGATGGCATCGGCAAACAAGTGTAGTGGTAGCTGCTTGCCGAAAGTTTTCCAACAATTCCCGGCGGACCGTTTCGAGATCCATTTCGAGAAAACTAGCGGCGTCGTAGAAAGCAAACTAACACATGGAATGCTAGTTATACCTCCTTTTTCCCTCAATGAAACCTTGTCCCACAATCGCAAGTAAGTGCGACAAAGTGCTCTCACGTTGTCGAACATCGTTAGGAACATCGGATAAAGTTAAACTTTTTGCCCTAACACCCTGGTTTTTTGGTTTTTTGCCTCGTGTTTGCCTTTTCTTGGTTCGGTTTACTCCCAGGCTTCCGTTTTCTCGTCTTCTTTATATTCACACTGAACCTACGATTCTCGCGTGTCCTTTCGACATACGGCAAACTTTTGCTCCCAAGGTGACGTACCGGAGCCGATGCTTTCAGCACTGCTGTGATAAAAATAGCACGGAATCAAATGAGATAACGAGCAAAGTGTCACCTGGGGGACCTGTGCTCAACTTTATCGATTGTTGAATTCAAAATAGTGGTCCTCGTCCTTTTTGTTTTCTTTCTCATTTTATGGTTCTCAACTGCCACGATGTATTCTTCACTTGGTTCTATTTCGATTTGGTTCGGTCCTAGAAAATATGGACAAAATGTCATAGTTATCTGCTATCAAACCAGATGCGATTGTACCCCTAAAAAACGGAGCAATGGTTCTAGAAGGTGAGAAGTATGGCTCAAGTAACAAGATTATTCGACATCGATACATGCCATTCGGGCACAACACTGCACGCACAATCCATCCAGGGTGTTTCGATCCATCCCGGGTGTATTAGGACACGACATTCCAATTTACCAACCCCCGTCGGTAAACGGTTTTGCCGAGGAATCGAAACACACAACGGCAAACACGGCGTGCATGATTACATTTTGTCGTATTATCCACAATCCGAGCAGCAGCGGACCCGTCTGTTTGCGAAACACGATTCCAATTCCTTTCCAATACGAAGGACGGGGACATTCGTGACATCAAAAGAAGTCGATAGGAAAGAAACTGGTGGCCCGTGCAGTGAGAAAGACAATTTCCATTCCACTTCTTTCCCTGTCCATTACGCTTGGTTTGCTTGATGCTTGTTCCCGAGAAACGCCAGCACCATTTAGGATACGTTGTGCTGCACGGCGGAGGAAGACCTTATCGCTGTATGCAAACATCGTGTGAAGTCAATTTCTCCTACGTCCTGGTACCCCTGGAAGCACTTGTAATGAAACATGTAGACCAACTGTCTGTCTAAGGACGAAGCCCAACTGATACAAGCACGATGGAAAGGCAAACGAGTAGTGCCGTGAACGAAAGTCCGAGCGAAGGAGCAGTAGTGGATTCAATTACGTGAAAAACTTTCCATTCGGTTCCGGTTCCGGTCGGTGAGAAGCCCCAGCAGCGGAAGTCGCACGCAGTGTAAACACGTTCGTTTCGCATTCAAACATGGCAGGCAACCATCGATGGCTACCTACGGGTCTCCCGGGGGTAGAGTTGGCAACATCGATAGATTGCGTAGCAGTCCTTGTTCGCTGTCGCTACGTGTGAAGTCCTTTTCTGATAGGTTGCAAACTCAGCAGACTTCTGCTTGGTTACAACGACCCGAATACCAAGGAGAGGGATTACATCAAACCAAAGGGAACGCAATTTAATAATGTACCCAGCAGTGTCATGCATAGCAAATCGAGTAAACGAATCTTTTTTTTTGCGGGGCCATCCACTTTCTCAAACCTGTTGAAGGTACTCGAGGGGTGATCTGTTACAAATTCTTATTGCGTGGCAACTACAGAATTTTTCTTCAGTTTATCGGTTCCACGCGTGATACAACCACGATCAAAGTTGAACTGGTTGGTAAGGTTTGTGATGCGGCATCGGGCAAACATGGAATGGAAGGGTAAAAGATTGGAAAATGACCGTGACTCTTCTGAGAAAGCAACTCAATCTCCGCCACACCCCAGTCAGTAGTCAAAAAAAGGTCAGTAGTTCTCGATTGCTTCCGAAGGGCGTTAACGAGGGCGATAAAGCGTCGGCCGGCAGAGCATCCGGTCGGTTCAATTCGAAAGCCTGCGAAAAGTCAAACAATTCGATGAACCTTTTTATCTAGAGTGCCCGAAAAGCTGCCTTGTTTTTCAGCGCCTTTCTATCCTTCCATAATCCGGCACCCGGAGGCAGTGAAGTGCGAAATTACTGCTCATGAATACATCAGCACTTGTGACTCTTCTGTTTGCCAGATATAGTTTAAAGATACGCTTGCTCATAGTTGGCGTGGCGTTAACCCTGATTTACATATCACCTCTGGTCGACCGTCAAGATAACGTGGGCTGTAAGTGTTCTGAGGGGGGAGAGGAAACCACTCAGAGTCAAAGCAAATGGCAGACAAGCCAGTGAGCACAACTGAAAGTATAGTAGACTACGATGGCCTTGCCATCAGCGCCGCATGGTTTATTATTAATTAATGTAATATGAATTTGTAATTAATGTAACAGCACGAGCACGGCCTTCCCGGGGGGGGAGGGGGGGGGGGTGGGATTGTCTGCAAGACTTTCGGAGTTAAATTTTGCCCGCCATTGCCAGCAAGTCAACCTCCCATTCTTCTTAATCGGAGGGGAGACACACTATGATGTTTGACGATAATGGCACGAAAAATTGGAACAAAACCGGGATGGTTGTACCTCCAGGCAAGGCCCTGAACCTTCCCCCTGGAGAGGCGTTTCTTCTTCTTTTCGTGTATCCCGAGGCGACTCGGTTCAGCGGTTTATCGAGTGGAGCCAGCGGAGCCAGCGGTGTTTGCCTACGAAGCGATAATTCTGTCGCATTCAATTAGGCCCCGGCTATGATTAATACAATTTGATAATAATTTCCCTGTTGGCTCACCAACGTTCCTACCTGTGCGCGAAAAACGAAACGTTTCCTAACGAGGGCAAAATTCGTCAAATTATTTGAATCTCTTGGGAGCAAGCATTCGAGAACGTCATAAGAAAATAAAACTCAATTTCGTCGTTGAGCGTAACAGAGAAGGAAGAATCGCTTCTTCCGTTCGTCTGTCCTTGAAGGAGATATATAACAACCATTAGAACTTACCTGCACCACTGTAAATCTGGAAGCTCTTCTTCCGTATCGACGGCGTCCCGGAGTAGTTGGAGTTCGTGTCGTCCAGGTTGAAAGCCGTCACTCCGGCCTGCAAGAGAACCGAGCGGGAAGAAACGGAGCGGGAAGAAAAGTGAAAATAATTTTCCATTAATTTTGCATCAACTGAATGGACCAAAACAAGCGTAAAGTGAAGATTTAATAAACCTCCGTGGAAACGGTCGCGAAAACATACACCGTCCGGAATTTGATATTTTCCCTACTCCAGCGGAATTCCAACGAGACACGGTTGCATCCGGTCGACGTCCGAGGAACAAGAAACAAGCGTACCACAAAAAGCGGCCGTGGTCCAGGTTGTAGAGAAAAAAAGGAACATAAAATTACCCCCAAAAACACAAACTAATCCCGAAAACTCATTCACTGGACCCGCTAATAAACGGTTCTCAGGTTCGCTGCTGCTGTTAAGGGTGACCGGAGAAACGCCAAGTAGAACGTCACTTGGCGGAGGTCAGCGGAGACATCGTTAAATCTTTCATAAATCACACGAAAAGTTAATCCGGTCTGAGCTAAATCGAGTCAGCGAGCCATTCGCGTCCCAAGTGGCGCTTGGGCCCTGGCGATCCCGGCAGCCGTTAATGTACTTTTATGGTACGGTATGGTTTTATGAGTGACTTATGATTAAGTTTGCGTTGTCATTTTTTTTTTTCTTTTAGGGAGTCAAAACGTGACAAACAATTTCGTAAACTTTTCCCATAGCTCGGATGCCATCGCATATTCACAAGAGTTAGTTAACAGTAGATAAAACATAGAGTAATAAATCCAAATCATTCATATTTGTTTACTATCCAGAAAAGGTGTTTGACTCTTAGAAAATTGGCTTCATGAATCTGATCTGACAAAAATGATATTAAAACACGTATTCTTGAAATTATATGCCCAAGATGAAGCTTTAAATCCTAATGCTGCTTACAAAGTTGCATTCTTAATTTCTTTCTGCAGCATTAAACTCTACGATTGTTAGGAACTGCAACCCTTATCTGGTGCATGCACAAGATGCAGCCGTGCAAAAAATTTGCATTAACGGAAAGGTGCGTTCGCTGCATTTCGCTTGGGGATTTCTCAAGATAACCTTCGTCACCTTTCTTCCGTTGCCGGTTTGCTGCTGTAGTGGAGAAAGTTTTGCAAGAGCATTACTGAAATGCTAATATTTCCATTCACTTTAATGTGGATTAAGTAGTTACTAGCTTGAGCTAGAATAAATTAGACCCACAGCGGCAACTGAACCTTTTGCAACCAGAAGCATGATGCAATTGGTGAACCAAGCATAAAGAAGGATTACGCTAAGTTCACCATTCTCCGTAACCACGTCCCGATAAGTTTGCTATTGCTCGGCTACGCCAGCTGAAGATTGCCGTAATGTAAACCTGTTAATATTTATGTTGGACGAGACACACTGGAGAAAAATTGCAGCACAGCCTCTACACCCCGACACAATGGCTTCCATTTATATCCATAAGAAAAACCGTCCCGGGCCCGAAGAATCCCACTCGGTACGGGAAGACGGGACGATCGCGAAGCTATTTGCCTCCTCATTTCGCGCAAATTACCATTTCACCTTCTGCGTTCTTTCTTCCGGCATCTGGAAGCTTGCCAAGCGTTACCTTTTCCTTCCACACCGAAACGGAACGCCACTGAAGGCGAGTGAGTGAGAGGGAGAAGGATGGCGGTGAAAAGAAGGTAGACCCATTCATCATCCTGATTCCGATCCTTGTTAACAGTGATGGCATCGTGCTTATCATCATTATCACATCCTTTAGCTGTGGCTTGGCTAGTGCTGGCATGCACTAGCTGCACGCTGCACTTGCGGAATCTGGGAGGAACGTGGGAACGACGAGGAGGAAGTGCACTCCTTGCTTGCTGCAGACGTGCGTTCGCTTCGAGAGAGGCAAGCATCATCCCAGCTTAGCACTGCTTCACCTCAGTAACAACTAAAGCTCGTTTGATAGCGTAAGGGAAAACGTTCCAAATTTATAATCCTCTCCATGTTTTTCCTTTTTGGTTTCGTTTTATTTTGCAATGCTCCATTCCTCTACTCTCTGTTGATTCACCAACTGCTGAATGACGCTATGAGTGGAAACCTGGTGCAGATTTCAAGCACACATATCGGGTGCAGCCCGGTGCAGATACTGTTGCATCTGGTCCTACTAGAACGGATTCCACTGGCAAACTTTGAGCTCGCAAGCTTTACTCGTACGCTGCGTTGTTGGGGACTTATGTCGGGCTTTAGTTGTCATATGCTTCGCAATGCTGCGTATTTGTGAGCGGTACTTTGGTGCAGATTTTTTTTTCTATTGCTTTGAACAAAAAATGCACTGGAGTTATAATTCCAGTTATTTTTACAATGTAATTCCACCGATGGGATTTTTTTAACATGGAATTGTTTCACTCATGCATGTACGTTTCAGTTGCATGATCGTGCATATAGGAAACAATCCGTGACATAGAATGTGGAAACGAGGAATGCTCTGTGCAGGGTTCAGAAAAAGTTTCATGCTTGGGTTTTTTTTTCCAGCACAAGGGAAATAATTCCAGCAAGCTGTTCTATACGTTAATCAAAAACGAGTTTTTTAGTATAAGCTACAAAAGTATATACAATGTGTCTTCATGTTATAGTAACAAAACATTTTCCGTACTGAAAAAAATTAAAGGTCTGTTTTGTAGAAAAATGTATTTTATGTTTAATACAAATTGAACTCTTTGAAATCTTCTTAATCCAATACCATTTACGGGCAGCAGTAAAACATTAATGCTGCTCCTCTTAAGACGTTCTGATTGTTCCACTATTATTGCAATGCAATTTTATTGCTTCGTTTTTCAAATGATGGCATCTTAGACAAATTTTAATTAACGGTGACGGTGGCACACCGACCATGGTTGTCTTTTGGATGTCGAAATCTCATTTCGCCCCATAATTACCCCACTGCTCGGCTAAGTGGTTCTCAGTGGGCGCATCTTATCGGAGCCCTTCCGTAACGGAGCAACACAACGTCAGCACATAATCGCTCTCCTTCGCTATCCAGTTTGTGGCCATCGGTAGTTCAGAGAACAATAAAATTATAATTACCATGCCTCAGCGTTGGAACACGCCAATCGACCGAATGGCAATGATTGCTTTCCAAACGATCGAGCGGCGCGCGCGCGTTTTGCCGGAAGTGCTATAAAATTTTGGAAACCATCTACCATAAACGGTGCGAACGCGGGCGGAAGTAAACACGCGGAACTATACTTGCTCAACGGTGCATTTTGGAACGTTTTGTCGATTGCGAACCATAAAAGTGCCGCTTTAAGTGTTCCCTCTTCGAAATGTAGGGAATACGTGTGGGAAGTTGCCCAATGCTGAAATGCCAAAAAACGTTTGCCAACACGGAATAAAAATGGCTCAGTAAACATCATCCAGTGGGTTACTTTGAGCGACTTTTATTGTCCCTTTTCTTCACCTTTCCATGCCTTGGCTTACTTGGTTCCTGCATCCTCGTGTCAAAAGCGGCAGTTTTTTTTTCTTTCTTCCAAAAACTCCTTGAGGCAACACACTGGAAAGGCGATAAAATATCAACAAACGTCACCTTACATTCACCGCAGGAATGTTTCACAGATTGTGCCGTTCGGGACGCAGCGGAGCATCCAACCAAGAGATGAGATTTCGTGACGTTAACAAGGGAGCTAAGCCAGCTTCGAGAAGACCATGAAAATAGCACCACGTAAAACAAATAACGAAACAAAAAGCCGCCGTGCGACCATGCGTGGACACTATGTTAAGACGTGAAGCCGGCGGAATCGCTTACTTCGCTGCTAACTTCAGGTGGGTGGAAAGCGTTTTTGAATAACATTACTGTTTTGCATTTGAGAAAAATCCCATTCCGTTCGGTTACGTCGAAACGTTTCGGGTCTAGAAGTTGAACTTCCGCTAAACACCTTAAAAGCTAAGGTGGTTAAAAGGAAATATATTCCGTCGGAAAAAGAGGAAGAAAGATGAAGGAGAAGCACATGGAACATGGTTGCAATTTTTCATTCACACATCCTCGCAACAAAAGCACTTCAAGTTCCTTTTTCTCTAGTCTTCCTGTTCCACCCGTACAATGGAACCATCCTTTGAATGGTTGGCTTGTATTTTTATATCTTCGACGCGGGCTAGTAGTCTCCAACGGCTCCTGTGAGTGCCCCGGCCATCCCCCAAGCGGTTCCTCAAATCTCACTCGCCCCTCGTGTGCGTGTACTTGCCTTGTTCGTTACTACAAACGAAAGCTAGACGCAAGTTTTCCTTAGACCTTCAGCACAAAAATTGAGCAAGAAAACCAAACGACCCGCCAGACATAGGATGCAGGACGAAGGACACGAGCTTTCCACGTTAACACGCTTTATCGCTTCGCGTGTATAAAACAATTACTTTTTCTTAAATGCTCTCTACCACATCGAATAAAACGCACACACACCCGGCGGCTTGGTTTTCCACTCGGCTAGGATTCTCTTGTGCGGAAATGGTGCCTCAAAGCCGTGCCGTGTTGTTCCCGTGAATGTCCTTTGGCGGATGGAGTAATCGTTCCATCGCTCGCATCATGCCGCCGCTGCTCAAGGCGAGAAGCTTACGGAACAGCGAGCTGGCGCATGTGACACAAACACAAATGGCCTCAACACAGGTTATCAGTTTCACTCAGGTACAGCACTCTGGCTGCATGTCCTGTTCCAAGACCAATGGGCCCACGAGAACGTGCTGCTGCACGGTGAAAGCTATTTACCAACTTTACACCGCTTAGTCTTTAGGGATGATCACTGATACGGCTGCAGCGAGTTCAAAACCAGTAAACCGGTGGACACTCGCCACCGACTGCGTGGGTTACGTGCTCAATTCATGCTGTCCAGGATGCCCTGTCGCTTCGACACGGCGCAAACTGAAATGAAGCTGCATGGAGGCTCGACGGAGTTGATGAAAAATGGAACCGTGCTTCGTTTTGCGCGTTTTCCCTTTGTTCACTTCATCTGCCATTTGACGAAGCAACCGCACGGGATACTCTGGCGTTTCTTTGGCGTTTCGAGGAAGAACTTAATTTACTTTAAATCGGCCACGGTGAAGCCCCCGAAGCGAGTCGCGCAAACGCTGGCCCGTGTTGCGAAACACGCTTCATTTTCCAGTAACGTTTATATTTTCTTCCCACCGATGAGGATGTTATCGAGGAGCCTCAAAGGTTTCTTCGCAGCACGCACCTATGAAAAGTGTTGCCGAACAGTTAAGCAACCTTTTTCCTTTCGGCATTCGATAACATTCCGACGTGTGCAAAGCTAGCACCGTCATCGTGCGGTACCGTCGAGCATCGCGATATCGTTCGCTCAATGTCGTTTACATTTTATTAAATTTGACTGCGGCAAGAGATCGTGCAGCAGAAGAGGTTACGGTTACATCATCCGTTTCGTGAAGCGATCCGCCTCGTACGTTCGCTGGGAGAAAGGATGCTTTTGCAACCGATCCGTGTGGCGCGGCAGAGCCTGCACAATCACAGCCATTTTGGGAGCACGGTGGAAAAGCACTCAACCTTAGCATCGACCTATTTAGCATTCCTGCGGCATCGCGTCGACACGCGTCGTTTGCGAGCCCGCGCAAGGCACCAGACAGCATCGCATAACATAGCTGAGTTCGCCTGCCTGTTCTTAAGAATCGCAGGCCGAATTGGGGGAACAACGGACGGGCGAGTGGAAAACATAATTCCGATCGAAACGTGTGGAAATGCTCGTACGCACGATTGCATCACCACGTGTATTCGTATCGGATTGTTTGTGAACGGATTGATCTTGGGCTTGTATAACGGGAAAATAGAAAGCAAAGGAGTGCGAAAAAAAGAGTCGGAAGTCCTTCCATGCATGCTTCATGATGGGGAGCTCCTTTGGTTGAAGTACGTTTCCAACGCAGCAAAGTACAGGAATTTCTGCCTTCATCAAGGTTGAAGCTTTTTCCGGTTCATTGAAATATGGAAGGGAAATTCATGCTTGCTTCGGCAATCGGGGCTCGCACGACCTTCCATTCAACAACCAACCAACACCTGCACGTTTTCCTCGGGGAAAATTCTTTACGCAGAACGGCTTAGACTTCCTGCTCGCTTAAAGTTAAATTAAAAGCCTCTTAATATACCAGTTGTAACAACTCTTCCAGGTGAAATGATGTGTACCTTGAAGAAACATAGAAAGAAATTTAATTTCCATCAAAACACCTTTAACATCCACCAATGCAACGATCAAGCTTCGTTTAATTTCGCTGCTTGTAGGAGTTCACCCTGGACGTTAAATAAACCTGCGGAACCCGTGAAGAATATCCGTCAGTTTAACCGAGTGAATCGCATCGCATCCAAGCCATAAATCATACCTTGTTAGTGCCGTTTGCTTTGCAGGTATGTACAGTTATTGCATTGTGGCAAACTCAATCCACTGTCAAGCATTAAACCGGATACCGGAGGAAAACCTGCACGAACACACACACTCATGGATACTTACCGCTATGAGACTGCTGCTGATCGATTCCTGTCCGCGGACGTTCGATTTGAAGTGCTCGATGACCTCCCACTTGGGCTTCTTGGGCGAGCTGTTCTCGTGTATGGTCATGGAATGTGCCGGCGACGCGGACTCCAGCTCGAGCGTGACGGAGGACGTGGTCTGATCGGTGGGCTGCTGGCGCAGGGACGAGCAGCGGCGTGCGAACTTGTTCTTGCGCAACGTCGCAAAGTCCTGTGCCGGCGGGTTGCAGTGGTGGCGGTGACGGTGTTGATGTTGGTGGTGATCGTGATGGGCGTGGTTGGTGAGAGGGAAAGAAACAAACATGAAAACACACAAACGAAGGACCGTGTTTGGGTGGTGGGTGGTGACTTCTATTTTCGTGAGATTGTGTAAGCTGCCCGCAAACGGAGCTGCCCCAACGTAATTCAAACTTATCACACACAGGGTGCTTGAAAAAAAAAGCAGGCAAACACATCGTGCGTTTCTCCCTCGAGGGAACACACGACAAGTAAGGTCACCTGGGAGGTTCTTGGGCCCTTGGATCCTTCCCAATTTGCCTCCAAGTAGTTTGTGCGTAATCACGGATTTTTGTTTTTGCTTTACGTCCTTCAAACTTACCAGTTTGCCATCGTTGCTGCTTTTCTGTTTGATGCGTAGGGAAAACCGCTTGCTCCAGTCACGATTCTGGTTCTCGGTCGAAAACGAACGCAGCAGAGGGAGCGGAGACGTCATGTTGATGCACAATTTAAGGTGGTTGCAGGGCTAAGGATGTTTAAACCTGAAATGAAAACGTAAAAGTTTTAGAGATTTCTTCCTAATTTCGAAGAAAATCTGTTTTCTTCAATTTACATTTAATGCATTTTTGATGTTTTTACTGCAAAAGAAGGAATATTGTTAGATTAAAATTATATTATTCAATGTATTCATGTACGCTAAATTATACGACCCGAACATTATTGGGCTTTTTTTCGACCAGGTCCTCGTTTTTTTGTGCATTTTTAACTGCATTTTTTTAATAAATTTTAATGTTGAAATATTCTTATTAAAGCAATGTTTCATTTTGTATTACTTTGCTCTACTTTCAGAACTCTTCTGACACATTGTTTCGTAAATTGTTTAATGGTTTTGGTTTCATCCACGTTCAGCAGCAAACTGTTTCTATCCACCATCTTCTTTCGCCAAATATTTATTTATTTGTCGTCAAACACGACAAATTTGACAACAAATAAATAAATAAATAAATAATTATTCAAATATTGTTTTCCTCTTTTGAACATGGATAGAAGAGAACATTAAAGACCGCTCATTCATCGCTCATGGTTTTACCATCGATAATTTGGTCTAAAATTTTACTGTTGACATTTTCAGATCGGTCCCAATTTTCTCGTGCGGTAATCCTAAATTTATCGCTCCCTTGCGGCTTAAATGAAGGAATGCATATTGGCGGTAAAGGTCGAAAATATTTGCTATCCGTACGACCTTACCGAGCAAATTGTGAGCCATTTGGAGCGAAAACGCGAACCGATTACCATTCCCTCGTGGAGTGTAATGGATGCCATTGCCGTTGTAATGAATTCGATCTACGTATCAACACCGGTGTGCCATTTAGCACTCAATAGAAAACTTGCCGCCAGATGCCGCAAGAAGTACTATCTAAATAAACTTGGGTCTTCTCATTACGCTGCGTGGGAGTGCGCAAACTGGCGAAACAGCAATCCCCTCCATCCGCGTTGGATCGGAGCTTTCGGGGCGAGAGAAAATGAAGATGTTGACTTTGTCTCCTTCCCTTCCCTCCGTCCCTCGCATGCTGGAATCGAAATTCGTCACGGGAATGTGCGAACGAAAACAACACTGGCATGTCTAATTGATTTTGCTCTGTCCTCGAAACAACTGTTAACTTCGCTTCCTCTTCGCCACCAGTAACGCCAGTGGGAAGAGCCGGTAGAAGGAAGAAATACTAAGTAAATATTTGCTTCTGTCAGCTAAACTCATTTCCAATCCGAGTTCGGCCTCCCCCGTCCCCCGTGGGGAGCGTTCTTGTAGCCAGAAGGGTCATCATTTTATCTGCCAGTGTTTTTATATTCGTCCCCACTCTCTCCTCCCAAGCTCCGGGGATTCGTTCGTTCGGTCATGTATTTATTTGTTTTCGTACGCAGCACAACGTGGAGGAGAAGTTTCCCTTGAGCCACCATAATTGAAAGAAAACTTTTACTCCTACTATTACTTACGCCGCCGATAGTGCCGACTCGAAGATCACGAAAGCAAGAGCAAAGGAAGTGCTGGTGCGTTCATTCTCTTTCCATGAAAAAACCGGCGCCTTCCTGCATCGCTGCTCCTGACAGTCCATTTTGTGTGTTTAGGTGAGGCACAGTTTTGTTCGCGAAAGTGTTTGTTGGAAAAGTTCTGTGCCTCTTCTTTTCACGCCGAGCAGCACAACAGCGCTGCAAGGCACAAGAACATGTCCAGGCCAGGTTGGAAAAGCCCTCTGCCATTATTTTGTTTCCATTTTCTTTGCAATTGTGGTTAGCATTTATCTGGCATTAAAAATAAACAATTGCCCTTTCACATTAATGTACATTGGATTGTTTCTTTAGATGTTTCAATTGTCAGTATTTATCTTAACCGACGTGGTGAAGAATCGAAATTTAATATCAGCACTTTAATTTCCAAAGCTTCTTTATTGTTTTCTAGTTCGCCTGTGCACTCGATACCAATAACAAAGAAACCGCACGATCTAGCCAACTGATTATCCGGCGTTGTTATTACGTGTTTTGTTTAAAATACACGTACAAACTCTGGTACGGCATTGCGATAGCATTCAGATGAGACCTCGAAACATAAAAGTTGAGCGAAACTACCCTACATCATTATTAATCCAAAAGCTCTGTGCACCGATGCGGCATGCTTTCAATTATGCTAATAAGCGTGTTTTCACTCATTCATTTGAATGCAGATTTGATGCTGATGAAAACTTTCCATCGGGCTCGTCCTTTGCTTCACTGTGCTGTCAGCCATTTCTATTTCTATCCTGCTCGTTCCCTGACCTCACCTCGGTGAATATTCATAACAATGAATGTTAACCTGCGTGGCAGGAGTGTTTCGGCGAACGGAAGGACGCAACATCGGAGTTCTCCTCTGCCGAAACAATGCTCCCTTCGCCGGTCGCAATTCGTGGTCTCCTGGCCGCAATTCGTGGTCCGACCTTATTCGCCCAACAAAGGGCGGGTGCGTCGCACTGGACAACGCTAATGAAGTCTTTGTTCTAAAAATCCCCAAAAACACTGCCATTTGTCCGTCTATTATATCAAGGCGACGAGCAAACCCGACACGAGCAGTAGGTTTCCTTCCCCTTGGCTTAGCTTCTTCGTAAGGAATATTTACTCATCCTCTTTAGTGGCTTTGTTTGGTACGCGCTAGATTCGGATTGCCACGGGCGATGATCGCGAGTTTTCGCGACCAATTTGTGGTCAAACAAATATTAGCTCGCCGTTTCGCTAGATGCCACATCCATTTCTCGCCCCGAATTTTATCCGGGGTCTGTCCACACAACAACAAAATCGATGGATAATGTGACGCAAATAACATAAAACAAAGTCAAAGAATTTATTCAGCTATTCCACTCCGCCACTCCGCCAAAGCTCACACTGCGATTCAAAATGGAAGGTTTTGCTCTTTTTCATGGTGGTGGATTGGAAAAATTCCAACCACAAAAGCCTGCTTCACACTTTCGCTTCCCTTTTTTTTTTTGGCTAGATATTGCCAACATCTGAAAATAAAAACGTGCAAATAAAATCGAGCAGCCATCGAGTTCAGCTGTCAATCCATAAACACACACATTCATGATAAAAAAAATGAAATACTGCCTTCGATGAAGTGTGCACCCCTTTCGATCGACATCGGCAAAAACCGAACCATATTTCGATTACATTTTCCGCTGCTATCATACTTCTCCCAGCGGTGCGAATTTTTTTATGTTGGAAGAAAAGGAATATGAGAACACAACCGCACACACACACAAAGCCGCCAAGCTGATAGGTTTGAGAGGACGACAAGCCATCGTTCGGCCGGGGAAAATCTCATCTGCTTCGTTGTTCATCTGCTTTCCACTCCCAGCGAACCGTCCGGGCGGCGCAGTGATGTACAAGTGCGGTTAAAATCGACTCTCGACACTCGGCTCAATCCAATCGCTTTTATTCGCCTAACCATTTTTGAAAAGCCATCAACTGGGAATCCGCAACGTACCGCCCCTTTCTGGCTGCAGGAGATTAAACGCAGTAAGCCGACAGTTAATATTCACACCGTCTATGAAGGTTTCCGGTGAGCTACGGAAACACATACAAACCATCATTAAAGGCACCGTTCGCGTTGATGGAAATGGTGGAATATTTATCCAAACTTAAAGTTTTCCCTTTCATAGTTAAAATATATTTTATTTCAAGAAAAATAAAATTCAAAAGATGTTCCTCACTGAGCTTTCCGTACTAGTATGCAAACAATACATTCGTTTGAGAAAAATAGCAAAACGGAATCGGGGTCGGAATATGCGCAGCGAAAAGTTTCCCAAATTCAGTCTAGGTCCAATTAAAAATGGCAAACACAACATGTCGGTCGTTAGTGCCGGTCCGTTGGAATGATTGGGCTGAATTGGAACCCTTTTTCTGTCGAAAAACCCGCCCGTAACGAGAACAGAAAGTTTCTGCAACGTAATGTCTCTTTTTTGTTGTGTGAAGAAAACTGGACATTTGTTGTAAAAAAAAACAAACTTGTTAAAATGAATCATTCATTGAACAATACTTGTTTATTGGACTAATGAACTGCCCTTTTCATGCATTCACCAACGAAGACACGCGGTCCACAAAATGAACAGTTCGAAAATCGATCAACCTTTTTTTCTTTCTACAAAATGTTTATCCTAGCAAAAAGAGGTCGAGAAATTGGGGGTTAAAAAATCAATAGGCTGCCGCAGCGCAGCGCAAATGATGGCGAAACAAGCGTGATATAAATATTCATCGATGATTGATTTCACTTCCATATTTTTTTGTTCCTTTTCGCTTCGATTTCGGTGTCCTTTCTGCTTTATTGATTGTACACATTTTTATTGCAGTCATTTCGTCCTTCCGCGATTCCACCCATTTCACTTTCGACGCTGCTAAAATGGTGACGCATAATTTGATTTCCGTTTGCCAGCATCCACTTTCCGACGCTTCCGTCCAGGCTGTTTTGGGCGATCGACCGGTCTAATTAAATTAGCCACTAAGTGAAGCATGAACGCGGAACACATGCTGGTCGCGAAACACGTCGATTCTGGCGGCGAAAACCAATCGCCCGCAAATGGCGCAGTTCGCCGTGTCGCTTTCACCACTTGATTCCCTTCTTTGGCGCCCATCGATCACTTGTGGCTTCCGATTTCCGAGCTTCCCGGGCGGAAGATCAATTAGTAAAAAACAAACCCAGCCACGCTCGAGCACGCCTGTGTCCCATCCATCTTGTGCGATCTTGAGGTGGGACACGGTGCAAGCAACCGTAAACGCACTGTCCGTGGCAACCCATCGATGAGCAAGTGTTGTTTCGGCCGTAGTAAGCCTGTAAATTAATTCTTCGCACACACGCCCATAAGCATGATGTGTGCTGGCGTTGTCACCGGAAGACGATTGATGGCTTTATGTTTCATTTATCTCGCATGATTAATGAGCTAACTGGGGCCAGCTCGAGGCTCATTAATAAAATCTACCTTAATTTGAGCCAGCGAAACTCCATTGGTGTCAATCCAACCCATCGCTGGGAGGTATTGGTTGTTCACAGTTTAATATATCATATCCGAATGCTCGTTCGCTCCCCGAGGAAAATGGGATTAAAAGTGAACATGTGTGCTTTCAAACTCTCTGGAAACGATAGAAAATATGCTCGATTAGGTAAACTATTTTACGTTAAACAACTTATCTTGAGATTTCCCTTCCGATCGCATCAAGAAACATGGGCCACGATTCAGGTTTTGGTGCGTCGAAGGGGTTTACAAAATCGTTTGATGGGAAAGTCAAACGCTTTAGTCTGTTCGCATATTATCCCATCAGCGATTACAAGTTCAAAGTGAACATTCCCCCATCAGCGTCATGTATAATGTATGAGCGTTAAAAGTCGAAGACCCGAACACAACCACCATAGCAAACAAAAATGTCTACCCTGATCTGTAACGAAGGCAAAAAAAAAATACGCCCCGAACCGATACGTGTATGTCATCATCATGGCGACATTTAAGCTCCCACACGATGGACCTGCCGGCCCGCAGAATTTCCCGTTAAATTCCGAAAATACCGAAGAATGCCTCGGTAAACATTTTCCGTGGGATGCCATTGGCGATGTAAAACACCCTGCCTTCAACATCGAACGTACCACAAACCACCTTCTGGAAGTAATCTTTACTGGAATCCGTTCGCTTTTTTTTTTTTTGCTCGGTTTATTCAGTATTCCCTTTGCCACGCGTTCATACTTCTTCCCTTCGTCATATGCCTCCAAGGCGGGCTCTCCGTTATCACCCGGTTATCTGCGCCAGCGGGCAGCTGTTGCTGGTTGTCAATTTATTATCCAGCTCTAGATTAAATCATTGCCGGAAGAGATGAAAAGCTGCACCGAAAGCTAACCGGACAGCTGCTGCTGCAGATTGGTGAACCTCTGACCATGCAGAAAACCGTCACACTACCTTCATTTGGATACGACGAAAGGGATGCTGACATGATGAATACACAAGTGAAGGGCGGAGGATGAACAAGGGACAATCCAACCCGGCCCAGCCTTCTGCCCGCAGGAACAATGCATAACAAAAGATTCGAATTGAGATTCATGAATAAAACATGTGTGTGTGTGTGTATGTTTTGGAGCGACTGAACATGGCTGCCTCCGCGCTGCCCGTGAAATACTTTCCACCCGCGCCAGAAGCTGCCGGCAACCGGAACGGACACTGCACATCGTTTGTTGCTTAACCTTTCATGTTTCCGGCAGACGCTTTTCCCACCAGGATAGCGAAACATGGAAAATCACAAAAAAAAGCTCGAGGTTATCCATTTCCGGTCGGAAGGGACAAAGCGGTAGGAAAAAAACCCCATCGTGGGTGGATGGAGCAAGATAGTGAAGATTAGATACACAGGGACAAACTGACAAACTGGCAGGCTGAAAAGCATTATGCTGGTGTTTGATGAGAATTTTTTTTTCCTTTTCAGGTGTATGGCCATCGAGCCGATATGTTCAGGGGATTGTCTCCGGGTTAAAAGAACTTTTTTGGGATAATCAATATCTGTCTCGCCCAGAATGCGGTGAAACCGACAATCAACAGGTGGGAACAAAGGTGTTTGCCCTTACTTGTCTTCTATTATGAATTTTCATATTTTTTACACCAGCTCAATATTCGATTCGATGTAATACAGAAGTCAAATTTATTATATCGGATGATGATAGTTTTTAATAATTAATCGCTGTAATCATCTTGATTCCATGACCACAACATTTCAGCAAGCAAATGATTGCCTTATATTTGCCGTCCGATATCCTTCTTGAATCGGTTCCGATGTGGTTGCAAATCAGACACGGAAGCACAGCTGGCGCTCGTTTGCACTTCACATTGCGACATTCGGGTCGATCCTTTCTTTTTCGAAGGCTTTGAAACGTCTGTTTACAACCTTTCGATGGGCAAGGGTTAGGATCCGGAGATTCCTCGGGCTCGCAGTGAAAGCGGCACAGTAAATTCGCGTTCTTTACGAACAGAACACCACAAGAGGTGCTTTCTTCAACGTCAATCAAAGTCCATCGTTTTTCTTTTTTCAACAATGATTTGTTCCCCAGGTTATACACCGAAAGCCGTCAAACGGTGTTGGTTTATTTGGTAAAAACATATTCATCATGAGAAGCTGCCTTCAATGTGGCTGTTAGAAGAAGAAAATTGATACCAATTAGAATGAAAAGAACAAATGGGAAAATAAAGAAATTGTGTGCTCAGAAATTCATTCTGGTTTCAAATGTGTCGTCAAGTAATTGTGTCATGATCAGCAATCGTAACAATCCTAAAATTAATGAAATAATTTGTCACGGTTTGAATACTTGTTAATTCACATCATCACTACTTTTCTCCTCCCTTTTGGTGAGATTTAACAAAAACCTTCAATTGCTCCAAATGATTGCTACTTGTGTTCCTGTCGAAAACGCCGGTAGTGACGAAAGACGATGAAGTTCAAGGCCATTTATAGGCATTCAAAAGTTTCCTTTGCAACCATCGCGCATAAGTAAGTTTTCCTCCACCGAAATCCGTGCGCAATTGAGCTGGAGGTTGCGAACATTTTCACCCAGCTTTCACGGTTCCGGAATTCCGATTTCGGGAACGCCAACAGCGGCACGAACGTATTGGAAGTGAATTAGTTAGACGCAATTTTTGAACCGTTTTACTAAGGGCGCGTTTCGTTGGGTTGTGTTCAGCGCTCGTTGATCATTTATCCATCAAACCGCAACAAAACAGTGTTTTTCCTTTCGTTGGCAAAAGGGTTCACGAAGGTTTCCCACTTGTAGCGGAAGGTATCCCTCGCTTCTTCGATCCTCCCGTTGGTTGCGCAAAAGAAAGAAAAAACTAATTTATCAAAACTTCATGATTCCACGTCTCTTCCGCATCGCAACTTAGCACAATTTTGTGGAAGAAGTTGCGGTGGTACGCTACACTCTAGCACTTTCTTGTGCGGATGCATCGACGCCCCACGCTTTAACCGTGTTTCGTTACGTCGGTTATTACGAGACGAACACGTTTGAAGTCGGAAAATCGATGCATCACGAACTTTTTCGAAGCACGCCAGCTTTCTCTTATTTTCAACCGTTTCCTGTTCGAACAGCGTTTTGTGTTAGAGAACATTTGCCTTGTGATTGTAGCTTTATTGGGAACGTTTTGTAAGACATCCCGTAAAAGTAACTTCATTTATTGAATTGAAAATGTAATTTTCTCATAGGAAATAGTTCAGCCTTCGAGCTTTTTTTAATTGAATTCTCAAAATGATTTGAACTTTCACGGGCTATTTTTCTGGCTTTCGTTATCCGTAATATCGATAAAAATCGTATTGATAGCAAAAAAGAAGGTTATAAACGCTAAATGTAACTGGTTATGCTTTATTGATGAGCACATTTCACGGAAGTAGTTTCCCTGCTCACGGCAGGGAAAAGGATAAAAATGGATGAAATATGAGCAATCTTTTATCCCATCTATTGCGCACGCAGGCACACTATAGGTACTTAAGAAACTTGAGACATTTTTCTCTCCACTGGCGGGCATTCATAACCCTTGCCACCGATATCTCATAAACCGGATTCGATCGATGGTCTCAATCGGATTTTTGCTATAGGCTTCCGTAAAATATATGTATTAAATATGTATCCGAGCGTGAAAGCGGAAGCCATAACTCAAACTCAATCCACCCTTAGGGTAGTACATTTCGCCGCACGACAGAAAACAAAAAAAATATGTTTTTACCGAGCGACGGAAAATTCATGCCACGAATTCCCGACGGCTAACTGCGTCCATTGCAGAACCGATGCGGTAACGCACCTATCGCAAACGAAACAGACGCACTGTTTTGGCTTGATTTCACGCCAATCCCTCGCTTCATTGTTTGGAGCGCCGGTCGATTGTGGCGATAACATGACCCATACTTTTGAAGATTAACGTGAACGACCAGGCGCCTCCATTGTGGCCAAAATGACGAGCGAAAACGAGGAATCACGTTGAGCTTTTTGATGCAATGATAGTCTACAGCTTAAAATAATTTCCAGTATGCGGTTCTGTCTTCTTCTTCCTGGCGTGAGGACCGTCGTTTGGTCATGGGGGTAGGCAATGACTTACAGGACTATTTCCCCTCTGTAGCTTTAGCTATCAAACGATCCAAAAGTTTCCCAAAAGTTTAAATCTTATTCTATTGTGTCTATGAAATCAAATGATCACAAAAGGCCGGAAATCTGGCCCACGTGCATGGGAGAGAGCCACACCAACCAAAGCCGCAAATTTTAAAGCCAAAGTAGCGAAGCACATGCAAATAGTGGTCGAGGCGGTTTGGTTTTTCGTTAACCGAGTGCCAATAATAGCAAACAACCCATCAAACAGATGTCTCTTTTGGCTGAAGCTACGATATTTTGAGGGTAGTTCAGAACCCGTCCACTTGTTTGGTCGCAATTTTAGCATCACAAATACATCAACGGGAAGAAATTCTCTACAGGGTGAAACATTTTTCGATCAGGAGAAAAAAATGGAATGCACGGATGAAATTACATCCAACTACAAAACATTTTGAAACGCATGGCACACCTATTGAATTTTCTCTCAAAGCCGAACCCATGAAATACAACCCATGGTTTCATATGACCCCTAAGCGCATCCAGATAAATGCTCAATGGAAGAAAAGTAATTGAAACTGCAGAAGCGGAAATGAAGTATAATTAATCCGATTGAACAGTCCATCTGAATCAATCCGACCGAGCCGAATCTTCTCGGTCTTCCAAGGATCAGCCAGCTTTGTGGTGCCGCTAGGACCATTATCTTTGCGGCAGGAGAATAATTAAATCTTTCCATTCCATTCATTTTCCGACTCCGATCGGCCCCCGGGAGCGTAAAAAGCAAACCAGTCCCGGTGGAATCAAGCGCCGTCCGGAGGTCGGCAGAATGGGCTGCTAAAATATTTACCCACATTGGCTTGTTAACAGCATTCATATGACTCCCTTAACATGCACGCGCCATCGTCCATCTGTCTTTGCTCGGGAATGCATCTCCGTGACGTTTATCTTCGCAGTAACAAAGAACCGACGGTCCTAGTTCGCTTTCCCAGCAGTGGCGCACTGTTGCGTCCCTTTTCCCGGCTCTCCTTCCCCGATAGCCCCGAGGCGTGTCTCAATCCACTCCAACCTGTGCTGGTTTGTTGGGGCACATCGAAGAGTGCACTCAGCTGCATAACAGCACGCGTCGCTCGTTCGCTTTCCTCTCCCCCCGTATGCTCTTGTCGGGCGGTGCAAATGATACGGTGCTCGCAGCTGCGGGCGCTGTCACTCCTGGTGACTGCAAAAAGGACGACCAGGAGTGGTTTTGACTTGCTACACGCGCACGTACACAAAACGCATACACACACACACAAACGATGCCCGATGGCAACATCAACCACTCACCACCGATCGGGCCTCCGGTGGCGTTGCCAAGGATGCCGGGCACGTTCAATACGTTCCTGGAGCGGAGACCGATTTTGATTGACATTTCCCTTATTGCTAGGTAGCGTTGAAACCAGGGGGAGAGCAGAGGGACATCTGGAAGGTTACGTGTCCTGGCAGCCGTGTCGATGCATCGGTTCATTGTTTTATCATCGGTGCGGAGTGTAAGAGGTAATCAAGTCGGCACGTTTGGCCGTCTGGTCGATGCGTAGCATCGGGTTCGAGCGAACCGATCTGTCAAGCTCTATTCATGTTGAATTCGGGCGATCAGTTGGATAGTTTGGAGCGCTACTGCAGGTTAATACTAAAAGCATTTACAACACCATAAATTAACAAAGACAATGATGGAAAAAGTGTTCTTAAAACCATCAAATCGTTATTCCAAAGTTATGAATTCTTGATGAAAACAAAACTTGTATGTTTCAAAAACAGAGGCTTTTACCATAGCAAAAAAAAAACTCCGTTAACTTTTTTCCGCATGCATTACCGCTTAATATACCGCATATTTAAACCCTTAAAAGAGAGATAAGTCTATTCAGGTGTTATAAAACATCTGTCCTCCGAACATGGATGCGCATTCGGTAGCTCTCTAGACCGATCGATCAATGGATGGAAAACCTCAGTAACCGAAAGGGGTCGCGTCGGTCCCAAAAGGCACTCGAGCCAAAGAGCTGTCGTTGTCATCGTGTCCAACTAACCAACACCACAGTACCGAAAGAAGTGCACGCCTCTTCTGCGTGAATATTTGAGGAAAGGGTGGCACAATTTTGACATTGATCAAATATTCATCCAGCGCTTCCAATCCGCGCACCGAAGTTCTATTCGATACTGTCCGTCGGTGATCAACCGGAGCGCAGGTTGCGGTACCGCGCCTCGTTTGCACTGATTCGTCCGGATCGTCGTTGAGAATGTAAGCGCGAGCTTGAAGCGACCGCAGCGCTCGACCAACGTTCGGATGCAACGATGCAACCGGAAGCGTCACACGACCAACCGTTGGACCAACGGAGCTGAAGACCATTTGATTTATAACACGCAGTAAATTAAGCCGAAACTGTGAACCAACACGGAACCGAAAAGCACAAGCTGAGGCCGATTTTGTTGCTGATTTTCGATGGCTTTTGGGTTTTGAAGCGTTCAGTGTGAGCGCCATAAATTGAAATTGTCGATTCTTTGGAAGGAATTGTTAGGTTAGGTTTGTTTGTTCTGTTTGCCTAAAATGATTGATTGATTTCAACTGTTTGCCTAATAGGCTTGATGGGAAAGCTTGTTTTATAAGCCAACAAAAAAAAAATGGTTGAAATACACATAAGTCACCAAGCTTTTGTAAATAAACATCTTTGTTTTGTTTTATGTTTGGGGGATTATCATGTGCAATTTCACTGCAGCATACACACAAAACTTTTCATAACAGGGATGAATATTCTGGATTAAAATTAAACAACGTCCCTGACAAACTAACGCACCTTGGGCATTACTATGATTATTGCGAGTTTTATATCGAGGTATTACGCCTATTAAAGCACGCTCCAGGTTGTCCATTCAATCATTTAATTCATTAATGTGACACAAACACACCTGTTGTTATGCTTCAGTTTTTCCTTGTCCAGCGAGATTGATTCGTGTTCATGTTTTTCCCTCGGTAATCAGTAAATAACACGAGCCGTCCAACATGACAAGCTTAGACAAACAGACACACAGCATCATTGGTAAAGCTTGTTCTTCACAGCAATCATCACACAGCTGGCCAGATTCTCATGCTTTTCTCGACGTCCGACAGCCCCGAGTATAATCCGGAGCTGCACCATTGACCATAGTTTGCATCATATTAGCCCGAGCATCGCCTTCGGTGTAGGCAAGAAACTAGACCACCCTTGAAGAAAGACGTCGTGTCTTGTGCATTAGAGGGCTGAAACGATGTGAATCATTAATGCCCCCTATCAGCCAACTGCCTACACCGACTCCGGGCGGTCGGGTTTGCTTTCACGAGCTGCTCATCGCACATCTTACTCTGTTCTCTCCGTTTGTTTGGGCACACTTTGACAGCCGACAACGGGCCCTGCATCCACACAAACAGGCCGAGCAGCGCGGCAAGTAACGCGGCAACGTCAAAGCGCTCATGTCTGCCCGCGTCTTGCTTTACCACCGGGACGCGTTGATTGATTGACGTTTTCTCGTTAATACGTTTAATTCCCGCTTATCGGTTTCCATACAACTACTCGCTCGCGGCTTTCACCGGTGGTTTTGATTGGCAATTCGTTTCATTGCTCCTTTCACGGAATTTGATGAAAATGGAATAACAAATCACACAATACAAACCCCACACTGGGGTGTGTTACTTATGAATATCAGGATTATTCCATTCGTTGGAATCAGCGACAGTGCTTAAGAACTGGGACGGTAGAGTTTTGCTTCTCTCCTCTGCGGTAACCGGTCTTTCGATGGAATAATGATAATAATTCCCAGGAGAACGCTACGGTGACAGAAAGCTTGCCAGGCGTTGCGTGGCATTCGCTTTGATTTCTCCGTGCCTCAATCAGTTCTTCTGAAGCCGTGGAGAGCTTATCAAATATACGTCACGCATCCGAGCACACGAGCCGCGAATCGAATTGGTTGGTTTAGGGACGAGATTAATAAATAAATCCACTGCCTGATGAAACAACTGAATGAAGCGACCGAATTGAATTGACTGATTTGTTTCACCTGCCATTCGCATGAAATTAATTTAAATGTTTTGCGTTCTGACAAGTATGGTGCATAAAAAAGCACCCAAAAGTTGATTCCAATTTGAATAAGATTTTTCTCATAAGGTAAAAGGTAATGAACAAGTCGGTTGTTCTTTTAATTTAAGCAAAAGAATATATATGCTTCCTAGCATCCTAATAGGACTCAATTTGAGATGTGCTCGAAGAAAACGTGCGTGCAATTGTGAAAGAATTGTTAATGTGCAAAAGTGAGTCCTTACTTGAAATGAAAAATCAACACACCTTCCATACCCATTCATTTATCAACAGCAGTTTATTTCAATTGCATCGTCACCAGATACACCATCTCTTCAACACAGTTTGTACTTCGCTCCTAAACGTAAGCATATTTCAATTTGTCAAAATCTCTTAAAGAACTCCTCTTCAGTGCGTAGCCAACGTGACACCATAGAATTACCGAAGGGAAACATTTGTTTGCCTCATCCAGTAACCCCGGGCGTGCGATGGAGGCGCCTGGTGTCGCATAAACTCGTAGCGCGTAAGAAAATAATCCGTAAAACCGGAAGATTAATGGCAACCGTATGGTTACGGTGAGACTATTTGAGAAAGGCATCTTCATTTTCACTTTTGAGGATTCTTTTTATTTGGCTTTTTGAAAAAACCACCCCGATACGCAGTTTGAAGCAATGGTCCCCGGTGAGGTTTATCAGCACTTCGAGAAATAGATAAAAATGGTATGTTTCTGGACCGGGACGGAGTCAAAATGGCTCGTACGTGCGTCGTACGAGTACGTGCTTTTTTTTGCGGATCGGCTTGTTTTTTTAGATGTAAATTATTTCGGGGCCTGATGCACGTGTTTGGCAAAGTCTGTGATTAAGGATGGTTGTACTGTTGCTTCCAAAACAGCCCTGTTGATGCCTCCCGCCTACACAACAGCGAAGAAAGTGTGGGTACAAGATGCCTTACCCTCTAGATTTGAGGATCGTGAAATCGCTCCTCAACGCAATCAAACTTTTTCGGCAACTTTTCCAAGGTGCACTCAGCCTTCCACGGAGGTTCTTTCGCTTTTCCGATGCTCCATCTCTTTGCCTGAGTGCAGAGAACGTGCGTGGGACAATTTGCTCTAATGGCGCTGAGGTCTCTTAAGGGATTCTTTCATCCGACGTACGCATACAGTGAGCGAAACACAACCTGTGTTTTGTGGGCAACATCTGTAGGCAGGTAATGTCATGTCAGCGAGGGGAGAAAATTCTGTTGAAAAGAAACGAAGCAATGAATAATTACATCCAAACTAAACAATTGTGGAAAAGCGGTTTGGAATGTGGGTCCACGTTCGCGAAATGATGTTCATGATGAAACAAAGAGAAAACAATTCTGAAAGTATTTACGAAGAACTTGAGACGAGACATCATCCCTCTTCCATCCCTTCTCTTTCAATTACTTCCATAATCATCATTTATGTTGACGACGAAAACAGGTACCATCGTTCTCAAGCAACCACTCCGTTCTCAAGCAACCAGCATCTCTAACTGAAATACAGCTCTTGCTGAGTCTTTTCCTCGGTCCATTTTAGGAAGTCCATTTTTCAGCCCTTGTTTTGGCATAACAACTAGCTCTTATGTATAATAACAAACTTTTATCCAAGCTTGGAAAGAGAAATATGCTTCGTTCTGGTGAAATAAAAATATTGACTGCTGATGCAAAAAGAGCTAAACAAACATTCGGTAAAAGTCTTACAAATAATTGGTAGCCATGTACCATGTAGTGCAGACCATAATCACCCAAACGACGCACTGTAATATTTGACTGACAAATTTGCCAAATTGATTACAAGAGTTCATGTTTTCCATGTACTTTCTATTCATAGAAATTCCTATCACTCGTAGGATCTTGAACCTTTAGCGTTGTGTCTTACTTTTGCATAGAATAACATGAACATAATCGAACAGCACACGTGTAGAGCTTTTTGATCAGAGAATTAATAGGAACTGCTTCATTCAGACCCGATTGCTAATTGGGTTGGACAGTAGAAGCTGTAATTTTTCTTTCGATCGTAAGCATCGAGTTCTCCGCCAGGTTGTCTAATTAGTACCAAAGAGTATTGGACGGCAGTAATTTGCTTCTCTTTGACACGTTTCTTATTATGGACGATGGACGTCGCCCAGGAGAAATACATGAATTCCTTTCATCTTCGTCAAGTATTGCATTACAAAAAAAAAAACAGGTTTTTGATTCAGGGTTCTGGGATGAACTTTGGGTAAGGCATCTAGAGGTCTAGGAAAAAATCTAGAGCGACCTAACATCAATAGATTGTCTACAGTCTGGAAGGAGTTGTTCGACTAAATTTAGACGATCGTCTTAATTAACAAAACAACTATTTTGCTGAAGAATTTTCATTCTGAGGATTGCACTTTATTTCATTCCAAAAGTTGGCTTCCTTTATTTCATTTTGTATTGTTTGCGGCCGCTGCCAAGTGACCAAGTGAGTGAGAGAGTATTTTGCCTCATTTCCCCCCTAACAAAGAACATGCCGGAGCTACCGTATTTCTCGAAATTGCATCTGCAAACAAGAAGCTTTCTATTTAATTTAGCCACGTCGCTGGTTTCATCTCCGGCCCTGCTGGATTGGTACTTGGATTGTACCAGATTGTTTTCTGCTTTAGGTAGAAAAGGCTTCCAGCGGCATCGAATTCCATTAATCAAACTAACAGTTCAATGAGTTCTCGATTCGTGTTGACTTTACTTTACTACTTTCATTCATATTTGTTGAGGTCTTGATTGTTTAACTGTCGTTATTCATCGAAACAAAATCAATTCGAACTGTTATTTCCACAAGGTTCCCCAAAACAAACGCTCTGTGCACATTAACGGTGAAGCAAAACTGCACGCTGCACACAACCCGCCCAATTTTCGATGGAATGTTCCTTTCCATCATTCTCGGTGGTTTCCGTTTCGCAAAATGAGAAAACTTTTGAGCTTCTAATTTGGAAGCCGAACGCTGCGAAAGGGTGGCATGCTTCACTCTCCCACGCAGCCACAAACCATGCCCTGGTTGCAGAGCGAGTGAACTTTTACTTGTTGACTTGTATCATGACGCATTTCCATTCCTCGCGTCTGCCGTGGCATCGCTGCACATCCCGTGCTAAATTATTATTAAACTAGAATGCAGTTTTGACAACTTTGGAGTAGGTAATCGAGACGTAACATACTGTACTGGTGAGGGGACGGAAAGAGAAGGTGTGATCGGGATGCAACTACCAGTTCACCGACTGAATTTGCCCTTTTAGTCCTCCCGTAGTCTGCCTCAGTGCGCTAATTGAGCGGCACCCAACGTGTCAAGAGCGTAATTACTTGCAGCACTTTCCATCACACGGGAAACACAGTCGTGCCTGTGGGATCAAAGCGATTCGCTTCACTAACGGTTTCAACTAATTTATCTGGTGTTTTAATATTTTAGGGGCATGTCTATCGAGATAGTAGGATAGGCCTGTAAACTTGTTTTCCCTTCAAAATGATGATGCTTTACTTTGCTTAATGTATTTCAATAATCGCTTGTTGCAACAACACAGAAAGATTGTTTAAAAAGCCTTTTGATGAACGCTAACCACAATTTGTGGTTAAAGATTCCTTTGAGAAAAAATATGCTAGACACAATATGAGAGAAAACGTAAATTCAAGGGCGTTGATGATGCCAAGAAAAAGATATTGTCATTCCGCTCCGTAGCCTTCACAATAAAATATGCATAATCGTGCCACACGCGCCCGTCGTCTAGCAACGCAGAAAACGAGAAAAGGCGGTGAAAACCGCACCACAAAGCAGCGGAACGCGAAGCGCGCACATGTCGCAAATTGTTGGCTCCGAAAATTTGCAGTACCCCTCGCCTGCCAATTCCGCTAGTATGATCCAGGGAGTGGAAAAATTGTGCTAAACATTCCTCCATCAAATGACGCCGGTAACACGAGCCGCGGTGTGATGGCGTCGTGTAATTCGTGAGGGTTTGGTAACCGGATCGCTTGGAAATACGCTTAGACAACCTATCATCAGCATCCCAGGCCGGAGGAGAGAGAGAGAGAGACGAATGCTTCACTTGTGAACGCCGGAGGGAAAGCCCGTCGGGGTAGTAGCATTTCCGGGAAGCGAGGCTCTCATTTCCATATTTTCAATTTCTAAGGCTTTAGTTTGAGGTGCCCATCACGAGCTGGTCGTAACTATCCAGGTGCTCCTCCTAGTGCCCTTTCCCCCACTTGAAACCCCCCGCTTGGTCCAGCTTTCCTCAGCAAAGTTCATTTGCGCGGCGCCTGATTTTATGCAAGCACACTTACGCCACTCACAGCCGGAACCGTAGCCAGAAGGAAGGTTGGACGTGCGGAGTACGCATATTTCCACGCTTAATTAGCGTGCAGTTGCATCGTTACGCACAGGTTGCGCCCACCGGCGATTGTGGTGCAGGCTTGCGATTGTGCTGCGAAGAGTGCGTGCTCCATTCTGTCGAGGGAAATGTTCTCATGCATTGATAATCGGTAATTAATAACGTACGCCTCGCTGGGACTGTCGAGGGGGTGGCTTTGGGAAAGGTAAGCAAAGGGGGGGCGGCGTAAGAGATGAGATACTGCAGATGCATCAGCATACGAACAAAATAAACGTGATGGCGTTCGCACCTGGCGTTCGCGTCGTTCGGCAAATCGAAGGCATTTTGCGCTCGTTCGCCGATTCAAATCGATACCGCTTGGGGATTGCAAATCTGGGAAAATATGTAATAATCCTATTGCTGTAAATAAGCTAAATAAGAGTAGGATACATTCTTCGTTCTGGTGACAACATCTAATCATAATTTCTGTATAAATGTCCATATTCTTCGAAGCGTTGCAGACTGTAACGATAAACAAAAATCAAATTAAAAAAAAAATTTTGTTGGTCTCTAAAACCAGGAGGAAGAATCATTATTTCCGACAATGTTGTTTTAAACACAAAATAGATTCATTTAAACCACTTTACTTAGCTCTTGGGACGTAGCGAGTGGATGTCATTTTGCAATTAAAACTTCCTAAACTCATTACACCTTCACACTGCAACACCTTTATCGCTACGGGTGGCTGCGCTAGTGTTTTCTATCCGAGGTCCTACGATCGGTTCTACGGTCGACCACCTGTACCCTGTGGCTGTTTCCATTTTTCCTCCTTTTAGTACAGGTGCGCATGTTCGACTGGAAGCTTTTTCCTAATTTACCTTTGATAACAGCGTAAAGAAAAGAGGTCGTTTGTTGCAAGAAGGCACACTGTTGCAAATTAAACCACATGAAGCACATGACTTCCTATTCCAAACAAACCAATTTTGGCTGCCACGCTTCTTCTTGGCGAGTTAATTTGTTTTCAGGGACGAATCACAAGAAAAAAATAATTAACTACAAGATGATAGTAAAATGATAGTAAAATGAAACAAGAAATTGGAACCTTCGTCCTGCATGACCTTCAGTACATCTTTGACAAGAAGTTGCCGAAACAACTTCTAACGAAATCTCACGTTTGTTTTGTGCTAAGACCATTTTAAGTTGTTTTTTTTTTTCGTTTTTTCGCTATCTAGTTTACAAAAAGGACGCCATTCTAGGAAGGACAGGGAGCAAAAAATTAAACCGGAAAACAGCACAACGGATTTCGTGCCATGGCTGAGACATTTTCAGATGTAAGAACTTTGCCATTGCTGGGAATGATAATTACAAAAAAAAAGCGGCACGAAAGAAGGCCACGGTAGTCGCAAAGCAGGACGATATATTTGAAATTATGCTCGCTCTACACTTATAAAACATATCAAGGATTGCCTGAAACAAAAATCTATAGTTAAGAACACCAATGCATGCCTACGGCAATGGCGGTTTGGCGTGAAGGCGAAGGTCACCGAACGTCCGACGCCAGAACGTCTCCAGGCTGTCTGTAATATCGGACTTTCTCGATTCAGTCGTGCGATGGTGCGTGCCCTTCGGAGGAAATTACTGCATGGCAAGGCGACTCGGTCAGTATCATAAAGAAGAGCTTTACGACAGATGGCCCCTTGCCAGTGGATAAATTCTGTCCAATTTAGAACACTCTCGTCGGTTACAGCTTCACCAATAACAACCCTGCCTCAAACTAGCGCGAAAGGGAGAAAACCCGATCCGAAAAACATTTGGTAATATCAAACAGCGCGCTCATTTGGGATACCTTGAGAAAAGCCAATCTAGCTGCTAGATACGATCCGCAACACGACAAAGCATAAACAATTCACCCGGATTCGAAACTATCGTTGAAATGTTAGCTACCTCATGGAAAACAAGCAACGCAGCAACAATTCGGCTGCTGATTACCAATTGGCTCATCAATTTGCTCCACTGCATGCGTCTCCGCTCGATTGCCAGACACACTATCTGTAGGTAGAAGAAAAACAGATGCGGGAAAAATATCGATTTCGTAGTAATTTATTTTCATTTCATTCTTCTGTGTACCACCTACTTCGTGCTGTGTTCGCTGTCACCGATATCACCGTGGAAATTTTGGGGAGCAATTGGCTACACCATTTCGGAAAATAGTACTCCAGCCTGTAAAGCGAGTGTCTGCTACCGCTCGATAAGTTTCGAGCGTGGATGGAACCGATCTGACTTTCGATGTTATGACCCAGCTTCAAAGAAGTGACAAGGTGAAACCTCATCCACTTTTTGCATTTCACAAGAAGGATGAAAAGTTTCATTTCTTTCTTCTTAAATTGTACTTAGAAAACCAAGCTCTTGTAGAAGACTATGAATAATTGACCATACGATGAATAATTAATTCGATTGGAAAGACTTGAGACGTCGTTCCAAACATTACCGAGAATCTGGCGGCAAAAGCAGCGGCTTTCATAAATTAAATTCAAAACATGGAAAACACATTTAAAAGTTTTCTTCCCTTCCCGGACATGGTAATTGACAACTTTCACCCACCATCATGATTTAATTTTCCTAATAAATTTAAAACCGTACATCCCACGTACTATAAAAGCTGAGAAAAACTGTGGAAAATCAAGCCTGAAGTGTCAATCTACCTCACCCGTGCGAGGGAACCGCACCTAACGGCTATCAGCTCCACGGATCTATTGCCGGATCATTATTCAATTATAAATGCCAGCACTTTTATCGACCAATTATCTTTACCGTTTAACCAACGCCAACTGGGTGCAACAAGGCGAGCCATTTCTGCGATAAAACAAAACCTAAATGAATGGACACTTGCCCGCCGACCGCTGTATTCATTTAATTTCCACACGATGGACAACCAATAAATCACTCAGTCGAACCCCAATCTTCCTCCGACGTCGACATTCTCGACAGCCACCTGGCGATTCTTTCTGAAGAAGGTCGAAGGAGCTGGTGACCAAAAGATGAGAAAAAGGGAAACTCGAGGGGCGGAGAGAAAAAAACAAAACAGCAATAGTAAACATAGTACGAATCGCCAGTCCCCGAAAAGCGCCATCGCTCGGAAATGGATGACTTATTTTCTCCTTCGTAACCGAACCTCAACCGTTTCCGGTCAAATATTGGACAGAAAAGTCTGTCGAGCAAATGAAAAGAGCACATTTCGCGCTTCCTGTTGCTTCCCTCTGGTCCCGATTCGGCTTTCCTGCTTTCGATTCATCCCAAAATATAGCAAAAATGTGTCTTTTCGTTTCCCACAATTTTCTCATCGGATTGACAGTAGCAATAGTAGAAAAAACAGCCGGCCGTAGAGGATCTGTATCATGCTGAGAGCACACCGACAACCGTCCAACGAGCCCAAAATCAACCGGAAGTGCCGGCCACTCCCGTGCCGCGTCCATCGCTTGAGAGGCACTTTCTCCCTCGGGATGCGAGCAACAGCAACAAAAAGCCGGTCCCTAGTGGAGCTATTTGGAAATTAATTTCCGTTCCCGATTGGCGATCGCTGATCGAAAACGATCGAACGGCGGTGAAGCTATCGTTTTCGGTTTCGGTTTCCCCATCCGGGTTCGTAAAAGCAAACAGACGGTATTCCTTCGGTACAGTGGATGGTGTTTTGAATCTGGAAAAGCTACGCAATAGAATGGCGGCAATGATCTAGAAAGTGTCCGGTAAAACGTGCCTTGACATTCGTGCTGGAACCAACTTTCGCTGGAACCAACCTTTCCGCAAGCACGAGCGGCACTGACGGAAGTATTACTGTACAATCAAATTTCCCTTCTTTCCTGCGTCCTGCAGGAACCCACTGCGAAGCTTTCATTTCCTGTTCCAGGTTTTCGACATTTCTCTTAATTTGAAACTGTTTCTGCGTAAAGGTCAAGGCGTGTAAAGGGTTGATGAACGTTTGAAATGAATAAAGCTCCAATATTCGCAACTTGATTAGAGTGTTTTGCGCTTCAGTACCGTCATAGACATGTTGTTTCTACATTTTTTCACTATTCCAATATTCAGTGAAATGTTATCCAGCGAGAATTATTCCGAGCTTTTTCAACACACTCCACTGAATCCAGCACAAAAGAACCTCAACAAAGACCGACGCACGCTTTTCATACGATAGCACGATGGAGCGAAGGCAACTAATGGAATGAAAATAATGGACCCTAACTACTCGTTACATTACACCGACCTAATCGGCCAGTCGAAGGAATGGGGTTGCGGTCATTAGGAGCCCTCATTTTGCTTTCCATTTAATCAGATTTTCTTCATGATCCCTTGCGTAACGGGGCATGGTTGATTCCAATTAGAAAAAAAAAATTCCAACCTGTGTATCCGCCAGTGCAATTCACGGCCCTTGGGGTCGTAAAAGTGTTCGTAAAAGCGAAATGAGGGTTCTCGTGCTTGATGAGGTACGCAAAATGGATTCCTCTATCATGCGTTTCACAGGGCAACTTCGGAACCATCCAGGTTCACGGATTTCTAAGTCAATTGCTCGTCATTAAAGTCAACTTTGCAGCAGAGTATTGTGTTCAAAATGTTAACAGAACACGTTGCAGAAAACGGCATTAGCAAATTGATTACATTTTTTTTTTTTCAAATATGAGGTCATGCCGGACCAACATTAAAAAGCATACATGGATGCGCAATTTTGTATTGAGTTGAGTTGTACTCTGTTTTAGTAAATTTTATTGAATGCTTTGAGGATTTGTTTCCTCAAATATTTATTATTCAATAAAAGCTTCATGTCTCCAAACTAACAACAATTCTCATGCTACGTAACGTGTACAACGATCGTACTAGAAATCCTTCCATTTGCTCCCGTCTTATGATTGTATTCGCCTTCTAGTAATGGTAATAGCATCCGTCCTTCGACTACACTGAAGGACACTTGAGATGTCAGCTGAATCAGCCGCCTCAACTCAACAATGAACAGCTTGAGAAGGCAAGCCATCTCGGCAGAATACTGTTGATGACTTTATGGGATTTCATGCGCTTTTCATTGAATGATTCAATAAAGTTTGATTATCCGCATCGTCTGAGATGCCTTTATTTAATTTTTGTTTCGCTAACGAAGCCAATACCTACGCTAACAAATGTCGTTTATTCACCAAACAAGCGCACCGCTTCAAAAGAAAAAAAACCGACATCCTAAAACTAGCAAACAAATTTACACTGACCTGGGATAGCAATGAACTTTCGAATCAAAAGCTAATTTGCATGTTTGTTTAACAGCTTTTCTATTCAATATTCTAACCAGAGGGAAATGTTTCCATTCTCGGTAGAGGTTTAATGTTTTATTTTCTGCACAACAAGCAAATATTTATTGCTAACACAAAAAAACAAGGGCCAGTAATTGACATTCATAGGCCGCGGTGGATCGTGATTTGATTGGTATCGATTGCTGTTCCATATTTCATAAAATCATGTCCAATTCAATGGCTATCGATTGATTGTTTAAAAAAATCAAAAATCATATCCAATTCAATGCCTATCGATGGATTGTTTTTCTTTTGCAAATTAGCTTCGAACGAATAGTCAGTTAGATCCAAACTGGCTGTCCACTGGATGACAGGTATCAGAGGAAAAATCAATCCCTTACATACGTACAGTAAAACTGCGTTTCGTGCTAGTGTATGTTTCAGCGTTTGATTCTATCAAGTAACCCTGAATTTACTGCACATTGTTTCCCAACATTAGCATGCACCATTGTCGGTCCGCTGCTGATTGCCTGTTTGAGTCGTTGGGAGTTTTGCCAAAAAACTGCTCCTCGGAGAAACAGTCTGGGACTGGACTGGACAAGCATTAAAAGTCGATGGCACCATCCGAAGGACACCGACAGGCCATGAACCGAGATATAGAACTTAAAAAAATCGAACGACCTTCTCCTTGAAACATGCTCTAACGCACCGTTCAGAACATTCCCCTTGGTGCTCCTTTACATTCTACTGCACGCTTTCTTCTACCAGTTTGGGCGAGCTCCCTAAGGAGTATTTTTGGCCCACAGCCTCCGTTGTGTTTCGTTTTCGCCGACGTAAAGCAAATGTAGCAAGCAGTAAAACGTGGCCTTCACTCCCTTGCTCCCACCCAGCCGACCCCCGTGAAGGATTTATAATTTAATTTGAATGACTACGTGACTTAAATTAATCACACCAAAGCCCTCCTGGCGCGAAGATGCCGAACCCGCTGAGCCCGCCGGTTGCAAGTAAAATATTCTCAGCGGGACGCCAACATTGGCCAAAAAGTCTGCCGGACTGCTGCCTTTCGGGAGCGGAGCGAAGCCGGACGCATAGTGGTGAGCAACGACATAAATTATTTCCACATTTTAGGACAAGCCCGTCCATTCGCCGTTCCGCTGTCCATAGTCCATAGCCGGCCATAAATAATTGCTGCGTCTTTGTTCTTCCCGCTTCCGAGAGCCGGAACAGATGAATTCAGCATGTTTCCCCGGGCAGCAATATGCTGCACGTTCTTCCGCTGCCGCTGCGGAATCGGCTGCCTCGGCTGATCGAAATTTTCGACACGAACCAGACGCCGATGGCGCATCGTGTCGCAGCGAGAGCTTCGGGCGAGAATGAGGAAAAGTTTATTTTTCCTTTCAGCCTTTCCCCGCGAAACCAGTCGGAAGATGCCGGACAGCTTTGATTTAAAATTTATTGTCTTCGGCGACGTACTTTCGCTCTACTGCTCGCACCGGGCAGAGTAGTGTGTCTTGTAACGATACCGTTTTATCGCCATCTGGAAGCTTGAAGGTTCCTTTTTGCTCGGAGCAGCCGGCAACTCCACTTAAGGTCAGTTTAATCGCTTTTTCAGCGGAAAAACTTTGCCACCTGGAGGAGATCTCTTTCACCCATCAGGTGTACGGAAAGCGGGCGGCTTGGTGAGAGTTCCGGTTGTGTTTCCTTTCCAACCCGAACGAAAAAGAAAACTAACCAAACCGACGAGCAAACTCGATGGAAGCCGCTGCGCGTGCGATAATAAAATATCTATTAAGGTGTCGGCGTGATCTGACCGAGTCCCGAATCCACGTCATCAGTAATTGAGTTATTACTGGCTGCCCTTTTGGCATGGGCTCAAGTTTTACTCCGATTTGATTTTCATTGCCAAGCTGGGGGAGGAAATACAGGAGCCAAAAATAAAAAAGAGGATAACATGAGGTACCGGGGAAAGCAAGGCTTAGGATTTGAACGACTTTTTATTAGTTTTTGGGTGAGGGATTTGGCAATCGTATAATTTTGAAATGATTTACCACCCACCGTTGGTCGATTAGGCTGATGGTTCGGAGGGAAGGATAAATGAAACAGAAAACAGGGACACCGAAAAAGCTAGAAAATTTAGCTTGAAAGACGAAACGGTTTGAAGCACAAGTAAACAGCTATAAGGTAATGTTGCACCGCCGATGCTTGAAATAACTGTAAATCAGAACTCGAAATAACATTGTAAATTTAGTATTTGTGTAACCCTTCGGAATATTTAAGCAACTTGGAAAAATAACGAAATACTTCTCCAGTACCAAGAAACTACATAATTTACACTTCTTCCCTTCAAGTTCCTTCTAAAAGCACAATGCAATAAGCATCTCGTACTGCTTTGTTATGCAACCTTGTTTACCCAAAAGAGCTAGCTCGTGTTCCGAATAATCTAACCTCCTCGCGACGACAACGGACAAAAATCGTAAACCAATCAATTTCGTGCTCAATTTCTTCGCCATTCTGCGCTACCGAGCTGCGGCTAATCCAATCGAGCTGAGCTTGCAAAGCCACCGTTCGAACTTCGGCTGCTGAACCTTACGTTCGAAAAACGAACGGAAATCTAACGGAGTGAGATAGAAAAGAAAACTCGATCTTCCATGCGACCCTAGGCGGGTGAAAAATCATCGCCGTTGCTGCTACTCCAAATGCTGTACAAGAAACTGCACTTAGTCTTCAATGGGGCAGAAAAGGTGCATGTTCGGTGGATCGTCTTCTCGCGGGCTGATATCTGTTCGCCCGAGACGAAAGTCAACGATCTACATATGCTCTTTTCGACATCCGAAAACCGGTACAAAACGCAAAACAAAACATGCGGCACCATTAGGAATTGCATTGGAAACACGTTAGCTCGTCCTTTCTTCGTCGATGTCCTGATGTTGGCCAACCTTTCCGAACCTTTACTTCGTTTGGCTCCCATTGCCGACGGAAAATGGGAGGGAGGAAACTTTAAACACCACATTATCCCGTATTTTCTCCGCCTAAGGCAATTTTCATTCTCTTCTCCCCCTCCGCCGGACGTCCCTTACGGATTTCTTCGCGGAGGAGAAATGTCGTGCGGAATGGAAAACATGGATCCATCCCGAGAAAAGCGTTACAAATTCTACTCTGAATGGCTTTTCACCGTTACCGAGCAACCATCCGTCGGTTACCGAGGGAAGGGTGGCAATATGCACCGGGGGAAGGAAAGAAGGCTTGCGAAGAAAGGCGATGGCTTCTGGGAACGACATCCGGCATCCGGTACACGAACCGCCCCGTCGTTACCTGACGAGGGATGGCAAGGCACACTCCCGGCCAGCTTAGCCTCCCTTTTCCCTACCGTCATCCTGGTGAGGTCGGAGCCAATCCCTCCGGGTTCTTCCCCAAACCTAGAACACAACTCCCCCAGGTCGTCCAGAGCCGTGGAAGTTAACTCAATATGCTTAATGCAGGCATAGACGCGATACCGCTTGAAGCACATTAATATTACAACACAAGAAACCTTCGTTCCTCTTTACGCTTCGATCCATTGAACGGTTCCCGACCCCGAAGGGTTACGAAAAGGGTGCCCACTTGTGGGACATCATCGCCACCATTAACACCATCATCGCCATCATCATCGTCACCGTTCAGGCTCATCGACGGCTGGGCGATGCGAGTGGGGGTAACTCTTTGCCTTGCTCCTCCGCCAGCGACCACATCGATCGAAGGCGGGTGTGAACGGCTCACGACAAGATTTCCTTCTCCACCTCCTACTCATTTCCCACGGCCTTGGCAGAAGAGAGAAGCTGTCTGGGTGTAGGAAGCGGCAACGCCTTCCTGTATAGCCGGCTTTAAGAAATAACTAGTGCCATTATTATTCTCATTGGGGTTGGTAACACACTATAAATAACTCCAACCACAGGAAACCCGCCTTGCCGCAGCATTCGGTAAGTGATTTGGTGTGCAGAATTACCTGCGTGTGTGAGTTTTTCTCGATTCCTTCTCGATCTTTTCTTTAGTTTTGCGTTACATTATTTTATTTTAATGGGAAAAAGCTAATGTCTTTTATTTAATGGATATTTATTTTGTAGATGACTGGTGATCAAATCAAAAGTAAAACTAGTTTGAATTATCAGTAGTTAATTGCTATACCCGTTTTTTAAAGGTTTTCAAATGTATCAAATATAAACTGTCATCTGGCATCAACCAAAAGGACCCAGGCATCTTGTATAATCAGTAGTAGTCCAATATCAATTTGAAGTTGATTAAAATTGTAACCCATGTCAAATGATTGGAATTGTGTTTTTTTTTTTTTTGTTTGTTCAGAGCAGCAGGCTTTCAGAAACCATTTGTTTCTCAGAGCACCTTTCAAGTTTATTGCTCATGTTCATCAGAACGGATTTGAAAGCAAACACCGTCCCATTCTACTAATCCTTCGACTGAGGAATAAATCCTGCACTTCTCCAGGAGCGTACATGTTTGTAACGGTCAAGTTACAGGTGAATTCCTCCTCCCATCGAGTTTATCTCTAACTTCTGAAGCATCCAACCAACAACACCACTCTTCATCAGTGTGACATTTCACATCATCCGCAAAGGCTCATCTCATCAGCCCGGCTGATGACCTATCCAGCAAACACATGCTGTTCAGATTACATTAAACCTTGCAGCTGGTACACATACTTCCGTCCGTTCCGTATTTCGTCATTCAGACGAGTGCGTCATTTTTTTCCATCCGACCTTCACCTTACTGCCCTAACTGGTGTGCGCACGGCAAACGGTTGCCACAATACTAATCCCCACGTTGCTACATGTCAGGACACCGGACGAAACTGTTGACATTGCACGGAGTCGACATAAAACCGAACACCGACTTTTTTTTACAATTTACACGTTGCATTGTCGTGGAATAAAAAAGTCTCATTAGCTGTTCAGTTTTTTGAGAACGAAATATTATTCACAGAACACCATTGCAACATTTTTAGTACATAACAGGAAGAGTATTTCCAAGCAGATTTTCCCGATAATAATACAAGATGGAAAAACGAATCTGTTAAGAGCAAATGCCCGATAATTGAAGCTTAAGCTCTCACTACAACTCAAAGCTCGTGGTGTGTGAAATATTTGCACTTAGGGAGCTCATAAATCTTTACCGTAAAACTTTCCCAATTCATCTTCTTCGCACAAGATTTGCTCTTTTCCCGCTCGCGCTCGTCACCTGAAGGATGTTGCAACAGGTTCGCGTTACCTTACCTAACAATTTCCCTAGCGGATTGAGGGCACGTGTGCCCTTTGCGTCGAGATGGAAACGTATTTTATTTGATCTGCTGAGAAGGTGAACATTTTTCACACCGATGGAAGTTGCCCCATTGCAAAAACTTGGCTCTCGGAATGGATACGTAATTAAACCGCTAGGCAATTTCTTTTTTCCGTTCCACCTATTTTCCACGCTCTTGGGTACGTTGCTCGTAACGATAAAGGAAACATCACGCCCCTGCTTGTCGCATGCTTGCTGTGGGAAACTTTCTCTAAAAGGTAAGCCTCCCTGGAGAAATGGTGAGAACAGCCGCACTTTTTTTATATGAACAAGAGCACCAAGAGCGTCGCAAAGCAACGCACTTAGAATCATATGTAGGAGCTTTCCGAATATTTGAAAAGTAAGAGATGTAATGAAAATGCAGAGATTTTTGAAATTGTAATTCACAGAAGAACTATGTTTTAAACCTTTCACATCCATGGCAGCATCAGCTACATCATCATTTTAATGAGATTTTTTTACACTGCTCCATCTCTAAAGCTTTTATAGCAGACATGGACGTATTAATTATGTATTTATGTGTATGCTGCGGCTGACTAATCTTTACACCTTTTCAAGCAAATGAATCAATCGAACGATTTCCACCGGAACTGAACGAGTTTATCCAATTGCAAAGAACCTAGAGATTACATACGTTTAATATATAATGCATTGATTAATGGAAAAATAATCAGGATGCAAGGGTAAAACATGGAAAACGCTAGTTTGAAAACCGATGAACGACGAAACACACACTTTGTCTCTCGGAAAAGGTGGACCAGATGGGCAATTGATGAATAGAATGAGATGTTGAAAATAGGCACCTGCATCAAATCAATTACTACAAATCTTTTCCGTTCTAAAAGATTATGAACTTTTAGGAAAAACAGCTCGAAATGACTGCACCGTTACCTGCGAATGAACAGCATATCTTACTAATAAAATCCAATCCAGCGTTTCGCTGGCTTCCGTTTTCAATAAATTCACATCAATCATACCGTCCTACCTCTGAGTTACACCATCGATGGTACGTGGAAGATGACGGCGGAAAATTTCAATAAGGAGCCATAAGTGGAGCCACCGCGTCGAACACACGAACCATGACCATGACGAACAGATAACGCTGGTTCCGCTCGTTCCACGCAAGCAATCAATCAATCAATCGCAGAGCCACTGGGTGTCGGTGCTCCAGCGCAAGCAGAAGTTGTCATGCAGTCCTGTGTCGTTGCAGACATACGCTTTTCGCGAACCTAATGGAGACGCCCAGTCCGTTGTGCGAGCACAATTGGCTGCGGCGGGAAACGCCAACTCCACGTCGCAAGGAGGAAAATCCTTCCATCGAAGCCAATGCAAATTCCACTCCCGAACAGCATGCGGTGGTTTTGACACCGGGTCTCATAAATCTTGCGGCATTTTACGGCATGTGTCGACGCTCCCCAGGGGAGTGGAAATTTTCAATTTTCGGCAAGTTCATCAACTATCCGGATGAAGATTTAGCAGTGTCGCGCCTTCAGCCATCTTTCATGTTTGATGGGACTGAAAAAAAACACACATTCAGCACTTTGGAGCCTCAAGGAAGCAAGGAATGCTAGCGATTGGAATTCCGGTAGCTCAGATTGCTCGAGTGGTTCGCATTAAATATTCTCTTTTAAATCCAACTGCCGCGTGATGGCTAACGAACGGATGGATCGTATTATGGTGTTCTATTCATGTAAATTTTGCCTTTTGCTCAGCGTTTTCTAGTGAAAGACTCAGTTTCAAGATTAACATTTCCGATGCAAGGCCGTAAATTTTCAAGCCATTGTCACTTTAAGTAGATTCACTTTATTGCTCAAACTACTAAAGGCTATTAAAGTGAAAGTTGTTGAAACACTTTTCAAGAAGAATTTCAAGATGATATGTCAGCTTAACCGACTTCATTACAAGCTCTAACCTCTGCTCGGTATAAAGTTTTCTCCTCATAACTTTGAGGAGGCCAAAACCCCCTACCATAACAGTGTTTGCACAAACCATATCAACCTTCGGTTCTTAAATTCTTTGCGACGACTGGTAAAATAGCGAGGCCCTTCATTAGTTACGAAATGCTCAGATCCGACCGTCACTCGAACATCAAAGAAGACGAAAAGTGGACTTGCAGAAGGATTTGGAAATTTCAAGCGATTCAAGAGTCACCACGTCAATTTCTAAGGAAACCGGAGGCTTCACCCGAACTCATCGTTGTGGTCCTAACTTTCCCCGGCGCGTTTTGATCAACGAGTTTCGTCAACCTCTGTCCATTTCACAATTTCAAATGGGTTCCGCAATAACTTTTCAATGCCTTTGAGGCTTTCCAATTTTCAGCACACACTGTCGCTCGCCTCGCAAACCATATAATAAATACAGTCCCCATAACCCTCACCCCCATGGAGTTCCTTTGCTGTCGGCCTGTGGTGCCAGGCTGCCGTCAATTGCAGCATATGTCCCTAAAAGCTTCCTGCTGATTGCATCGCCCGAGTACTTTGGTCGTTCAAGTTTTGTTTCGTTTGTGTTTCAGTCTATTCGTTTTGTCGGGGGAATCAATTGCTACTTTGCCCGCATGAGCTCCCCTGACCCATGCTCACGGAGCGATGGCTTGCAAAGGTCACCCTTGCGTCATGGACGCCAGGTTCCTTTAGCTGCGGCTCAGTGCCTTTTAAGTCTCTCCTTTCTAGATTGCTAACATGTGCAAAATTCTTGCTAAATGTTTCAAAATCATGAATAAAAATGTCTTGGATATCCAACCGAGCAAGACAATTGGATGATTACGCACAGTTATTTTGCAGAAACCACTCTTCCCATATGACTTATATGAAAATGAAAAGTGCTCACATTTCACCCAGATTCCCTAGCACGCTTACCAGAGGACAAATGAAAAAGAAAACCCACTACAGTCGCTGAAACACAATGGAGCTGTACAAATACGGGAACAATGCGCCGCAGTAACAAGGCAACAATTTGTCCCAATGTACGTAAACTCCCGTCTCCGGTTCGGGTCGTTTTGAACGTAATTGCCACATTGCAACACCCGTCGCTTCGAATGACACGAGCGAATCTCTTCAGCGGGACAGCACATCGAACGGAGCGGACAATGTATCGGAGTGTCAAACAAAACCGGGTATGCTCCTTTTTCACTCCTTTGCCCCCTAAAGGCACACCTCAAGCCGGTACCGGGCTGTCATTGAAAGGGCAAATAAAACAGATTGGAGCATAAACACTTGCATGTCCGCCAGTATCCTGCTGGAGCATTGTTTTAAAGATACACTTCGCCGCCGTGAACAAAGAATGAAACACTAGAGGTTGAGAGGAGGCAGAGGGGACAAAGATGGGTAGTGAAATCTCCCAACATACTCCACAGTTGCGAGAGAGGTGAGGGAGACGAGCCTGTAACGAGCGAGAGTCATTTCATTACAACTTTTCCACAAAATCTCCCGTTGCAAAGGGCAAAAAGTCGGAAAAACCTGCGGGTGAAACAAAAGGAGCAACCTTTTACCTCTTTTGCCCCTGGCTGACTTGAAAAGAATAACACACACACACAGCAAGACGAAACAACAGACCTCCATTCGGGTTGTTGCAACAAAGGAAAAGTTTCCTTTTTCCTGAGAGTTTCGCCAACCGGCGAACATGGGGTTTTAGTTCCGATTATGACCGTTTGCCGTGTCTGTTGGATTCAACTGGAAACAACTGGTTCTGCTTCCATCCAATCCATCTACTCCTCTTCCTTCTCCAACCCCCTGTTGCGTATCCTTCCCTTCTTCTAATGGCGCAGAACCGATCGCGTAGTTCACCAAACACCCACCTGTAACCTGGATTAAACGGAAGTGCATCTTGGAAATTCGAGTAGTTTTTCCTCGGGATAAGATGCAGCCTCGAAACTATCGTTTTCGCGGTGTGCAAAGCCGAAGCAGTGTAAAAGTTGAGTGGCATACGGTGGAACGGTACGGTGAGAATAAAAGATAAAGGAAGCAGAATGCGGAAAATCCTTAGAACATCTGATAGAACCAAGTCAAAACTGCAACTGGCAAAAGTTCTCACCGGACAGGACAGCCTGGACGGGCAGATTGGTTAGGATTACATCAACACACACCGCCTGCAGTCGGTCGACCGATCGGGCTACCTCTTCATCCGACGGGAGTTCCTTGACGATGATTTCTCTAGTCAGGAAGTGACCACTAAAACCAATCCACTCAGGTCCCGCCCTGATCTGTTCTAATACCTCGCTATGGTTTCGTTTGACGTGTTTCTTGCAGCCTTAATCCAAGAAGCTTTCTCTTATTTCTGCATCCAACAAACCATCTTCTACAATGGCTTTTCTTCGTTCGCTACCGTTTCAAAGTACTTTGTACCTTCTCGGTAAACTGATCTACAGCTGAAGAAAGAACATAGCCTTGCTGGTTATATTTTCGGTGCGCCCCCACCCGGAAGTTCGTAGAAAAACAAAGAAATTCCATGCCAAGGCCCTCGCCCCAGTCTACTTGTTTTCTTTTTCGCCCCCCTCTCCTGCCCCCTTTAGATCCTTTGTCGTTGGCTGTCATAAATTTTCCCTCGCAATTACCGTACACGGACAGTTATCGGATCGTTATTATTCGCAGCCGCTTTAAACGACAAATGTTTATGCCCAAGCGAGATAAGGGCAATTTGTTTTACGTTCATCGATCATCGGATGTCGAAAAGAAAACACAGGCACGTCGTGAGAAAAAATAACTCCCCTTCGGAACATACTTTAAACAGAGGAGGAGGGTCGACCAACGGAATGGTAGAGATATTTTTAAAGCCTATTCTTGCGTTTCGTTCTATCCTAAGATAATTCTAGGCTCGGAGTGGATGTTTTTCCTAGAACCTTTTTTTAACTTTGTCCATGGAACAAGACCTGCTCCTGATGCAACCGGTTCAAGGACGAGGGAAAGGCTGCTAAGGAAATATTCAATTACTGGGCGCACGCTTGCACGGGAATACACAACAACGTTCTGAAGAGGCCACCAGTAAATGTGTGAAGATTCTAGATAGTACTTAAAAGGGCACCTTCATCGCGTGCTTCGTTAGTGAGGATGGAATAAAAAAAAATAGGCACGTTATCGTGTTCATCGATTTCCATAAATAATGAACCTAGGCATCGTTGCTTCAAGATCGTAAGCAATGAAATGTCTACACCTTTACAACTTCTATTCCCTTCCCCGATTGAAGTTTGAAGAGCCTTTATATTTTAACTCGAAATAAACGAATCGTCTAGTTCAACTTTTCAGCGCAATAACTGAGGCAGTTCATAAATCAAAATCATTTAAGCTGATCTTCTAAAATCTCGACCCTTCTTCTGTCCATGAACCATTTTCTTCCTTCCGATTGCATTTACTTCTGTCTTGCTTCTTGCAATGTTCTCTGAAGGATGATAAGTATCTAAAATCCTCCCGGACCTTGTTTGCGGCTTGTGTCTGTAAACTCATCAAGCCAAGCCCCGGGCATAATAATCGACCCCATGCGTGAACGCCGTAGGAAAATGGAAAAGAGAACGATTCCATTCCAAGGAGTCCTGTTTGCATCCCCTTCCCGCTTACCCATCGTATGCGGTGACATGTTGGAACAACACCATTTTTATTCCTCCCATTCATCCTTCCCACCCACCCACCGGTAGGAGGGAAAATTGTAAACCAACCACAAACCACCACCTTGTGCATGTTGTTGTGTGCACGTAAAACGAAACCTATCATCGATTACCATCAATATAAACTGAACTAAAAATAGCAACTGGGGTCGGGCGCGTTGCGAAACCAGACAAAAGGGACAGAGAGTTGAAGCGGTCGGTTTCTTTTTTATTTCGCTTCCTCTTTTTTTACCGGTTGCTCCGTTTGGTGGAATATAATTTCTTCTCTTATTCTAAACATTGCGCGTCGTCCCTGTGCCAACGACACGCAGTGAATAACCTCACCGCCTCCCCCAAGGTTTGAGGGGATGGACTTGACTTGAGTTAGAAGGTCGTTAGAGGATTCATTTTTCAAGCAAATTTCTCTCGCGCTCTCTTACACCGATCGGCCAGCGAGGGGTTCTTATCGATGCAATGAGGTCCGAAAGCCCCCTTCCTCCGTGCTGCTACTGGTGCACGCTGCCGCCCGAAGGGTCATGGAAACGCAAGCGCAGCTGAGAAGAGATAATTTTCCCAGCGCGTTCACCTTGGACTTTATTAGGCGTAATTATACCCGAGAAACCGCAATCAGAGGCCGCGGAGACTTGGAACTACAAGCTAACGGAGTGCTAGGTGTGCCGTATTTAGTTCGGGAAGGTTTACGGTTTCCGTGCGGGAGAGTAACACGGAAAATAATATTTCGCTTCTTTTACTCCATGATTCATTCCGGTAGCTTCTGGCTCGTTGAATTTTTCGTTGGAATGTTATCTTTAGGGCGGGTTAGTCGGAATCATGGAAAATGGCAATTATGATTGGAATTTTTTTATGACCATTTTCAAATGAATTTTCGTTCTCCGTTGTGTTCTACTTGTATTGCTGAAATAGATTCTAGAGGGAGCTCTGTTTGCTTTTTTTTAACATGCCCCGCCAATGCCGCGCTTTCGGGAAGGAAGAAACACATTTGTGACAAATGACGTCACAGACGACGAAGCTAGAGGAGAGCATTTGCCCTGTTTCACTGGCTCTCAAAACCGCACCTTCCTTCTCGGAATTCTGGTTCGGGCTTTCCGCACTTTTCGTACCGTACCGTATCCTTTCTTATCCTAGCCAAACTCCGTCCGAACGCATCAAAAATGAGGATGCCCTGGTTGGTCGAGGTCGGGATTACCGTTTCAATTGAAATGGAAAGCAAAACTCCCCGTCGCGGTGAGACAGTGCCGGCGACGGCGGGAAAGGCTCAAGAAGCCCATCCTTCGAGCCCAGGACGGCAGGACAACGAGCACGAAAATCCTAAGGAAAATTAGTTGACGGTGTTGATTGTATTGGTGAGGTGAAACGGAATGCGTACCTGACGTCCGGTCCGATGGCTGCCAAGGTGGGTGGAAGTTCTATTCTTCACGGCTGCGGAACTGAAACCGAAATGGGAAGCAAAATTCGATTCGCAGCGCAGCGACGAGATGTCACGGATCGGCCTGACGGCCCGTCGGTGCCCTTGTGGATAGAAGTATCCGTTTTTTTCCTCTTTTCACCGTTTGATCCCTTTCTTCACTTCACGTTAACGCCACTCAAACATCGTACCAACACTGAAGTAACACACTAGGGCCGCTTGAATGGCAAAATAACGCACACTTTTTAGCGCTTTTAGGGGACATGAGGTGACGACCTCGACGAGCTGTGGAGCCTGTGTAGAAAACCACCATGCAAGAAACGGGACACATTTTACAATCGCAAACATTCGCTGAAACCCAAAATTAGAGTTGAATGCTGTTTAGAATTGAATTGTTGAACGCTTTACATCATTTCAATTTTCTCTTTCATGGGGAACTGTCAGCACTACCTTATTTTGAAAGGAAATGTCCTCAGATTGATCTGATGCGATTCTTGAGTGACCATTTTTGAAACCTGAAATACTTCTACTGGTTGACGAGTATCGGAAATACTTGGAATGAGAATCGGGACAAGATCAAAGAAAAAAATTCTTCGCTCCATGGAAAATCCCGCCGCACTAATCACTTTAGTTCCCCGAAGGCAGCACCGCAGGACCCGAGCAGAATACTGCCTGGGCTTTTCTGCCTTCGATGACAAATACCTTCCGAAGTCGGACGCTTGTCTCCCTTTTATTGGCGCAATACACAGCGTGCTGTTTGCGTTGGTTTTATTTCCCAGCTGAGCCTAAGGGATGATGGCGGTAGGTGTTCTGTTTGTCCACTATCTCTGCCTCCGCGGGATCTGTTATTCCTCAAAGCAACAACCAACAAGCACTGTGCTGCGGTAGGGGGGTTGTCGAAACATTGAGTCACCTCCCAGGAATTTAATCGACTTCGAATGGATTGAACTATGTGCTTCGTGGAAATACCAGTGGAAACTGTAACCCACGAAGAAAGTGTGTGTGCTTTAGAAAAAAAAACAACTTGCTTTTCCTGGTTGACTGAACTAAACGCTAGAGGTTTTTTTTTTCTAACATGGTGAACACTAACGGTTCCTCCCTCGGATAAACCTGTTTTCGGCTACAGCCCCAGAGTTTGCGTATTTATCTTGGAGGGAGAAAACAACAATTCACTATGTTCGCGATCTGGGTAGATATCGAGTTTATTGGTAACATCGCGAAGATCCCATCGATCCGAACCGTTTCGATCCTTCCCTTCGTAAGTGATCAAGCAAATCTCCCCTTTTCCCATAAACCTACGCCAATGTTGTAAATCTTGCGCAGGAAAAAAAACCAAGTTTACACCAGAACCACACAGTCAAACACACGCCCGACAGTTTGCACAGAAAATATTTATCTTTTGGCGGAAAATGCGCAAAAAATCTCCCAAACCAGGTTTCGTTCCCCCGGGCCACTAAAGGCGGCTGCTTTGGCTTCTTCTTGGCGCTGCTGTACACACTCGTGAACTCGGTTGGCCAGACTCGGTCTATTTATTTGCTGGCCCGCCAGAACGGACAGATGAGCTCGATCATTCGATACACGTTCGAGTTTGGTACGCGAGATCGCGGCGGATAGTTTACGCAGAGTCTGTTCCCGGGATGCCACCGAATCGAATCGAATTACATATGTTCGAAACAAAAACGGGGGGAAAAAACCACAGCTCACAAACACAAAACACACACTACACCCACCTTCACCCGAACAGGAGCACACGGCGGGAATGTTGATTATTTACACAACTCCATACAGAACTGCGTCCACGAGGGCGCCATATCTACTGCCGTAGAGATCTTCGCCCCGAAACTTCACCCCCACGGTTTTCTCCAGGGCCGCCCGGGGCCCGCACGGAGCGGCGGAACAATTAGCACCGATCGGCTCCGAGAGGTTTTCACGAACTTTACGGTTTCACGAACAGCCGAGGACGCACGTCCAGTTGGTCCGATGCCCACGGATCGAATGGCGGCGAAATTCCGACAGACGCACCGACGACCGACTGAACCGACCGACCGCCGCTCTCGGACGAACGCGGCGGGGTACAAAACGCGTCCTGCCTTCCCCCCGCTCGCAAAGGTGTACGCAAAACGCGCCCTCCCAGAGGTTTACTATGAGGACCGTTTTCTTGTTTTTGCCGTTTTGCCACCCTCTTCTGAGAGAACAATCGGAAAGATGATCGAATTCATCGAAATCACGAGCACAAAAGCATCGGTCCGAGTCTTAAAACATCGCCCGAACCGAAACCGGGAGGGGAACTTGAGCAAATCTTTTTAATCCCCCGTGAGAGTCGGAAGTTGCCACGTTTCTGGCGGGCTTTTGGGATATTGGCAAGGGCAGTTGAAAAATTTTATTGCACTCTGCTCCTCTGAAAAATGTCACACCAAATTCTGCGAAGAAAATGACCTCATTTTAAACACTTTCCCCTGCATAAGGCAAAGATTTTCCCAAGCAAAACTACAATCTACACAACAGAAATCTAAAACCAAGCTAAAAAAAATCATTCATGATTTTCATCAAAATTGACACAGAGTTTTTTAGTTAAATTTTATGCTGAGAATTTTCTATAATACCACAAGTGCTCTGAAAGGCAAATGATACAACTTGACTAAAAAACTCTGTTATCAAAAAACGTTAAGACCTTCATTTTTTCCGGAACATCTAAAAGATTAGAAATGCTTTTAAGGTGATTTAAGGGTTTAATATTGCTTTTAGTATCGCAAGATTTCAATCATTTTCTTGAGCTCGGCCTAACGAAAGCGAAACCCTAAACACAACCAACCATACCCGCGCCTCCACCAAAAAGCAAAAAACAACACCAAAAACACAGAAAAGATTAGCTTATCTTGTGCTATCATTGCCACGCTACCCGCAGCCCTCCCACACAGCAAATCAAACAAAGTTTCCAGCGAACCAGGCTACGGGCCCTCGCAAAAATGCCTCAATGCCCTGCCTCCCTACACCCGCCGCCGATGGAGTCGGTCGTACACACAACAGGTTGATTTACCTTCTGGGTGCTCCAGCTGAGCACTTCGGTGCCTAAATCGCCGCATTGTGCGATTTTTTTGTGTGTGTTTTGCTTCTTTTCCCCACTCGGTTGTTTACATTTTCTCAGCATCAACGATTGTTCTGCGCCGCCACACGAGGAAGAAGATCTTATCTCTCCCCCGGGGCTGAGTTTTTTTCTTTTTTTTTCTTCCATTGCTGTTTCTAAAGAACCGCGGAGTATTCGTGGGTCAGGTGGGGGACGCAACGCTCATCGATCTCACGTGCGTGCGAGCGAGAATAAGAACGGAGCGCTCGCTGGCTCGGGCAGGTGGAAACTGCCTACTGACGACCTGGCAATGGGCAAGAGCAGAGCAAAATTGCAACCTGAATGGGGAAAGAGGTAATAAATTGTAAGCACCGCACCGCGCGCGTCATCAGAGATCAGGTAGAAAAAAGAGCGATCGATGACGAGAGAACGGTTCGGATTTCGGTAACCTGTTGGACTTGCAGGATCTATCGTAAACAGGGATTTCAGAATGTTGTGGCACCGAAACGAAAGGGAAACTCCTTTTGGCCCCGACGGGTTCCGCAAAAAACATCGAACAGCATGCATGCAACAGCCTTTTTTCCGGAGTCTGCGCATCACAGCTGGATGGAGAAACTCGAGTTTTCTTGAAGGGGAAAAAGTAATATATCTCTCTTATTGTGATCTACCTCTTTCACTTTTGATCCTTCTGTTTAAAGAGTAAACGTACAGTAATGGAAGAAACATTTGCCAGTATCACAAAAGGCACATGAAATTCGAATCCACTAGGGATGTTTTTTTTTTTTTACAAAAGAATTATACTTATTTAGAGTGTTTGACTGGAATTAAAATCACGTCACAGAACACGTGCAAATACCATTACCAGAAGGTGCCAAAGTTCTCTACATCGGAGTTCTGTGACTAATTCCGCTTGAAAATCTCGCTATGAAGGAAATATACCTCTTCCAACTGCCTTTAACCAGTGACTGCTGGGATTAAAACGGTCACTGCTGCAAAGATCAACTTGAACTTGAACATTTCCTCCTCGTGGCGCAAATCACAAGTGCAAGCGTGCAACGGGCCAGGAAGCTCAGCCCCTTCCTCCCCTGCTGCTCGCTTGCAACCAATGGAAGAGAGTTAATTAAAGCAAAACTGATACCACCGATGTGTTTCTGCGCCAGGCGAACGAGCAAATCACGCGCGCGCTTCAGCGACTGCATTTCCTGTGGATGTTCTTTCGAATGAATCCTGTGAATAACACTTTTCTGGTGATTCTGATGACGGTTTTACGACCATGAGCTAATATTACCGTTTAACGACTTCGGCTCGACCTCGATCCGATGGCGGATGAATTCGACACATTCGCTGCAGATAACCTGGGATAAACGTTACGCGCTTACCGATAATTTGATTCATTTTGGGCAAACAAAGAATGAAATGTAACCGATGAAAGCACGTTAATGTAAACTTTACAATCCACGGTGAGCGTTCAGAATGCTGCATGATCACAATGAAATAGTATGGTTTTTCTTAAAATAAACACTGTACTGGTCCGCCAGAATGAAACACGACCATAATTTTTTACCATGAGCATGTTAATCAAGCTGGCACGCATCAATGAAGCACATGGTGGAAACAGAAACGCAAACAATGTCTGCGCCTTTGATTTCGGTCCAACTGGCACTATTTTCGGCAAACACAGATTGTGTTCCGTTATTAAACGAATGAGTTGAGAAAAAAAAAGTAATTTCTAATAGGTGAACAGGGAGGAACTATGGATCAAATTTTAACTCATTATACGAATACTTTATTAGCAATTACTTTTAACATCAGGTATACAAACGATAAGCATAGAGCTTGAGAGGAGGTGAAGTGGCGGGCGGAAGTGTCCGTAGAATAAAACAAAAAAATACTCATTTACACAGTGAATGGGCTCCCTCTGGGCGACACTACCTAGCGTTGTCTTCCGGCAACGCACTATCATCACTATCGCTGTGATCCGCGTCAGAACACCCAGTGACAAGCCCCTTCTCCTGTATTGCAGCGGCCACGGCCGTTTCTAAAATGTAATTGTCATGGATACCGCGCTCTAAGGCTGGCCAGCTGGTACTCGGTTGCTCGGGACTGCCGTCCACCGGGACCATCGCCACCGAAGCGGAGGAAGAAGACGAGCCCGAACCGGCCGCCTGCAGTCCTCGTTCGTTTATCGCCATCCGGATGGCTTCGTCCTCCAGCATTTCGTCGTCATTCGCCTGCGGTGGTTCGGCGTTGTTTCGGTTATTTCGTTCTTCGAAGAAATTCAAGTATCGCTCCAGCACCATGTTTAGTATGTTGTCCTCGACGCAAGCTGCAATTTGACTTTCCTGCCAGCTGCGAAGGTCGCTGGCCAACTGCTCGCGACGGTTGATGTGCTCCATCGAGCTGGACGATGCACCGGCCATCGGTACCGCAGCATCTCGTTCGGCCAGCGAGCGCGAATGTGAACTGAGTCCCTGGAAGGACAGCAGCCGCGGTCGTTTGTTCAGCATTTGCTCTGCACTGCTTCTACTACTCGTTTCGTTGCGTTCACCAATGGCGTCTCCCTGCGTCGAATCATTCATTGTTGCCACACATCTTCTGATGAAGCTTCAGTTCAGACACACATACACGGTGGGAACACACGGTAGGCAACGACTAATTGGAGAAGATTTTTCCAGCAACGATTAGCAGTACGAATTGAGGGAAGATGTTTGTTTTTGTTTTCAATTTTCCAAACTCATCGATCGAATCTACGTCCAACCAAATGTGTATACGACAAAGGTGGATCAATAATACATGTTTTGACGTTTCAGATGATGTCAATCATGACAGCTAACGTGCTACAGAATAGTTTTTCATGAAAAGTATTTCTAAACAAGCTCGTAAACTTAAGGTCGAGCTAAAATGTTAATAAGAAAAGCAATAACAGTTCTTACCAGTATCCACGTAATTCTTATTGAATCAAAAGGTTATACGAGTTCAGTTTCCGGTACCAAGGTTAGTAGTGTACAGCTTCAGTGCAGAGAACCGGTAGTGTTGGGAATTGGTGTATTTTTCAGGAATGAATCGGAACTGGGCTCTTTCGTAAAAGGAACGGACTCGAAGAGTGCCGTTCGCGGGGTTTCAAAAATACCCATCATCAAAAAATAATCAATTCTAGTTCAAACGGAAAGTTCTTGTCCAAATCGACATGTGCCAGTTTTCTTCCAGGATCCGAAAATCCTGGATGATAATTAGGTGATTTTGTTTTGTTCCTTAATAGTCCTCATAAACCCGCAGCGACCCTAGAAGCTCCAGTTGCCTAGCGGTGTTGTCTCCTCGATCATGAGGTACGTAGCTGCTGTTTGAAACCCCGATCTAGCGACTTCCATGAACCAGTGGCAGCTGGAAGAGAAGAATGTCACCAGCTTACGCAATGTCTCTATAACAAATTAAAACGATCGTTTTAAATATTCGAATGGTTTATCCATGCAGTGATGTACATTCTAACTCGTACCTATCTATGTAAAAAATGACCAAGTCCGGACGTTGCACCTACTCATCTTATTTATTCGTTAAGAACTCCATGGTGGGACCGTCCCAAATCATCACGTGTACAATACAATAGTGCAATACCAGCTGGATTGCGATCATAATCCTGCGTGCTTTCGATTGGGGCAGTTGGAAAAGAGGTTTTGTTTTCGTTCCAAAAACCAGCGCGGCCCGACATTGCGCGGATCAGCGCTCACCATCTCTCTGCTAGGGACGGAACGACCTGGGTAGGTGCTTCACAGAACTCGTAACACTAGTTCAGTCAATTACAAGCCACCGCTCGGTGCAGATGGAAGTGCTGCGCGTTCCGTTAAAACCCGTTTTGTGTGTGACTCCCCAATCGCGTGTGTGGGTATTTTGTACTACCGCTAATATAGTTGGTGTCGAATAAAATAAAGGCTTAGTGGTTGCGACGATACAAATCCATTCAGTGTAGCAAATCCGAGGTCCTTTCTTTTTCGAGAAGGCGGTTCAACGATCGCAAGGCAAAGGCCTGTGTGCGGCATGTGATGACTAAATACGGATGGGTTTTACTACAAAAGATTGCCGATAGTACACTGGGTAGCAAACTGGTGTGGTCCTTGCGTAGGGGGAAAATGCAACCGGTGGCGTGCTCACAGACGACACTCTCATCGGCACCGCGAGAGCAAATCGTACTCTGCGGAAAATCACTGGAAAATCATCATCTGTGCAAGAGACGCAGTGGAAAATCCGGAGAGAAACCCCCGTGAACGAGATTATCGAGATGAAGGGTACCGCCGGGACGATGGAGGATTTGTTGTCAAGGATTTCGAAGGCTCGTCTCGGAAATTGGTGCACCAACACCACCGTACACACAAAAAGGGCGCGTTTGTGCACGCGGTCGTGTCCTTGGCGGGAACCGATGTCCTTGCTGTGCGGGAATGGGCCTCACGAAGCAATGCGAATCTCGTTAACGTTCTTCCCGGCCATGCCAAATGGAGTTTGCTTGGCTGAAGAAAAGAACATACTTGCGTGCACATATTTCTTCTGTGCGGGGGAACCGTTTGCTGTGCATTAATTAACATTAATTGATCCCCACGAGATATGGAATGAAGACTCCAGGGCTTCATATGTGTTCCATAGCGCACGACGTTAGATGGAGGGTGTGGTTTGCGTGCGAGTAGCGCATTTTTATTGCCTTTTCGTCCATCAAGTAGATGGACTTTAATTGAGTACAGTTTTATTCCAAAACGAAAATGCATAAAAACAGCATTCAGCAACCGTTGATGGGATGTAATTATTTGCGAGCAACGTAAAGGCCCTCCATTCGCAATCGTTCCCCGATGTCGCCACTGATGCAGGCGTTTTGGTCAACCGCTAAGAAACGGTTAGGTTTCGAAGGCACTGGGGCCGAAGGTTTCTGTTTGCTTCTCCCATTCCTTCCCACGTGGCGTGCAGCTGTTGCCGTGGCCAACTCTTCAGGCGCAAACCAAAACAATCCACCTCATCCACCCGAGAGAAACGATGGTGTGTGATGCTGTTTGGAAATGAAAAAAGCTGGACAAACGTTTCGAGGCTAATCTCGACGATGCTGATGAAGTCATGATGGGAACGGCGGTTGATTGTTTTACACCTTCATTTTTTTTTTTTTTTTCGCAATGACCACGACACGATCGTCCCAAGAAGGGGGTGCAGTCGGGTTTTGCCCGGAGCGTCCGTTAAACTCTTGGTGAATATTTATAGCCGTAGTTGAAAGCAGCAAAGCCCTCGCGAAGCGCGAACAAACAAAAAGTGCGGCATGCTGTTTCGGAAGAAGTTGAGAGATGCAGAAATATTGGTCATTCGCAAGCTTCATAGCGAAATCCCAGTATTGTGACATCATCTGAACTAGAATAGCTCAAAATTAATAAAATCAAGTAACAAAAATATTGTTTTTAAATTATTTTACAGTTAATACAGTGCAAAAGACAGGAATTATTCGCTACAGGCACTTAAAAAGGTGTTAAAATTTGTTTGAAGTGTTCACAAAACGTCGTTACAAAGTGTTGGTGTGTTGGCACGTCGTTTTCGCGGTTTCCTATAAGGATGTACAGGAAACGTTCGGTAGCGCGTTGTTGAGAAAACCCGTGCAAAGCGAGGAAAGTGAGAAAACCAATTTCCTCCATCAAGCGTGTGTGCAGCTGTTCCAAGCTGAGCGCTGAGTTGTGTGCGAGTGCAAGGAGCTCTACGTTGCCGATGGTCGCCGTGCGCTAGTCGGTAAGGCAGTCGGGCCCTCTGCGACGAAACCTGTCTTCATCCCGGGAGTCCTTGGCGTTCCGTTCAGTTCAGCCGCCGTCCGCCATCTGTTGCAGCTGCCGAGTACTGGCACATACATAAATTCGTCCTTGTGCGTTTGCGTTTGTGTCAGTGCGGCTCGTACGCTTCGTTGTTACCCTACGGTACGTTTGGGTTTCCCTGACGAACAGAAAATCGATCAACAAGAAACGGAAGAACGACAGGAGCATAGAAAGGAAAGGGAAACGGTCAGCTGGAGCGTGTCACAGAACCTGTCACACGTTGTTGCCCTGCCGTCGGTCAACGGTCCCTTTTTCGAGCAAGGACACCTCAAAAAAGAAATAAAAGGATCGCTGTAAAACTTTGAGGTAAGTGTTCGACAGTTGATCTACAAACAACTTTAAGATAAAAAATTAGCGCCAAAACGGATGCCGAAAATTTGAAACATTTCAGTATTTTCTTTATTTTTGTAAACGCAAATTCCATGCTGTATTACGCGCTTAGAAAATACACACCAGATGTATCGGGTTCTAACGTTTTCTTAACGCCTATTTTCCCTCAACTTTCTACCAAAAAAAAAAAAAAATTTTAATGCTTCCTGTTGCAAAACATGTGCGACGGTTAGAGTTTCGTGAGCAAGCACCGCAACAACCGGAACGGGTGCGATCCGTGTTTGAGAAAACGGCAGCCACAGCTGCCGAACCGACCCCCTTCCCCTAGCGTATCCCGGATACCTCCTCAACCCTTAAACTTTGGAAAAGACGCCCGGGAGCTATCTTATGGCAGAGGAGGAAAGGAGAAACGGGTTAAGGCAAACGGACGTGTGTGAAGATACCCAAGCGTCGCTGAATGCATGGCTCGATGCGGCAAATGCACTGCACGCGATACCACTTGAGAGTCAGAGTCTTCCCATTTGCATTCCGTAGCATCAGCTGAATGGAAGCAGATTTCATTCACCCTTCGAAGTGGATCGACAACAATTTAACAGCTTGTCACAGAAATGTGCGATTACGCGGTTCCGAACTTGGCGGTGCTATTATCCAAATTTTTGTCATGGTGCTAACAGCATACGTTCTTGTCTTGGGCGTCTTCAGGGGGTCACATAAAATCTTCAATGTGCCTTATCTGTTAACGTCTTGAACGTTCATTCCTTTTTCTGATACTTTTTTCAAACAAAAAATAAATGTGAGACCCTTATACGAGCAATATTCATATGTAAATCTGAACAAAGTCTGCTCTTTCTTCGGAGAATACTTTTAACGCTCACCCAATCGCCAATATTTACTTATCGGAGTAGCGGAAGATTTCTTATCAGCAAAATTCCATCAATCCAGGCTTCACAGACCTCCTTCGTTCCCTCATGAAACGGATGAGTGTCGTATCGAGGGACTTTCGTCGTGCTGGTACGCCTCAAGAAGACACGTTGTTTGTGTGTTATAATGGCGTGAAGTTTAAGATAAGATGCCACCACCAAGACAAACTGGGCATTTGTATCGTAGCTATGGTGTGAGTACATGATTGAATGAAAGGGAACTGAGGCAGCTACCGTCAGCCCCATGGGAGATATGTTTCTGTCTCCCTTTTTCTTCATCATAATCGAGCCGGCGGTAGAATGTAATTCGCGATGAGGCACTGGCTGGTATTTTCTTTATGACTATCGTTCTAAATTCTCTTTAACTGGTCGCGTTCAGCCACTTCCGTGGGGCTCTTCGTGCGAAGTAGCGCGTGAGTCATTCACACCTGCACAGTCATCATATTTTTCATAATTTTGATTTATAGTTTACGACGCCTTTTCTCCACTTTATCTCGCTCGTGGTACATCATCCGAGGCACTAGGGAGTGGGTTATGTTCATGGAGGGAAATTATCATTAGGGTGTTTATGGGATCCTAGAAGCGATGGAAGAGATAAAACAATGGGAACCATTATGAATATTCGGATGATTATTTTATTACATCGTTTGGGGCTGTTGTTGTTATTTTTTCCTCACAAAAGCATGAAGGAATGGAAGCTCACTATCGATTTGAATTCTCCTTCGTGTGAGTGCCATTTTTTGTTGTCTCCTTCCGCCGTTGCAGTTCTTACACATGGAAAGGAAATGAAATAAAAGGAAAAAAAGGAATCCTGCCAAGAGACCTCGCAGGAACTTATTTCATCATCACTGAACGGGGTTTTTTTTATGCTCGAGCCTCGATAAAGCGTATCCTTCCGGTGGAAACGAGCAGTCCGCACCACACTCGTCAACACCACGCATATACATATTTAACCGTTCACGTTATAGCCGGGGACGGCATGCAGAACGAGCAGGACGACGAGTGGTGTAAGGATTGCCCGCTTTATACGCATATTTAACGATTTTCTTCCGTTTCATCTACTCCTTTTTTTCGCAAAGGATCACATCGGGTCTCTTAGCCGCATGACAATGGGGCGAAAAAGGATTGGTATTCTATATCTGCGACACACATTAAGCGTCGGCATGGAACCCTTGTGAGAAAATAAAGTTCAAAAAAGGCCTTGTTTGGGGGAAGCTCACCGTTAAATGTAACTTCTAGGTGTCTTTGAAGAACTTTGCTTTTTTCAGAACACAAAAAGGCAGGAAAAATACATTTTACCAAACTTGTTTTTCGTTGAGCATGTCACTTGTAACGTCTCGTAAGCCCTACAATGAGTAGGCTTGACCAAATAAGGGTCTTAACCCCAAGAATAAGAAGAAACTTGTTTCGTACCATTTTAATATTGTAACATCTTATATAGCCTTGGTAGTCGTCGAAGGAAAATGATCATCCTCCAATCGAAGTCTTTCTAAAAGCCTAAAAGTGCACGCAACAAAAAGGAACGCACTGGACCTTTGGTTGTCTTTACTCGTAGTTTACATTGAATTTTTCATGAATGCTCAGTCCGAAAAAAGGGACACGTTGAACACTGGACAAACCCACACACATCCGTCCGCCGTAAAGCCGAGTACCAGCGAGTACGCACGGACTTAATGATGCATGGGACATCCCCTGTTTGAGTTTCATGGTGTTTCGTCCTGTAATGTTCTGCTTCGTTTCTCCTCTAACTACACCCTGCGCCACCTTCGGTCGACTTTCTCAATTGTCCACCGTAAGTGCCAAGCCCGGGGACGAGAAACATCAGGCACGACCGGCTTGGGATCGATTTATGCCGCCACCGTTGGGGTTTTCGCCCCAGTTGCTCCGGTTGGCGTTGATGCTCGGTTTTCTTTCTGCCTCTTCATTGCGAGAAATGTGGCTAAAACGTTGGGCTAAAATTAGAGACATGGGGAAAACGTAAACACACTGTGGTCCCTTACCACGCCAGATCCAACCCGTGTGGCTCGGTGCGTGGGTTGCGGTGGGTCCAGTGTGTTCTGTGAATGAGTGATGCCGATGATAGGGGCCGGTGGTAATGCATGGAAGCACTTGTTTTACCCCCTGGAGTGCATTAAAAATGGAGTGCAATTTTTACATATCGTCAAGTGGGTCGATGCGGTGTGGTAAAATGATGAAATATATTTTATCCGTACAAAGTACAACAATGTGTCATGGAGTGGATTGGAATTTCCTTTGATTTTATTTTTACTAGCATGGATAGAAATTTCCAACACATTTTCAACGGGAAATATGTTTAACATACACAGTTAAATAACGCAACATTCTCGACAAACCGCGTGCGATGGAAAACCGTTTGATATTAATTATGCAAAATGGTGAACCGCCGTTCGGCATGAACGGCATGCTTGGTGGTTATGTCTGTTTTCATGGCACTACAAAAAAAAGGTATCCCTAGTGTGGGTGAAACATGAGCCATACACCAGCTACTGTTATGCTTAGCGTTGGTCGAAATATGTGTATTTGAGTCCGATGTCGATCGCAAGGGAAAATAAACCTCAGCGGGTTTCCCGGCTCGGTTGTTGTGTAAAAAGATGGCAAAAATCAACGTTAGGTGACGCTGAAAAATATTATGGAATCTTGTTCAAAACATTCCCCGGTTAATTGAAGGTAATGATTGAGTTAGGTTACTCCGAGAACAATAAAATTTTAGCTACTTTTCTAACAGTACTAACAACTGATTATTTTCATGTTAAACACGGTTATTTTATGTTAAACATGACAGAAGAAAAGAAAAATAGAATATTATAAAATGGGCCAGTCGCTTTACGACGTTGAAGGATCAGTTTCTTGCATGGACCGCCAATTTTCGTAAAGCCTAGCAAACGTAATCATCAAAAGTAACGATAATATGGTGATAAAGTGATGATGAATAAACGATGGCGTTGGTTGATAGCGTCCAAGCAATTTTGCTCGGACGAACGCAAGCTTTGGTTGGGTTTCACGGAATGCTAGGAAACGAGTATTGATTTTCTGTACCCTTTGGATTTTTTTTTTTTGGTCCTGAAAACCTCCGATGAGTTGATCCTTGCAACCCATCCGTCATCAGAGCTGCCGTGTCACCGTTATCCATCGTTCAATCGGAAAATAGTTAGCAGTTTTCCTCCTCAACATGTTTTCCATCGCCGAACGGGGGCTGTGCTGATGATTTTTATTCTAATTTTCCGTCGTTCTGGCTTTACCTTTTCGTTCGCTGGAAACGTTGTTCGCCCTGACCTCGAACGTCCTGCTCGTGGGTACATCAGGTCCCTCCTCCCCCCACCCACCTTCCATGTTTTTCTCTTCACCGCCAATGATTGTACGAAAATAATCGATTCTAAGCACCAGACCCAGGACGAAATTGGTTGTGTTTCGAAAGGTGCTTGCTTCACCGGCGACCCTGGCCGGGACCTTGTGTACAATGTAGTTCGATCGCTTTGTTCGCCCGTCGTCACCGACAGGCTACAAACAACAGGCCTACCGGACCAGAAGTCGTCAAGACAACCGAACCTAGGCACAAATCGATTGCGGCGTGGTGAAGACAAGAATACCAGCGCAAGTAGGGACGATTCCCGAGTTTTTGTAAGCAAAGCCAGAACATTGGATCCTACAGAGACCTGGTACCACGGTAGAGGGAAACCAAAGGTTCCCTTGGACGGAAGACAACTTTTTTTTCTTGTTTTTAATGCTGCTCCTTGCTTGCCAGGAGCTATTTTTATCCTAGCTAGTGGTCCATCGGGGCCTCAACTAGGGTAGGAGTGATTTTATGCTCCCCAACCCTGCCCGGACCCAACATCCTGGTTTTGCACCAACCATGAAATTTATTTTTCCCGTGTCGCTCATTTCCCGCGCTAGGCTCGCGGCTCACGGATGAGGGAGTATCTCATTATCACGTCGCTGGTGCCGTTTCGGAACGATGATATCCTCGCCGAATCCTTACCTTTGTGCGAAGTGTCCTGGATATATTTAGAAAGCCGAGAGATTGACAAGTCTACAGTTGAGGAAATAACCGTACGGTGAAGCTCGATTGGATGAGAATTTTGTGTAAACCGTACAACAAGCTGCAAAATAAATTGCGCATTTTTACGTAGAACCTTCAACGAAAAAACAAATATTTTCTAGCAAATTTTGTTCCTCATTGCTGCAAAAGAACTTATCAATTTCGGCAGCGACATACTGCACTAATTTTGGGCCATGTTTTTGACGGTGTGTTCTTGCATCGAACGAACGAAGGCGCTCCGATTTTTTGTGGACCGCAGTTCGAAATTATTATGAGCTTATGTTGCCTTCACCAATTATCACCTGGCGCACCTTGCTGCCTCCCAGAACTGGTAGCGGGCGTGTGTTTTTTCGAGGACGGAGATATTTGGGAAAATTAAGCTTCGCCACCTCATCGTCAGCACGAGACACCACCGCCATCATCGGCGTTATCATCATCATCATGTTCGTCCTAATTAACTGGTTCGCCTGGCGGCAGGTAGGTGATATTTGCATTAATTGGATTTGTTATGATGTTGTTGGTCGTTTGTTGGCCGAGTCAGACTTTCTCGTACTCTCCTGCATAACAGGATGCTTACAGGTTTTTTCAATGGATAGGATAAGCGTAAACGCGTTTAGCCGATGTGCAAAAATGGGCTATCAGAGTTGAAACCTGCACAAGCCATGCATAAACATCATCAGCATAAACACACAATCGAACACCAGATATTTAAACCTCATTAATCAAAGTTGAAAACTGAACAAGCCATGCATAAACCTCATTAATCAAAGTTGAAACCTCATTAATCAAAGTTGAACCCTGAACAAGCCATGTATAAACATCATCAGCATAAACACACAATCGAAAACCAGATATTTGAACCTCATTAACATACAGGTTTTTTGAATGGATAGGATAAGCGTTAACGCGTTTAGCCAATGTGCAAAAATGGGCTATCAGAGTTGAAACCTGAACAAGCCATACATAAACATCATCAGCATAAACACACAATCGAACACCAGATATTTAAACCTCAAGCCATGCATAAACCTCATTAATCAAAGTTAAAACCTCATTAATGAAACAAAATATTTAAACCTCATTAATCAAAGTTGAAACCTGAACAAGCCATGTATAAACCTCATTAATCAAAGTTGAAACCTTATTAATCAAAATTCAAACCTCATTAATCAAAATTTAAACCTCATTAATCAAAATTTAAACTTCATTAATCAAAATTTAAACTTCATTAATCAAATGTGAAACTTCATTAATCAAAATTTAAACCTCATTAATCAAAATTTAAACTTCATTAATAAAAATTTAAACTTCATTAATCAAAATTTAAACTTCATTAATCAAAATTTAAACTTCATTAATCAAATTTGAAACCTCATTTATCAAATTTGAAACTTCATTAATATAAATTTAAACCTCATTAATATAAATTTAAACCTCATTAATATAAATTTAAACTTCATTAATATAAATTTAAACTTCATTAATATAAATTTAAACTTCATCAATCTAATTTTAAACCTCATTAATAAAAATGTAAACTTCATTAATCAAATTTGAAACCTCATTAATCAAATTTTAAACCTCATTAATATAAATTTAAACCTCATTAATCAAAATTTAAACTTCATTAATCAAATTTGAAACTTCATTAATATAAATTTAAACCTCATTAATCAAAATTTAAACCTCATTAATCAAAATTTAAACTTCATTAATCAAATTTGAAACTTCATTAAACAAAATTTAAACCTCATTAATCAAAATTGAAACCTGAACACCAGATATTTACACCTCATTAATCAAAGTTTAAACCTGAACCATGCATAAACATCATCAGCATAAACACACAATCGAACACCAGATGTTTAAACCTCATTAACATACAGGTTTTTTCAATGGATAGGATAAGCGTAAACGCGTTTAGCCAATGTGCAAAAATGGGCTATCAAAGTTGAAACCTGAACAACCCATGTATAAACCTCATTAATCAAACTTGTGTGTTTATGCTGATGATGTTTATGCATGGCTTGTTCAGGTTTCAACTTTGATAGCCCATTTTTGCACATTGGCTAAACGCGTTTACGCTTATCCTATCCATTGAAAAAACCTGTATGTGTAAACAGTAACTTTTTTTCAAATGGTTGAATATATATGTATGTGTACACAATTTGCATCTATGAAAACCAAAACAAACCGGCCTCGAATCTGACTTTTACGTAATGAGGTTTAAATATCTGGTGTTCGATTGTGTGTTTATGCTGATGAATACGACATTTGGCTTGATGGGTTCACACATGGCTTGTTCAGGTTTCAACTTTGATAGCCCATTTTTGCACATCGGCTAAACGCGTTTACGCTTATCCTATCCATTGAAAAAACCTGTATTTTGCGGGAACTGAACCCAACAGGATCTATAGGATGTTTTGTTTTGTTTTGTTGGTTGCACAAAACTGAAGCGGTTTCTACATAAACGCCTCCGGGAAAAGGTCGGACTTAGAAGGGTCAACAATATCACTGTAATTAATCAGTATAACAATAACGTTTTCCAATCCCTGTTCCGGACATGTGGTTATGTCTGTATCCCTCCTTCGCCGATACGCAGAGTAATAAATATATCAGGACGACAGACTGTCAGTTGCAAACCTTCACGACCCTGCCAGACGCAGGTGAGCGGCCGTATGCTCAATTGTCAAACCAGTTGGAGGCCGCACAGTTTTTTCCCGGTCATATTTTACTCGCCAACTACGTCCACCAGAAGCCGCACGCCCACGGCTCCACAAGGTTGGCTCGGGGCCTCGTCCGTAACCTTCCGGAAAAACTCGGTCGGAACGGATCGAACCGTGGCCTTCGCCATGACTTCGTCCTAGGGTGTGTGTGTGTTTCGAGATTTTTTACGTGTGACAAACCGATGGTGAGCGCTCATAGAGGATGGAAATGTTTTATTCCGGACACATTTTTGAACTGCTACCATTTCAATTTTTTCTTCTTTTTTTTTAGATCCTTTTCCCCTGCTTCCAATTTTCCGCCTTAAGGTGCTTCCGTTGCAAGTTATGTTATATCCCATCAAGGCGGACGGTGGAAAATTGTGTTCAGTGACCCCCTTGTGGAAGGGTCGCTATGTTGCGGATCACCGAGGATTTATTCCCGCTTTGGCTTAGTACCAGTTTGCGCCATCGGTTCGTGCTAAGGATTCGGAATCATACTGTTCATTCGTGGACCACCACGTGGTTTCCTTTGGCGAGTCGCAAACAGTTGATGGGAGTTGGTTCAAAATGCATTAAATTTAAATTTCACATTAAACAATTTATCAATTTTATTGCATTACAAATCTCCAAAAAGTGAAACAGTAAAAATCTCCCAAGATCGATTGCATAAATTTAGTTTTATTCCGGTTATTTTCAACCGGCCCCTTACTTAACCGTGTCAACTCTCTCTCCCACTCTTTAGCTAAGCAAACATCTTGCTCGATTCCCACCGTGCGCGATGCCATGCAACAGAGAGCGAGGTGGCGCTCCGTTTTCGTCATCTTTCTGCGGGCGCTCGCGAAATGGCCATCGCCGTCGCCATCCCCGTCGTTAATATATTATTGGTTCAGCGCAGCACAGACCACCGGCCCTCCCGGGAGGGGTTGCCAGATCCTGTAAGCGTGGTGTTGTAATGCATGACGAAATGCAGCCGAGCGAAGGCGAAAAATATAAAATACTGTACAGCAACATTAAACCACCGACACGATCGCGTGACAGTAGAGAATAGGAGCGGACCCGTGCAGTGAAGGGAGGCGGGACAGGGTCAGTTTATTTGGAGTGAGGTTCGTGGGAAGAAAAAAACTTGAAACGCTGGCTGGCGAGACGAACGCAGTCTGGCACAGCGAACCGTAGACGGGAGAAAAAAAAAAGGCAAATCAGTAAAAAACGTTCCTAGATCTAAGGCTAGTGGAGACAAAGTGCGACTTGAACTATGGCATGATCTCTTGAATTTGAATCGTGGACAATTAAATATTTTTTTAATTTAAAATAAAATACAACCACAAATAACCATTTCATTTTATCTATTCTTCGCGCTTGAATCGAATAAAATAATCGTAATTACAAAAAAAAACTGTATGTGTTGAAAGGTGTACCAGTAATTTGCTACTGACTGTACCGCCTCAGCCGGCAGTGGTAGCCATTTTTTGTGGTCTACTGCACTTGCCCGACAGTCAACCCTCCGTAGACGATCGGTTCGATTTGGTCGATGACTAAGGGATGTTTCGGTTTTTTTTTCTTTGCCTTCCCAAACGCTCTTCAGCTGTTTAGTTTTTTCTTCTTCTCCTTCTATGCTCCACGTCGTAACGATAAAACAATCACTGCGAAGCGATGGCTGGAGGATGGAGGTGGTTCGTTCGTTCCTTGTATCTATCACTGGCAAGAGGTAAACAACTTCTTAACGATTTCCGCGCCGCATCCGCGTTCAGGTTTGTCTCGATCGGGTGATTTTGTTTTCTATTTCCTTGCTTGAATCCACAACACCCCCCCCCCCCCCCCCCCCCTCCCACACCGATCCGGCCCCATTTGCCCCAAATACTCACCAGTATTAGATTTACTTTGTTCATCAGTGTTCCGGAGGAAGTTTTCTCTGGTCAGCCAGCCATTCGGGTGAGAGGGAGGGAGTGAAAACTGGGCGGGGAGTCACCCGGGAGACGGTGGGATTTCTCCGACAGAATCGAGGCACCTCGGGGCTATTGGGTTAATTTATTATTGAAAATCTTCTGCATAGACTCCCCGGCAATAGCTTTATTCTCTTCCGAACTGTTGTTTCCAACGTAGACAGGAAAGCACTGGATGGTTTGTTAGCTTAGGAGCAGCTCTGGAACAATCGAATAGATTTAGCCCTTTGTTGAAATGGAAATGTTTACTTCTGGAATAAAAATCGGCAGTTTGCTGTAACAAACTAAACGAAACGGAACAACGGTCTTGTTTGAATCAACATTGGTCTGAATATGTTGAAGTTAATGTATTTGGTTTGATGTATAGCAGAATATGGAACACGAACGCGCTTGTTCGTTCTGAGAGCGGAATAACCTAATGAGATGTTTTAAATTTTAGTTCCTTCATCGTTAAAGAAATGTTAGAACCCGTCTAAGCCCTTTGCGATGGAATACCAACAACATCTGTTGCAATCCAATGCTAGAGCTTAATGGAAAGTCTTTCTAGAATCATCGCTCCTCTAGCTCACGCGTAACCGTTTGGTATTGTGTGTAGATGAACTATGGAGCCTACGTTTTCCGATGATTTTCCAGCCGCACTCGCTCTCTACTTGCTCGACCGAAATCCCGCGTGCTCGGCTCAGCCCAACCTCGGAAAACAACAACTAAACGGTCACACTGAAGGTGATACATACCCTCGCGGAATATTTTTCTTCGTTCTTTCCCATTGAACGCGAGGAAGCGGGCGGCGTTAGGGAATAGATAAATAAAACGATCTCGCTCGCGTACGGCAACAACGGGTTGAGCTAATGAACGGATTTGAAATTCTAAACTGCCTCACTTAAGATGCACCAGCGTACGAGCCGGCATCGGGACGTGCTTGCGAGAGATCTCTGCTGCTGGGCATTCTAATCAACCCCGAGATGGAAACAATTCGATTAGTTTTAGTTGCAGTGTGGACGGGCTTTCTTCGGCTCGGGTCGGTACTAGTTTTCCGCAGTTTCTAAACTAACTGAAACATTTTCCAGACCAACATTATTCTTAACAACTTTCGATGTTGCCTTTGAAGAATGTATGTTGTGATCGTGTGCCTAAAAACCAGGGGCAACAATTGATCGATCGTCTGTAGGTTTCTTGCATTGTGTGTCGTGGTTTCCCTTGGAGGAGAGATTATGTCCCCGGATGTTGGCGAGATTTCAGTGAAACGTGAGCTAGAAGCAAGCGGATGGAACCGAAACCGCACTGTTACGGTTGCATTCGATCAGATATCGCCTCATTCGAATGGAAATCACATCCAACTCGATTCACATGCACCTTCGGTCGCCGTCGAAGCCAGTAGACGTCGCATAATCGGTTTCTCATCGCATTGCATTGCATCTTGAATTGCTTTCGCGGGCAAAAACTTCTCGGTAGGTAGATGCATCTCGTACACTACCTTTTGGAGTCGTCTTCGTACAGGTAGCGCCATTGTATGCTCCAATCGCTGCCGTCGGTTGAAAGATGTTAGCTGGGAATTGAAATCTGTGGACGTGATTTGATGAGACCTTCGTCCAATGTGTAGGGAGGAAAGGTGCCTTACGGGAGGGACGGTACATAACAAGGTAATATTATCAATTTTCTCCAGCCTAGCCTACACATATGAATATGAATTTTCCTCGCTCGAGCTGCCGGCGGAAGGTATAATTTCGCCATGGCAAGCACCGAAACAAGGTGACGCGGGTGGCTGCCAGCCTGCCTGATGTCTAGCCCAGGTACTGACGATCACGGTGGGTGATTTCGCTAATTTCCCTCCACGCCGACGACGATCGGTGAATGCAAATGAAGGTTTCTGGAGGCGTTTCGCGGTGACGCGATGTTGCGTTTAGGTGAAAACGTAGACTCAACCACACGAGTGACGCAAAAACACGGCACGTCGCAAGCAAACACCGAAAGGTTATTTATTTCGATACGAGCTGTCTGTTTTCCCTGGTTTGTTAATCAAATTTATTAGCACAATCTCGGCAAAATTTGCGGGTCTTCGTACGAACAGTGGTCGAAAACTTTCTACTTCGCGTGTTTCGACGGCTTTTGGGCGGTTCGTTTTGGGCAAGCATTTCGTAAAATGTTTCTACATGTCCGCAACTAATGTGGTGAATCAATAGACTCTTTCGCGAATGTACGAAAAGTGCATTAAAATCCAGATGAAATCCCAAGCATCGAGTATTTAACACATGAAGATTGCAACAATCCCCCATCGAATGGTACAAGATTGACACGCTGTTCATTGCAACTGAATAACACGATTCGATTGATTTATTGGGGGTATGTAATAAAAGTCCCAACCTTGCCCAAAACGACAACAATCATGAGAGGAAGGGAATGCAATGGCAAAAGATAAAGCCTTGACATGACATGGTATTGGAAAAATGGTTAGGGATTTTATTATGATTTAAACCATTTTTAATAGATAACCATACAAGTTTGGTCATTTGTAATTAACCACTAAAAAGTCTATATGGATTATTAGTAATACTTACTCTTAACATTGACAAAATATCATGCCGATCCGATTATAAGTACACAAGCTATAGCGGTTTTAGCTAGACAGAAAACTTTAAATACGACACCCTTTTTTCCACTACTGAATGTTAATAAAAATCGGCACAAACGATTACACAACTGGAACAGACTTTTTAACATGGTCTGCTCCCTCGAGGTGAAATCGGATAGTACCACATTTCGAAAAAGGTCTGCCAGTTCCGGTCTTCACTTCCCATCGAAACGCTCTCAGTTCTCCAGTCCATCCAGAAGCCTCACAAAGCTGGAAGCGAAAACGAATCGTCAGCCCTCGGCTGCTCCGGCGCTCATCTGGCGCAATAAATATGCCAATAACCGTTACTTCTAATTCTTCACCGCCAGCACAAAGCTACCTTAGCACGCGGGTTGAGTCGTCACTTCACAGGCGCTATCGCGGCGGGCGTCCCCGGTCGTGCCTCGGAATTTGCCTCGCGGCCCTTCAAGCGGTCAGCTGCAGCCACAGTCGGATAAAAACGAAACCGATAAAGAGAAAACCGGTCCTCCGGCACGCCAAGAATGCCGTTAAACGTTCCTTTAATCGTCCGTTCCGTCATCGTTATTGGAAACTGGATATTTTATACGGGAACTTCTCAACCCTTGCGCCACGTGATCTCCTCCTCCGTGTCCGTGTCTGGTGCGTGTCTATGGCTCAGCTTCTTGTAATCTCACGTTTCCGGTGCGACTCGAGTGTTTGCTGTTGATTTTTCCGTTTCTTTGTTGCAAATACTGCCGGAAATCGGGTTGAATCCCCCGGCCGAGATCGATTTCCGGGAGCGGTAGTGGAACCAGAAACCAGGAAGCCAAAGGAAGCCCATCAGGGTGTGGGCAGGGAGAAACTAAACTGGATCCGAACTCGAAACGTGGCAGAATGTTGTGGCAGTAAAACTGAATAACTCATGCTTAGTAGCGCGACAGCTGGCGAACCAACCTACGTGCCAATGCCGTCATTTGAATGGCCATTCGTAGGCTCCGTTCCATCGTCACTTATCCAGTGAATGATACATCGTAAGCGTCACTAGATGGAAACCCAATGTGGCCTTCCCCGACTGTCGTCTGCATGCGCTGGAAAACGTGCAGTTAGTTGGCAGGGCAAGTTGCATTCATTAACATTCTCTCCACCGAGAATTGAAAAGCCATACCAGACGAGCATCTTGACACACGTGGGTAGGTGAGAGTATCCGACGCGTGGCTCCGTTTGGTTGGTAAAGAGTAACTCGGTTAGAAAGTTCTGACTCCACCCGGCATCCCACGGAATGCACGCTCGAAACCTACTGCCATGTTGGTATAATGTGCGTTGAAACAAAACTTTTCCATTTCATTTTCTTTTCCATATTTTCTGAGAAAATGCCAGCGCTTAGAAATACATCTAACGTCGAAAACATATCATTACCCCCTAAGGAGTTAGAGTACACTTCTTTGTGAATGGTTTTGTGTCAGGGTTCAAGCTCAGCAAATTGTCTTTTACGTGCGCCACGAATGAAAGCATAACGACTCAAACGACGCGACAAAGCGTCAAGCAGCGAAAACATTAGGTTGTTGCCTGTGGCGCAAAGCTTTTCATGCGGAACTCCAGCACTATGGCCAACGCTCCTATAAAGGATTCGCTTGGTTGTCAAAGCGCACAGGCTTGACACGTTTCCGAACCAGACGGGCGAAAGGAAGGTCGCTACACTACCGGAAGCGGGCCGGAATGCTTTATTGTACGAACGAAACATTGCTGGTGCTGCAAAACGAGTCCTGTAGTTCCATTGGAAAGGGAGAGGGGAAGAGGTCCTCGTGATGGAATAAGCGACGCATGGTTACACTTTTTAAAGCAAGAACTGTTAGTTACGAACAAGAAGAGTTATGGTCATTTCCTGTTCTCACGGAAAAAGAAAAGATTTATGTCGAAACAAATTATGCCTTTTTAAGTTAAGAAACTTTTGAACAATTGATTAAACTGCTTTCATCATTCAGCAGTAAAATAACGTCCTACTTGTGCTGAACTACAGCATCTTTTCAACATAACATAAGAAATAAACCACATTTCCGTTTTAGAGTTCCAAACATCATTTCATTGTCCCGATCCTGCCTATCCTTTGCACCCATATTAACCCAACCTGGCACGAAAAGATAAAACTTTTCTCCTCTACCATACGACGCATCGTACGATTCGGTTGGACGACTCCCGGTGGAGTCATTGCAAAGTTCTTCTAACTTTGCAAAACTTCTTTCCTTCCGCCGCCGGTTGACAGTCATCGAACCGAAGCATTTTGTCGCGACTTCTACTCTGAGAAAGGGTGGCAATGTAAGTAATTTTTCGCATGAAATAACACCAAAGAAGAGTTTTTTTTTACTTTTCCGCTTGTTCGATCTTATGTGTATTACTTAAGAGGGCTTAACTTTTCAGAGAAAAAAAAACTGACTTTAATTTTTGTAGAGTTCCACCACAAAGCTATCTGAACGGTTTGACGGATAACTCGAGAAAAATGTGAGGGAAAAATTTTTCCCTAATCGCTTTTTCTCTGCTGAAAGGCGATGGAAAAGTTCACCATACGATTTGTTTCCATTCCCGCAGCGTGCTGAAATGAGTCGTATTTATTGGAAATTCTATCAATATCTCACATTTCATTACGTTGATAAGTTGATCCGTCTCTCGATTCTGTCTGCCAACGATTTCATTCGTCATTCGGAGGACCCTTTGCAACAACATACCATCCGATGGTGGAAGATGCACGGGAAACAATATTTCCTCCAGGACGAACGAAATTAAATTAGTTTTGACGAGTCAGAATCAATATTCACATCACGTTTATATTCGTGGCCAATTTTCGGGATGGTGAGACAGCGTAGCGAAAAACTACGTCGAGCTTCACTTGGATGGTTCATTAGCTTCGATTGTAGACATCCATTGGGACACAACGGCCCGTATTTGTCGCGTTTTTTGGCAACATTGAGAGCCATTTATCTTCCACGCACCGTCGAAATACCTCTACAATCCTGTTTGTCCCGGGAGTATCTTTGCCGCTCGAGGATGTCTCTGATGAAGCGTTTTCTGTTGTGCATAAATCGACCTAGCAACTGAAGTTCCGCAGAAAGAAATTAACGCGCACTTCCGCAGCTTCCTGCGTGAAATCAATTCACTCCGCCCCGCTCATCCTTCGGCTAGCGGAATTATACTTCCTCGGGCCGTCCTGGCCGCCGTTCAGCTTCGCGATTGATGTTGTTCCTTCGAACAATCTAATCTAATGCCAACGTCTTCGGCCGCGTATTCGAGAACAATCGAGAAGCTTTTGGAACCCCAGGTCAATCGATCCCGCACGTGCAATAACTTGATGTTTCCATTCCGACCGAGGAGGGAGCGAATTGGAAATTGAATCATTAATGGGAAATTATCCTGTTCGTTCGGTGTGCTGTGACAAACATGCTGAGGATGCTAAGATGCTGCACTTGGAGGCGTACTCGGGGGGGCCTGCAGGGGAGAGTGTTTATTTTTGCAGCACTTTGTAAATTGGAAATTTGATACGGATGGAATGAGGTGACATCCGATGATTAGATTAGGCTGTATAACCTTCGCATGCGATGCTTCGGCCATGGAAATGATACGTTTTCCTAATGATAAGAATATTTTTAAACATACACATGACACACGATGGATTTACAGGAAAGCAACTATCGCAGATTCTTCTGGATTTCCATTTCCGATTGATTGAAATGAGATTTAATTACACAAATCGATCATTGGTTTCTGTAAGCAAAAGAACAATTTGATTATTCGCTTTGTGACACGATTTTAGCTACTAATTTGATTCATTGCAATCAGAAGCATGTATTCTTTTGTGTTTTGTTTAAGGTTGATCATCGGATATTAGTCATCTGGTAACGGATCTAATAAATAAATAAAAAGCTCAACGTTCTTGTGTGTTACGGCTTCCTTGCATGATTAGAATCAAGAAGATAGGAGACAGATTTCTTTGGTAGGGACAAATACAAACTTTCTCTTCTGTGTTTAACCCTAAGATACCTTAAGGGACAATCACACGAGGGCGAACAGAAGCGGTGAAGAGGCACTAGGCCATGCTTTTATTATTAGCTATTTAAGTTTTCTTAGCCCCCAAAAATACAAACTTTTGCACAAAACTTCTTCTAGACTTCTCGAGAAAAAAAAACTATAAAAATAAACGGATAAAACAGACTGGTCGTCGATTTCGGTTCGCTGGCTGATCAATCGTAAAGTCGTATCGTTGACCGTTTATTCGATGACGAAGGATCGCCAAGCGAAAATGCGACGTTCAATATTGACCGAACGAACAATTCATTTCCGATCCATCAAACGAGGCATCGCGAGGAAAAACAATATACCGACCGAATGGACTTTCAAGTCTTCTTCTTTCGTTTAACGTGAGGGCAGCAGGGGTGGAACGTATGTTCCCGTCTAGTATGTTTATGTCATACAACCTATCATCACGAGCGACACGCCGGCCCTAACAAGGAAGCTGCTGTTGGTGGCAGTAAGGTGATGTTACATCAGATCACTGCTACCGGCTGGAGTGATACCAAAACGCTGTTGAAAAGCACGACGAAATAAAGGCAAGCAAAGCGCGAGAAAAAAAGAAGATAACCGAAGATATGCTTTGTTCGTGACGAAGAGATTGCAGTGAAGGTAGATTGACGGGACAAGACAAGCCTATAGACACCCAGTGGGCCCATCTTGGCTGGCTTCCGTTCACCAACGTAAACCCACGTAAAACGGACAGGCTGGTAAAACAAATGCAACGTTTCGCACGGGGAAAGTGAAGAAAAGAACACACAGCAATTATGAGTGACCTGATGAAAGGCACGGATTTAACGGCATGCTCAAACGAACACATCTCGAGCGCGTGTTCTGCAAATACCTATAACCGCGCCTCGGGCGCGTCTCCTTAACCGAGCAGTACCGTGAGAATTATGGAAATGAGCAAACATAAAACACACAACAAAGCGTTGTCGGCAGTAGTTTATGTAAGTTTGGTTGTTTCGGTGTTAACACCGCTTCAGACAACCGATTGCCATTATCAAGCCCTGTCGTTGATGAACACACAGCTGGAAATTATTTTCATGATGATATTGCAATTTTCCTTTCCGCCTGTAGCTCGTTACACTTTTCTTTTGAATGTTCGCTACTTTCATCCATCTAATTGAAACATTTTTAAACTGTTAGGCAGTTAAAACCATCCCATTTTTTTTTCTTTTGGCAACCCTTTTCGGTGATTTATGCTTTTTCGGTAAACGGAGGACACGTAGAAAGTTGCACTGACTGATACTTTCTACGACTTGAAGATGCGATAAACATTTGCGGGCGGAAGAGTTTGCTGGGAAAATATTAATTTCGTAAGCATAACTGCTAACCGAATTGAGAGGAACCGATGACAGTGCTCCCCTTGAGTGAAACAACACTTAAAACGTGTTTGAAAAGCACTCGATAAAAAAAGAGATACTAAGGAGAAAGTCTTCCGGTGTCTTCTGTCCCGAACCACACATCAAACGCTTTATCAAATCGAATTTCTCCTCATGCATTTGATACGGCGTCGCGCACGTTTTCGACGGACGGCGAACTGGCCCGATTTCACGTGTGGGGCATCTCGCCGGTATCATTTCACCGACGGCGGCACACTAATTGCAGCTTGGTTGTTCGCTGAGTGCGTAGAAGAGAGTTTTTTTCTGTCTCCACCTGTGATTAAGACGGTGCACCTTTAATTAAAAATTGAAGTTTTGTGAATCGGTTTTCCGGTACGAAAGAAATGTGCCCTGACGTCGTACGACAATATCGCACGCTTTCTACTCGTTAGCTTCTAGGGGAGTTTGGATAGATGAACGACTAGTTGGGTTTTAGCGATGCTGAACGTATAGATATCCCAATTTTTTATCTTGTTATTCAAATTCAAATTTTTAGGTTTTATGTTTGAGGACTCGATCTATTTAAGTAAACTTGAGGATAAACAAGATTTTTCTAATATTAAAATGGTCACATTTTCTAAACCTCTTACACTAAGAATTGTATCTTTAAAATGTAGGGGTCCAATTAACTGATTGCTTTAAAATATTTTTTTAAGTTTACATTAGTAAAATTTAAATTTTCTGACCACATCCTTCTTTCTATTTACAGCTAGATAGTTAAAGGATGTTGTGAAAGTTTGACCAGAATTACAAAGACTTACGCCTACCTCGTACCGAAAGCTTTGTCAGTCCAGTACCATCCATCCATTCGAACGAAACCATCCTGAAGAATAAGTAAGGACCACAACGCGGGAACGAAGCGGACAAACCATCAGACGGCTCCCAACGTAAAGGATGTACAACATGAGCGCGGCCAGCATACTGGAACTGCAGTCGTGGATCGTCTACCAGCACATCGCAGCCGAATGTGCGAACTGTTTGTGTAAGTAATGGCTACCCGACTTGAGTCCTTCTCTCCCGGCACTGACCGATCTTTGCTTTCATCGGGATGAAGGGTAAATCCTGCAGACGGTAGAAAATAAGAATGGATGAAGCGAACACCGGCCTGACGGTGAGGGATTAAACGAAAAGGGGTTTTTGGTTGGGTATTCCGACATGATCCCCCAGGCACGGACTTTCCGAAAAGTTTGCATTCTTAATTTACACATGCAATTATAGCTAGCACCAAAACGGAATAAAATATGAGAAGATGGCAGAGCTTAGAAAAAACGTGTCAGTTTTGCACAGGTACACTTATGTTCATACTGATATTTGGGTTGCTAATGGAAAGGTAATATTTATGCAGCAGGTCCTTATAACCGTCTCAACCAACTATTCATGGGATATTATTGAACCTTCCTTAAACATGGACAACCGAAATAGTCCCTCCTGAGTTTCGGCCTAGGTAATAATCCTCTTAAATGGTGACGCGTGGACGAACCATATTCTTCTTCTCCCTTCTTTCTTCCGGTGCGTTCTTACCGATCCGAATTTACCGAAAACCGGGAGATTAGGTCCGGTTGGAACCAATTTACTGTCGATGGTGGTAAACCCTTGGACATCGGATCGATCCGTTCAAGCGTACGGAAGGACTCGCGTTCGATCCGTTCCCGGGAACGGTCAAATTATTCGTCGCAACAACGTCGGGACGAACGCAACTTTCTCTTCCTTCCTCTCCTCCTCCTGATGGGTTGCGCACACGAACGCACCATTAATTCTCTCTCCTGATGGTTATTTGATAATAAGTGGAATTACACCTTCACTCGGGCGATATAATGTCGACGCCGGTCATCTTCGGAACCGCTAAGGGGCTAACGGTCGAAGAACGAGGAAAGAATAATTTTCCGTATTTTATTCCACCTCTCGACGAGTGAGTTATGTACCTAACTAATGGTTGCTTTCTTAGGAAATTCGGTGCGACATGTGGTCGATCGCAACGCAAAAAGGAATAATTTATCCAGAGGTACCATACCTGCCTGACAATCAGGGAAGGTGTACGATAAAATATATTTTAGCATAACTTCTAGCATTTTTTTATTTGTATTTTGTTTTCATTCTGTTAAAGTACTGCCATATGATCGCTACTTTTATATCTGCGAATTCATTTTCAATCCTTGTTTCTTTCGATTCATTACATGTTTTTTCGTTTGGTATATTGGGAGTTATTTTAATTTATTTTTCTTATTCTTTTGTTTTCAGAAATTTTTTATTCATTTGAGTTTTTCATGCGTTATGATTTTGTATCAGAAAGCGTGAAATATTCCACCCAAGAACACCACGGTTCTGGAAAGAGGAAAGCAGATCCAGATACGCCGAAAGACCGTGCTTAAAAAAGAAAACAATTAAGTACAAAAACTTACTTGCAGAAATTAAATCCTTCACACGATGATCGATACAGGTAGGTTGAACATGAACAAAAACATGGATTGAAATATATAGAACATAAGGAAATGAGTTCAAACCAAGCAAATTAATTTATTAATAATAATTAATTTAAAAAATGCAGTAGCAAACAGAAGTAATAGGCTTCATAATGCAGCTTCTGTTATCTGCAGCACATCTATGAAACGATTCGTGGAATGGCAAAAGAAAATGAAGTTAAAAAAAAATCGTTCAACAAACTTTTTTCGAGAAAAGTTTCAACCACGAAATTCAATTATCGCCGACGGAGGGAACACAAATCATTTGAATTGTTCCAAAAAGGCTCGATTGCGGTAAATGTCCAACACTTTGCCTTACAAATGGGAGAATTGGGAAAACAACCAACGACGCTGTTCCACATAGAGAGCAATCAACCATTTTCAAAGAAAACCGTCGATTGACACAGCGATACCAAAGCGATGTTGGTTTGATTTGTCGATGTCACAGCACGGCCCCGACTTGTCCGCTCGAAAGTGCACTTTCGACGATAACGATGGTGCGATAAGTACCTCTTGTGCCCAGCGGAAGACGGATGGGCTTTCTCGTGAGGTAGTAGTTCCGCGACGATAGTGTGTGCACCGTCAACGAGAGCACGTTCTAGGGTGGACAAAGACGTCGTGGATACTTTGCAGTACAGTTGCAGTCGTGGGTGTACGTTTCTTATCTTCCCTCTATTCTCCTTCTTTCAGTTATGACCGATAATGCCTTCAAAGCGAAGGACATCGGACTGCGGGCGCAGAAGAAGATTCTCTCGCGCATGGCGAGCAAAAACGTGGCGAAGGTGTTCATCGATGGCACGACCGCCTCGCTGCTGGACAACATCTACCGGTTGGTGAAGGTGCACGTAAGTAGCACGGCCAAAGGAATGGGAGGTCCGCGGTAGGTTCTAATTTGATCCTTTTTTTTTCTTTCCTTCTGGCGCAGACGGGTAGCAAAAAGGACGCGGAGCGGTTGGTGAAGAACATCATCAAGATCGTGATCAAAATTGCCGTCCTGAACCGCAATGGGCAGCTGAACGCGGACGAGCTGCGGCAGGCGGACCGCTTCCGGTCCAAGTTCCAGACGCTCCAGATGGCGATCCTGTCGTTCTACGAGGTCGACTACAGCTTCGATCTCGGCTACCTGCAGAAGTCGCTCGGCGATTGCCGGAGTTTGCTGCGCGCGTGCGTGGTTCGCCACCTCACGGACAAGTCGCTCGGTCGCATCGACGAGGTGTTTGACACGTTCGCTGACACCGCCCTGCTCGAGACGGCCTTCCGGCAGGATTCGCCGTACCGGGAGATCATGGACAAGATCGTGGTCGATCTCAACAAGGCGATGGAGAATGGCGATATTTAATGCGGCGACCTTAGATTTCGATGCACATGCACTCAAACACACACGCGAAAGAGCACACGCCTTGCCGGCTTGAAGCGTTGCCAGGTGGAGCAAACGAGGGGCAACGAGCTGCTTCGAAAACAAATTGATATTTCAAATCCAAATCGCGAATCAAGTCACAGCACAGGGGAGGGAGAGAGATAGAGCGTGAGATGAAGGGAGAGGCTTCATCATTTCTGCTTTTATTTAATACAACGATCGTGTTTAATTTAACTTTATCTAGAGCTAAATATAGTCGTTAAGAGGTACTAGTACATTAGGCAATATATTACATGATAGGAGCTAAAGAAGTCGTTGGAAATAGTTTCAATGTGAGAGCATTCAGTGTCCAGTGGTGGATTTGTCCATATCAACTAAAACGATTTTTCGATGATGCATTTTTACGAGCGATCCTCTTCGTAAGCTTAACGAGGGCGTTCGTGTCCTCTGTTTCCTCACGTAGTGTTATGCTTGAAGCAAGTGCGATAGCAACTCCCACGAGCTGCTCTTCTTCTTAGACACGCATCGCATGCATTGAATGGCACTAAATACTGGTAGATAGCATGCAGAACTGCACATAATTGCGGCTGGTTGCCGTGAACGGTTTATGGCAGGACCGGTACGAATGGATCACACCAGGGGTCAACAGTCTATCAAGTCTATACACAGCCATTGCTCACTCACTCACTATCTACTGTACCGAATATCCTACCACAATCACTAACTGCACAGAGTAAGACAGAAAAATGGACCAGTTTTGAAGAATCACTTTTCCCCGAAAAAGCGGGAAAATCTATTCTATCACCACTTTTACCGGCAAAATAGCGTCATTGCCAATCACATCCAATCGAACGTAGTTTACTGTGTGGGTGTGTATTTGTAGTATAGAAAGAGGAAGTAAATAGGAAGGGAACGGAACACAAACTCACGAACAAACAAACAAACAAAAAACTCACAGAACAATGTAACAGAACCGCATGCAGACGATCAACAGCTAGAGTAGCGTCATGAGCACGTAATAGTCAGAATGGTATCAAAAGATGGATAGAACTTTGAGAAAGCAAGGTTGGTTGGATGACGGATTCTTTATGCATTTCCTCGGCATTGTTGAGGTTAATTGTTTGAGCTATGATTGATATTGATTGTTGAGACGGTGGCGAATGGACAAATGGAGCAGAGAAGACTCTTCTTGTCGTTGTTTAGCTATGTTGAATGGACAATTGTTGGTACTAAGAGAAATAAAACCGATGATATTTTGAATGGGCACCTAGAGAAAAAGAAACAGGAGTTTATTCTTTTTTCGTTTTTTAAATATTTCACAACTATTGATGAAGCGAAACGTAAGCTCTACCATGCGTCTCCATATTCTGAAAGCTTCCGAATGAAATGAAATATTTCACCGCTGACGCGAAACATTTTGAAAATAAGCCGAAATATTTCATCGTCGATGAAGTCGGTTTCGTCGATTTTCATAAACCGGTTATTTTAAAAAAATTGAGGAGCAATGTATTGATATTTTTTTAAATTTTATTTTTCCTCCTTCTCGTAACGGGTAAATATATCATCTGGTTGAATCTATTTCAGACGTATTAAGGTGTTATCCTTACTTAACAACTCATGAACTTTATCGTGCAACTTCTGCAAACTTTAATTTGAATATTCAACTGTTTTCCTTCTTAGGCTTCTTATTATTTGAATGAAAGAGGTTTACGATAAAAATAAACAATTGGTTTCCAAACCACTCGTGTTCTTTTTTTAATCGTTTCTACAATGTAGATGCATGCGTCATCATACGTAACGTTTTTTTCATCATTTCCTACTTCCATTAATTAATTTTCGGGCTTCATTAGCAAATTGACCCACATTTCATCGACGTTATACATCTAATCCTTTTTTTATACATCCAACGCTACCAAATAGGTGGCAAAAAAAAACCATTTCAGTACTTTTCTTTCGTCCCACACACAGGCAGTTGCGCCCGACAGGTGCGTCTCCATAACACGTTGTTATTTATAGCGCGACTTTATTTATGTTTTCTTTATTACTGCTAGATTCACTTATCTACTCAACTTGCACAGTACAACCGTCCCTAACCGACGTACAACAGATCGAAAGAAAGAGAGAAGGAAAGAAAAATAAACTGGACAAGGCGTAGTAGGAATCAAAAAACTTCTCTGATAGAATCCGACAGCTTTACACCTACTAATTACAGATGCTTCACACACCGTAGCATTTCTCTTTCACGCTCCCTTTCTCCTTCGCTCTGTCTCGTTAAACGAAGTGATTAAGGGAACAACATTGGATATAGAATGCCTGGTTCCATACGGCCACGGGAAAAAAAAGTGTCGATCTTTCACGGTTTTCTTCCTCGTCGGTGAAGGAGTCTTTTTGTGTGTCCTACAACATTTCTCTCATTACCTCCTTACTGCGAGCGGTTTTTTAAATGTTGAGTTATGCTTCCCGCTTCGTTTATCCATCGTTTTTCCATTGTGTCTTCGTCTTAGCATCATTACCTATCTCACTAAAGAAGGAAAATCAACCAGAGGGAAGTTGTTGAACGACGGCATCTTTTTCCTATCATCCCATGCAATTTAACTTAGTTACTTCGTTAATTGGGTTTTAATTTTTTGCTGTTGTTCGTCGACAACTACTTATTTTCCATTCACCACAGGCGTGCGTCCATTTCCGCTCCCGGCTGGTGGGCAGTCTACTGCATTGAGCATAACTAAAATCTACCCTTAACTAAGCAAAAGCTGGAAGCATGCTTATGTACGGTATGTACGCTAACAACGTCATTCCATCACATTTAAGCGTAGTTACATTTAAGATAAAAAGAAATTGAATACAACGTTGCAATGTGCGTTGTCGTTGTTGTTACACAGACGTCTCGGGACAGGGGTCACACCGAAAGGAAGGAGAAACCATTAAAACCTATGTTTGCAACAAAACATGGTTGCAAACCTTCAAGAGATACGCACCAACGTAAGTAGAAGTTTTTAAGTAGATCCAAAGGGTAGATGAAATAGACCGAAATTGGAAGCAGTTAGGCAGAACGACCGGTAGCGAGTGTTTTCGGGGAATAATGGATGGATGACAAATAACTTGTTTAGGAACGCAGCCGTATTGCAGAAAAAAAAATATTCGTATGTACAAATCAGTTTGTCGGCCCTTCTCGTCAATCCATCGCGTGTCCATCAGGATGCGTACTCATGCCCATACCGCGCCACTTTCGTCTTTCTACTGCTTGACGCGCACCTTCGTCGTTTCTTCCTCTTCGGAGGTGCTGCTGCTGTTGGTGTGTCCCGCTTCCCCGGATCCGGACGTCGAGTCCTTGCTCGAGCCGCTCGACTCGCCACGACGCACGTAGATCGGTTCGGCACCGCGTACGCTCTCCTCCGTGATGCGCACTCCCTGCACGTCCGATCCGGGCACCTCGAACATCGGTTCAAGGAGAAGTGTCTCCTATAATGTAAAGAAAAACGGAAAGGAAACGACCGTTGCATTTTTTCCACACGATTTCACAGAGGACGACCGCGCTACGTACCATTATCGCGCGCAGTCCACGAGCACCCGTTTGTCGCTCCATGGCCAGCTGGGCGATCTGTGTGAGCGCTTCTTCGGTGAACGACAGCTCGACCTGGTCCATGCCGAGCAGGGCTTTGTACTGGGGCACCAGGGCGTTGCGCGGTTCGGTTAGGATGCGCACGAGCATGTCCACGTCCAGGCTGTGGAAAGGCACCAGCACCGGGAAGCGGCCAACGAATTCCTACCGTTGTGGAGCATCAGAAAGATCGAAGAAAGTTGCTTTAAAAATGCTCGACGGAAGATCAACCAACCGACCCAAAACTTACAGGAATCATGCCAAACTCGACGAGATCCTTCGCCTGCACCTTCTTCAGATTCGCATCCCGCTCGACCTGATCGTTGTCCATCGGCGAGGCGGACGCTTGCGCCGCCCGGCGTCCCTCAGACGAAGTGGCCGGCATTCCGAATCCAAGGTACTGCAAAACAAAGGAAGTTAGATCAGGTAAGACACGCTATTCAAAAGGATCATTCGTAAGGGCTTCGAATGTCGTCTTGCTTACCTTCTCATTCAAACGCCGTGCGATCAACCGATCCAGCCCGGTGTACGCACCGGATGCAACGAACAGAATGTTCGTCGTGTCGACCTGAACCGTTTCGCCGCGCAGCTTCCGCGGTGAGTTCCGCTCCGGCACGTTCACGATCGTGCCCTCTAGCATCTTCAGCATGCCCTGCTGCACTCCCTCGCCTCCGACGTCGCGCAGCTGATGGATCCCGGGTACGGCACCAATTTTGTCCACCTCGTCCAGAAACACGATACCCGTTTGAGCTCGTTCAACACTGGGGGGAGAGCGCAGTAGAGGATAAAAACGTGCGTTCGAATGGTCCTTCACAAGGATCTTACCTATAGTTAGCGTCCTGCAGCAGCTTCGCGATTACACTCTCGATGTCCTCGCCGACGTAACCGGCCTGCGTTAGCGTCGTACAATCACAGATGGCAAAGGGAACGTCCAGGCACTTGGCGATCGTTTGCGCCAGCAGCGTCTTTCCGGAACCGGTCGGGCCGAGCATCAGGATGTTGCTCTTCTCCAGCTTCAGCTCGTGCGTCTTCTTGTCCAGCAGCTCCGACCCGGGCTGATGGTGGGCACCCGCACCGCCGCCCCCAGCTCCACCCGTCCCTCCGGTGATTGGAGGCCGCGGCACCTCCGACGGTGCCGAGCTCATCATCGTGTGCCCGATGCCGGAGATGTGCAGCAGATCGCCACTACCACGGGACAGCGAGTCGAGCTGCTGCTGACCCGCCCCGCCGGCTCCACCGGCTCCGTTCGATGCCGGCGGCGGCAGGTTGTGGTAGATACGCTTGTAGTGGTTGTACACCGCCACCGAGAGCACCTTCTTGGCGAGCTCCTGGCCAACGACGTGCCGATCGAGATACTCCATGATCTTCTTCGGCGGCGGCGGGGGCTTGCGGGCGCCCTTCGTCTCCGTGTCCTTGATCGTCTTCTTCGAGTCCACCTCAGACAGGACGACGAAGAAGTGGTGACACTTTTCGCACTTCACGAACCGCGTCGAGCTGACGAACGTTTCGACGTGCGTGCACGGATCGCCGCACTTCGGGCAGGACAGAGTGTTCTTCTTGTTTGGTGGCTCCTTGCCACTGCCACCATCTTTTCCGCCCGCCCCCGAGGACATGGAGGAGGAACCGCCTCCACCGCTCGCTGTCGAACCATTGCCGCTGCCACCGGACGATGGTGGGCCGCCACTTCCCGGCGGGTTGTTGTTGCTGCTGCCGCCGCTTCCGTCCTTCGATGACGATTTATCACAGACCGATGAGACGTGGAACGAGCGGCGGGCAGTCGAGGAGCGCGCGAAGCGGCCGGAAGCGTGCGACGATGCCGTTGCCGGGCAGCAGAGTAGTACGGTCGTTACGCTGTTGCTGCTGTGGCCGCTGTGACTGCTGATCGTCCTTCTGCTGCTTCCGGTACTGCGGCAACTGTTCGCGGCATTTGTCGTGCTTGTTAGCGCGGCCAGGCTACATTGTGGATGGTGTGGCTGGTACTGATAGCCGCCGTTGGCAGTGGACGAAACGAGACATACGGAACCTGGAGTGTCAAGAGTGTGGGAAGGAGAACATATTAACAGTAAGTTATTGCCAATCGATTCAGGCAGGACCTGTTCATTATAGGCTTCCCAGAATAAAACCTTTTTGTCCAGACGAATATCCTATTTTAATCTTAGTCTTTTAACATTCAATTGCTTTGTCCAGACAATGAATCAGCCCTAATAGAATAACATGATCGTGGACGTAAAACTCACAATTACTTTTGCTAGTAACATTGAAGGCGGCTTAGTAGATGTAAATGCCATATAAAAAAAATTAAGTACAGTCGCTCGTCTATCATTAATGGTCATTTTACGTTGTGTTCATAGTATTGAATGCTGCGAGATTTATGGTCCAACTCTCACTGGTTTTACGCATCTTCTCTGGGAGCATGGAGCGCATTGTGAAACCCCATCTCTGGTCGTGCCACTCGATGACAAAACTAAACCTTCAGCCCGTCCAATGTGATTAGAGAACAATTGTGATTCCTTTCACTTCACCTGGCAGTGTGCGCCTTTCTTTTCTTGGGTGATTCATTTTTTTTCTCGCTCTCTCTCTCTATCAAACCCAACCAGCTCCAGCTCTCATTTGACACTTTGACCTGAAATCGCAACCCTCCATCAATCGTGCTCATGAGGATAACGATTCTGCTAGCTCGCGCTACTAGGAGAAGCCGGTCGACGGACCATCCTCAAATCCACGACGCTCATCTATCCGAGCGTTCGTCTGACGTAATGGACATTAAAGTCGTAAGTGAAGCAAAAAATACGACCAACGGTACAACGTGTAATGACAAATCAACCTGACCTCGCTCACTCGCCGTCACTCTCACCCTGTGTCGCGAAAAAAGAGGGTGAGTTAGATCAGCTACCAAATTATGCCTCATGGACTGCGACGGTGGAGGATCCTCGCGCTGATGCGAATCTGATGGCAGCCGGGAGATTAGCCGGGTACCACCTGTGGACTTATACGACATGCAGATTGCGGATTTTGGGCTGGTACCACCTGGGAGGGCAAAGCCGGGCGAGTGATCCCTTGAGTACGGCGTACGTGCGCACACACTGTGGCCCGTTGATTGATGAGGCGACTCGTGTAGACACACAGAAGGAAAGTACACACAACCGACCGGGAGGTTCGACGTAATTGGAGGAACCATTAGGCCATAAAGCCTCCGTAACTGTCCAAACATTATCCAGTCCCATCTGGAACCGCCGCGTCCGTTCCCTTTCGCCGGCTGCCGAGTGTGTGCGAGTGTGTGCCCGTATTTCCCCTGCTTCGCCATCGTTACATTGAAAACGACATGGTGGCGGAGCGGCGTAAATGGCGGATAATATGCGCAGCCAACATTCCACAGCCGAACCTCTTAGGCAAATTGTTCCAACTTGTGCACCGGCGCGTCGCCGTGTCTTTGTCGTCGACATTTGCCGGCCACGCATGACATCGCATAGCATCGTTGGAGTGGAGTACTAGCAAGTGCTAATAAAATACCATTTGCCTTTCCGCTTGGTGCAGAGAGTTGCTGGTACCGCATACTACCTAGCCCTAACCCTCGAGGGATGGCGTTGATGATGATGATGATCGCCGGCAGATCGTTAGAGGCGCCAGAGTGGAACCACGATGAAGCGTTGCAGAGTGCAGAAGGAGTTACGGGTAGGCTCTATTGGGCATGAAATGGTTATGACCGCCACAATGGCAGACGTGAAATGGTAAACAAACGAGAGTGGGCCTCCGCGTTTTCGCCCGGGTTAACTCTCGAGTCGAGGTACGGGAAGCATCGCCACATTCCCACGGTGTACTCGAGACGATAAAGAGATTTGATTGCATTATTCTTCTTCCTGAAGGTCTTAATAATGTCCGCCATAAGGCCCCTCGAAAAACGAAGAGGGTGAACACTGCCATCATCTCATCATCCCAACCAGAGTGTGAATAGAGGAAGCCCCAAGCCACCCAGCGAAGTCGTTTGAATATGAAACCTTTCGTTACGGAGCCGTGGCGAATCATAAAGCCACAATTTTGGGGCAACTATGCATCACTTTTTGGGCCCGATTTTCGTTGTGATCGTCGAGGTCTTTTTTTATTGTTTAGCCTGCGAGTTCGCGAACCGGCAGGATCATCACTGGCAGGTCCCCCTTTTTTCGACATGGATAAAGAAATGAAAGGTATCCATCCTCCTGCAGTGCCGAGAAAAAATAACCTCATTACTCAATCAATCAAACGTCGCCATGCGGTGATCGCTAGGATGAAATTAATGTTTCACCTCTTTGCCGCCGCCTCCAACATTCCGCCCCGAAAAAAGGGCCCCTAACGCACCGTTGCAGAGTGCGCGAGGAGAGAGCGATGGGAAGCGAATCATATTTTTCGTGGAGAAACCACCAACAACAGCTTTACACAAAGACATACACTTGACACCAAAAAATAACGCACTGCGCTGGAGGCAAGTCTCCCAATTGCATCATCCCAACCCGGCTATTGTTGCTGCCGGTCTTTTGGTCCTTCGACTTCCTACGGCGAAATGGCAGCTGTTTTTGCGCTGATGGTGTGTTGTTGCCGCGTGTGTTATGATCTTTGGCTGCCATACATTATGTTTTTTTTTCTTCTTAACAGCTGATCTCTCTTGTGTTGCTCTATGGATCAATATCCGTGTTGCTAGTTGCATAACCAATCCGCCTTAGTTGATCATTGGACCAACATCAAGATCATTCCTCAGATCATTTTGCTACCCAAATCAGTGCAAACTCTGCGTGTTATTATCTTAAATAAATTTAATATGCTTCACTCTTCAATAAATGGAGTGGAGATAGATATATTTTTGTGTGTGTATGCCGGACCTCAACAAATAAAAATGCACGAGTTTTGTGAAAAAGGATGGTACAGATTTAAGAAGTAAGGTCATGGTAGTTTTATTTTTCCACGACAAAACTTCCATTCCCAGTGGAAATGCCCGTCTTCGTCACCAAACTCGTTTTGCCTCTGGTTGTGTCACTAAAGTATTAATCAATGAGCCCGAATCAAACCGGCTAGAAATGATTTATAATCTGTACCAACAGCGACGAAACAAACTACGATCACCTCATCTATCTTCTTGCGATACTAAACTAATAAAAGCAGAGTTGCATATAACTCAGCTCGTTTTGCCGACAACGGGAGCGTCATCCGTCTCCACCCTCGGCGTTGATTGCACTCACGCTGTTACTTTCATCAAGCGGACGGACGTCTCCAAAGGGCTTTTGTTTACCCGGGGCGCCCGTGATTAATGATCACCGATCACAGAGCCCCCGTCCATTTTGACTTCCCCGTTTGGGTTTGAGTTTGAAGTTTCGCTGTTTATTTTCGTTTTTAACCCACCTTTACATAAAAAAGCCACTCCAGCGGTTGTGGTGGCGCTAATGACCGGAGCTGCAACTCTCCGGTTGGACTCCTTTTCTGGAGGCGTCGATCGCCGTCATCGAGGGTTGTTGCTTTCTCACCTAATTTTTCCAGAGCGCCACCGCTGCCGGTGCCGCCGAATTTGGTGACCCGAGCATCACCCCAACATGGCGCTCTGCCACCCGATGAATGGCGGGCTGTGTTTTGAAGTACTCCGCCGTTTGGATCGAGAACACTTCACACGTCTTCAGCCTAAGCCGTCGGGTGAGCTTTGGAAGCGGAGGAGTTCCACGGCTTTCTGTGGCGCAACCTTTCGTCAAACCAACCTCAACTCATCACACGGGCACGAAAGCGAAAGGATCCCGTGTTTTGAGCCTCTTTGTGGCAGAAGCCAGATCAATTACAACAGGAGGGTGCGTGGGGTAAACACCAAAATCCACGCCTGGTCCAAAGACCCGGGTACACAGAGGTCAACCGACGAGTCGCCGAATTTAGTTTTGTGGGTCAACAGTGACGTGGCGAAAAATCAGAAAGAGCAACGATTAAGTAGGACCCGCGGCAAAGAAGGCTCTCGAAAGAGGCTTGCCGTTCGATTGTTCGCGATCAGGCTTTGCTTGGGTAACGGAAACGAGTGTCCTTGCCCCGAGCCTCACTAATGGTACTCATATTTATCATAACTTTTGCACAATTGCTGCACTGTTGTAGCGTTTTCGAGAACCTTTGACACCCCTTCGCTTTTCTAGAAAAGGGAAGAAGAGCCTTAAAACCCCGAAACACAAGCTCTCTGCAACACACAAATCATTCGACTTCCTCCGCCCTTAAATGTAGACCCGAAGCCGATCTCGATGAATCATGAATAAAATAAAATTCCCGTTAAAGAAGCAATGTCAAATAAATAAGACTACACCGAGCAAACGCTGCCGGAGTTTTCGGATCGCTTTGCGCTGCGTGCTTGGAATGCAAAAAAAAAACCCCATCAAGGGACAGTTGGACACTCGAAATGTCGGCGTCGACCAGGGGCGGGGAATAACTTTTATATGAACTCGACGCTGGTGAATTATTTGGCAATCAAAGACCGTCATCGATCGTCGTGATCGGGGCTGTTGTTGCAATATAAATTGTTCCCATTTCAGCCCTCCAAAAAAACCGTCGTTTCTTTGTTGTAGTCTTTCGCACGCGGTTGGTTCCTTTCATACCAAGTCATATTTTCTGCGAACAGTTTTGTTTTCCAAGTCTTCAAAAACAACCCCACGGCAGCAAGAAATCGATAGCTGCAAGAAGTTCCGCACGCGGTTTCAATCGCGATCGAACGTTGATCGATGCAATCGTTTTTTTTCTTTTTTTTTTCGTCCTTCTCTGTGTCTGTTCCACATGTAAATAAAAACGTTTGCCGACCCGCATGATGGCGAGAGAGGGACTATTCGCTGCACCGTATTGTGCCGTAATTCACGACAGGCGATATAGTTCACCTCCTAAAACGGGCCCGTGAAATTCGCGTTCGCTTAATCAGGAATGAATGGAGGAAATGTGGCGTACGAAGGGACGACGGATGAAGTCGCGGGCGAGGTAGTTGTTGTCGTCGGTGATTATGAGCGTTGTGACAAGCACTCCGACGTTCCATTCCGGGCGGCTGCTGCAAAATATGGCATCACTGACGCGTGCGCCGCGAAGTCCAACGAATTGCATTGCAACGGATTGCGCTGCATGGCTTTGTTGGAAAGAAGACAACTTCCACGGAGTGGACCTGAGTGCGTTTGCATTGCGGGCGGGTAATGTGTATGCACCGCGTCGAAGGAGAAACCGTAGAAAAAGCCGCATCTCAGGCCGGGCCACGAACGGTCGGAACCAAAGCGTGAGCAATGCACTTCTTTTTCTTGCACTGCAAGCCCGAGAAGGATGGTGTTGGAACCGGGGAGGGGTCTCGTTCAAAGCAAATGTGCACATGTAAAATGCGATCATTTCGCCATGGGCTTACGCGCATCTACATGCGTACGTGCGGCGGAAAGCGATGATGATGTTCATGATGATTGCGTTCCTCGTTGGCGACCTCGGCATTGTCAGCTGGTCGACTGTCGGCGTCTAAGAATCCAGGTGAAAGGAGCATTTTTGGGCGGCGCGGGAGACACGATCAAAACAAAACACATGCAAAGCACACCGCAGTTACATCGCGGTTGCAGTCAACGTAATAACGCACGCGGCAAAAGAGTCGAAAGGGGAAACAAAGAAGAGGAGAAAAGATCGTGAAGGAAACCGAAATGTGTCGCAAGCCGACACTGGTGAAAAACGTGCGCTTTTATGCACGACACAAGTACACACACACAGCCACACGCGTGATTTGCAAGCGAAATTTATCGAACCGAAACGTGCGTCGGTGATATGGACGTGAAGGTTACATAGGTTTTTATGGCACACGGAGGCTAAAGACACAAGAAACGAATGGATGAGGCCTGGTCAAAACGTTAATGTTCAGGGGAACGTTTTTTTCGTGTTCTTTTTGCGGACCGATTGATCTTCCGTTCAGAATTTTGTGAGAGGAAAGCTCTTTAGTAAAAACAGTACACCAAATAACTCCCAGGAGAGATGGATCTTGTGAGGGATCGAATAAGTCAGAGGAAATTTTTATGTTCCTGATATGTTAAGAATTATTATCTGCGAACACCGCACAATACATCGGCTGTTTTTATTTTGATATTCTTAATTCATCATTTTGACTCACATGATACTATTTAGCAGCTTTTTTAAATTTTATGTAGCAATCTGAAGTATAAAAAAGTCAAAGCTCTTTTCAAAATTTGTACAGGAGAATCCAGTAGCATCAAAGAAGAACTAAGTACAATGCGTCAGGAAAAGTACCAGATTAGTATTTTCTTTTGCCTTTATTTTGATTTTCATTTTAATCTTAAGCCGTTCTCTTTAGGTTCTACCAGACAAATCCATTAGATTCGATTATTTTTTGGTATCGGTTCGGTAGCAACGAATGATTAATGCATCGACATGAATCCATCCTACGTTCGACTCGATAAGATGTTTACTTTTAACATAATTATTACCGGAATCGAATATGCCACTTTCGTCTCCCCATGCGGACACTACCACCCTTCAGTATTCTGTTTAATTTTTGCGATACTCAAACAACAACACCCTGATAGGTGTGTGTGTGCATCCGTGACGCACGGGACGATGCGAAATATTGCATCAATTAGCGGAAAAGCGCGATCGATCGAATGTTTGTGGATCGAGCAAACGGTAGCAGGTAGCGCAGCCCTGCCATCGATCGCTCTCCGTCGTCGATGAAATTGCAAGAAGGAAGAGAAAAAAAAGCATATCTCCGCAAACAGTGCATGAGTTTGCCGACGCTTCCGCGCACGATGAGACGGGCGAATAAATAGAAACGACCTTGAACGGAGAAGGAGCCTCTCCTCGATTGTTCCGAACCGCCGTCCGTTGTTTGGTGACCTCTGCAAACAGGGACAGCAAAAACGCGAACACACAAACCGTTTGGTGCGAGGTTGTTTGTACCTCGCGGAATGTAAGACGTCGTGGAAAAGGCTTCCCGTGTTTCCCAGGGAAGGCTACTCGACAGCAACCCGAGAACAGACACGGACAGTAAAACCATTACGTCGATAGCAAAGCACCTAAGGAGGCATAAGAGGCTGATGTGCTCGAGAACGTAACGCCAACTCATGTCCACACTTAGCGGCGACGCGATGACCCACCTCTGACGTGCGCTGTGACGTATTCCAACCGTCCGCCAGTACGTGATCGTTTAAAAATAATTGAATCGCGAAACACGCTCAACTGAACCGCCTCTGCCTCTGGACGACCCTACACGGGGTGGCTTATCAACAACTCTCGATACGGTGGTGTATGTGTGCTGTTGGGCACGTTCTGTTTGGAGTGTGTAAGGTTACATTTCAGCTTCAGTGTGTTGGTGACGGTCGCGAAGGAGGTTCAATGTTTCTGCCAGCCCCAATCTACCCCCGCGTCGGATCAGCTGATGTGGGGTGATGCTTGGATTTCACCCCATGGCGGCCATTTTGCCATTGAAGAAAACAGAAACGGAGCTACCAGAAGGGGATTGCCTGCCCAAGCTCGAGGGGAGCGCGCATGATAAAAAGAAGCCGTTGCTGACTGCAACTTCTCTGTCGAAGCTTGCCAACGTAGCAGAAAACAAATGGCCAAACCGGCGCAAACATTCATCAGCTTGGCCAGGGAATCGATGCCACAAAGCAGCCGACACTTCTCATTTACGTCAAATGTGCCTCCCAATGTGCTGTCGCAGGCTCAGGCGGGAATTCTCGGCCGATTATGAAAGTCATACGAGGCAAGCAAAATGTACGCAGTCGTACATTCCATTCCGGGCGAAGAACGGCGTTTCGTTTGGTAAGCTAAACAACACCAAAACGACAACAGACATCTCGAAAGGCGTACACCAGGCAAGGAGCAATCAAAGTCGGATATATGGCAGTGAGTGAAGGGCCGGGGCGAAGATCGCTGATCGATTCGCGGAGCCCGCCGTTTTGCTGTGTTCGTTCGCGCGTCGCGCTCTGACCTTGAAACTTCCGCCGACTTTCTTGGACTGGCCCGGGTACCCTGAGGCCTTTTTGGCCCCAAGCAAACCCCCCGTTCCCAAGGAGCTTGCGGGATGAATTTGCACAAAAAGAAGTAACTGTTAATGGGATAGCAATCGGTTTAGTTTTGAGCATTTTTTACAAGCAAGCAAATACCAAAAACTTTTTGGCAGATTATGATAGACAAATTTGTTTAATTCATGTTAAATCATTTCTAACAAAAGCTCAAATAATTCTCGCTCATATCAACATGCAATAAAAGATCGTGGAATATCCAACCACAGAGAAAAACAATGCGTCAAACTGAACAAACAACCCGTTAATAAGCCGTACCAAATATGGTGACAAGCAGAGACGAGCAAACAAAAAATGTTTACATGACAGAAACAAAAAACTAAGCATTTCATCCTAGCGCGACCGTCTTGTGCAGAACTCTTTCCCTAGTGATGGATCGCTCAATAATGCCGCCGGATCGCGAAAGCAAAATATAAAAAAAGGTAAAGAAGTGAGTGTAAGGGATTACAAATATTTGGTAATTAATTTTCTCCAATTCTTCCGTCTGCTACGACACGGCGAAAGATTGAAAAACAAACTTCGATGGAAGGGATCTAATGATCGGGGGAAAAAAACCCTCACCCCCGTGGAGATTTTCTGACGCATTTTTCACAGCATCGGCACTGATCCGTTCGTCGTCGATCGCACCCGGCGCCAGCGTTTTCCGTTTCCCTCCCTGAGCCATGATGGAGATTTCAGTGACGATACGAGCACGTTAATGTATTCCTTCCGAAATCGAAGAGGAAACGAGTTAGAAGCGGTTGACGGTGGAAGCCACGATCACGATCGCCGAACCGGTTACGGTAGGAGTCGGCGAGCGGAGCATGGGAGCGGATGGGGGCGAAGGAAGGAGTCAATCGGCAGCGACAGAAGCAAATACAAACGGGAACCTTGTGACAAACGTTTGGCTCGTATCTTACCTCGACAGGGGCCGCCCGGAGACCTTGACCTTGAGACGGAGCCTGACGGATCCGCTCCTCCCACGGCTTTTCCGCCCCTTGGGCACGCTTGCGCCTTGAAAGCTGCTGGTGCCGTGGAATGGAAGAAGCCAGTTGCCGGCAGGCTGCCAGCAGAGTGCACGAAAGATTCGTCTGTCAATAAACCGACCGGCAAGTAGTAGTCGAATCTTGACGAAGAAGAGCAAAACATCGGAGACGTTGCAGCCCGCCGGCAAAGCCATCGCCCTCTCGTGTGTCTGTACTTGTGTTTGCAAGCAAGGACGACATAGTGGGTTAGTCAAGAGGAGGTAGGATTTTTTAATTCGTTGAATAAATTAAAACACTCACAACTCGCCCACAATGCTCGTCGAGGCCAAACCAGCAGACTTACAATTCAAACTCTGCGTTCTCAGCTGATGAGGTTTTTTTGCCCACGATACGAGGGGCAAGTTTTCTGCAAACCGCACGCAACTCACGCGCAACAAACGAAGCCGTTGGGCAAGCGGGCCCGTTATAAAGACGCATCGCAAGCACACTTCTATCAATTTCAGACCGTTTTCGCCATGAAGCAATTGGCTTGAAGGCACGCTTCGCACGACGAAACTTTGTTTCGACCGGACGGAGCCGAAGAAAAGCGCGCGTGTGGTGAAGCTCTATCTATTGGGCCAATAACAAAAAAGTAAAAAGAAATCGTGAACTCAGGACATTGTTGCTATGAAGAAGTAGAAACAAAAACAAAAAAAAACGCTGCAAGGTGCACAATCGAAAGCTACCGACAAATTGCAGCGCGGAATCAGCAAAACCGCTGTTTGCGTCACGACAAGCGCAAGGTATTGTTAAGGCAACGATTAATTTTCGTTTTATCTCTCCAGTACAACAGAACCTTCGATGTATTATTATTAGGCCTAAACAGAAAGGGCTCAACAAGCATATTCAACCCAGTCGCATGTAAGGCCCTCGTATGCAATTTGAAAGACATGAAATATCATTGGAATAGTTTGTTTCGATCCTAAAGCCGTCCGGGCCCGAACAGCACCCAAGCACACGAGAATCTCGTCAAGAATCAATTGTCAATCAATGAGCATTTATTTTTCTGCAGTCGATAAAAATGAAAGTTGCACTGACTTGGGTGTAATAGCATTTAAATATGACACCAAAACCGGACCAACTTGGCATCCATTTCATGCTGTGAAGTGAACAACATTTAACCAACAACCTTAGCGGCATCCTTGCCGCGACTCGTTTGTATGTTTAATGCATTTTCGTTGCAGTACACAGACGTAACGCTTCCATTCAAACTCTGTCCGTTAAAAACACAACTACGCGAACCGGTTAGTTGAGAGATGTTCCTTGCAGAAAACCACAAACATTGACCGGGTGCTCTTTTCCGACCACGATAAAGCGACCCATCATTAACGCAAGGGAGTTTCTTAAAAAGCTTGCATTGCGTTTGAGTTATTTTCAGTACACTCTGTCACCCAACGTGCCAAAGAACTGCAAGTTAATTCTTTTTCTTTTTCCTTCCTCACCACAACTGCATGCTGCTTTATGCACAAGATGCATTCGGCCATCCGACCACCACTGGCCACCGCCTTAAACGGTGGAGGAAGACGACGGAGCACGAGGAACGCCGTCTGGACATGTGGTTCGACTTGAGATCGTGGAACGCAATAAAAAAAAAATTGTGTCACGGACACTGGAGAAACTGGGTCGTCAGGAAACGGCACCATCGGTCCCGCACGTCCACCCGGCTCGTCCTCTTACTTACAACGCGAGTCCTCTTCCTTGCTGCCTTGCGTGTTGCATCTGCGTGCACGAGACGCTGTTGCGTCATTCACGCACCGAAAAGGGATGATAGCGTGGCATTTTTCATCGATTCATCCCGCGCTCAGATGCTTCTATGCGAAATTAATGACCATCGCGCGCACCGGACGGTGCATAATTTTATTTATTGCGCAAAATGCAGCGCTCCGCCGTACGCACGCAACAGGAAAAGCAAGGAAGGTGGGCCATTTTTGAATGGCGGGAAAATTTCCCTTATATTTAGCGCGCATCTTCGCGGTGTCCTGTTTCTGTGGGCACAAACAACAAAGTGTGCTACATAATGCCTCGAAGAACCAGAGCGTCGTCGAAAACACAATGCTTTGCCCATACGACTGGGTGCGGATCGTTCGATGGTGCGTCTTATCGGTGGCGCGATAAGATAACACACAATCGTTATCGGAGGGTTTGGGGGTAAAATAATAACGTAAACACCGCTACAATCGTCGTCATCGAGCGCAACGAAACCCTAGCCGATTTCGAATGCTTACGTCGGTCTGGTGCACGATAATTGATTTATTTATTATAGAAACTTTTTGTAGCTTCATCCATCTACTTTTCTTGATGGTAATTGCTTCCAAAATCTTCCAAAAGAGGTTTTTTTTTTTTAACTGGCAAACATTGATGGCTGATGTCCGTTTAAATAACGTTCGATTGCAAAACAACAGATGTAGTCCACAAAAACCCCAACGTAGGCAGATTATTGTCCCAGAGGCCATCCGAATGACCAGACCGGGGTGCAATCTGGTCACGAAGGACGCAGGAGAAAGATATCACTTACGACGATCGTCGTCGTCGCGACTAACGGCTTCCACGCACGCGTTCTGCCATCGATCGTTGTCGTTTGTCAAGTTCACACAGCAAGGCTAGTGGCACAGGGGCTAGGCTTGTTCATTCCTAGCGGCGAAGGGTGTGCGATGATGGGCGGGACTTTTTAATTGCAGATTGTCCCCGACCGAGGGAAGGTCAGCGAGGGTTTGTTGTTGTTATTGTTTATCATCCCGCTGTCATCGCTGACCCACCGATTGGAGCGATCGTTTTGCCTAACACGATCACGTTTTCCCACGATTGCACAACGCCGCTTTGGGTTCGGAAGGCGACGATGACGACGACGCTGGTGGACCAGACCAGTGGGGTGGAAATGTCCGTCACCTGACCAAACTAAGAAGGAGCCTATTTGTCCGTTTAATGGCTGAGCAGCCGAACAAAACGACACCACACGCGTCGGGACGCTAGTTTGTACCAGAAAGCTCCCATTATCCATCTATCCATCCGTCGCCTTAGGACGCTCTTGGACAGTTTGCTCTTTTTGTAGCCTAGACAGACCGCAGAAACGGCAAGCCTCGACCTTCTGATGTCTGACAATTCATCTACGAGTGGCTATCAAGTTTCGTGGCGCCTGCTGCTTTGGTGACAAAACACCGACCACCGGTTTTCATACCATTCGTCCTCGATACACGTCCAAGCTGTGGCGTACTAGTGGTGTGCTGTTGTTTGACCATATCGGCAATAAACCGAATGGATGCAGAAAAAAAGCAAGATGACAAGCAAGTACCTCTGCTTCTGTCCCAGAACTACTTGAACTCCTAAACTCGCGCAACTGGAACCATGCAGTTTTTTTAAAGGCTTTCAAGACTTTACCACAGGCCCGACCCTTGAACTTACAACTATCACATGAACACCGAGACGCATTAAACACAGCTCTTTCAGCTCTTACGATGCTAGCTTACGCTTTTTTTGTTTAGCCAATTTTAAAACGCTCTTTCAAAAGAATCAATCATTGTCGGTAGCGTATGACCCTTATCAGCATGGAACGCTGCGAAAGATTTAAAAGTGTCATAAATCGTCCCTTCCAGGTGGTTGCATCTCACCGGCTTCAATTGATAATCATAATTATGACAACAGTGCAACGACGTTGCTGGTAATTAGCACCCAGTTGCCAACGAAACAATCATCACCACACACACAAAAAATCAAGCAAGTAAGACCACCATCATTTACCAAAGCATAATAAAATAATTGCTACGTCGTTCGTGCGCCGCATCTCGGATGCGCTAGCAAAACATGTTTCGCGGTAAAGTCGGATTGATTGGGCTGCAGACGGGATATGCAGCAGCTCGTTCCGATGCCAAAATGCACGACCTTTATCCTTTTGCGAAGTGGTGGGAGCAGTAAGCAAGCAAGCATACATATGTTTCTACCGGTTCACCTTATCGGGCGCATGCGAACTTTATGATGTTTTGCTTGAACATTTTGGGGTTTTGCTTTGTTGTTGTACCACCGGGTAAAACCTTGCAGAAGCAAGAAGAAGAACGGGGAAAAATAAAACCTAAGCTAAGAATTCACCAGGGATAGCCAGTTTGTTTTCTGGTGGATGGTGGATGATTATTGAATGGAGTATTTTTTTTACTGCACGTAGACCAGGTTTCGTGTGAAAAGCCAGTGGACTACAAATGGCGACAACAAAATGCCCGTCGTTTTCGAACCTTCAGTTCACTTTTTACACCGAAACGAAATGGAATGTTCAACAAGGCCAAAAGAGAAGCAGTAAACCACTTCTTTCGGTAAAACTTCACCACGCTAGTGTGATAAGAAAAGAATGCTAGTGCAAGGCCGGCACAAATGGAAATCTCAGGGAGATTTGTCTCATTCTCTGCCTCTCACCGGCGCGTGGCTCGAATGTAGAACGCGTTCCGGAATACCTGGCGCCAGATTAACGATTCCAAATAAACTGCAATGAATGCGCAGTGTTGTCGTTTATGTCGATCTAGATTATCTTGCGCGGAGGGCACATGTATCGCATTTCGTGTACATTGCTGCTGCGATTTTAGTTTATTTACCTACATTGCCTACATAACATATGTTAATGCACGAAACAAGGGCTCGGTTTTGCTACTTACCAGTGCGGATATTCGAATTTTTCGGATAGATCGCCAACCGGCCGATGGTGAAGCTGCTGCGCACGCTACGCATCTCGGCTGAACACGCGCCTGGAGGTTTGTTTTTCCGAAAACGCTACACACAAGCTCTATCCGCCCGCGGAGCGCAAATTTCCGTGATCGATACCACTCAATTTTACGCTAATCTCGCCACGTTTTCCACTGCTCGCTCGCTTGCGCCGACTGGGGATCACTCTATCACGATCAATCACGTTTAATTCACAATTTTGCACGCACGCTTAAGCGAATCCGAAAAAAAAAAACACTTCAAATTTTTCACTTTTCTGCTGGAGGTTGGAAAACACTGTTAGAAATATTGGTGTGCAAATTTGGATTAAAAATAAATTGAGTGTACGATTTAGCTCATTTCATGTTGATAAAAATGGACTGAAATTATCTTCACGAGCTGTCGTTAGTCGAGAGTACGATAAGCAATAGCTTCACTACACGATCACAATTTCGCAACACGGTGTAACCAACGAATAACAATCAACTGCAGTTATGTTGAAACTAAACTTCTCTAAAAGTTTCCCATGATTCAGTTAAGTGTCGGGTGAGATTGAGAACATTTTTGCATGTAAACCCGATCAGTTTATTATTCGAAAAATATGTACATTTATTCATTCTAAAAGTTCACGTCATTAACGCAAAAGAAACCGACTATAGAATAGGACAAATTAAAAAATCCGAAAGCATCCCAAAATCGAACACCATCCACCTCTTTCCATTTCGTCCCATTCGGACGAGCTTAGGGGAAAGAAAACGTTAGCAAATCAAAGGAAAAGGAAAGTCTCGCGAGAAAAAAGCATTAACAACGGCCAGCCCCAAATCTAACGGGAGAGGAGAATTGGTTTCGCTCGAACGTGTATCAAAAAGCGAACCAGAAATGAGGGCGTCACAGCAGCATCCGCAGTGCGGCGAGTTCCCGTTCGGATTTAAAAAAAACAAAGCCCCCGATCCAGGAAGATCGTACAACACTTTCACTTGCGGCCGTTCGCTACCGAACCGGGATTAAAAAAAGGCAACCGGCCCACTTTGGCTGAAATGGAAAACTGATTGCGACCATGATTGGAGCAAATGGTTCAAGTCAGCGATTGCGTCACCGATTGGAGTTAGACCAGGCGTGCCATCTTGGGGAGAACAATGGTCGCCGAGTGGTGATTGAAACATATATTATGCATCGAACCCACCTCCCACGTTTATCTAGCAGAAGAAGTTAATCGTGCGCCATTTTCCAGTCAGGATAGGGCAATGGAACCGAGAGGGAGGCGGTCCTAAACCGACGACTTCCGTTCAATTTCGTGAGGCCAGCTGGTTCGTGTCTGTGAAACATGGAGTCTTGTGATTGAGTTCGACCACAGATTACGAGAGGCGATACGCCACAAAAACGTTGTCCTTAGACAAAAACTAGTAAAAGTGAGTTTGCCACCAGTCGGAGACAATTCAATCACGGATCTAGCACGGGTTTGCGTATTTTTTATGGCTTTTACTAGAAACGATGTCTTTAAACCACTTCTTTGCAAACCGATAATTTTTTTTCACGTAGGAAATATCCACACAAATTTTCTTTCTGTGTCTTATTGGATGTTTCTTTACCTCACATTTTTTCTCCACCGAGCTTTTAACGCACAATGTTTTTGGAATGGAACAAATGGGATTAGTTTTAACAAAACCACAAAATAAAGGAAGATGAAGAAACCACATCCCACCCACTCACTGCTATTGCGAAGCTTCAGTAAGCCGCCCGTTGTTGTTTTCCGAGAGAGCGCACGTCCACCGCCGGCAACAGTACGATCGCGTTTGAACCATGCGCTGCTGTCCGCAGCAACATTTTGGAGTCCCCAGCAAAATGCAAACCTCCACCTCCTCCGAAGCGAAAACGCTCCCTCGCGAAACATTGCTCCGATCGCAACCACCGCCGCCTTGCACGCATACTTACGGGTGGGTAAGAAAATAAAAGCGCCATGCGAGCAGCGCGAGCCACTGTAAAACAAACAAAAAACCAGGGATTACAAGTTTTGAGTCGCCCCACCGGCGTTCGGAGAAGAAGTTCTCCGCGAGAAAAATACGCTTGGCGGTGCCGATCTTCCATCCTTTTTTTAACGATCATGCTCAGATAGATACAGTTCTTAAACGTTACCCTTCTTCTCCTTCCTCTTGGGATGATTTTTCGATCACTCCAAAAACGATCCGGTTAACCTTCACATTTGTTTAGTTCTGGATTAAGGTATTCCTTGAAATTCGGTCAAAGATAAATTTTGTCAATTCTTCGATGAACCCACAATGTTTGACCCTGGGCTGATTTTTCAGTGTCTAAAAATAAGGCAAAAAAATACCTCTCGTATATAATTTAATCGGGTGGTTTTCATTTCCAGATAGTGTCAACCGCTCTCAATCAATAGAAGGCATGTAAAAAGGCCGGAAAAGAACAACAAAATCGTCGAAACCTTTAGAGCGCGAAACCAAGACAGGACAAACCCATAAAGAGCTTTATCTAAGTCGTACCTGCATTTCGAGTTCCGTATGCTAAGTTGCTTCGATTGCCCATTATCAACCTTAATGCCCCTGTCCGAACGATCGCTTGTAAGTTTCTAATAGATGTGGGCCATAGTAGAAAATAGAAGCCTCCATGCTGCTGAGTTTCAGTCAACGCGAGTCCGAAACAAAAAGGCAATATGGATCCTCGCGACTAGAGCAGGATAACCTTGTAATGGTGGTTTCTTCGTAATCTTCTCGCAGAAGCTCTTTTGCTACCCAGGAGAGACAGTAACCATACTCGCCTCCGTATGAGTTGACGTATATGCTCCGACGTTGGTGTATGGGTTGCATTGCAAATTGTCTGCCCGGGCGATCGAGTCGTGGACCGGTTCGTGCGCCCCGGTATGTTCTAGGCAAACCACCGCCAGGACGAGCCCACCGCAAGCACGGACTCGAACGTGCCACTTATGATCCGTCGAAGGTGTTCAACAACCAATCATGGTTCACCGCGCTCGTTCCCGCGTCTGACCGCCTCACAAAGAGCGCCCACATTGTAGATCATTTCTGATTTATAAACCTTACGGTCAGCGTTGGTTTCCCCGTTGCGTCTGACCTCAGCAACGGAGGCAGACTAGAAGCTTTATCTCGTGTTCAGTACACCCTGGTCCACCCTGGGCTCACTACACTGTCGGCTATGTAAGCAGAAAAAGAGAAGAGATGCGCTTCAAATAAGTTTAACGATCGTAAAAAAAAAGAAGAATACCTATACTCATGACGTTGAAGCCATTCATTCAAGGGCTGATTCTAAGTCTACGGAAGCCTCGAAACACCGGAAAGAAAACCGTTTAAATTATCCGCCAATTAGTCACTGAGGATGAAACGGCAAAAACGCGCCCAGTTTGATTTTCGGTGATGTGAAGATGGTATTGGCCGGACACCTCTTGTAGTCCGCCCCTCCGTCCCTCACCCATGTCTTGTGGATCGAGCTGTTTTTTTGTTTGCATCGCGAACGAGCCAAACTTATCCAACTTATCACCGTCGCCATTCGCCGTTGGTGTCAGCTCGTTGGAATGTACTGTCCACTTCAGCTGTTTGTTTACAATCCACGCGACATGCGCAATTCCCTCGTGCAAAAGGATTCTTCCTATTGGTTTTTTTTTTTACTGTTCCCGTGCGCTCTCCAATATGGTAGAATGTTTGTTTCCCAACATCGCCACCCAACCCCGGGGTCAACAGGGGGACAAAGAACACACTCCACCAGCGTGTTACGAAACGAGGTATTTTTTCGGTCCCGCATTTGGTATTTTCTCGCTTTGCGTCCAGGCGGTCAAGGGTTGCATGCTGGACCATCGATTTTCCGGGGTCATCGTGAAAAGCTCTTCCCGTTTGCCTCACATTCGAATCAGCTGTACGGCGGGCGCTTCTTATTTCCACCGTGCATAAAAAGGGGAACGAGCAATTTTGCCACTTGTTATGAAATCATTTCTTCTAACGCCGTCCGGTTGCGCAGCAGGGTGGGCCGGCCGAAGCGGGGAGCAAAACGTCAGACGGTTTTAGACCGATCCTAAGCAAAATAAACACGAGTGTCGACGATATATTCACCCCGCGAGACTGAGAAGAGAAAGAAAACGATTTGTCAGAACAACTGCGTCGCATTAAAAGCCGTGCTGCTGCTGCCTCTGCCCGTGTCCCGGGATGTGATGCACTTTAAGACACGGGCGGTGTTTAAAGCTGTGTCTCGGCACTGTTTCCGGCGGGATTCTATTATCCCCCTCCTCCATTTCCCGTGTATTTATTTTCGATACAAATTGTCAATATTCGGAACAGCGCAATCGTTTAGTAATGTTCACTTTGTTCACGTATTTACACCCCGGCCTGCTGTTTTACCACGGACACCAAGTGAGTTCAGAAAAACGCTCTAAATAACCGGAAACGCGACACGCGATTATGTATGCAATTATCTTAAAAAAAAAGCCAATTGCCAAATACCTAGCAGAATGTGGTTTCCAAGTGGCAGCAAAAACTGCGGTAAGTTTCACGATTTAGAGTTCACAGTTCTAGCGCACAGAATTAGAGCGAGGCGACCGCGACGGCGGACGATATTTTTCTGTCCGTACTAAACTAAAACCCAAGGTTCAATAGCTTCACCAGGTTGAGTCTAACATTTTGACATGACTGACGTCCCTATCGTGATGTTTATTATGATTTATTTATGAGAAGGAGTTTTCATACAAACGGATTAATCAAAAACGTTCCTTAATTTTAACTGATCCATCCTCAGCTTGCAACGACTCGTTTTGTTTAATGTAGAATGAATAATCTGTTCTAACTTTGAGAAAAAACGGGAAATATCGTTTTGAACTGATAAATATCGTTTAGAAAGGTGGAACTACCGTTCCAGTTGACCACTGCACGATAAAAATCGTGTTAGTGGTGGACATTTTTGTAACCAGCTCGAGCCCGGTTTTGAAAGAAAATCATCTTGATTTTGTTTGACAAACTGTATGTGAATGCTTTCAAACATCTACAAACATCGTTTTGTCGAAGAGGTGGTTAGACAATTTGTTCAAGACATACATTTTCAGATATAAAAATGGTTTTTTGGTCGTCGAGTCAAACGGTTAAATCAAGGACGTCGCCCCTCGGAACTGCAATCCGAACCTATGTAATGGAAACTGAAATGTCAAAAACCGGGTTTTTCACAACGAAATGGCGCCTAAATGTAGACTCTTATGGAAAAGATACATTGCAACCAGAATGTATGCAACAGTAACAACGCCGAATCAAAATCCCAGTTTGAACCGGTTTTGGTCCAAAAACTACCGTCTCCGGCGTTAATGTTTCAATATACTATATAGTACGTCAAATATAAAACACATTCTAGTTCTTAAAACACTAAGCTGCTATAAATTATCAATTTGTTTAAGTAAAGCTTAACTTAGAATAGAACGCCTTCTGTACACATTACTGCGAGTACAATATATGATAATAACCACCAATGTTCACGTTTTTAAAATTTAGTTCACGTCCTTATTTTTTCCTTCCGAGTTCAAACATTTTCGTACAGTACCCGACTGGCTATTGATTTAGCTTTACTCTCATTATTTCCAAGCAGGTGGCCTGTAATGAATAACATTAGGCGTTCCAAGAGCAATTCTGCTACAAACTCCAGTTTTGAAGTACCAAATAACCGTAATGTATGTGCAAGGCATTTAACTCATGGCGCACTTACTGTTCTGGCTGGGGTTTTGTCGACGAAATTTGGAGCAATACTTGAATTTGATTAATTTTATTCGATGTCCAGCTCTGTTATGCTACGCACGACGAAAATGACGACGACGAGACAGCGTTTCCAGCGACGGTAATGCTTCGTTCCTGATCGATTCCGTTTCGCGGGTCTAGTGCCTGTGCACCTTTTATTTCTGTTTTGTGGCTTGATATCGTTCGTCAACATCGGCCCAAGCCAACGATCCGTTAAGCGCCCGTCTGTCCGCCCCAAGTTTCGTCTATCGGACGAGTTTGTCCGTTGACCACGGTGCCAATACACCAGACCACCTCACCGAACGGATTGTACGTGGGAAGAATTGTGTCATGCTGGTTATGGTCGCACGCCAATTCTTAACAACATTCACCTCGTCCTCGGAAGGGAGGTGGGAGAAGGATAACTGGAGACGGTACCACCCACCGGCTCGGACATCATAAACCGTTTCCTGCAGTTTAATGTTTACCTATCAACTTCATCGGACACACTATTCCCATGCGAAACGTGACCTTGGGAGAAAGTGGTCAACCATCGTGCATCGTTTAACTGCACTCGAGTTCGCCAATGAATGTCCCAGTTTCTGGAACAAAAGTTCAAGTAGCTTTGAAGATTTATAGAAGCGCAATTGATCTTTTTTACCATCGATTACCATTAGTTACGTAGCTTATTTCCAACGGGAATATACAATTTAATGTGATATGTTAATGGTCATTCATAGGATACGTTAAATTTAAGCTAATTATCACAGTGGATAGAAACACAATTCAAGATGACTCTTTGTATGCTCTTCTTACATGAAAACCGTTTTCTCTAGTACACGTTTAGCTCAAACCATTATAATATTGCAATTCCATGTTTTCGATCGGATTTGACTACCGATCAAATCAACTTAAGTCAAGAAAAGCATCATGGAAAGTTTAATGTGCTGCACAATCAATCATCATGATCACCGAAGGCGAAAACTGGCTTCTAGTGTCGAGCGCAGTATTAAAAGCCGAAACAAGGCGCCAGATTAAAAATTCGAATGGGTGTTTCGCTTTCTTCCGACGGAGTCGGGTTTCTTCGGCAAGATTCGGGTCAGGAGCCATTTATTGTTAATTGTTTTATTTCCGGTACATGATGGAACTATGGATCATTGGAAGTATTTAAAAAAAAATATATCAATGAATCAACTATCTTCAGTTTTGCTACATGGTACATCGGTAAAAAAATCTCAAAACTAGAATCAGAATTATACAAAGAACTACCATTAAAAATTCGCATTGTTTTGCAGTGATTCTAATACCTTCATCTTGAAAAGGGTAATTTGCCAATACGACATTACAATGTGGATAACGACATCTGCCTCGTTACCTCGCTTGCTTCAATCGTCTGATTACAGAGTACGCAAAGGACATTTTACTCCACCCACTTTAACGCCTTGCATTACAGATTCATTATTTTGCGCCTAGTCCTGACCTGCAAGTCAAGATGTTCGCAAAGGAAATTTTTCCCATCCGATTTTCCCTTTCATAGATTTCCATTGTTTCGAACTACAGTCAGTTGTGAGCAATGGAGTGGATCAGACATCAGCTGGAATGCGCAAAGTTCCTGCGCGAGCAGCAAAACTATTTCTACTTTTTACGACCATTCCAGGTGATTGCGGGATATCCGGCCAGTCTCCGTACCGCTCGGGCGAAGCTCGGGATAGCCTTTCGTTTGGCTTTCTATTTGCTTTACCTGTCCAGCATGGTGCACAAAGTCATCTACACGCTGTACCAACCGGAGGACATTTACTACATGGTGTTCATGGCAGGGACGATGGGAGTTCTGACCGGTTACTTGATCCTGTTAGGCTTCGGCTCTGGACACTACGAGTGCCTTCGAAGTCTGAGAGATTTTTTCAACGACCGCTCGTTTGCCCGGGACCATCCGTTGGCCGCAGCTATCCGGCAGCGCTCCTATCGCTGGAGCAATTGCTTCATCCTGGCGCCCCAAGCCGGTCTGTCTTTCATCTTCTTGCAATCGTTTTACATCGGTTTGTACGCCAAGAGGGAAATGATGCTGATGATTTGCGGCGAACCGATTGGTACTACCTTCAGCCACGCACTGTACAGCGCCGGCCTGTACTGTCCAGCATTGGGCTTTTTCATGGCGTGCGCCATCGTGAACGCATGCTTGGTGGGATTGTTAGGCGAGATGGAACTCCTTGCAGTTTGTGTGGGCGAGTTGGACGAAACCGTCGCCAAGCGACTAGCCGACCAGGGCGGCGAAAAGACACGCAAGTGCTTCTGGAATGTCTATCACGCCGAGCTACGACGCTGTGCCAAGCGCCACTGCGACATATTCTCGTAATATTTTCCCACGACCTGTTGAGTAAAACTTGTGATCCTATATCAGTTCCCCTTAAACCTTCGCTCCTTCCAGAAATTTGACGCAATTTCAGCAATTTTCAAGCCTTGTGTTCCTTCTGCATCATGTCCTTTCGCTGGCTCTGGTGGGGGGCGGCATCTACGTGACGCTGCGCACGGACGCCCCGCTCGAAATTATCAATTTCACCGAGTTTCCCGTGCCAATCTTGTTGCTGTACTTCACCTTTTGCCTGCTGGTGGAAAAGGTGCAGGATATGGTAGGTACCAGGCATCAGCCAATCGATGGGAATGATGCTCAGCTCAGAGTCAATTTTATCCGAAACAGAACATCTTCATCGGGGAGCGACTCTACGCGACGAAGTGGATACTGCAGCTGCGCTACACCCGCGAATTTCACCACGAGTACCGATCGGCGGTGCGCACCATCACGATCCTGCTCGGACGCAGCCAGCAGCGCATCCGGTTCACCTGCGGCTCGATCAACGAGGTCTCGATGGCGAAGTTTGCCGACTTTATCAACCTGACCTACACAATTGTGATGTTTCTCATAAACACCATTTAAAGGATGACATTGCAGTGTTGCTTAGCGATCACATTTTGCAGTGAACTACGCTATTATCTGCACCGCGTTGCAACACATTGCACTTGAGTTCAATTTTTTGGTCGATCTTGAACATTATGTACATGTTTTTTTCTTTGCTATCAGCATAAGGTTGATATTAAGTGTACACATGATTTTACAGTTTGATCCCGGCACGTTAGTGCCTCAGAACTCTGCTGTTACTCTGCTCGTACTAATGTTTATGTTTATGTTTATGTTTATTTAAATCCACCTAATTTAAATAATGGTGTTTTAAGAGGAATTTCAAAAGGTCAGTGGTTGAATGTTGCTGTATGGCATATAACCAACCTAAATTATTATTGAATATCTCACTGAGACTTTTTTGTCGATCAGATCAACGGAATGATTGTGCACTGTGCAAACATTATTTGTTTTAATTGGAGAAGAGTTTAAAATTTTTATCAAACAAATTACATACTTTTTCTTTGTGGGTGATATTGTCTAATTCAAATTAAATTAATCAAACCAGTTGTTTACGACCGACTAAAATTAGTGTTATGTGTATTACATCCATCAATGAATGGAAATGCTCTAATTAATCCATATGAGCACTGCTTAGGCTTCTGCATACAAAACAAAAAAACACTTGCTTACATAAAAAAATGCAATATTAACTGATCTCTATGGACCCAGTCGATGTATGGTTTGCTTCAAAATAAATGAATGTGCCTGCAATCAGTTTAGGTTTATTTGATCCTTGAAATTTAAAGTGCTACAACAAGCAGTGTTTTCGTGTGAAAAATTTTCATTCAACCTACTGCGCACTAACGTCGTGAATCCCCCTTTCTTATGCCGGATGTGTTCCTGCTACTCCTCGTACGGTGCAATGCAGTCCAGTGCATTTCAACCATTCATTAATTCTGCGTCAGCGCCGTACGTGCATCTGCGTACGCGCATTCCTTTTTTTCGTCCCTTGTGTTCGTGTTGTCTTCACAAGAATCACAATCATGTGCCGCCTCCCGGTCAACCGACTCGGTTCCAACGGTTTGTGGGTCAGTCGGCTAAAACATGCTAACTTTCTGCGCACCAAGTCCACCCCGAGTGTCGTCCGGCACATGTTGTGTCGCACAGCACCAACTAGGCAATAAATCAAACCATGGCAGGAGGAGCCTTATAACAGAGTTTTTGCGTCTCCCAAAAAATGATTGCCATTGGCGTTTTTCGATCGTGCGTTTTCCCCAGAAACTTTGTGGGCATATATGTGTGTGAATTACAGATACCGTAAGAGTGAATGTGGTTTTTTTAAAGACAGGGATTCACAACTCCTTAGAAATAATGCAATTTCGAGATGTTCACCCAACCTCTACCGAGTCATTGGTGTGACAAAAATTAAATTAACTATATCACCGCGAGGCAAACGAATGCTTCCAGAAAGAGTAGGCCAATCGAGGATGTACAAGATGGAAGTATTGCAAACCATATCCTTTTGCCCATTTTTGCCACTCCAGCACAGGAGGAGTTGAAGATGTAGTGACAAAACCGCGGTGCAGGGTCACGGTCGGCCGGGAGCAATGAGAAAACAGAAATTTTGGAGCAGCCCGCTCGAGACGGACGCACAGTTATGAGGAGTAACACACAGCCAACCGGTTGGTCATTACTTCGCCGGGTCCCTTTTCCCACCCGGCGAGGACGGGCAGGCGAGAACATAAAAATGTAATTAAAATGCTTCCATTCGCGAATTCACATCGCAGACGGAACCGACGGTACGTGAAACGTAGAGCGCGCTCGGTGATGTTTGGGGCTGAGCTTTGACAACGATACGACCAACCAAAGTGTGTGTAAACTCGACAATTTTTTCTTTGCTGCTGGTCACTTTGCAATCCTTACCACACGCAGACGGACTCCGGTTCGGGGCTCGGTAGTGCGTGGTGTCCTAAATTCCAACATTCAATGCTTATTTTTTCCTTTCTCTCCCCCCTCTCTTCCTCACTGCCTCTTCCACTGACCCTTTCTTTCTCTACTTTCTTTCTTTCTTTTTTCTGGTGCACCCTCCACAAAAGGCCGGAAGCTCCCTCGGGCTAAAGAAGCTTTAAATTTAACCGTTTTTCGTGAAACATTCCACCGCCGCAGGATCGGGGTTGTAGTTTTGGGAACCGCGACGTCGGCGTCTTACTTTTGGGCGTTTCGATCGTCTGTGTGCCTGTTTCTTTGTTTTATTCTGGCCACATACATACACACATAAGCCGCTAGCAGAAGGCGCCTTGCGATAAGATGAACCTCGCCAGTGTCTTCACCTGTGCATCGCCGTACCGCGAAGCGAGGATGGGGGAAAACTCATGGAGACCGACGACGATGACCGGGATCCCAATCGCGGGGTGGGAAAAACGGCTCCATTGTTGCCGAACCGGACCGGACCCGGCCTGGACCGAACCGCTTCAGGACATCGCTTTTGACCGGTTTGGCGGCGCTGCGGAATGAATGATTGGCTGGCCCGTATATTCCAGTCCTGCGATCAGCGAAAACAAGCAACAATAATGGCTGCACCACTCCAGCTGGTCGTGCGTTCGTTCCATGCCCCCTCCTCCCCACGCTCACCGCAGGCATCCTGCCTACACTTGCCCTAGTTGGGGTCCCATGGAAGAATAATTACAGCCCTTTCGTGCGGGTACCAATTTACAGCAGTTCCGCTATTTTAGCTGCCAAAAAATGTGATTTATTCCTGATTAATGTTCATTGCGATCATTTGCATTCGTTCGGTTTCTGCCCATCGGAAACTCGGCTCGGTCCGGTTGGGAATAATGGTGATGGTTGGTTTACTTTTCGTTCGGTGCAAATTACTATTTATGAGCGTTTGTTTCCCAAAAGCTCAAAAGAAGCCATTGTCATTAAGCATCCATTCTTATAGGAGAAATCGATTTTTCTTTGTTGCATCTCCATCGAATGCATACTTCATCGCAAGTCTAGTGAAACAAAAAGAATCATCCGAACAAAAAACGATATGAAACGAAACATATGACGCTTTCAGATGCATCGGATCGACAATCGAGAGAAAATATTATGATATCGATGTTTTATTAATGTACTGTTTTCCCAATCAAGACAAAACAGACCTGATCGATCCAACAAAAGCTACGGTCACCACAAAAGAGCAGACGGAAGTCGGAGTCGCGCATAAAACGATAATCGCTCGATTTATCTCCCACCGAACGCCGGTTTGGCGTCGTCCCACCCAAGTTCGGCACCGTACCGCTAGGATGAAAGCAAAAACTCGAACGGTATGATAATAATAATTATTGTTTTATTGCCGCATCCCGATTGCGAAGAGACGAAAGGGATGCCTGGCGGTGGGCAAGGGGTGCGAAATTTGCCTTACGACACGTCCGAAACGGAACCCGATGAGCTCGGGCTCCACTCCAGCGCTCGCCAGGTTCGGTTTTATGGTCCCCGAAAAATGCAAATGAGGAAACGATCATAAATAAGTGCGGTTCGACGAGGAGTACGGCGACGGGCGGGTTGTTTTCCATCGATCAATCATATGTGTGGCCGCGTCCGACCGTGCTGATCCCATCTTCCCGCCGGCGCTCGTGTGACAAGCGATGATTTTCCTTTTACCTCTCAGATCGCATCGAATCGGGAAGGCATCGTGCCGCCGGCGGGCTGGGTGTACAAAATTACATTATGTGACAAGCAGGATTGGAAAATGTTGGGCTAGTGAAACGGGCTAAACCGATGCTACCTAAAAGCCGCTTTGCGTACCCTCGCTCGTAATGACCCTCCTTCCTTGGCCTTGGCCTTCCGCTCGTCGAGCAGCGGCAACCTTGATGTCAAGAGTCGTGGAGATGTAAAACCAGGCGGGATAAAAAAAAAAACCGATTCCAGGCGAAGGGGAACGCATGTGCATCTGTACGCGTGCTAATTTGCATTTTCCCTTGGAGGCGTCCGCAGTGAAGTTGACAAAAATTGCGCTTCCATTCATTTCGCCTGGCGCACATAATGGCTTAAAGCCCAAAGTTTCGGAAGGAAGGACATCGAGAGGCGGCGCAACGAAACGTGTACAAATGGCCCACAATAAAATGCAAAAGCAACAAAAAACTCCGAACGGTACACACACGTCCTCGTTGCACATCTGTGCAGCCAATGCCGGATCGGACGCGATAGGATGTCCTTTGGCTTTGGTGCGCAGACGCTCATTTCGGCAGCTTTATCCTAGCCAAGGGCACGGAGAAAAGATTATTTAAATGTATTTTCGCGTTCGTCTGGTTCCCTCTCTGCCGGCGCATATTGCATCGTCAATTGCAGCGTGGCTTTGAAGGAGAAACACACACACAAAATACAGCCAAATAATTGTTTTGAGGACATTCGTAAACACTCAATTACCGTATGCACACCCTCGATGGAAGCAAGAAGCTGTCGTGAAAGAGATGTTAAACGACGAGCGATTCTCGCCGGAATGTACATCTTCTGGAGTGTTTACTTCGCACCATTCTCGTTCCGATGCATTTTTGGCACACACAATTTAAATATTGACACCGTTTGATCGTCTACAATGGAATGGTTTTTTATTTAATGTTCAAGCGTTTTTTACTGTTAAAGAAAAAAAAGAAAAGTAATGAAGTTAATCTGAATGGAGATGGAAATGATTTAGCAAATATAACTTGTGATGCGTACTTTGAATCAAATAAGCTCAATAATTTTGCACATGACTTTAAGTGGCGAAATTGAAGCGAAGGAAATTTACTCAGGGTATCTCAGGGTTTTGTGTACATTCTTTGTAGCGATTTCAGCTCATTTTATTGAAGAGAAAAAAATCTGCGTCACAGGTTAAAACGTTTCTACTTACCCTCAGGATCCTTGCTACCAACCTTCAGGTTAAAAAAAGTAAACTAACAAACTTACCATCAACTTCCAGGCGAGGAAACGTCCGCTAAGTAAAGAGAAGATCAAACGAAAGACTTCAGCAGCTGAATAAGCGAGGAACGTTCAATATACAGTACTTGGTGAACCAATAAAAGATAAATAGAATAGAGTCAGCTGGAGGGAACGGTGCCATAGAGAAATTGAGTCATCTTTGGTCTTCGGTTCCACCTTGCGATTGTCCCAATACCTTCCCTGTTGCGACTGGTCCGGTTAGCGCTTACGGTTAATGATATTGTTGCCTTAGGTGATGCATCAATTTCCGCACACAAACACTCGCGAACTGGCCGATTCCCAGCCCGAAACCTGGTCATCACCGGACGCCGGGATCCCGTAAACCTCGCCCGTCAAATTGGTCGTCATTACCTCGCCGTTTGTTTGCTTGGGGGGGTAACCGACGTACTCGGGGGGAAGCAGTCAGATCATGTGCCGAACTTTGGCGCAGCTAGACTAGTTAGGTCCCCCCGTCAACATTTGCCGAAACGCAGGAAACAGCGCGGGGAGAGAAGAAACGAATAGTGCCGCGGTTGGTTTGCGCCCGAAAATCCAGTCTCCGGGTACTCGTCATCTGCGCGTCATAAAAATTAAGGTCAACGATGTTTGGCCAGTCAAACACAGCGCACCAAATCTAGGCCCGTCGCGGGGCCGTCCAGAGGTTCCCCAATTCCGGTTCTCGGTCCAGCGCTCTCGAAAGAATCACTTCCCCGTTGAATTTGTTGTCCGGTTTTCTTTTCCTCCGTTAACGAGTTGTTTTTTCTTCAATTTCTTCGTTGCACGTTGTTGGGAAACATTTCACTGTGTTTAGATTCCCACTGACCGACCCTTTGGTAGAGACAGTGGGCAGACGCGAGGGCTAGCGTCGTACAGTGTACCTTCCCTGGTGCCTCGACGACCGGATCCGGGCAGCTAATGGGTTACGAGAGGCTGTGGGCTGTGTGTTCTTTTGCACCGTAGCTTAATTGTTCCGTCCCCGGCGTTGGCTCGGGTGGAAAAAGGTGTTAACATTCTCTAAGGGGTTGGATTTTGGGGCTTTTTTTTTCGTGCTCAAGGAAAGTGAATCGTGTGAATGGAAAATGGGTCAATCTGAAGTGAAGAAAGGTCACCATTCTTACAAAGTAAGTTTCCATCAGACGAAATTAACTGATCCCTAAGAAGCGGCCTCCGTTTTGAAAGTCGGCCTAGGACGAGATTAGCTTTAGTATTAGAATTGCAATCATTTAACAAAGTTGCAAGTAGTTTTGTTGCTAGAATTCGTTTTTTGAAGTTTAAATAATTAATTAACAGTTGTTATTCAAGCAATCGGGGCACACAAGTTCTTATACTTATAAATTAACTCCATCTTTTGGAAAAATGGGATTCACTCCATGTTTGTGACGGTAACGGCAACCAGGCACCGATTTTCTGTGGCACGTTGTGTTCGTTCAACTAGATTGGTTTCAAAGGCGAACACAATAATGGCCCAAGACTCTCTCCGACTGTCCGCAGTTTTTCATCCCCTGTCCTATCGATTCGTTGCTGCTCAGTACAACATCAAACATCCAATTGTTCGACCACCTTCCGTATTCGCTACCATCTATTCGCTAACCGGGGGATTTGGATTTCGGAGGCCCAAAAACTACCGCCACGTAAGATGGCTGGTGTGGAATACTCGTTTTCTTTCCTCCTTTCCGTACTTGGCTTGCGGAAACAGCTGATATCTCATTGGGTGAAGGCCGAAGAAAGAAGAAAGAAGATAGACAACTACCCACGAAGCTGGTGAGAAAACGCAATCAACGCAGTGTGTCGAAGAAGATTGAAATCTAGTTCATTCATAAATCACGACACGCCACCACCGGAAGTAGCCGGGAGTCGACGGAAATTGGAGGGCCTGACGAACAGTTTGACACTTTGGTTCGCAGCCGTGGCCGTGGGGCGATGTTGGGAGTTTATTTATGGGACCGATCGAATTGATTCGACGTTAATTGGGTTAACGTTCCCGGTGCGATGCATTTTATGGACAGCGTAGCAATCGAGTCCAAATTGTGCGTGCCTTAATTGCCCCCGATCGACTGAACGCTGCGCGAATACGCATCGTATGCAGTTTTACACGTATGTACGATGTTTAATAGCTGTTATATGTGTTTATCTAAGGATCATACGAAATTGCAAGCTTTAAAATAGGATTTATGACAAACCAATTGATTCGAGTAGGAAAAAGAAACTCTCTCCCTCGTGCCTGGTACCTGGCATAACCTTAAAAGATGCTGTTACACCAAATGTAAATTGCATGTGACGGCTTCAATGCTTGCTGAAAGTTGATGCCACTCACATTCTCTCCTATCCTCCACCATGTTACCACCGCAAACAAGCCACGAAGCCAGTAGTCTGGGCCGATCCGTAATCGGAACCCAACCGCACCGCTATGCAGCTGGGCATAATCCGATACTGAATAACCTTAACACCGGTGCAGCAAAGGTAAAACATTGTAATCAATTACTGCGTGGAGATCAACCAGCTGAAACGTGATAGCGTTGGTCGGCGTGAAGTACTTTGACACTGTCAAACCGCTTCTCAAAAGGTTCTTGGAGCAAAGATCTACTATAAAACTGCCGTGCAGCAGCTTCGAAGATCATCAGTGTGCAGCTGTATGTTCTAGAAGTAGAAGCAAGACTCAACCACACCAGGCCTATAAGATGTCTCCAAAGGCAAGTATCAAGGGACAATACGTTCTGTGTTCTATTTTTCTTGTACTTTCGATGAGATACTCATAATGATCCCTTACCAGATCTCCCTGATTGCGCTCGGTATTCTGCTGGCCGTGGCTTGCTCCGATGCACAGCAGTACTCCCAGCAGTTGGGAGGACGGCGATCGTCCCAGGAACGAGTGGGGCTCCTCCGCCCGTTTGACGATGATGCTAGGGCTTCCCACAACTTCGACGACCTGCACGGCGAGCAGCGCTTCTCTCAGGATGCCCGCCGCAATCAGGAACAAGAACAGCGCCAGGATCGTCGCGATCGCTCGGACTACGACAACGAGGACTACAGCTACGGATACGCGGTCCGTGACGAGCTGTCCGGTGACATCAAGAGCCAGCAGGAGGTGCGCAACGGTGATCGCGTGCGTGGCCAGTACCGCACGGTGGAGTCGGACGGTACGGAGCGCATCGTTGACTACACGGCCGACGACTACCGTGGCTTCAATGCGGTCGTGCGCCATCAGCCGGCCGTAGCCAAGCGCGCCCAACTCGTACAGACGATCCAGCCGGCCGTCCTACTCCGACCGGCCCACGTTGGCCAGCTGGTGTCGAATGCCGGCGCGGGCCCTCGGCAACCGTCGGCCACCGTTCTCCTGCACCACTAGAGCTCCTCAGGAATGCCCTTTCGCAACCCAAACGGACCATATAGCCAACCCGTCCTCCTTCTGGGACGATGATGTTTATCCAAAATAAAGAACCCCGAAAAAAAATTCCGATCAAGATCGCTCCTTCTTGTTTGGGACCTTTGGTTTGGGGAACTTCCGCTTGAGATTTCTAGGAATGGAGTCGGCAGGGGACACCCGCAGTACCTGAAACTAACAACAGCGATCGTTCACAAGACAGAAGTAAGGCGGACAACGGTCCGCTACCATCGTCAATCAAGTTCATCCGGACATTCTGTCGCGGCGCATCCGGGCCATACCCTCCGGCTACGGGTGAATTATGGCGATGGAAGTCTGAGGAAAACGGACGCCCGTCTCATTGCTGTCAAATTAACGAGCCTCCGTGGACTGCGACGTTGGTGAATAAATGGCGAAACTTAAACGATCGCTAAACCCTGCGCTTATCCTAATCCGGGAGCTTCCAGGTGGATTGATGGTTGACTGGTGATCGGGCGAAGAGCACAGCGCTGGAGACGCGCAGGATGAGGCGGCTAACGATCGTCATCATCGCGTTGACTCGTGGTGACTTGCGCGCTGGGAACGACCGCAAGTGACGAACGGTTGCGACTCGTGGCCCGGTTTGCGCACGGCGTTTGCGCTACCTCCTTTCTCCACGCGTTGCATTATGCGACCTTCTCTTCGAGGGGGGTAGACCGTAGGCTGCAGGCAAGGAACAATTTATTAATAGCCGCCGGTTGTCCGCCTCTTCTTCTCCCCTAAACGAGCACGCGGGAAAAACTGGCAGATGCCGAGGACGGAAGACCCATTCTGACCTGAAACTGACACCGGAGAAGCATACCGGGGCAAAACAGAAGAAGAGAAAATAAAGCACAAAGAATGCACCTTCTGGCTGCCCGCACCTCCCCGAAAAGCCGCGGGATAAAAAGTGGCATGAAACGAAAACAAAACTTTTCATTTCTCTCAACCCTCGGCGGCACGGGAGACCCCCTCGGTGCAGGGAGTGACCGCGTCAGGCCGCGAGGGAAGGGAACCACCTCGTTGGCACTTCCGTTGGCACAGTTTTCAGCAGATTAGCTAATTAATTCAAATCTCCTCGAATGAGGCTTTGAATGAGGATGAGTAATTAAATCACTGCTCTTCGTGGAAAAGGGAGTAGTGAGAAGTTCCGCCTCTTTCTCCCTTTCTCCCCCTTCCACCTCGTTGGGCTTTGTAGTCCCTTTGTACACTTTGGCGTAGCATATGGGGATTTGTGATGCCACCGGAGTGGCTGCCCTTCTGGCAAAAAGAAAAACCCCGCCGCCAGAGGGATGATGAGGGCTGCGAGTTTCGACGAGAAAAGTCACACCACACGCGATGATGACTTATTTTTTCACCGCAACGACGCCATTGTGCGCGGATCCTCCAGGCAGCCGGAGGGGGAAAAAGTTGGTCAATTGGTCGGGTCGCCCCGATGCAAAATAGGGTGGGCTGAGTGTCGGGTGTTATCGCTGCGACGGGTCATAAAAAGCCACCGTATTATCATAATAAGTCAGTTACGCGTTTATACGGTTCATATTTTTGTCATTTCAGATACCAGGTCGAGATAGACACGCGTTGTTTTTTTATAACAAGCTTTTGGATGATTTAAAACAAATTCTCAGTTACTGCGTGTTTTTTATATACAATATACATAAATGTAGATTCTATCTCGGACTATAAAAGAAGAAATAGGAAAATACCGGTTAGAAATGAGGACTTATTTTTTAAAGCGGGAGGTGCGTTAAAACTTATAAACTGTTTTTTCTTAATCTTCACGTTTGTCACTTTTTCTCAATAAAAAAAATCAATGACCATAATCTAAAGATTAATGTTTAATTTATGTCGTTTAGGTAGAAACATACACATGACCCATATAATAATTTAGATTTCTGCATAAACATTCGCGTAGCTCTTCCTTTCAATTTCTTTAAATATTCTTCTCCACACTACCTATAGTTCCTGGGGGATCATTATGCATCAATTAAGGTTATGCAGCGGGCAGAGGAGAATCGGCCTGATTGCCCATAAGCGAATCATTCAACATCGGAACGACTTAATGAAAAAAAAATTCAACACGCTACACGTTACGGTCGTATTTTCCTCCCCTTTCGAATGAATTATAAACTGTGCAGTGCCGTGAAGCAAACAAAAACATATCCACAGTCAGGCAAAATATACATTCCAGCAGCATCTTTCGCATCCCCATTTCTCCGATGCGCCGTCCCGAGCACCATAAAAAGATCAACCGGTGTCCAAGCGGAGGGGCAAAAAAACTCATACCAAATCAAACACTCGGCGGGAAGATAAACAGCTCGCTCTGCCAGAAGCAAATCAGGAGCAGCGAAGAACGGGTTTCTATTTTTCGCCCGTTTTTATCGTTTTGTCACCCGGACAACGGAGCGAATCCTGGCTGGCGATGTTGCCGGTCGAATCCTGTCCTACGGGTGGAATCGATGCTCTGGCAAGAAGACAACAAAAAACCTGCCACTTCAGTCGACTACTGAATCTGGGGTTGCAAACAAAACCATAGATCGGTAGCGGCAGCCAATCGGAGCCGAACCAGATTTCTGCCACGACGGGACAAGCTGAACCGGAAGTAGGTCAACCGACCGATCGGGACAGACCGGTATGACATTTGCCAGACAAATAATCGCTAAGCGCACGGATGGGAAACACATACAAACACGCACACACAAGCACCGAACCATCGATAAAAACACAGTGATTATTTGTTTCTTTCTATTAAAACTTAACAGCGAAGGTTCGTCGTCTACCGGCCGCGGTGGAGCGCAACTCTTTCGATATTGTCCCTTCGTCATCACACCAAATGTTCTCCAATTGACGTGCAGCAGTTTTTTGCTTCATTTCATCGCCCTAGCGTGTGCACGGCTTCAGCCCTGATGGGAGAAATAATAGAAGGTCACGATCGGTTCGATTTGTGCGGTTCACGGTTCGCTCCTCCATCTTCCCCAGTGCGATCACTTTCTTCCAGCAGGCCAAGGCCAAGGTTTTGCCATCGCGGTTTTTGGCCGGGCACACTCTCTTTCGCGGTGGCTCACTTCGAGGCAGTTTCACTGAATCATTTTCGATTTCATCAGTCCGCTTTCCGGGACTGGGAAGAACGAAGGTTAGATGAAAAAATAATACACCCAGCGAAACGAGAACTACCGACGCCAATGATGACGATGGCGGACTAAGTGCGTCTCCAGCGCCGTCTTCATTAGCGGGAACACCCTTGGCAACACGAAAGGAGGAACGCACAGAAAAAAAAACCCGCACCAACGTTCCCCTTGAAGGGGCAACGGGATGGCATGCGTTGGCGTTGACCTACATTTGAGTCGGCCAATGGCTCGGCCACCTTAAAAAAAAAAAAACAGGAAGCTAGCCGAAACCCCGTGTGGAGTCAAATGTGGGAATAAACGTACGGTCGTGTCTGGATCTGGTGGAGGAAACGACAAAAAATCCGACATCTCACCACGCGCTCCACCATCTACATCATCATTCGTTTGCCCGGCAGGAGCCGTGCTGCGTGGCAAGCCTAAGAAGGAGAAGGAGGGAAAAACACACGTATAAACAAAGAATAAATCGTATAAATTGCGCGTCCGGTAAAATCTTTCCGGTCCGTGAAACAAAAAGTAGTCCCTTTTTCGAGGCGCATTATGAACGTGACCAGTCAGAAGCGTCGCTGCCAATCTTCCCACGATCAAGCCAAGCAGCTACTCGATTCGTCTCTTTATTTCCTCGGAAAAATGAAGAGGAAAAAAACGCACATACAGATGAGTAAAAAAGAAGCCAAACGACAAGCTTATGCATTCTATTACGCGGCACTTTCTCCCGTGAGGTTGCGAAATAAATTTTCGGGATGTATAGAAAAAATAAATGCCAGCAGAAAGAGGCAGCGTCTTTCACACGTTCGCGTTCGTGCGCACGCACACGCTCCGTCATAGACCGCGACGATGTCAATCGGCGCGGAAAGGGAAACGTTTGCGCTCACCGTAAGCATTTTCGGTTTGCTCCAAAAACTGATCAAATTGGACATTTCGTTCAGTGCGCGGCCGGATGGAAGGGTGATCTGCCGTTTCCTAGACTCGTGTGTCAACCAAGTAGATTTGAGATGCACGAAATGCTCCATCCATCTTGCGGGCTCGTCTCGGAGAAATGGCACAAAAACGATCGGTAATGTTCCGGCGAAACCTGTCATCAAATATTCCTTTATATTCATCCGTGAAGCGTTGTTAGATTCTAAGACGCGCGGCTTGGGGTTGCTAAAACCAGCCGCCATAGACGTGCTCCCAAAACCTCGAGCGCTCCACGACAAATGGGTTGAGTGCGGGGAAGAAGAAAAAAAAAACCCCACTGATCGTTGAACTAGACGCCTTCGAGACGGTAGAAAGGCATCAACATCTGCATACACGCATACTAGCGCACCTATAAACATACAAAAACTATCATTAACCTCAATATCACACCGCACGGTGACACAAAATTCAAACCAAAGAAACATTCTCAGTCGAGCGATCGTGCTAAAAGCGACGTTGAGTGGTGATGGGGCTCGGAGCCGCCATGTGAACGGGTGAGACTAGCCGGAGCGGGAAGCAGCGAGACCGCACGTCACGCAAAAGGAAGTGGCAAAGTGGTAGGTTATAATTCGTCATCTTCCTGCGCCTGCTGGGCTCGAAATCGAAGTCAAAGTCACCGTCGTTGGCCGCGAATTCGAGGCATGCGGAATCTTGCGGAGCGTACGGCTGGAGCAAAAGGTGGAGCCGCAGGGTGGGAAGAGCACTGGAAATGCTGCGAGTGGTTTTGCTTTCTTTCAAACAAAAGGGGGGGGTGCCGTTGTCATCATTGTCACGCGCCGCGCAAAATCCTCGCTTTCTTCCTCGAACGAACGTTTGTTTAGTTCGGTCTAAACCAGTTGCGTAAATTTTCAATGTTGAGTAGATCTATTTTTTGACGGATTTTTCCTTCCATTTTTTGTTGTTGTTGTTAGAAACAAGCTTTTCAAGCTGCGAAGTACATCGGGCTCGTAGCTTACCGTGGCGTCCAAGTCTATTGATTGCGGATTCGTTAGCTCGTGTAACCTAATTCAATAACGTTAAAAGGGAGTCAGTTTTGTGTTCTCTAGGACAGCAAAACATCAACAGAAAGAAATAGATCTTCTCGCTAAAAAAAGATAAAAAGCGGTATTCTATGAATGACATTACGAGAGCTTTTTTTGCTAAAGGAAAAATTGCTGCCTCACGAACATTAGATGATCAGCAAGGCAAATAAAGCTAACAAAAATTATCCCTTCAATTTCAAATAATAACCTTCTCCTTGGAATTATTTAACAAGAAAGGAATGCATCATTTCACCATAAAAAGTCCAAGATTTTTTTTTTCAAGATGTCTGGATTCGATGGGAAACTTTGTGTGTAGAAAAAAGGACGCACGAGATGGCATTTTTTTATATTTTGCGCGATACATTTTTGAAGCAAGAAAAGGATTTGTAGTTTTAAGCAATACGGCACGGACCGTTCTTCATGAAAACAAAGGATTTGTACTTCCCTCCTAACGTGAAAGATAAAAAGAAATGAGATGTTTCCTTTTTTTTGTTTTTTTTTTCTGCGAGATGAGATCAGACAACGTTACCAGACAACAACGACAACGACAAAAAAAAAAGTGCCAATTGCCATAATCTTCACCACCGAAGTGGAAGGCCGCTTCGAACGAAGCCGGACGATTTAATCAGAACGCAAAAATCTGAACCAATCACTTGACATGCGACTCCACCCCGGCGAGGGCGTCCCGTGGGGTTCTGTTTGCCGGGCATGCAAAACGATTGTAACAGTACTTTTGTAACGATGGCATCATACGCGACCAGGATGGCCAAAAACACACCCGTTCCAGTCAGCCAGCAAACCGATTGGTGCGTTTAACGCACCGGCCACGAAAAAAAAATCCGATTGATCCAGCTGATCCATCGAGAGCTCGGTGACACGGTTCTGCGGCGGGTGGGTGATGTCACGCATGGCCAATGACCAATCAGACCCCCTAAGGGTTCCAACCCCCCACCCCGTCGCCGTTGGTCGCTCGCGGTTTCTTAGCTAGTGCCAGTGGTTTGTGTGCGTTTCCTTCTCGCGCACTTCTGAGCACATCTCATCGAACTCGAGCGTAAACGGTTGCCTGGTCGATCGTTCGATGGATGCGTGGATATGGATGGCGACTGTTTTATGGTAATATACTGTGACAAAACCGAAATGAGGGCAGGCCGCCGCGACGGTGGACATTTGTTTGGCTTAGTCTTCCTAACGGGATTGTGCAGCGTTATTGTGATGGAATTCTAATGGATTCTTAACGGCGTGCTTTTAAATTTTTGTTTATTCAAATTTGAGTGAAGAAAAATTAGCAATATGCATTGGAGTATCTGTTCCTCATTTAAAAGTGTGTCAGGATTAGAAAATTCTTAAACGATTAGATAAAATTTGGTTTGCAAACGTTAATTCTTCGACTCTGCTATGCCTGGGTCTTTGCTGTTGAAAACTAGCGGCAGCAATATTCCCTTTTTCTTTCATTGTTATTATAGTAAATATATGAAGTAAAATTTGCTCTAAAACGGTACCGAAACTGATTGGAACCTTTGTATTGTTTCCTTCCTTCATGGCAAACTAAAGGTGCTGTTACCGCAAACAAAGGATAAATATTTTCCCAACACTGCCCTCAATCAATTCACAACGCATCCTTGCACTTCCGCCACGATTGTGCCCAGTGCGGCAAGGACAACAAGCACCAAATCAACGTCACCCGAACAAAAACTTGTGTCCTTGTTTGGTGGTTCACCGACAAAATGCGTGCCCGATCGGGTGAAACGTGGAAAGGACAAACGCATATGTGCAAAGAAACGCCTGTTCGAACCGTTTCCCAGTAGCAGACCAAAGCCAGTAGCTTCTAAATTGCCCCGAAGCGTTTGAGCTGGAATTGAGCAATCACTCACGGTTACCCGAGCGTGCAGAGGCAAATAGAAACCCAAGATCGACAAAACGGTGTGTCCTACTGGGCGGTCGGCACTGCAGTCCCCGGCAGGTGATCGATCCCTTTTTGCCGGACGGGCAAACAATCGCCACAGGTTTCCCAGCAGGTGCGAAAGGCGGACCGAAAGGAAAAAATAAAATAAAATAAAAACCCCGCATCGACGGCCGTAGCGGACCGATTCGCAATTGGCACCTTGTTTCATGTCTTTTGCTGCACATGCACCGGGGGTTTCCCGTTGCATATCGGGCGCTCGCCGCAGGGATGCACTCGGTGCAGATGAAAATATTTATCAACAAGTCGCAACGCGCAACTCGCCCGTTGCGTTGATTTGTTTCCCTCCGACCGTCCCCTTTTTCAGAGTCTCAATTAGTCTACGCTCTATCGGTGGGCGCTCGGTAGGACGTTGCAAAAACAAAGCTACCTTTGCAAAAAGCGTTACGTGAATGTAGGCTGGCCGACGAATGGCAAATGGAAAGACGTAAGGGGCAAAAATAGCAAAATCAAAGAAAGTAAAACACAGCATGCCGAGCGGGACGCCGGATTCGGGCAGGTTCAAACCCAAACGAACCCGCCGGCACCCGGTACCGATTGAAAAATGATGAATCTGTGGAAAGCGGGAGCGTTGGTGGTGGTGTTTTTTTTTCTTTTTTTTTTCTTCGAGATTTCCCTGCACGGTCCTTCGCCTAAAAGCTTCCCGGGGCTGCGAATCGATCGAGCAGAGCTAAGAGTGAGTCCGCGATGACGCTGACCTAGTTGGAGTTCTCTTTGGGGTTTCCTTCCGAGACTTAGCCAGCAATAAATTATGCTCTGGCCGAACCCGAACCCATCTTGGTTCAGCCGGGCGACCCCAAAGGGCGTGAGATGAAATGCCGCCGTCGCAGTTTAGTGCAGTATTTTTTAGTGAAAATAGAGATGACATCGGAAGATCCGGTATGGAACGAAGCAAAAAAAACAAAGAAAAAAGTATGCAATTTTATAAAAAATTATTCAAGACGGGTTTGTGGCTGACCAAAGTCAGACGTAGAATGTCCTCGAAACAGGGCTTATTTCGCAAAAACACACACACCCATGGCTAACGAATTAGAAATCGAACAAGAACGTTGAACTTCCCCTCGGATGAGCAAAAGCGGTGCAGCAAAATTTAAAAAAAAACCGAAGGGTAACATTGGGGCAATATCCGCACACAGCCATCGCAGGTTGTAGACCCCTTATGAGCGATCCTAATCTCGGTACCGTGGGTGTGCAATTAATTCAATTATTTCGCGTGCGGACGATTTATTTATGGTTGTAGCCGGTTGCACAATTTGCTCAGAACTACATGCGATATGTTTTCCAACCAGAGTGACCCTCCCTACCTCTTGAAAAAAAAATTCGAAACGACGGTAGCAAAATAAAGATTGAAGGTTGGAGGGCAATGAACTTGGCAGGATGGAGGACAAATTATGTTGCCTTTAAAATAACTTATTCGTAGAAAAATATTTAATACGAAATATCAATGCAAAAATGGCTTTCTTTTAAAGAATTTACTGTGCTGTTCTGTCCACTTGTTTACTATTTTGGTTTTCTACATTTTTGTAAACTTAAATATTTCAAACCTACATTTTTGTGTATCATATATTTCAAACTATATCTTTTTCCAGTCCTTACGACCTTTGCCAACAGAGGAGCAGACTGTAAAATACAATTCCTATTCAAAAATAACTTTGTGATGGCCTGGAAGATTCTATACATTTAACAGATTCTTTTGCCTGTATGCACTTGGATATTTTCCATCATTCCAATTTAATTCCATTGAAGTGCTCCATCAAAACTCATATACTTCAATATAATGTGGTTCACAAACTGCTTGCTTCCGTTTTATTGATACTGTTGTCAACGCCGGACAAGAAGCCAAATATTAATTGATTGCACTTCTTCCGGCTGGTTGCACCGTCGATCAGCCGAAGTGAGGCAACGGTCCTTCAGATCACTTCATCGGGAGTGTCAGAGAAAAAGGAAAGAGGCTAAAGCCACCCCCCACGAGAACCACCACGCAATACATAAGCGTACGGTTGTGGTGCATTTCGCAAAATTGCATCGCCCGTCTGCAGGTGGCGAGGGGAACGCTTTTGTCATCGTCGACGCAATAAGAGGCACGAAGTGAGAGCAACAACACAAAAAATCCCCATCGGTCGCGCTTTGACGCGAATCGAATCTCTTAATTCCATTTCACGCTCAATCGAGCCCGCGAGTGTCCTGCCGAATTGCCGCGAGGTGGCTTTTACGCAAAATGAAGAAAAGTGGGTAAAAAAGCATTAAACCCATAAAAGAAATGACTGGAACACAAGCGTCTTGACCGCGGCGCTAACTTACCTGTGCAGGTGCGGTAAGGTGAGCGTGCCTGATTGATTTGGGCTGGAGCAATATTTAGTCTACCGTGCGTTTTGTCGGTTAAACGTGTGGCGCTAGATATCAGCTTTTGGTCTCCTCAAGTCCCCTGCCATCCGTTTGCACTACTGTCGCCATCGGAGGTTTATGAGGGGCGGTTGGCTTGAGCTGGTTGTCCGGCTTCGATTGGTTGCTGGCACGCGCACAAAATGGTGACATGCAAACACAACCGCGCCGAGCGAGGAGAGGTTACGGGGGTTTAACGTTTTTCCAATTAGAAACTCGCGTTTCCACCGGCGTCTTCGTCGCGGGGTAGGTCGGGACTTGGTTTTCGGTGCACCAGAGCACCTGATTGTGCAGGAATGCATATGAATTACGCTGCACGCGGTTTCAGATTTCTATTGCAGCCGAGCGGTGCACGGAACGGAACTTAAAGGCCTTTTTCCAACGGCAGACCGGCGCAAACGATTGCGGAATCGTTCCACGGCAGGTTTTCCACACCGTGGCGTGGCGATCGGTTCTAGCGGCGTCCATTCATGCGCTGGCCGTGCGTTTCGGCATGCAACGGTTCGCGAGAGAGTGAAGCCGATCCGGAATTTTTGGGTTCTAGCAAAGGGCGTTCTCTAATCTTAGGAATGCATGACAGGAGGAATATTTTAATTGGAATGCATAAAAGGACCTCAACATATTATTATAGTACATATCTTGAACTTTTTTAGAGGAGTTGAATTTAAAAAAATGTCGTCTAATAACCATGCTATTTTGTATAAAGCCAAGTATAATCCGTGTGTACCCAAGAACAAAAGAGTCAGCAAAACAAGGCGTCCCTTTGCATTGAATTCGCTTTGCCAACAGATTGGAAACCGGAGGGAGTCGTCGGGGAAAACTGAGCCGATCGATTAGCGTCGACTAAAGCCAGACTAAATTATTAGATCGGTTTCATGCCCACACACATAAACACACATACATCAAACCCGGTGGTCTAGTAACGGACTTTGGCTTCGCAGCAACACCACGCATTGATTCACAGTTTACACCGACCACGCGGACTGATCCGTTTTTCCTTTCCTCATCGACCATCATCCTTCGCGCGGCGTTGCGTTGCTCCGCTTGCGACAGCACTTCAACCTTCAGCAGCACCACCGCCGCGGAAAACGCAGCCCCTTTCCACACCTAGTTGCAGCGCTAGTTTGCCTTTCTGTGGCGAACCGAGCAAAAAAAAACAGCCGAGGAATTTCCTCACCAACTTGCGCGATGCGAAGCCCGTCAATAAAACGGATAAATCCGCCGAAGGTCAGTCCGACCGGTGAGCAAAATGCGGAACGAAAAGTTCGCACCAGCGTGCATCGTGCATCGCGTATCGCGGTGGAAAATTGCAACACCACGGTAACTGTATTCCGTTTTCCTTCTGTTCCACAGGCTGATTTGACAAATCGATCTCCAGGAACGAAGTTCGACGCCATGAGAACTTTGGCGGAACTTTGTCGCATTGCAAGGTGTGCGTGTTTTAAGGTTGTCGAAATTCGATAGGCCAAAGAGAACGCACGTTTCCTCTATTCCCTTACTTTCCGATCCTTTCCATTCTTTCATATCGCAAGACGCATTCGTCTTGCTAAAGATTGCACAGTTCGGGTTCGTCCATGCTGTTCCGGTCCTCTCGCCGCCACCCGGAGATTGTTATGCGTTTCCGTAGCATGAAGGCGCACAGGTTCCTGAGGCACCGAAGGGGTCGGCACCGACGGCGGTTGGTCCATTTTATGACACCATCCACTGCTACCTGTCTTTCTGTTTATTTTGCTCGAAACCCGAGCCGAAAATTTGTACCGCGCAACAGGTTGCCGCCACTTTAAAGTCATTTTGTGTGTGTATTCCCGCATTCCCCTGAAGCTCCACGCACTCGTTCCCAATTTTTTTACCTTTCTCTTACGCAGCACATGTACAATTCACCTTTGGCTAACCGATTCTACGGAATTTGTCCCAGGCCTCTGAAGGCACACAGGCTCCGGGTGCGAAGGGTGGCATTCGGTGTAGGTGGCCCGTCGTTTTTGTAGGCCATAAATCTTGTACCGGCTTGTCCGCATGAGTATTTTATTTTTCTGCTATGTTGCGAACAAAATGGCATGGAAGGAACCTTACGTGGTGATCTGCTTAAGAGTTAGCAAAAACTATTTGCAACACGTTTTGCGACATGTTTTTCTCTTCTGAATAAACCTTAACATTCTGAATTCTGAATAAATAACCTTCTGAATGGAATTTGTAAAAAAAAAACCCTCAGTTCACCCAGAACAGAATCACATGTATATCTCTGAAGGATAGTTAAGGAGGCTTTACGTAATATATTAGTCAACATAATTAGAAAATGTCAGCACTTAAAAAGAGCAATCTTAGCGAACATAGTCCTGTCTACGTTGTCATCGTCTTCCGAATTGACCCAGTGAACCCACTAATTATTTCATCACCCTCAGCATACATGATAACAGGAGAGCAAACACGGAACATAAATAAAATGCGATTAAAAAAGACAACGTCCACGAGGGGCCCGCGGGTAATTTCCTTTTTACGACCAGCTCGCCGAACGAAATTACAACGCAACGCAAGGCGCTACAACATCAACAGTCTACCGATCGTGGGCCGGCGCCCGATCGTTGGCCCGAATTTATACCTAGCAAAAATTAACAAACACACCGCCCAACATCGACAACGGCGTCCTTTCGCGAAGAGTTCACGCTCCTCCCTCCCCCGAGGGAAGGAAAATTTGTCGCTAATTTGACCGCTGATTGATGACCGGCCCATCGAAGGGCCCATCCACTCCACCCGTCCCCCGCAGACCGGGTTAAGTACGTCTTTTATCGGCCAAATATGAGGGTGCTTATTGTCGTTATCTTTCTACGCGGCCGCGCGGCTCCACAGGAATCTAGGTTTACGATCACTTAACCGCTTTGCACTGTCTTCGGGGAAGAAGATGTGGTTGCTTAGTCGACCGGCTGCTGCTTGTTTGAAGAAAGTTTTACCACCAATCGTTGACTCTTGTGCAAGGTGGGCCGTCAGAGACCGTGGCGAAGGGAGGCCAAACTCGAAAGGAAAAGAATCCATGGACTAGCCAGCGTGCGGGCATCATGTTCATGGCTGATGATGATGTTGTTGGGCGGCTGCCTAGTCTCTGCGTCGTCTTACAATATGTTGACGATTGTCATAAATTTACCCAACGGCCTCACCAACCGACCATCGGCCATCGGAGGGCAAAAGGGTGCCGTTAAAGAAAAAAGTATGCACAGCCTATAAAAAAGAAAACATAAACCCATCAAACCCCTATCCGAACGCTGGCCGAAAACCAAACATTGACCATCGGGACACCAACCTTTCTCCCTCGGGGGACCGCGACATATTCATCATCGACCGCTCATCGTTTCGGATCCGTGTCGTGCACTCGCAAAGTGGGTCTTTACAAGTGGCATAAATCATGGCTGCAAATACGCGAGCCGAACAACTTGTGAACAAGCGAAGGTATCAATATATTAGTCCCTTGTCTAGGATGTCTCTATTCGCGCAGCCCTTTCCACCCGCCTCCTTTTACTGGCCGCGTAGCCGCGTTATGCAGCATGCCGCAGCTGCTTCTCCTGCAGACGGACGCTGTAGACTTAAACGCTCCTCAAGTCCACGAACCACGCTACAATCTTGCACACGATCGCGCTCGCTGGTGAATTATGGCCATGTGGCGAAGCCTCGAGAGGAATTTGAGATTGATTTTAAGTTGGAAATTACCCCGCTCCTCAAATCACCCCAAACGAACGATTATTAGGACCGCGTTTGCGATTCGTTGGCTCGAAGTCTGACCGAAGAAAGGAAAGATTAGTAACCCGATCTTTCCGATAAGCCACACCGGCACCACCAAACTAACCATGGGAATGTCAATTTCAAACGCGATAACCACGAGGATTGATTGAGCAATAATGGGTGCCCGGCGAAATGTAGCCCGCGCGGGTCACGATGAAGATTGATTAAGTAAATACTCACCGTCATCGATCGCCAGTCCTCGGAAGGGGTCTGTGTTTTATGGATTGATTTTCAATTCCCATCCGTTGCGGTGATTGAAATGATGCGGATGGCAAGAAAGGCGGGTGGAGGACCAACAACTGTTTTCGTTTAATTCGATGGTTACCTTATCCTTGCAACAATTCGACGGACGGCATGATGAATAATAAATCATTCAAAGTAGGGTAGCGCCGCGCGAAATTACTGCAATCACTGCACTGGGAGAGCTTTCTTAGGGCCTGGACTAATAGTTTTCTATGTTTTGTTTTTGTTTAAATCAACTTTGAAGTATAGAAGCTTCATCCTTTCCCCTTACTGAGCAACAAGGAAAAACGAAAGAACAAAACACCTAAATATGACACACCAGAGCTCTATCGCGCACCATCTAAGTACTCAAAAGTGGAATGAAACGTAATCCAGGCTACACAAAAGATGAGCATGCATGAGTAAGAAGATGTCTGGAAATGGACGAGTTCAAAATGAACAATCGAATAACATTTTTGAGAGTCTGATAGACAACCAGACCCTCAATTAAAGAAATGTACAGGCAAAGCCGTGGTAATCAGCCAACATTAAAATCTCCAATGAACCGTTTTGTCGACCAGGACATCGTCACCATTAGTTTGGTCTTCCGGTTGATGTCGGTTTAATTTAATCGTTCCGCAATCACTAGATTTGCAAGAATTGGCAGGAAAGAGAACGAATCATCTTCCATACCCTTTCCCTACGGTTCAGGTCCCCCGGATCGTCAGATCGGCTCGGGTGGCTCGCGCTATCGGATGGGTAGTTTTTAATGAAAACATAAACCCCGATCACCATCGTACGGCAGCATCCCCGAGCATAGGAGCCGCATTTTGACGCGAGCATCGCTCGGACGGGAACAGGTTCGACAGGTAGCCTGGTTACAGTGAAACCCGAATCATAAAATAATCCTTCCCTAATGGGCTCGGGATGTGCAAAGGGAGTGTGTGAAAGAAAGAGAGTGCACTTTAAAGCGGAAGCCTTTAATTATTTAACGCTGGTATCATATCAGCAGGGTCTAGTTTGACCATTTGCTGAAGGGATATTGGTACGAATAGAGCGAAGATTAAAAGTGGAATAGCACAGAAAGAACGCGCATAAAGTGGAAACAGATACAAAATAACAAAAAAAGAAATAATTTGATAACATAATAATCATTCTTGAAAACTTTTTTGGATATTATAAGCGATTTATGGCAATGTTATATGTTTAGAAACAGAAACGTTTGTCCGTTGAGAAGAGAAACGTGGCAAACATTGAGCCATTTTGTTCCTTCTGATGCCTGTTCTGTACATTTGAACCTAATCAATTTCAATTTTTATCTATAAACGCTACTAATTTATTATTTCCCCTTTTCATTCCTTTTTCTGATGCACATCAAAGCATGATAGACCATGCTTCCTCCGGGAGAAAGAGGAGCTCCTTTTGCATGAAAATGAAAAAAAAATTTAGATATGCAACTTAAATCGGCCTTAAGAACCACATACAAGCAGCAGTGCGATCACGCGATGCGGACGGTGGTGGTTTAAGGAAACAAATTAAAAACAAAAAGTTTAGATGAACCTACAGACGGAGCATCATTATACGCTGCCCCAGGAAGCCGACCAGCCTGCGGAGATACCAGGAAAGCATTTGGTTTCTTCTTCCCCGTTGGAACAACTCACGGCCTGCGGTGGAATGTGCGCAAATGCGAATAAAAAAGAAGGAAGCACAAGTGAGCCTACATTGAAGCCCAACATGAAACAGGCCGCGGAGAAATTGGCAATGCAAAAACGCGCGCGTTTAATCGCTCTTAATTGTGTTAATTTCTCCTAATCTGATCCGAAACCTTAATGAAGGAAGAAATTGTTACGCGCCGGGAAACCAACGTAAGCATGGATAAAAATGGATAGAAATACGAACACATCACGTTGGTGCGAAGGTAGGAGCCCAATGTTATCCGACCCTTAAATCGAAATGCTTTTTGAGGAACTTGAACTAGAAAAATAAAGTTTCAATTCAATTTAATCGATCGTTTGACTTTCTTTATACCATAAAATAACCGTTGGAACTCCACTGGTTTGCCTGTGTTTAAACTGTGCACAACTAAAGGATCGAATGTGTCATGGGATAATTCCACCGAATGACCGCTTCGAATCATCCATTTGGCCGACAGGGGACACCCTGAGGCGTATTTTGCTATTGATAACGAACCATTCGCGTACATGTTAACTCATCCCACACGCCTGTCAGTCGATCTGATTAAGGCGAAATTTGATTTATTTAGCTAAAACCGTGCCTCGACGTTCGTCCCGTCGTTCATGGTCTAGAGAGCTTGCAAGCGCGTTTTCAGCGGTTAGTTTATCCGCCACAATAAAACAAAGTGTGTCGAGAGAAGCTTGAAGGGAGCGCTGCCAATGGCTCCATTTGTCTACGCTCCTTTTCTTCTACGACAAGAAGGAGCCAATCGAACGTGGCCCTTTTGCGATGCCATGATTGGCAGAGGAACTGTTCCGATAATGGGTTTAAACCGAGCTAGTGGATAAAAAGATGCTTACAGTTAAGATTAATTATCGACGAGCTGGCCACCGCGAGTGTCGGCACGAGAGTCCCGCAGGACACTAACGGCGAACTCCGAAACTTAACTGAGCGCAATAGCGATGGTTCGTTTGGGAGTAGCAGCGAAAAACTCACCAAACAAAATATCGTACGATGGTGTGTATCCACGTTTCGGTTGCGTGTCGTTCTGGCCAGCCTTCTCTGGAAGAATCCTTCGTTGGTTGGAAGCCATTTTCGGCAGTAGTTGTCGCGTTCTGCACGCAAAGCGTCGAGCAACGACTGAAGCCCTCGGGCTGTAGGTCAATGTTGTTGGATCAGGTTTTCGAGACTGATTTGATTGGATTCGTTTTTGAGAAATATTCTCTCTTCTCCACCCTTTCCATTGACTTTGCTTCAATGTGAAATGCTTTCCAAACTTTTCCATGCTGCCGCCCGCGAAAGACGGAAGATGATTTTTTCGGTTTATTACTACTACTTTAAATCCTTTAATTAAACTCAAAAGTGCCATATGTTGTGATTTATTCAACTTTCCCCAGGCGGACACGTTACTGAATTATTATCGTTTCTCTATTCATCATAGGCGAATTGAAAAAAGTATTGCCAATACCTATAAAAAAATCCGTTATCACAACTGCACGCCATAATGGCATAAAATTGAGCAGGCTAATTAGGTACTAAATAGTGTCATATTGATGCTTCCTTATTTGTGAAAGCTGAAGCTCCGCCAACGAAATTTATTTTTTTATCTGCAACGGCGTCCCCGCCGTATGATTACATTGTACAACATGATAACGACATACTTTGATAAATGTGTTTTGTGTGTGTGTGATCACTAATGTCTATTTCAATCCCAATTTACAGACTCTTGTGGTTCATACCATAAACGAATCAAACTGACGGTTTCACTTTCCCAAATCCCGCACCGTTATATACTAGCCAGGAGCGCAGTAAGTTTTTGTCTGTCCCCGTTTTTCTTCCCATTTCTTTGTGCGCTACAGCAAACCGTTTTAGTTTTATTTCTCTCCATGCAACGCTCATCACAACGTTGTGCGGTCCGATCAATCGTTCTTCTTATGCAAAACACGTGAAATGGAAATCCAGTACGAACTACTCCCCAGTCGAACAAATGCGCCAGAGTCTGCGACGAAGCAGCTTTTGATAGCGGTGTCGAGCTTCTTTAGGCGCGAGGACGACTTCTGGAAGACTCGTTTACCTAAGATGACATTCATAAAACGGGAAACAAAATCCAAGAAGAGAGCTCTCGAAATTTTGCCTAAGGCGTTCGCTTCGAGATCAGCAAGCTTCCTAAGGAGCGTTTTGGGAGCATTTGTGTGAATTTATTTATGATATCTTTATGATAGTTTAGCTAGCGAATCATTCAAATTCATCCAAATAAATCCAGGTAGCTCGTTTAACTGTTTAAAGAAACTTGTAGTTAAAATCGCGGACAAGTTTATAGCAGACGATTGAAAAGCACGAATCAAATGTTTACGTCACACAATCTAACACTTGCCAAAGCGGGCCTTCCACTATCGCTACAGCCTCACGGCACGATCATCAACAATGTGTCGCGCAGTATTCAAAGCACCTGAAAACACCCTGCCCTGCGGGCAGGCGGAATTCCATCATTTCTTCCCCGAGCGGCACGGCCAAGGGTTCACGTTCGCGAGTCAAGTTCATGAGCCCGACCGTGGACATGTATACGCTTACGTTTGCCGCACCTGCATACCACCACCGGCGTCGCCATCGTCGGCCGCGGCTGACATTAATCATCGCGTAAAATGCGCCAACTGACCTACTAATGGAGCCCCGAGGCGCGCAAGCTCCAGCGCGAGCGGTCGGTTCGTACGTGCGACTGAAACGAACGACTTCAACGACCGATACGACGACGAACCGGCTGCGTTCGTGACGCTGCGAAGCTTCGGGCTGTGGACGGTGGACGGAGGGGCAAAATAAAACAACTACAAAACAATCGATCGAGAAACGGACGGTGGCCAAGCGATGGACGGCGACGGGGCGGAATGGATGTACGAGCCGAGCATAAATGATAAATCGATCAACTGGACACACGTGAATATGAACGCGCACCGAACACCGGCCGCGGTTGGGTCGATCGACCGAGATCAATGGAATCGACCGGGCACAATGGTCTCTCCCTGGACCGTGGGCTGGAATCGGTGGCCGGCAAATGACAGCAGCGCACTTTGTAGAACCTGTTACCGATGGGCAGGTTTGGGGAAGCCGGTCGGAATGTTTTCAAACCCACAACGCTTCCGAGGAAACGAACAGGAGGGATTATTCCACCGCCGTAGCTTCTGAATCCAACTGTGCCAGGCGGAAGGATAAGAGCTTCGAAAGGTTGCTGAACCGGGGAAAAGGGTGACTTAGAAGAAGCAAGAGAACAGGAAACTGGTAGCTTTGAAACTGCTCTAATAAATTTGATTTATCTAGAGTACCGGGAATAAACGCAACGGCAATCCAGACAGAGAGGAAGAATAAACATCTTCTGATGCTGGTCGAATAAATTGTAAAGGAATGGAATCGAATCGGGAAGGAAATATTGAAGAAGAATTTCAACAAATACTTGATCATTCTAGTTAACTTTTTATACACATTCAATAATAAATAATATAGAAAATATTTTTCTCAATCGAAACTAATAGAACCAAAACATGCTTATGAACAGTTCGAGATTTACTTGCATGATGTGGCAAATTACATATTACTAACATTGAAATCAATTGCTCCCCAAAACCAACTGCTCAACCACGTGAAACATGCTTGACACTGAGACTTGACTTGACACGCCTTGAGAAAAAAATCCGTCTATTTGAGGAAAGCGATCGATTCAAACCTATTTGATAAATGTTCGCTGCCATCATTATGTTGACTGAAATCTATTTTCCAGTAAAATGTGCTGATCTTCTTCGATGAAGCTGAAATCTATCAAGCGATGCTCTATTTTCAGCCTCGCCTTGAACTAATTGCCGTCCGGGCCTAACGAGCGCTGAGTTCTTGAGCGCGCATCCTCCGCCTGATAATGATGCCGTTAAAAAGTGCACCGTCAAAAACAGCGCGATCGGAACGTTGCCATGTCGGGGCCAGGGTCCGGGCCAGCCATTGCCACCATTGCGCCGGACAAATCAATCGACCGGCCCGGCCTCGACCATCGATCGGGCCAAAGTGAGTTTAAGTGCTTCGCCCAAAAAAAAAAAACACTACAACAACGGGGAAAGGTTCGAAGCCAGCGCAGCAGCAGATGAGCTCGATCTTGAAAGTGAACAATTTGGCGCGCCGGCAACTCGAGTTTTCCCGTGCTCCAAATGCCGCACGCCTCGCGGGTCGCTTCGATGCGAGGGCAAAGGAGGGGGGAGGGGTTAAAAAAAAGCAAAAAAAAAAGTCTAATGTGCCCACGATCCATTCACCGAACGATTAACCTACCCCAATCGGCTTGCGAGCGAGAAAGCGAGAATGCCAAAACCAAACCCACTCGTGCCTTTCTTCTTCTCTGGCGCTTCCAGTCCCCTACACTGACACCAACACACACACACACACACACACACCGTCCCAGGAGGTAGTGGGTGGTAAACTCATCGTCACCTTTTCACCCATCACCCGCATCACATTGTTCGCCCGTGCGCGCATCTCGGGCGCCCATCTAAATTAGTGCACCGGTGCTACGTTGGCCGGATTTATTGGCCCCCGCTCTGATCTCTTGGACCATGCCTTCCTCCTTCCAATCTTCCCTCGATCGGGCGTTACGATGCAATTATCGAGGCGCGGAGGGCGATGCACATTAGAGCACATCCATGGACCCTGACCGAGCGCAACAATGGAAGACGCAAAATGGAAGCCAGCCAGGGTCGTGATCCTTTTCCCGCCCAGGCGCGATTCTTCACCACAAGCAAATTGGGGAGGAAAGTTTTGCGGTTTTTTTTTTTTTTTTTCTTGCGGTTCGATTGATCAAGCAATCTAGCCGGCGCTTCGGTCAGCATACGCGGCTTCGACACTTTCAGGCCGGCTTCCCTGGGGATAATAACATACAGCGAACAATTAAAGTGTGAACTATTTTCATCTTGCATTCTTAGCCAACCGTCTTAAAAGGAAGAAAAATAGGCTAAATCCATAGATTTTATATTGACATGCCTAAAATATGTCTTTACTTGTAGCGGGTTGTGTATGTCCTTTTTTTTTTTTAGCTTGATATTTTATTTTGATGTTAAACATGTTGATAAAGTATTAGCACAATTCACAAATGCATTTTTTCCAAGCTGTTATAAGAGGCTACATATGATTTGGAACGTTCGGCGATTTGTCTCGGTGTTCAATAAATAGGTCAAAATATTTGTATAAACTTTTTCCTTAAACACGTCACAAGTTGTGGCAATATTTTAGACCTTTGGTAGTGCGTATAAGAAGTTGTCTGACGTTCTTGACTTCGTCTTGAGCGACTGTTGATCAATTTCAAAACAAAGATCTCGCTGTCACAAGTTTCATGCCTGTAACATCCTAAAACTCATTTAAAAATATTCAATTAACACGAAAAATGTTATTAATAAATAAATTATTTTAACATAAGTTAATCGAGTAGAAAAATTTGCTGTATATGAATTCATTCCCGTACGTAAGAAAAATTGTTTGTGAGTAAAGTTTTTATCAAACCTCGTACTGCTGGCAGCGGAGGGCCGCCCAGGAGAAAAGAAAAAGATCAGGAAAGGCAGTGGATGTGTTGAGCAAGAGGGAACACGCAAAAAAAAAACATCACCCTCCGTGGCATGCTGGCACAAGAAGAAACCACCGGAGATGAAGAGGAAGGAAGAGAGTAAGAGGGAAGGAATGGCACGGAAAGGAAAATTACATCGAAACGATGTGATGTAGGTCAAATTCACTTGAACAATTGGACGATGCTGGAGCCAGAGCCACTTCCACCAGCAACCGGCAACAAGCGCCAACCGCTCTGAGGTGGTTTTCCACTGCACGCTTACGGATAGAGCAGGAGGAAGGGGGGAGACAATACTTCCGCTTCCTTGCCACCTTGCATGCCCGGCCTAAAGATCTGCACGGCTTTCTGTTGTTGTTCTCCCGCCCCAAGTGCCCGCCACCCGATCCCCCAGCCTTTTCCCCCGATGCCGATCGTCACTCCGGCTGCAATTGATACTGGCACTGGCCGTAGCATCCTTTGATCGATTGTTTCCCTCTTTTCGGCGCGATCTTCGCGAGCGATCTCGCTCACTCCTGTTCCTTGCTTTATGCCTTCCTTTTTTCGCATCTTTCTTCTCACCATTACACCAATCACTTAGTTCGGCTCGGACAGATTGGAGCAATTTTGTGTTGCTCTGTCCCGCCATACCAACGTCCCTCCCTACGCCAGACGTCCCTCCCACCAACAGACGACCGGCAACGAGTATGTTTTATTGTTGCTATTTGCGCTTGACTAATATGTGGCCGGGAGCCCCAAGTGGGAAGCGCGGTCTCGTGACGGCGTGAGTTCCGCCATGCCAGAAGAATGTGAAGGAGCATGCAGAAGAAGAGAACGGGGGTGGGGGGGGGGGGGGGGGGGTGAGAGGGAGAGGGATTGTGATCGCGGGCAAAACTGCAGGTTGCGACGATGCGAAAACTTTCTCTTTATGATTTAATTGCTTTTATGGGCATGTGCAGTCGGGCAGCGGCGCAAGCGCGTGTGTGTGTGTGTGTGAGCGTGTTTGTGTGTGCCAACATTGTCGCATTATGTTGGCGACCTGTGTACCGCCCTCGTCCCCACCAAAAGCGGGCCGCCGCAGGATTCGGTCGGGTCGAATCGGCGCACAAGTGCGGTTTTGCAGTGAAGATCGTGATGATGATGATGAATGTCTCACCCCGCGTTGACACAACGGAAAGAATGGCGCAGCGATCTGCAGGAGGCAGGGGGAAAAGTGGCCCATAACGGTGGAGAAAAGTGTCAACATAAAGAATCACCCCTAGGGACTAGGAGGCGGTTCCAGTACTCCAGGAGAACGGTGTAACAAAACAACAGCATTCCTATTGAAAGGCACAAAGTGCAAAGCCCGTATTCGTTTCGCATCTTTCTCCACACAGATTGCCCGATTTGTCCTGTGCAGAAAGTTGCTGTTTGGTTGGCCCGGAGTGACATTTTTAGAGCGGTCAGTTGTTTGCACGTGGAAGGCTATGCATTTCTAAGTTCATTTGTAACAATTCACCGAATGAGTACATCTTTGGATGCGGACTAATTTTTCACACATATGGTTGAGATCACAGACTCTCATATGGTTTGAGATTGAATTTGTTAGGCTTTTGAATATAATCGTATGTTCAACATGATAAAAGAATAGTTAAAATAAATAAAAGAGATCCAACTTGGAAGATGTTGAAACCTTGGAAACAGAATCGAATCTAAACAATTGAACGATGCAGAAGTATCTATGGAATGAATGGCTTAACCCAGCAACGAAACGAATCGAGTACAAAAGACTTCAACGGTCACATCAGCCACGAACCCTTTACTGAAGATTCGAAATGCATTAAGTTAGAAAATGGCAGTCACCAGAGATGACCCATCGATGCATGCAATCAAAATGCAAAGATAGCCCACGGATCCTCCATTTCGCTTCCACCGGCGACGATTATCGCACCCACCGTCGGCTCCATCACTGGCAATTGCCATCGTCCGCGTGGCTGCCTCCTGCGCAATCGTGTCGCATTTACGCGACCGGTACTTCTTCGCCGTCGCGCAACGCGTCTCAAACGCGCAACCGTGCCACGCATAACACTGCGCGGGTTGTGGCTTCACTTTCCTCCGTCCGCGAAGGAACCTGGACCACACGTGCACGCGCGCGCACTGACCCATCATCCATTCCATCCCATCCCGATGACTTTCTCCGCGCAGACCGGGATCCAAGCCAGCGCCAGCATCATCACCGGCACTATCTTTCGTCCGTTGCATTCCATAACAGTCTGACGGAGACGATTCGTCGTCGTCGCCGCCGCCGGCGTTGGCATCAGCCGTACTGCTTTAGTGCAGCGTGCCAAACCTTGCACTTCACCTTAACTTTGACATAGAAATATCTGCTCCTCATTGCCATCTGTTCATTGCTCAAACGCATGTATCAACGCATCAGTTTGTATTACTTTAATACGATGATGATGATAACAATGATGATATCAAATGCTCCAAATACAAAATGACGGTAAAAATCGGTGCTCATTGTTTAATCAACTCGACGATGCAATCCGCGATCGATGCGGTCTTGGCCCACCGACACCCCTTGCCCATAGTTCCACGTCATTCGCGACCCATTCGGATACTGCGCCACTGGAACGCACCAGTTTTCCGTAGGCCGACTGGCCGCGTATTTGCTTACGCTGCATCGTTTGAAGTTATTTTGTGTTTTCGTTCGTTTATTTCTTTTTCTTTTTTTCGCAACCCTTTTTTTCTCTCCCTGACACTGAATTGGTTTGTAACGATGATTTTTTTTTTGCTGTGCACGCGGAGCTGAGCTTTGGTGAGCCGGTTCGACGTTTTCTATTTTGTTTCCTCCTGCTTCACCCCTCCCCCGTGCATGGAACTGGCTTCGTTTTGGTTCCGTGTGTTGCTTTTGCTATTCTTTTCGTTCCATCGCTTTTCTAGGGTAGCTCGAGCTCCGTTTCCCCTATCCGCCCCATGTGTCCCCTTCAGTTGCCAGTGGCCTGTTTGCGGGATGCGAGTGTGTGCGTGAATCACACTCGTGCCAAAGCTTTTTCCCCTCGGCCATCTTTCCCAGGTGCGCGGGAGGGGACGGCCCTTATGCTTTCTTCCAACCGTCGCGACGACTCCGGGGCCGCCAAAAAAGGGGGTCCCGATCGTCCTCCCCTGTGGTGAAGAAGAATGCACCAAAGAGTGCGAAAGAAACGACAGAGTGAGAGAAAGAGAGAGAGAGCGGCAGAGAAGCGAGAGGGAGAGCAACTACAGTGCGGCCCTTTCTTTCACCTCTTTCGTGTTTCGGAGCGACCCGGCGTGAAGCAGTGCGCGACTGAAATGGATACGAGGAAATAGTTGACCCCCTTTTTCGCGGCTCGGGTTCCCGCCGCCGTCTCCCCCGGAGGGGCTGGGGGTGTGTCGCGGAACGGACGTGTTTGCCGGATCCGCTGGTGCTGACCGCGAAGAACCAGCTGGTGTTTAGCAGAAGAGCGTGCGAGAAATTGGTGAAAACTCAGTTTTGCGCTTTAATCCAGCAGGCTATTCAAGGCTAGATACAATTTATATAAACTTTTTTTATATTAATGTAAAATCTATTCAGAAGGAAAAGGAAATTTTCGCTTCATATTTTTTTTTTAAATTTATTTTAATTTTATTTACTTTAGTTTGATGCAGTCCTTTAAAAGCTTCCAACATCAACTGAAGCATGAATTTCAAGTTTTAACAGGAATTATTTGAATGCTAGCAAAACACAACTCTCTTCTCGCAAAAAAGTTTCTTGCCAAAGATAAAAAGTCAAGCGAAGGCTGGCGCGCGCCACCCGTCGCACCGATCGTACCACGCGGCAATGGGTCCAAGGGGAGAAAAAAAAAGCAAGAGGAGCAGGAAGGTGAAGACAACAAAAAAAGCAGAAAACCTGAACACGACACGACACCGCGGACCAGCGGATAGGCGGCAGCAATAGAAGCAGCATTCGCGCATACAACCGCAAAAAGAAATTTTCTCCACCGTTGCGAGCCACTGCCGCGCGTCCGGGCCATGCCGTGTGTCCCAGTGGACCATTTCTCCGCTCACGCATACATCGCCCGACACGTGCATACGCGAGACGACGATCAGCCCCTCCGCAGCCTCCCGGATGGCTCCGGTGATCGCTGCATGGAGCCCGCCATTTGCGGCCTTCGGCGGCGATCTCGCTCGCACAGGGTTGACCCCATTTCTTCGGCTCCGGCGACGACGGTCGCGGCCGATCGAGCTCGAGCTTTCCACCGAGCGCACCGAAAGCTCGTCTGTTGTTATTCTCCACTCGCTCACTCGTGCGCGCTTCCCTAGCGAGCTCTTTCGTGCATTTCTCCACACTGTTCAGTGTGTTCTTTCTCCTGCTTTCTCGCACACAGCCCAACAGATCGATCGTACACGTTCGCGGTAGGGGTTGGAGAGTGAAAGAAAGCAAAGAAAGGAAGAGAAAGAGCGCTGGAGGGACCACTTGATCGGGCGAGCTTTTGACCACCGCCGAAGCCGAAGGGCCCTTGGCTGCCGCGGTGCATTCCAACGCACCCGTGAGACCCCCGCGTGTGCGTGCAGGACTGAGAGGGAGAGAGCGAGAGAGAGAGAGCGAGAGAGAGAGAAAGAGGGACAACAGCGAAAGAGAGGGAGAAGGTATGCTTCAGCCGAATTCGGGTTCACGGTTGGTGGTGCGTACTGGGCCGTTAGCTCGCGCGGGCGAGGATCTCCGTGCGGAAGAGCGAGAGCGGGCGACGGAGCGAGAGGCCGGCAGAGAAAGCAGGCAACAGCAGCTGAAGGCAGCAGGCGCAGGCGGACGATCGACACTCCGTGGGTCCGTTGCCAGTTTGTTTTCGATCGTTGCCCCATGCGTTTGCGTCCGTGCGGTCCGCGTGCCCGTTTTTTGGTCTCCCTGGCTGGCCCGTGCGCGCCTGTCGTCATCGTTTGCCGCCGTCACCGCTCGTCGTCGCCGCTGTCGTCATCGTTGTCCTGGGTGGTAGCTGATCCTGGGTTCCCTTCGGTTGGGATCCTTCTGGCAGGACTTCCAGTGCAATTAGTGAGTTTTACTGCATGGCCCATCGAGTTTATTGACGTGGAAATCCAAGTTTTTATTTTTTTTTAAACCTGATTGTAAACAAAATATTTATTGTCAACAGTGTAATATAATCAAAGGGTCCTTTTGATCCTGGTTGGAAGTATAAAGGATCTCCTACACCATGTCAGTGTATTTTCCCAGTGTATGAGGGGATTCAAGTTAGCCTAGCTGGAAAGCTCTTGCGCGAAAGAAAGTGTGACGTAGTACTCCAGTGACCTACATAGCCAGCAACGTGAAGAATAGATGGGTCCAGCAAGGATTTGCTCGTGATAAGGATATCTGTCGCTAGGCGGAAGCAATGAAAAGATTGATGTTAAAAAGGTTGGCAATTCTGCGTAAGCTTGCAACGCTGTATTGTGATCTTCAGTAAAGTGATATGGCGTAGTCATTCAGTGCAGTTGTAAGTAAATTTCCAAGCAATGCTGCCGAGCAGAATGGTGCCAAGCCGAATCGGAAGCAAGTGAACGAGTTTTAACAACATAACGTGGCAAAACAGAAATATAATTAAAACACGGAACTGGTGAATCAAACACTCACGCACGCGCGTTCAGAACGGAGGAACGTTAGCGGTTGGCGTCAGCGGGGAAACTGACCCACTAGACGGCAGGAGGAGAGGACGAGTGTGACTGTTTAACGTGGTTATGTGAATAGAACAAACATTCAACTCTTGTTCGACGCTCGACCGGCCTTCCTACTACAACTAAGCTACTGTCCCCGCGTGACAACGCCTGGCCCCGGTGACCAGTGCGGGGGCTGGGAGGGAGTGGTGTGGAGAGGGCTGGCAGGTGGACAGCGGCAGTGACCAGTTGGCGCGTACCAGAAGACGGTACTGCCCCGTTCCGGAGCCGTTCGTCGTCCGCAGCCCGTGCATGGCGACGATGACCCACTTTTGAGTTGGTCGTTACACCGAGTGTGTGTGAGTGTGTGTGTTCGTTTTTTTTTCCTCTACTTTGGATAGTTTTCTTTTCCGTGCTGGAATTCATCGACGACGGCCAGGTTGATGTATGTAGAAACGGGAAGGCGCAGAAGCCAGCGAGAAGAAGAAGATGCCCACAATGTGCAAAACTGCGAATCGTGTCTGTGTTGATTGTTGAATGACTTCCAAATTTGAAGCATTGTTGAATCAAATAGTTTGCTGATGGAATCCTATAATGCTCATCTTCTGTACCCGGTTTGTGAATGTAATGTAATGTGTGCAATCTCTAGTTTCCCGAAAAAAAATAACATCACGTACGCTACCCTAGTTGAATTGTGGAGAAATAGTTCAAGATGCTTAATTACTTGCTAATTGAGCCGAATATAAGATGATTACCTGGAAGTATGAATCGCAAAGAAATTATTGCATAAGTTGATCGCAGAAAGATCAATAAAATTTGGCAAAAGATATAACGCATAGATTTGCATTGATGAAAATGTATTTGTTACCAACCATGTGGTGAGAAACTGGAAAAAAAACATCAAGTGAAACAAACGGAAAAGTGGTGGCTCAAAATGACATAAAAGCTTAAAACATGAATACTGAAAGCATTTAAGAAGTTCAGAAATAAACCCCCAGCAAAATGGTTATCGATAAATACTTTCATCTTTGAGATTTGTGAATTCTTATTAAAATGTATTTTTCTTATTTTCTACTTCCGTGATCTAGTGACAGTGACAGCATTTTCTCACATCTTATTGCTCCAGTTAGCTGAAAAACCTGCAGTGTATTCAAACAGTGCTCCTTTCAGTGATTGAAATTAAGTGAGTGATTAGAGTGTGTATTGTGTAGAGCAGCAACACTCGCAACAGAAGGAAAGCAAGTGCCCGAGCGGAAGAGGAAGTGCGCGTACCGTCAACGTGGCACACGTTTGTGACACATTTCACACAACGCGCGATCACGGAAAGCGCCGTTAACCTGCGCCAACCCGTTTCGTGATATTCGTGACCCAGTTTGACGTCAGCTGAGGAGCTCCAAAAAAGTGTGCAAAAGTGTAGGAACGCACGTTGGCGATCCAATTCACGATCCACCAGTTGTACATATTGCAAACCTCGACGGGGTTGGGAAGAGATTGAAAATTCCTCAAAAGATTGAAAAAATATTCAAGTGCCGCCAGAACGCGAAAAACAGACATTAAAAAAAAAGGAAACAGGATACATACCCCACTGTTACTCTCACCGGTGAAAAGCGGTAGTATTTTATCCTCTGTCGAACGAAGACGAGTCCTTCACTACTTATCACCGCCGAAGCCTGTCCTGTCGGCTACCCGTTTCCAATCTTCCCCCTGCTCCAACCTTTCTTTGGCTACGCGTTGGATTGAATCTGTACAGAACTTCTTTTTCAATCTTCCACTGCCGAATCGGTGGAAAACAAAAGCATCTGCTTCAGGATACTTCTTCCAATTATTACTACACAATCTTCTTTCGTCGCTCTATCGTAAACGACTTGCGTGAGTACATTCTTCATCTTTGTTCTTTTGTATATTTTTTCGACCTAACCAACGTTTAATCCTCTTTTAACTCAAAGCAATAGAAGCTTGTAGTTTTCCCTGCAGTCCTTTAAATAATAATTTACTATTTGCCTAACATATAAGATGATAACTCTCTTCCCTGGGTCCCTTTTTTATGCCTTTAAAATTAACATTTTATCAGCAACAACAAGAGAAATCAAAGTAGCTTGGTGGTTAAAAACGTTAACTTTTTTAGTACATAATAAAACCTACTAAAATGTATCATACGCACTAAACCAGTAGCAGAACGTTCGACATGTCACCAAAAATATGACCATTTTACGTCTTTTGGGGAATTCTCAAATTTCTTCCATCACACGGCACCGCACGCAAGTTTGCTGTGTTCGCGAAAAGAGACAACAGCAGATAACGGGCTGTAGTAAACAAGAAAAAAAAACACGACGTGACTACACGCGGTTAGATAAACCGGCAAAAGCGGGAAATTTAGTGAGTGTCCTAAGATACTTTTCCACGCGCGCACCGGAAGCGAAGAGAGTGAGTAAGTTTTGTCGGTTCTAGATCCAGCGTGAGTTTCGTGCAGCGCCGCGAGGAAAGTCAAGTTCTCAGTCGTTTTTATTTCCCCTTCCTGGTTCCTTGGTTTGCTTGGTGGGTCGGACCGCAGCTAGCTCCAGCAGAGACCACGGAAAACTGTCGACGATGATGGACTGGAAACGCGCCGCACGGATGCCGAGGGCATTGTCCTTCCATCGCGGGATCTAAGCTTCTCAGTGAAAAGGTTGGCCTGAAAATCATCTATTTTATGGCACAATTTACACAATTTTGCGAAGAAAAATAACTAAACCACCAACTAGGAGCAACAAGATCATCCGTTGTTTAATTCTTTAAACATGATTTGTACATAACAACAGGGATATTCAGTTACCCCTCCGCGACAAAATGACATGAGTCAGCAACATTTTCGAAACTGGGATTTCTCTCGTCTCAGTAAAGTTTGTAGAAACACTCATGTAGTCATGAGTTTAACTGGCTGTGCTTTTCCCCAACATAATTGCACAATCCTTTCACCCAGCCTGGTCTTCTTAGTATCCTGCAGCAAAGTTGAGTCATTCGATAAACGTCATCCACACGAATGTCAAGCGTAGTACTAGCCTGCAGTAGTATTAGTAGTTTCGCTCGTAAAAAGCTAACCAAGCGGACGTTGACGCTGGATACGATATTCATCGATGAGTCACAGGCGGGCGCCGTAAAGGTAACGATGGTGGGATTAAAAGTTTGTTGACCTAAATTCCAAACACCCCGCGTCGTTGCAAAGTGGATCCGGCGATTTGTGGATTTGCTCGTCGTGTATGAATATTTGATGATTCGCCATTTCCGCAAGCGAAAGCGGACTCAGATAGGTTGAGTGAGCGGCTATGATTGCCAGGACATCGGCACGAATTCGGCAATCCTTGACTAGAAATTCCAAATAGAAAAATCGCACAACAGATCAATGTTAAAAGATTCTGCAAGTGCAAAAAAAGCTTAATTTCGCGTCATAACTTTTTTTTTTAAATATTGCCCCAGTTCGGGTTCACGAAAAACGACCGGCAAATTGTACACCGCAAACAAACCTGGGTAAATTGCCCTTGAGCACTTTGTGTGCGAAAAAAACCATTACCGACAAACACCGAAAAGAAATTACACTCGAAAAAAAAAACACTCCATCATACAGCACAGCACATAGCATCAATTATATTTCGCTTGAACCTTTCTTGAACCTGGCTAGCCTTACCAAAAAGCGAGCATTTAAAACGAGCCCTGAAAGCTGACCGACTGCGGGCACGATTGATAGCGTAAAAAGAGGTAAACACAAAACGAAACAAAATTTGCAAATCCCTTCAAAGCGGAACCCCACATACCGCCATAAACATGCATCCGTAACGGCCGGGGCGCAATCACAGAAAACGGCCGTCGGGAGGCAAGAATCGTCTCGACTCAACGAAAGCGGTTTGTGCTTAAGTCGACTCAGCGAACAAGAGAGAGAGAGAAAGAGAAAAAGACGGCGAACGAGGGAAACATTGCGAGCAAGAATTCTGCACCAAGATCCTGGTCCCGAGGGCTGACTGACCTACTTTCCATTTCACTGACTGCGGCGGCTCATCCCGGTCTTCCCCGGGATGCAATTTCAGCTCGCTCTTGCGCGAGGCTCGCTACTCGCAGTATCCGGTTCCACCGGCCCGGATTCTCTCTCTCCGACCGCGCCAAGAACCATCGGCACGAAGCGGAGAAGGCAACCTGGGCAAAACTGTGGTATCGGTACGTTTTATCGGCGGCTGGAATCATTCATGCTTTCCGAAAACCGAAACCGGCTTTTCCCGTGGTGCTCCCGGCTGGTTGGAAAACGCTGGTCGAGCCACGGGGAGCACGGAGGCTTTGGAGCAGTTGGAAATGATGGGTCCGGTTTCAGTTAGCAAGCATAACGTTGACCCTTCGGTTCGGTTTCAGAGTCAACCGGAGTGCAGTACGGACGCAGGGAATGTGGGAATTCTTGTGCAAAAAAAAAAACGCCGATACCACGCAATAAACCCATCAACACTTACCCGCATGATCCCAGGACGGTCGAGGGGCGAAGAATATGATCCCGCGAAAGGGGCAGCCAGGGTGAATCAAATTACCGACATCATCGTCTTCCGACGACTCCCGGATGCATAGTCGTGCTTCGTTTTTTTTTTTTTTTTTTTTGCGCGACGAAGAATGGCCAACATAGGTAGAGCAGCTTGCAACTTTTTGTTGCCTTTTTATGCGATCAGAGGAAGGACACCATTTCGTCCCTATAACTTTTTTTTAATCAACCAAATTTTATACAATTTCAAACAGTTTTGAAGGCATCGTTCCTTAGTTTGCTCAAAATTATAAAAAAAGCAACAGAAAAAAACCTCAATTTATTCGACACACTTTACCTTTTTTCTAGATTTGCGATTGACTGCAATGTTTTGCTGGGATTCATCTTGTTTGACGATGGAAAAATCGCACATTGTTTTGTGTCAACACAAATAATGAACAAATTAGACATCAAACGGGCCCGATGCAAGATTATAAGGAACCTAATTGGGGAGAGGGAGACTAATGCCGCTTGCCAGCGCCGACGCTGCCGGAATATTCACCGCACTGAGAACGGAGTGCCATTGTTTCTGGCTAAACGTGGGGGGGCGAAATTGTTTGATCAAATTAAACCAACTTTCCTAATTGTGGCCAATACTGTAAATATAGACCACCGCCGTTTTCCATCACTGTCAAAACGTCTCCGCGATCCTAGATGTGCCGAAACCGGGGATTCCACTTTGCTCTAACTTTGCCGAACCAGCGAACGTTCCTCGCCTATCCGGCTGTTGAAGTCTTTCGTCTGTGTTTTTGTAGTGTCGGCAGTACGGCGGCGTGGTTGCTCCCTTCGAGCGGTTTTAAAGGGCACCTTGCTGACGGTACCTTCCCGAGGGAGCCTGGGCTACGCTACTCGACCCTTTCCACCATCCCCTTGCCTCACCATGCACATGAAACGATCGTAGCAGACGACGCTGGACGATCGTCAGATCGAGCGACGATCATGATCATGGTCAGTGACTGTGAAAAGCTAACGGCACCCGACAACGGCTGGCCCTGTCTGGTCGCTGCGGTGTCCATTTCGTTCGCTATCTGGCCGCTCTTGGGATCGCATCAGCTCGTGACCCTGCGGCTGGGGGCCCCCATTATCCCCTCAAGCTTTTCCTCCGAAACCCCCAAACCCCCTTTCTGTTTCTTTTCTTTTTCGATTCACCCTCCATAGTCACTCTCTGCACCGTACCGTTGCCACCGTCGCGACCGCGACCACGACAGTGACACGAGATCATCTTCATCTAAAATGCGTACCGACCAGCGCCACGCAGCAGCGCCCGGGTGGGTCTCAATTTTCTTTCCTTTTTTTCTCCTTTTTTTTGGAGCAAATTAGTGGCCACTTCTTGGCTTGTTTTGTCCACCGCAACCCGCTCTGCTCGCTTTCCCGCGGAGGGTGAGATGTTTTCTGAAGGTTCCGAATCGGTGGAGGTAAAGTTTTTTTTTTGGTGTACGCTTACACTCGTGTGGGCCATTTATGAATTTATTCATGATGCGTTCCGCACAGACCAGCACACCACCAAATGCATTATGGAACGCATCTTCTTATTCCCCTACCGACCGCGCCACAAAAGTCCTCACCGCACTTTTATTACCACCCGTCCTCTGTTGGGGCCGTGGTGACCGGTTTGGTGCTGAACCGAAGCGCACCGAAACGCAATTTTCCCCCCACCGCCTGAAGGCTGACCTTAAACCTGACAAATCGAAGCGTGCTCAGGTCGAACAACCGGCGAATGCAGTGGACGCTGCAGCGCTGTGTAGCACTTTGACATTGACCGTTGGCGAAGCTGCCGGACGATTGGAGCGATGGTGCCGTAAAACTGTCGCAACGGAACTTCGAGCGGAACCCCTTGGCTCCGGCTGAAGCGCATCCGACCGTTAGGTGTGGTGTTTGGTGGCGCAACGCAATCCGATTCCAATTCCAGTTTCCTCCCCGAATGTTGCGGCTCGATCGGCATTGGAAATGCCGGGCTTCTCAATTCAGATGAGCCGCGGTTCGTCGTATCGCCACGGAATATTACAATGCCCTTTTTCGGGCGGAAGGCAACCTACGCTTGCCTTATCTTGTGCAACACTGGTCGACACGGTGCACTTGGGTGCCCTTTTCAATTTTACGGGTCTGATAACCTACGGGTATATGTGAAGGACAGTGAACCCGTTTCGGGGAGTGCATCAGCGGTGCAAGGTGATTGCGATATGAGTTTGGGACGCTTCTTGCAACAGCCCATCAATGGTTAAGTGTGTAAAATCCTTCACCTGGTGTATATTAACTAAAACACCATCTCTGGGGATTGCAACAGTTTTTGATAGTATCCTTGGTTTGAACGGCATTTGATTTTAAGATTTAAACGTGCCTAATCGCCTTGCATCGAGCCACTGACCGTGTCCCGAAGGCCGGCTTGGTATTGACATTTAAGATAACACGTTTACATCAATTGCCTAAGAGCGTAAGAGGTATTTTAAAACAGTTTTTTTTTTTCACAACACTCAGCAGAAGGATGGTTTTGACAGCGAAGTTAGCCAATATACTGAAGAGTAAAATTTTAAATCTTGTCGTTTTTGTCTTGTATTCAATTGCAAGAGTTTATAATTATCGATGAACTAATAGATTTTCAAGCTGTTAAAAATTAACTACACGAAAATTCAATCTATAAATTATGATATGTATCTAATTTAATTGAAGAATATACTTATGATTGCCTCCCTAAACCTTTTAAAGATCTTCTCACATGTTAGATGGTTAGTGTTACTTGTGCAGTTTAAAATCACCCTCGCCTTGCACCACCGCTGCATTATTACGTAAACACAACCATGCACCGCTGCGAACAGGCCAAAATCCAACGGTTGCAAGCCACGGCTGTACCGTACTAATTACCCGATTAGCCGAGCAACCTCCATTCGTGTGCTTCCTTCTCGTGCCGACTGACCACTCGTGCATGGGACACAAGAAACGCCTGCACACCGTGTGGCGTTGGTGCACACTTCCCTTAGAATAGCGACTGCCCGAGACGAGCCTCCGGTATGGCCTACAGAGTGTTACATTACGCCTGTTCATATACCACCGGACCGTATCCCCGTGTGTGTGTGTGTTCCCACTGGCCGAGAGGGAATCCCTCCGCCGAAGAGACCCGTTAGCTAAAGCATTTAAACATAACTGCAACCCGCACGCCTGGACCGCGCTGGACTACATTTCACGCCGGCGAATCGCGCGCCGCCCATCATGGTTGCCGCTTCAGAAGGGGCTGAAAAGTTCCAATGTTGTTTATTTATTTATTTCGTCTCCACGCCGACCGCCAACTGTCGGAGGTGGCTGCTGGAGAAGACACTCTTTGCTTGCCCATTAAAAGCAGCTTGCCGCATTCGAAATGGCCCGGTATGGCACCCACGCACAATCCGGCCAAAGCGAAGGTGTTCCAAATTATACAGCACGGCCGGCCGAAGAACGTCATCCGCAGGCTCGACCAGCGCATGCTGCTAGGGTGAAAAAGATCGCCACGGATACAAGCGGGAAACGGAGACTAGTGGTGAATATTTTTCAACAGCTCCCGAACCGATGTGTTTTTTTTTTTTTTCCTTCTTAATGCGGTTAGTTCTGTTTTTATTTTACGATGCGGTCCCGCTCGACACCACCGTTCAAGTCTCCGGATCTGCTCGTGAATGCGTTTTTTTTTTTTTTTGTAGGATGTGCATTAAGCGATGATAAAGCACCATAATCACCTGAGACCTGATTCCGAGCGGTCAGGGAAGCGCGTCTTCGGTGGAAAAAAATCATCTCCGAATCGAAATTTATAAATTTTAATTCTAAGCCCTGGCTTCTACTCACTGGCTTGGCAGGAACCGGAGAACGCCGATGATTCCCGTTAGGCGGTCGTTCGGTCGGGCGATACCGAAAATGATGCCACCGTAAACGAACTTGTGGACCTCCTTTTTGGGGGTTTTCATCTGAGCTAGGATTTTGGAAGGTGGCTGGTAATTCGATATGAGACATGAATCGTTTGACTTTATGTGATTCTTCCTTTACTTGTTTTATAACTTTTTAATGAACCACAAGTTTTCCATAAATTAAATATAATAAGTACATTTTTGCGATGTTCCAAAAACACATCATCTCTATTAACTCAGATGTCGTTTATTAAATGTTTTGCTTCGGGATGCCTCAATTTAATGGAACCTCATTGAACTCTCAATTGAAACAAATTCCAAATGCTCACCTATCATTCCTGCAAGGGAAGAACTTCAACACCATCACCACTAAGTAAAGCAATTGTTTGCAAGTAGTTTGCCGACGGTAAAAATCTTCAAACGAACTCGTCCAAACCGACGGCACGCGTTTAACGAGCGCCACCGTAATTGATTCGTCGCGGCAAACTTTTTTTTTCCCACCTGCCGGTTCTTTCCCGATCGGCATGTTTCGCTGTGTTCCCATTCGCTTCGTCTCCCTCCGGATTCCCCTTCTCCGACGGCGGTTCCCAACATTCCCCTCAAGGCGTGCACAAAAAGGGAGCGAGAAGAAGCCAACAAAAAAAAAACGCCTAAAACAAAACAAAAACCGTACGCATTATGTTTTACTCTAAAAAGCATTCGGCTTCGATCGTTGGGGGAAGGAATGGGGAATTTTATAGCATCGCAAAGCACGGACGGCAGGAGGAAGGAGCAGCGGCTCGCTTCTCGCAACCTCCAACCACCCGATGGGTTCGGGGAGGACCGATAATTTCATTAGGCTCGCGCATGTGAACCGGCGCGCATAAGGCACACGCAGTGGAGCAGCATAGCCGAGGCGCACACACTTGACCCCATAGTCCCAAGCCCGTCCCGTCCCAGAGCCCCCGGGGACGGGACTTTTGGCCTCGACCGTGTGCGCTTGAGGGTCGGGAGCGGTTTTCGAGGTCAACCATTTCGGTGTTCCTCGCTTCTTTCTCGTGCCCCGTGGCGTGATTGGGTTCGAAAAAAAAAAACCGTTGGTGCTGTGGTGCGTACTCTACTTTACGGCGCAAGGTGCTGCGTGCAAGGGCGCCTTTTGCCATTTTGCGAATGCAATTGGTGGGAATTGGTAATAAATTTGAGAGTTCATTTCAGTTCAATTAAAACGGGATTTTAGCGAACATATTCGATAGGTTTTTTGCATAATTTTATTTTTAAGTCAAAATTCCTTCACTATTTCAAATCACATGTTTCAGGCTGGCCTCAATTCTCCACTAACTGCGAGCTTGCACACATTGGAACCTATGTCTTTCGGCACCTGTCGTGCATTCCGCCATTGATTGGCGCTAATGAACTAATCAAAGCGACTGCAGCGTTCGTTGCATGTGTTCCAGCGTCTATTTCTGGTTGTTTCCTTAATTTTCCACCAATTATCTAACGGTTACGTTTCCCGTTCGTAGCGCACGTGTCGGTTTTACTCTCGACGTGAAGAAAGAATGGAAAATAGCGTGTCACTTTGAGGCGAACCCTTCACGTCGTGCCATTAGGTGGGCCTGTCGAAATGGACGACCAGCCCGCCAACAATGACCGTTTTATGCCGCCCTATAAATGGCACGAACGGGGACTGCACTCATAATTGCTATGATTCGAGTGGCTCGAACGAAGATTGACTTCGGAACACGAAGGTTACGTTGCTGTGGAGGATGATTTGGTCACCGGTTTGATTTATTTTCCGCGATAATTAATATCCGTTCTGGTATGGGTTGTACGGTTGCACAGGTTACAAATCTTTCCAAAGCCAACGTTTCCTTCGCTTGCGTTGGTTGTCCCGTGCGCCTATAGCTAATTGAATCAGCTCGCGACCAACCGATCGATTCCGATGGCGTTGCCTCATCTGCTTTTATTTCCTTTGGCCAGCGTCTGCAGCCCACCGATACGCCCTGGTGCGGCTATTGTTGCTAGCAGCCAGTTCTTGCACCGGCGGTGCAATTTATGAGCCACAGCCAGCGAACCAGCGAAGAATTCGATTCGAAACGACCCCGTCCGAATCGAGCGTCGGAAGATCGGTGTCTAATAGTAAAGCGAGGAAAAGGCATGTGCACACACACGCGCACGCGGCACGCAAGGGCACTTCAACGCCTTGAGCGGACGATGAACCGCGGCCTGCACATGAAAGCGAGCCAGGCTAGGACGTTCTGCTAGATCCGATGCAATTTCTAGCTCATTCGGAAACCAACCGACCGATCGATTCCGACACGCCAGCCCAAAACCGACCGGAGCCGCCGCCACCGTGACGATTCCGAAACCGGTTCCGAAAGTGACGCCCGACCGCATGGACGCAAGCGACGAACCTCCGGCGGCGGGCTCGAAACGCTAATCGCTAACGGACGCACGCCACGCAACGGTACGCAACATTTTGGCAGCCACTCTATACTGGACGCTTTTCGGTTAAGGTCTGGAAAACTTAAAACCGCTCCCTCCACCCATCCAGCACCCCTCGCTGGTTCGCTCGCGAAGGAAGCGAATTAAAATGCACTCCGCCATCGGTGTCTTCGCTTTCGGGTCTCGAGTTTAGTTTTTTTTTTTTTCATGCGTCGTGCTATGTTTTAAACCACAGTCATGACGATCGGATCGGATCCGCTAGGTCGCGGACGCCCTTCGGGGAGGGGAAAGGAGTGTGGTGGCACCACACACCAATACCATCAGCACAACGCGGATGGTGGCAATAATACTAATGATTGTAATAATAGAGACATGGAAGCTCATAATGGTTCGCTGATTTTTACGATCGCCAAACCCAACCCATGTTTCGTTCCCGCGAAAACCGTCGCCTCACACAGGTTGATAAAGTGTGTGTTAATGTTCTGTTTTTATTCCTCATCACCGTTGCTCATCCATTTCTTAATGCTCATTCTTTTTTTTAAATATACACAAGAATGTAAAGTTATACTTAAGGAACGAAAAAGCATTTCTTATTCCGGTAACAAGGGACGGCCCATGGCACGCTTCAACGATGACGCAGCTTGCGACAGGCACGCGAACCGTGTCCTATTGCCAACCAACCCTTCCCTCGTCCTCACACACCCATGTTTGGGTCCGTTACTAATTGCTTTTGTTGTACGCGTGCGACGCGTAACTCTCAAAGGTGTTTCGAGTTCGAGTTTGGACTAACTTGACGTTTCTACTGAGACATGATGATCTACCTCATTCTCTGCAAAACGTCTTTAACTTCCGGAGGAATTGGCAACTCGAATACGCTGCAACTCAGTGGCATAATCAAGCATGAATCTTTTTTTTTTCTCTCTCTCTCTTAATCTCTATCAACGATCGATATCAAAGCATATTTAATGTGCAAAAGGTAGCAATTGCCGGTCGCAGGCGGTCGATTCACTCCGGCACTCTTCACCACCGCGCTTAATTGCTCCCGCCTAGAGCGGTAGTCATGTGGCCGTCGTTTGCGACTGCCTCGCCAAAGCCAATCAGCATGGCAAATTAATTAGCACCACATTAGAACGCGCCGCTTGTTGCGTTCCGGTGCGGGGCGTGCATGCAACGCTATGATTTTGTCAGGCCCGGGCCGCACTAATGAGGTGCCTCTGAAAGATGCCGGACGCAATTGGGCAACCGGTGGCGAAGGCTGTGATTGTAGTCTTTGCATTCCAGCTTTACTACAGGATTTTGTTCTTTAGCAACCACTTGAAGGCAAATAATGATACTGACAGTAAGATCATTTTACAAAATTGGAGATCACATCTATCATTCTATCTTAATAGATTGTATAATGGGAAACAACGATATCAACTCTGTTACATTTATAGGGTTAAAAGAAAGCAGACCGATCGGAAAGCGCTCATCATCCTTCACGCTTCTAAAGGCCCAGAATAATGTAGGTGAAGGAAATTTTCAATTTCCATCCTCAAATAATGAACCCAAACGAATCATCCAATCCTCTGAATACGAATCGGACAACAATGTTCTCCATTATGAAAACTTCACCAGATCGGGTGGAAAAAAATGGCCCGAAACGAATCCTTCTCACCGCTCGTTCTAGGATCGGTCGGTTCTTCATTTATTCACGCCCACTCAGCCCGAATCGTAAGAGACTCGGCCCGGCTGAGCTGCCACGGTGATGAGGACGTGCCAGGACTGAGGTATTAATCATTCCATCCTCAAAGCATCCCTGCTCTGGGCTGCAGTGCTCCCACGTGATCCTCCACCGTCAGCCGGCAAGCAATTGGTGGAAAGCATCATCCATCAAACCATCGTTAGACATGATGACAGTGCTAAGTTCACCACTCGCCGCCCGTCGACGCGGAGAACCGTGGAAACGGCGCAGGAAAAATCCACACGATCGAACGGAGGCCCGCCCGATTCGGGAGGAATCCGGTTTTCACTTCTGATTAATTTTTAATGGGCCCTCGGGCAAATCGCCCGGGCGCCGCTACTTAAAGGGTATGAACGGAAAAATCCAGCTGAAAAGTCAGGGGCTCCATTTGGCACCCGTTTGAAACCTACACATCATATGAAGGTCGGTTTAAAGATCGTCCGAGAGGGGCAAAACGGTGATGCGTTTTATTTTTCACCATCCCCGGAGCTAGACAGGGCAGACCGGGTGCTAAACGAGGGAAATGAATACGTCGCAGAGGTCAGGGCAGGTTGATGGAGCTGCCGCACATCTCTGGGTGATTAATGAATCATTTCGTAAGAACCACCCGTCCGCCGATCCTGCCGGTCTGGCGAGTCTGTCTACGCGGTGGTTCCGGATGCCCTAGTGACAGGTTTTAACCCAAGTGCAGGGGCAAGTTTTTCCTACGAATTCCTTCAACTCCAGGGACCGGTCCCGGGTCTAAGCGTTACCCTCGGTAGCAATTCTGACACTTTGACCAGTTTTTCGGCCAACCATCAGGTCGGACTCAGCTCACTTAGCGACGGAAAGCGTCCCAGGTAGTCCGGGGACGTCGGAAAGGTCGAGTTATGGATGCCAGTGGAAACACACACACCCCGCCCCTTCTCAACTACCCGCGACAACAAGCGCCAGCGAAGTCACGGCACTCGGTCACGCTCTGCTTACCGATCCGCCGATTCTGTCTCGGGCGGACGCGTCGCAATAAATTGTACAACATTTCCCAAGCCACATTTCATTAGGCGCGCGAATGGATGGGTTTCTCCCGGCGAATGTTTCTTTCAGACACTCCATCTGGCAACCTCGCTGGCTTTGGTTTCGATGGCCGACAGGCGGTGCGTTCGGTGGCAAAATGATGACGGACAAATGAGTTTGACTGATTTATGGCCTCGTGCTACTCGCGGATGGAGTGGATTTTGCGTGATGAAGCAGGCGGGCATGTTTTGGAACCGTACTAGAGCAAGCATGTGCAAGGTTGCCAGAGAGAGGATATGACATTTCTTCATCAAAGTTTGTTTGGTTTGTTTCAGCAGCCACCAATCCTTTCAAAACCATTTGCGGGGCTTTAAAGTTATTCCTATCAAAGTCGATATCTTGAAAGAAACAGGCAAACAAAAATTCTTCCCTCATCTCTCCCACCGCTGTGCGTTGCGTGAATAATAAATGCCGAAATTCCATAAATCATCTTGGATCGCGAGGGATGAGCGAAAGCGACTTCAACGATGGCGCACGCCGGGAACCCTGACCCTTTGTTGGCAAGGGTCGTGCCAAACGAACCAGTCTGCGCCAGTGCGCATATGGGTTTCGAGGAGTGCAGAGAAGGAGAGAAAGAGAGCGAAAATACGATCAATAATAACGGCCTTCGCTTTCTTCGCTTCCTTTTGTGTGGCGATTTGTTGGAAGATTAATTTAGCCAAACCATCTCGCATGATTCGGAATAATTCGCACAAAATGGTTGAACTGGTTGAAGAAGGTGGGCCCGGCAAAAGGTAAAAGGCCCGGCTGGACCGTAGGACGGTTCCGTACTACATGATATCGATGGGGGAGTTCCCCGTGGGCCACGACAAAGGTTTCTCACGATCACACCATTCGCTCGACCCACCCCGGACCTTTCCGATCTTCCCCGGAAACCAGCGACCAATGGCAGGCGGTGCCCAACGGGGGTTAAAGTTCTGCCGCGAAGATCGAATCCACCATCTCGGGGGCCCTTTTGGGATCGAAACGATTTGTCGATGGTTTTTGAATTCGGCGACTTGACCCACATTCGACTGCTGGTTTCCCGGTGCGTTCTCGTCGGAACTTTCGGCCGATGCCGGAACCGTGTTGACCTTTTAATGTGCTTTCTTTTGGGGCCCAGCCCTACCCTCGCCATTTCAAGCCTACCGCATCGCGATGGCAGCGCCAGATTTGGAGGATCACCTCCGGCAAAATATGATGATGATGGTGATGATGGCCGGCCAACGTGGGCCGGTGATGATCGGTTTTGATCATTTTATTTATCCTCCTTCTCTGGCTGTTTACCCGCTCGTACTCTCACATTCTTCGCCTTTATTTGCTGGTGTTGCCCCGTCCCAAAAAATATGTGCGTGCCCACGTTTTGCCTTCCGGGGTCGGGAACGTTTGGACAGCTCGAGCCCGCCAGTACCCGTACAAAAAAAAAATGGTCATTAAAGTCAACTGAGAAACAAACCATAAAACCGCCGATAGCAGTGCCGCCCGAAAAAGAGTCTTCCCCCGGCTTCTTCTCCTCCCTGTTTTTAGTTTTTTTTTTAAGTTTATTTCGGCCAATTTAAAATCTGTCCCCGGGCCGATCGGGCTGCACGGATGAGCCTTAAAGCGATTTGAGTGACGTGCTGAGAAAAAAGGGACGATTCGAATAAAGGGTCGCCACTGCAGCGAAGGAAGAAGGGGTTTGAATCATAAAAATATACCCCAGGGGAGGGAACCTCCAATTAACGAGCTGATCGTGAGTCGATAAAACTTTAATGCTGTTATCGGCGGAAATAAATCGAACACATTGAAAGTTCGAGTGAAAATTATATTTGTTAACCCTCAGGCATCACTGTGGTCTTCTTCATTGAACCATACAGATGTTTCTTTATTGTTTACTATCGCTATTTTTTAACTTTCCCAGTCAAATATAGCTCTAAGCTAAGGATTGTAACACCGCGCTGAAATCAATATAGCCTAATTGAAATATTGTGTTTTATTTTAATTTTCGCCCATCGCTTACGCATGCGGAATTTGCATCCTTTCTTCGCCACCGATTTACATAAAGACTCCTAACGGTTTCGAAAAAGAAAGCGAAGCTCCCGCAACCTGCAACATGCCTCGGGTGGTTTGTATGCCCCTGCTTGGCCTAGCGCCACCGAAAAGGCCAATCCCACACCCACAGACGGCCCGGGGAATATTTATGAACGTTGACAGTTTTTTTTTCTCGGTTTTTTCGTACAACCGTCGAATCGGCTCTATTCTCTGGGGAAGATAAAAATAGCTATCCTCACTGGAAAAACGAGTTTAGATAGGATTTTCGGTTCCCCTTCTTCGCACTTCGTCACGTCTTTTTTTCATGTCACCTGCGGGTTTTTTAAGCAACATTCGAGCAGAGACATTCTTTCGTTGTCTGACAGTAAAAAATGCTCGTTGACATCTGAAGATTCCTCCCGAAAGGTCGGCGCCCCGATTGGCAAAGGTCACGCGGTCTCGAGCAGAAGATTGTGGAACATGGTGGCGCAGGATAACGCAAGACCTGTTAAAGTAATGTGTCTGGCGGTGGAAAAGGGCTGAATATAGTTGATTAAAAGAAAATTAACGTCAAGTACTTTTTGCTTCTTGAATTGAATTCTTTGAAACGCTGCTTCATAATGTATTTCGAACCACCCACCTGTGAAATGGCCAGGAATAAAAACGTGAAAGATGTCGGCAATTGGCCGCGAGTCACCTCAAAACCTACTACCCACGGCACGGATTGTGGTGCGCCCGTAGCCAGATGTGCACGAATCGTTAAACGAAATTATTAGTGCACGCACCCGTACTGCGCAGCTGCTGCAGCCGAACGATCGAATCGATCGATCTGCCCCGTCGAACAAAACACACCGGGAGGAGGGAAACCCCCCTTTGGAAAAATTGTAACACACATAAATGTACCAGTACCCGGGCACGTCCGGGCATTACGCGAAGCTGAGAAAAACATATTCCATAAACATAACAATTAGCGCACCAGCCCAAAAACCTGCATAGCAACGCCGCCATATGGGACCGGTGGGCAAACGAGAGCACACCACATCCTCATCCTCATCATCATCATCAGCATGATCATCATCATCATCAGCCGCAACAACATCATTTAGCATCATTATCATTCGAGCTGCACGGGAGGCACGCATGCCTCGGGCGAAGAAAGCATGAAGGAGTCGGGACAGTAGGAAGTCGCAAGAGAGAAAAGGGGTGCGCACGCCGTATTCACGCATGTGCACGTTTCGAGGAACGATCGACGACGATCGAATGACCGAAAGAACGTAAACGCAATGCGTTTCACATTGGCACAGGTGTCAATTGATATTCCATCGAGAAACAGAGCATCTCATACATTATTTCTCCTTCTGTTTGTAACTGTGTTAAGGTACAGAGCGTTTCTTTTGAATACTTCATATCTGCTTCTTCCGTTGTTCATATTTAAACTTACAAATTTGCTATCATTGGTACCCCACTTAAATTAAAATTATTCATTTTGAAATACGAATCATTCATATTTTCTTTAATAAAAATGATATCTTTTTTGTGGAATTCGAAAGAGAGGAGAACCAGAAAGATCAGTTTTCTCAAAACGCTTGAGATGAACCGCGTGTCGCCTCGCGAACATCAACTCAACGTCTCAAGAGCTGTTCCGCAAAGGTCCAAGCCGTCTCCTTTTCTCTCTTTCAGTTTGGTATTTCTTCATTGCGATCTTGCTCTTCCTCTCTCTCTCTCTATCTCGCAGTTCCAACCATTTTCCCACTCTCCCGCATTCTCTCGCGATTCGTGCCCGCGCCGGCCGCGCGTCTCGGTCGACTCGTGCCCGCGAACGCACGGTCGGAAGTGTGTTAGCAGGTCTCGCGTGTAACGGTATTTTTTGTTGTTGTTGTTTACTTTCGCCTCCCCCTTTTGCACCGTCGTTCGCTGCCGTTTGCGGCCGTTTGCTGTATGTGTGCCAGAGACCCGTTTTCACGCGCGGTCAACGGCGGGTTGGAACTGAGCAGGGGGGTACGTGATTTAAAGGAGGAATGAAAAAAACGGGGAGACGAAAAGCCAACAAACTGCACGGAAGACTTGCGCGGTGGTGACAGTGACGAACGTGTTTTGAGCGACACCGGCGGCTTCTTACAACACGATGATAAATGTGCTTCTATTTTCAACTGCAGAGAATGTATTGTCTCGGAGTGGATACAAAAACATCTAGTATTTTAGGATGTTGAACATGATAATAATAAGAATTTAAAATTTGCTGCTAATTTTAGTGAAAACATGTCACTTTTCCATTCCTTAAAATATTATTGAATCAACCATCAACCATGGGCTTTAAAAAAATGGAATCAGCTCTTGATGCTTAATATCCATGCGCGGGGCTGTACAACCATGAACTTCACCACTGCCGTGTATTTCGATTCCGGTAACATCACACGCATGCAGGCGGCTAACAATGACGAGCGTTTTCCCGGATCTCCCATTCTATTCACCCATTCCTCGCACAAACCAACAAGCCGCGGGCAGGTGGAAATGAGAGATCAAAAGCTATAGCTATATAAAAACCACAAGCAAAATTCCCCATGCGCGCCCGCCGACGGATGCGCATTGAAAGCGAATTTTCCCGTTCCCTTTTCACTGCGCCATGGCACCCGCGCTACCGTGCCGCGTACCGTGTGGAACATTTCCACCATTCCGGATGGACCCTATTCCCGCCACGCTGCCTTCCCGCAGTCGGCATGGGCAGCACTCGTTTCGCGCCCGGCTGGAAGCACGATCATGGTGGAGCGAATGGAAAAACCCGAACGTGGAAAATAGGTCAATCTGGCTGGCATGGGGATGGCGGCCATTCGGTAGAGCTGCTCGCCGCCGGTTGCGGATCGTAGCATCGCCAGAAGGGATAGGAAGAGAGCCATAATAATGCTCTGGGAATGCTTCGCGCGCAGACCAACAGCAACATTACTCAGACCACGCTCCGGTCGCGGTGGAGACGGATGAAATGGCCTCCGCGGACGATAGGAAGAGTGTTTCGTCCGTACTTCTTATGCTCTCGATTGCCTCCTCGACGGCTCTCGATTGCCTCCAGAAGATAATTCGTTTCTTGTCTCTCTCTCTCTGTAAAATCTTTCTCCTTTTCCATATTTCTCAGGTGCCATTTTGCTGGCCAGCTCCAGTCATTAGAACGTGCCTTCTTCTGGCCGGCCGTTGCGCCGACGAACGTCATTATATTTTCGTAATTATTTGTTGGCAGTTTTCGATTTTCATTTCCTGTGGGCCACTCCTCGGAATTCCACCCCCGGGCGGTCACTCGACTAACTTTCGCTATCGTAAAACAGAAGCGCTGGAGCCGCCTTCGCTCTGGAGACTTTTATTTTGCAACTTGCTGACGTCGTGTACTCATTTTGTTTTTTCCTTTTCCTTCGATTATGGTAGAAAGTATGAAACGTACTCGAAACATCTGCAGAACAAATGTTTTAGTAATATTATTTTGTTAACCTAGCATTGGCTATTTTTATTTTCACGACAACAAAAAACTACATTCACACAGTCCATCAGCAAGTGTGTACTGTATTCAAGCCATTTTTCATTCATATTTGAAAATTGAATCAATATAATACAATCGCCGGTCAACCGCGAATCAATAAACACGAAAGCGTGCGGCACAAAACACATTAACAGCTTTCTTCGCAAACCACCCCCTTTTTTTCTTCCCTCGCCCCCATCGCCATTCTCCCCTTGAGTCGCATAAGAACATACAAGGGGGTAAAGAAGACCTGGGGTAGAAAAGACAAATCACCAGCGTTAGCAGAAAAAAAAACCCTCCGGAGTTGCACACACAAATGCGGCACCATCGCAAACAAATCCACGCGAATAAATTCCCCATCCATCAGCGCGCGGCCGCTCCAGTCGAAGACAAATCACTTTGCTCGCGAGGTGACAGTGATGCTCGCCTCGTGGCCATTCGTGGCACTCCATCACCCGGACTGGCTGACTGACTGGCTGGCTGGCATTGTCCCGTTGCACACGGCATCTTGGAACGAGAAACGGAACGGTGTTGTTTGGTTTCGCTGTTTGTGATGTTCGCTGGATGTGTTTGCTTAACCACGTTACTTCCTTCATCTTCCGTGCGACACTTGCAGCGTGCTACTGCGTGATGTGGCCGTGGAGTGGAAGGGACACCTTAAAGCTTGCGCTTCATCGCACCACACGGGAGTGGGGTTCCGTTTTTGGTGTCGCATGCAAATGAGCGATGCTTTAGCAATACGCGCGCGCGCGCACGCTCATGCACCAGGGCGAAAAAGAATGGAACCTGCCACCGGGAGGAATCGTGGATAAAGGCCAAACACACACACTTTACGATCGGGAATCGAAACCAAACGCGGCTGTGCAGCGTGCAACGGGGAGCGATAGGTCACCGTTGGGAAACGAACGCGCGAACACATGTCGTGGCGCGTCGTGTCGCCATATTGAATGCGTTTAGAAGCCCCAAGCTGCCGGCGTGGTGACATGAAACAGGCTCACAACGCAACGCACGTTCATCCACAAACCTACATTTGTTTCTGGGTTAATAAAATCCCCCCATGTTCAACCACTTTCCTGAACAGACAGGCAGAATTTATTCCCCCGCTTCCTAATCCAACCCTGACTTGGGGTCGGGTTCAATCGGGACGTCGTAGGCGCTCCGGATTGAGGACCAAATCGGTGCCACCAATCTGTGACAGCTGTCACCCAAATGTTGACGGGTTGCTCGGCTGGGTGTAAAACATCTGAAAGCACTCGTGCTGCTAGCTTTTCTTCCATTACTGTCGGATGCTCATTTCGTCGCTCCGTCATGCGTGCGGAGCATTATTGTTTGCGGTGGTAAAATGTGTGTTATCTTCAAAAGTAACGCGGGAAAGGTCGTCAGGAGGTGGGGTTAGGGAACACCAGAACAGCCTCCCCAAAAATAATTGCATTGCTTCTCCGATTCATTGTCACTAACAGATCTGGCTTAGCCACGGCAGCACGGTCCGGGGAGGACGCTGGGGATTTATGTACTCGACCCATTTTCCGGCCGGCACTGTTTGGATCGCTTCTCAGGATCGATAACATTCTACATACGTGCAAAGACAGACAAACCCCAACCCTCGAGCTTGGTTGTTTTAAATATTCTAATGCGCTGGACAAACAATAGCAGACTCCCCGCCCTTTGGGCTAAAAAGCAGCGTAAACAATGACACACACAAAAAAACCACACACATCATCTGACGGGCATGCTGTCAAAGATCCGACCATTTTCATCCCGTTCGTTCCGGGGAACACAACAACGAATAATTTGTTTAAATATTGTTTGTCGCTTTTTTGGTGACAGTACGGTCGGCAGGGGTTGGATTTATTTTAGGCGTCATGTTCATTTGCATTCCTAAGAGCTTGGAAAGCAGTCGAGAGTAAGATAGTATGTATGTAACCGACATTTTCGACATGGTGCACAATCCTTGATTCCTAATTTGCTTACAGTATTTAAAAATGTATGTTAATTTTTTTAGCAAAACACATTTAAAATAAAATTATAAATCATCAGGAATATGTAAATAACCAATAACGGAATTTTATCTTTTTTCTGCTCATTTTTCTCCCGAAACATAGGTTGGGGCGATGCACGAGCGGCCGCGGACACTGACGGAAGATCTTCAACGCGGCGTCAGTTCCCGTCACACGCTCCGGGCGTAAGGTGCCGACCGATATCAGGGGTACCCAAGGTGGTACCTTCTGGCCCCAGCCTTTGTTTTTCATCGGCGAGGACCTGAAACCATAAAGAAAGAGCATCCGGAGCGCCGAAGCGATTGCCTGCGCAGGGGCCAAGTCCTGTAGGGCAACGAAAAGCGAATAGAGTGAAGACATCGGTGAGAGAGAAAAACAGAGAGAGCAAGAGAGAAAGGAGAAGATAGAGTTAGAGGAAGCAACCCTTTCCTCCCCCATCGATGCACATCGAGAGTATGGTCAACTGCAAGATGAGCTCGCAGAACGATTCGGTCGAGGTGGAAAGTCTGCTGATGAGCTCCTGCTGGAACCAGTCGAGCAGCGTGGCGGACCAGTACCTGCTCGATGGGCACAAGCTGCTGCTCGAGGCCGAGCTCGACTCGCTGCCGAGTGACGGCGAAACGCAGAAGAGCTCGATGGACGTGCTGGAGAACCTGCTGCTCAGCTCGTCCGCCTCCATCACCAGCAATGGCGGCCAGGGCCAGGGTGGTGGAGGTGGAGGCGGTGGCGGAGGAGGTGGTGGCGGAGGAGGTCTCGGGGGAGACGTGAAGCCGCTGCCATCGTTCACCTCCTTCAACACCAGCCACCTGTCGATCAACGGGATATCGGGCTACCACTACACGGCGATCGCGCAGCGGCTGCCGGAGGAGAACAACAACTACACGCAGAACTCGTACACGCCGAGCGGGAACCTGGGGGGTGGTGCCAGTGGGAACCCCAATGGCACAGGCAACAACGGCGGGAACAGCAACACCGCCAACTCGGGCGGCAGCACGGGAGCGGGAAGTGACAACAACATCGTGTCGTCGACGTCCACCTGCCTGCCGGACTCGGTCCTAAACCCGGACGGGAGCGATCCGGGCAGCGGCGGGGCGAGCTTGCAGGACGTGAAGCTGTTCTCCGACGGCTCGATCGACGCTGGCAAAATCTACAGTGCGCCCGCGGATAGCTGCGTCATGAACGGAGCCGATTCGGTGTCGGGCGCGCGGATATTTGTCGACTCGAAGGAGCTGTCCGAGTACGACATGAGCTCGATCGAGGACATCGCGGCCATCATTGGGTCGGCGATCGCGGACACAACCGTACCGAGCAGCAAGGTGGAGAAGGAGGACGGTAACGACACGCGCGACTCCTGGATGGACCTGGACGCGTGGATCGAGGGAACGTGCACGGGTGTGCACGGTGACGGCAAGCTGATCGTGACGCAGCAGGACGCACTCGGCGAGTACATCCTGCCCAGCTCGCCGGTGCACACGTCCTCCGGCACGACCACCTCGACGTTACAGAGCCTGCTGACGCACGGCTACATGCCGCTGCTGCAGAACCGGCTGCAGAACGGGCCACCGATCAAGCTGGAAGCGCCCAGCTCGACGTCCTACTGCGGCGAGCTCATCTCGACCTCCACTAGTCCACCGGGATCGGTCGTCTCGACCTCCACCGACAACCTCATACTGAACGGACGGTACCTGCAGAACCACCATCACAACAACCACCATCACCATCACAGCCACAACCAGCATCACCAGGCCGGTGGCCAGCACGGGCCCCACTTCGGTCTCGGGTCGATGGGACTCAAGCCGGACGGGCTGTGCAGCCCCGAGCTGGGCCTCGGCAACTTTCCGCACACTACCACCACCACCTCCACCTCTTCCGCCTCCTCGTCCGGCTCGAGCGCCAGCAACTCCCCGACGACACCAAAAAGCAAGCGGCGCGCGCACAAGCAGTCGCAGCAGTCGAAGCAGCAGCCGAGCGTGGGACTCTGTCCATCGCCAGCGAACACCCTATCCGGTCAGCAACACCAGCAGCAGCAGCAGCAGCAGCACCAGCAACATCCACACCAGCAGCAGCATCCACACCAGCAGCAGCAGCAGCACCAGCAACACCAGCAGCAGCAGCAGCAGCAGCAACACCAGCAACACCAGCAGCTCAACGCGCAGTCACAGCAGGCGGCGGCGCTCAGCTTCCAGGCGGCGAACGATCTCAGTGGGCTCCTCGGCAAGGAGAAGCCGGTGCACCGGTGCAACATCTGCAACCGGGGCTTCCTGAACAAGAGCAACATCAAGGTGCACCTGCGGACGCACACGGGCGAGAAGCCGTTCCGGTGCGAGGTGTGCGCCAAGGCGTTCCGTCAGAAGGCCCATCTGATCAAGCACCAGCAGATCCACAAGCGGATCGGGCGCGATTGACCCCTGGAGGCGGTGGACGGCGAGGGCACCGAAGATGTGGAGGGTGCCATGGACGCCTACGGCTACGACCTCGGCGAGGAACTTCCCGAGCCGGACGATTTCGAGCCGGAGTCGGACTCGTCCGGTCGTGCCAGCCACCGCCAGTACCAGCTGTCACCGTTCGTTCCGGGTTTCATTTGAGAAAGTACGTCCTTGGAACTCCCGTGACCTTGGTTCTGGTGTCACCTTGCACCAAGGCTCTTCCGGCACACGAACAAGTGAGACGATATTGTGCGTAGCATATGACAAAGATACAGAGTAACACGCGTACCTCAGGAGATTAGTGAAGTAGTGCAGGTGGATGTGGGCTCAACCGTGTTTCGGACCGCACACCACCAGAGGGCGGCACAGTGCTGCGTGCCGTCGAGATGCCGGCGAAACGCCGGAAACGCAAAACTATTTATTTTCCTCCCCCAACACCCGAACCCTTCAAAGCCCTTCCCCAGGGAACGTTCGGGGAGATAGGCCGATCCCGTATTATTAACGTTATTTACACCTACCGTCGCCTAAGACGTTCTCTTTTTTTTTTTTGTGCTTCACGATTGGGTCTTTCCGAAAGTTCTGTGTAATTAGCGAACAGAGTAGGAGCTGCGTCAGGTGGATGTAATTTATGTCTATAACACAAGGGTACGTTGCGCGATGTTAAAGTAGATATTTATTTGTTATTAAGCCCCGTGTTGCTGTCGGCACGTTATGCTAGTGTACGTAGCGTTCTCCATAGGTTACGTTTGGGTAGGCTATCTTAAGGGTTCGTTAAGGTTAGGCAGGCTAGAATCTTTTTAGGAGCTAAGAACAAATTTGCTTTGCCTGCAATGCAAAGTTGCGAACGGTGTGGCGAATGTTTCATACGTCCCCTTAGTGTTACATTATTAAGACACATCGAATGTCACATATACACCCTTACAAATTACTCTTATCTAGGAAGGTCTAGGGAGAAGGATCGGCGTCGTGGGGAAACACGAGTGAAAAGGGAAAACAAATGTGTTATTGTTATTAGTTTTTTGGTTTGTTTCAAAAGTTCCCTATTTTGTCCATCTCTTCTGTCCGGACACTCGTCTTCCTTCCTTCAATCCCATTCTTCCAAAGGATCCTCTACACAGCTTCCTTGTAAGTTGAGCTGTACTTCCTAAGAAAGTGCTAGTTTGTAAAAGGCCCGGTACCTTCCGTATTTCTCCCGTAGAGATAATTTGTATAAAGCATAGTAACTGAAAGCAACAATACATCTGTCTTCCATGTAGTAAATGCGAGTACGGCGAGTTAGTGTCGAAAGTTAGTGTAGCGAAAGTAGCGCAGGGAAGATCGCCTCGTTTGAAACGGTATGACGACGCCAACAGTAAATATCAACACACTTTGTACAGTCGACGGCTAAGAGGTTGAACAAGTCAGAATAAAGCGATGATAACAAAATAGATGCAAACTAATGACACTAATTGTTTGTTGAAGTCATCGATTCTTCGGGCGCCATAAACTTAAACTAACTGTCTAATAGAATTCGGAATGTACTTCCATTGCCGCTCGGCTGCCGGCCGGGAGTCTAAATGGCAGCATGGGAAAGCAAGAATGAGTTGAGAAAAAAGGAATCAAATCAAACTTACGATGTAACTTGTTTGATAGAGAACGGGGTAGATTTAAAGGTAGAGAAAAGAGGCAGCAAGTGCAAGAGGGTAAGAGGAAGAAAACATATGTGCAATTTTTAACTTTAATCATATCCACTCCCTTGGAATAGGTGTGTTAATAACGTTAATTACTTATAACGTCCTCTGCCTGTTTAATTTTGCTCCCTCCTCCCTGAACGCTTTTAAACAGGTTAATACCATACAAAAGCTGGTGATTTGTTGTTAGAAATCACTTTTCCTTTTTTGTGAGATAGGTTTCCTTATTCATCCTTTTTTTTCTCGGTTCTCGACTGCTTATGTTTCTTATGTTATAGTAATGTTATCGATTTATTGTATAAACCAACACACATTAACAAGCACACACCCGCGCGCGCATTCACAAAAAAAACCCCGCACAAAAAAGCTCCAAACGGTAGCTAGCGAAGCAATGGACAATGTAAACGTGTAAAGCAGAGGACCGAAACACGAATTAAGTATTAAGTGAGCTAGTGCGGCTCGTAATACCCGGCAAGAATAGGTTCAGTTATGTAATTGTATGAATATATCAAACAAATAAAATTTATACCTAAACATAGATGAAGTACGCAAATGTTGCAAGGAGAAAATAAATGTTGTTGAACGCAGCGGCGAACAGCGTAGTAGAAGCTTTAGTGGAATCCTTTCCTGCCCTTACGCATCAACCAGACCCGGACGGGTCGAATTTGGAGATTAATTTCGAGTGAATGTCGCTGTAGGTTTAACCGTTTGCTTCCCTCACTGGACGGTCTGGTCACTCGGCTTCTGTTCAGAGCGGTATCGATTGAATAAAATGTGCATCATGTTGGATGAAATTAAACGAAAGGGTGTGTTGTTTTCTTTCTACAGATTCAAAGCTCCCGACGAAACCTGGTATGCATCGGATGAACAGCGAAACTAATGCCTATATGCAAATAAAAACCTTTAAGTTGCCAAGCACATAGGACACCATCGATCGAAGTTTGGTTGTGTAATAAATTGTTAGGTGCATTTCGGATCGACAAAGAACTTAAAGCGATGGATTTCGTTAACGCATTAATAGAAATTAAAATAAGATTGCATTTAATTATCGACTGCTCAATTTGGTCCGTACTAAAAACCTACTGCTGAAATCGGTGCATTTCGCTTTTGGCTTTACATGCTATTAGTTTTCCTAGTAATGCGCTACTTCGACACTTTTCCGTTGCTGGTCTCTTCCCCATCGTTTCGTTCCAAAGCTTTGCTCTCCGATTCGCTATACCCGTCGATCTCTGTTGCTGCTCACCTGTTGTTTCTATCTGTGTCGTCGCTTTTAAAAGAAATCATCAAAATCAAGGAAAGAAATCAACCGAAGCAAGGCAGCATTGGGCAAGGCAGGTAAGAGATTGAGGCTGAGAAACGCGAAACGCTAAAATGCGACACACACATACACATTTCCATTCATACCGCACCAGTTATTGATTTACCGGAATTGGTTTAATTGGAAACGCGCGCGAGATTGAGGCAACCGTCCCAACCGCAGCCGGCACCTTGCGCGTTACGAATGTGGCCGCGGAGAGTCGCGGATTAAAGGAAAGGAAAAAGAAAAGAACCAATCCATCGAGCCGCAAATTATTACCATCGGGCACCGTTGATTATTGTGATCGGTTGGGCCCATTGGGCAACAACGGTCGGGCTCAGTCACTTGTTCATTACAGCAACTTTCGACAACTAGCCTCAGCCGTGAGCGAGTGACGGTGAACAGCGTGACCTGTGGACGCTAGGGTCTCATAAGCCCTTTAAATTGGAGCAGTAAATGATTATCACCTTTTGGCCGGGCAGGGAGATCGACCGGACGGAGGGCGCAAGGGACGCTTTAGCCCTACGTGCGCGGTCATTCAACTGAAGCAAAGTCACCTGCAAATCTCCGGGTCATAATTGATGCTAAATGAACGCGAACGACGCTACCGACCACCCTAATTTCCGACATCGCTGGGCCACGTACGAGGCGGTTCGAGGGTTTTCTTAGGAGGCCCACTTTTACGCGGTGACTGCAATGCTCGCTCAAGTGACGAACGTCGGCCTCGCTCAATGGGATCAGCCCTCGGGAGTGAAAAAGGCAACCCTTCCGAAATGAAGATCTGTGCATCGAATCAGATCGCCTCGCAATAACGACCGTGGCCGGCGACGGACGGGTGTAAATGATTGGTATTAGATTGGTCCATTTATGAGCAGGCCAGCCCGCGATCGAGCCGATCTTTTTCGCCTCGGCATCGCTTCCCCGTATGCTTACGATTCGTTCGGATTAAACTTGGATGGATAGTTTCACTTTTACCGTACACTGACAAAAAAAAACCCCTCTAGCTAGCACTCCAGTAGAATGGGAAGGGTTTATTTTGTAAAATAATCAACCCTAACGATTCCGGGCCCCCGTTCGATGATCGAGCCAATCATCGGCTGGGTTTGATTTCGATGGTGACAAATCCGTCACTCACGGATGGCCAATAATGGTGGTCGTTATCGAGGGCGCTGGGAAAGTGATTGACAAATTAGCGACTCGCAGGGCGCTACCTCTGCTCCGGTCGCTCTCTGCTGCCAATCGTTGACCGTCCCGTTTTGCCACCGGGATTGGCTTTGACTTTTCCGCTACCCTTTTCTGGTTTCTGCCGTCCGCTCTGGATCAAGTGGAAATTGCTCGCCAATTTTCCCAAACGTCACAATCGCTCAATCTCAATCATTACTTCCCTGTTCAGGCCCAACGATTAACGAGACGGGCGCAAGCGGGAATTTAGGGCAATTTCTAAAAATGAAGAGAAAAGTCCGATGAAAAATCCTAAAATCGACCGAGTGTGCGAGTGGTAACGATGTATAAATATGTCTGTGTTTTTTATTTTTTTTATTTCATTCTTTCCCTCCACTCTTTAATGAGTCGAATCCGATGCGAATCACTGCACCTTACCCGCGTTTAGGTTTTCCTAAATAATCTTAACCTCGTTTTATTTTCGTTGCCTCTTTTATCCGCTGTTTTCTTTCCCCGTCGGCGGTGCGATACTCGAGCAGCAGCAGCAGCAGGTATTTTGGTAGGACACAGATTTGGATTTTAGTGGCAAATTGACCTTAATTCGACTATTTCATCCGATTTAGTAATTCATTTACGCCGCCCGGCCAGTGGCAGTAGGGTTCCCGATCCGAGTAGCAGGGCTCGCCAGTTGATGGAAAGTAAGCCCAACGTAGTAACGGGCCATTTTAACTTACCAAATTTGTCGGAGGCGTATATAGAGCTCAAGACTAGACGCATTTCAGACGAAAGCGGAAACAAACAAAAAACGCGGGGGTTGTGAAACTGGGAGGAAGTGTTGTTAAAACATGGGGAGACCAACGAGCTTCAGTTAACTATCATAATGAGCGTAAAGCATGAACGCCGCTTTTCCAAACCTTTAATTGTGGTCAAAAAAAATTATAGACTTTTTTTTGTACTTGTAAAGTTCAAAAAGGTAGTCAAGCAGGGATGTAGTAAATGACATCCTATTGAACTTCATACAGATACTTTTCCACTCCGCACTCGAATTATAACATCCACATACTTTGGCACAAGACAAGATAACCTCATGTCTATGCTTTGTTTGAATATATGTTGGCGTGTGCTTTGATGTTCAATAAAGCCCTTTTCCGGTTTATCATGCGCCAGCCGTAGTCCCGTACCGAGTCAAAACCTCCTGCGCCGTCCGTCTTTGTACGGTATTAGATTTTATTATGTAAATGCTCCACCCCACGAAGTCTGCGTTCATTGTCGTTCACGACTCCCACTTCAACTGGATCACGCAGGGAGCGAGGAAATATGGGCAAATTCTCCTTTCCTCCCGTACACTATTGTGCGCTGACTGTTGGCCGGGGGGGAAAGCCAGGGCGGGGACGAGATCCATCTCAACGTGGCCACAAAGACGCCGTCAAAGAAGGCAAAAAGAAAGAAACCATCGCACTCCTCGCCCGACGTCTGTGCACAGAATCTTCGGTTCCGATTTATGTTTGACGGAACGAATTTATCACAATTTAACACGCAGTCGCCCCCGTGCTCGTGTCGGAAGGAGAATCGGGAACAAACAAACGACACAATCTCATTTTTCAATACACTTCCAAAGGGTTCCAAGGTTCATTGAGCAAGCAGATTAAATGAACAACAATCATGCAGTTAGAGTCGTAATCAATCAGCCTAAATATTGTTTATTATTATGCATGAATGCATTATGCAGAAGTAAAATAAAAGAAAATTGATATATAACATACACCTTTGCTGGCAACAAGTTGTATAATTAAAGCTAAATGATGGTTCCAGCAATTGGTGAAATGTTGCTTGGTTAAAAAATTACCTACCTCTATTTCCACTATGTTTTTCGAAGTATTGAAGATGTTTTGTGTGTATTTCAGCTTTTGCTCTTCAAACAACGAGATTTGCAGTACGATTTAAAGCTAGCATATATCGGGCACAAGAAACCGCGCATGTGGTGTCAAACAGATTCAATTTATTTAATTTTCCTTCGGAACAATGACTTTATCTTTCCCCGCTTCACCTACATCCACGGACATTCATTGGTTTGCTTTCTTTGCCGGTTCCTTCTCGCAACCGTGCCGATCTCCAGCAGCTAGCTACCTAGGTCGCCCTGCGCGAAGAAAGCCAAGCGCTAGCCCACGAATCTGTGTGCCACAGAATGCACAAGCGCCATACTTTCCCGCGGGTTGGTGCAACAGAGGACGTACGAACCCGACCATGGTACACGCCCACAGCACTCCCCGGCGAGCACGAAAAGCGCGAGCACGCGCGTGCAATCGAATTGCATAAATTGTGTCACTCAATTTAATTGCTAATGCGCGGGAACCGAAGAGCTCCACCCGTTGCGACGGGCAGAACTTGGAAGTCGCAGATGGAGTGCATGCATTCAATGCACATTCGCCACCCATCGCCTCCCATCCATCCATCTGGTCGCTCTAGCTCGCACACGTCTCCATTTGTTCAATTTGTTTGTTCGTTTGCGCAAAAGAGGGGTTCAGCGCCCCTTCCCGGCCTAGGTCGGGGTCGCATAGCCCTTGGGTGGCCCTTGCCGCCCGCTCCGTTTCTTTCTCTTTCCGCGTAACTATCCATCCTTTTTCACGGCTCAACTTGGGTATGATCGTCTAAGTAAAGATACTATTTTCAAGTTTCTTTCATTTAAGAAACCTTTAACAAGCTCTGCATCTTTTCGAAAATGTACATGAGGTGCGAAATTTCTTCCATATATATTTATTATATTTAGACACAGAATGTTATGGGAAAAATTTACTAATAATAATAATGTTTAAACAACCAGCAAAATCAAGCAAACAAAGTCCAACTAGAAATCAGGAAAAAATGTATTTTAAAATGAACTAATGTTTCTCACTAATGTTCGCTTAAACGTATGTCCAACTTAAGCATCTCTTGGTTTAAAAAATTTCCAATTTTGCATGATCAATTTCAGTGATCTCTTCTCCTGTATTGAAGGGTTAACGGGACCGCACCTCCCAGCTCAGCGGCAGTGCGTCGTCCATGGGCAAGCCCCTTTTCTTTGCCGATCCAGCAGACAGGAGGGGGGGGGGGGGGGGATAGTGGACGAAATTCAATAAAAAATATACGTGCGCAAGCGTAAATACCGCCCTGCGTTCCACCAACCGCCCCAAAACCGGTAACCCATCGACCCACCCGACACAATGGGAAAATGGCCGTGATAATGAAAATTTCGCGCTCGTAAACCAGTCGTCCTCGTTCGTCGTCGCCATGTTCGGACGATCGTATTGCAGAGCCGGTGGAGTCCGGGATGATGGGCGCGCGTGGACCAAAACCTGCACAGCTTCTCCACCTTGCACGCGTCGTGCGGTAGTGTCACGGTCAGTGTCACATCGGCGGACGGCGGATGGACGGACGGACGTGTTGACTAACGCTCCGAGCGATCGGATTGACGTAGTGACTCGCGAACATTCGAGCTGCGAGTGAATGGACGCCCGAGTGAAAGACTGCCCATCGCCCGAGGGGAGTTGGCTGCCGATGGAATGCTTTTTCACACCTTCACCGTGAGTGCGGTGAATGCAATGGATGCACATCTTAGATGCCGCTGGGAAAAGAAGACTGAACTGCCGAACGAAGGTAGACGGCGTTTCAAGGCAAAGCATTAGAAACAAAGGGCGTTGATTGCCGCCATGATATGTATGAAAGCGTTCTCCAATGGTTCGCATAATCAAACAGCATTAATCGTCATTTGTGGAGACATTTTAATGTGCCATTTTTAATGCGCATTGTGCCGGGTAAAACTATGGTTAATTGAAAACAGTCCGTTACGATTCTTTCAGTTCGGTTAGGGTAACTGTACATAGAGAAACAAAATCAATAGGATGAATTGGAGCGGCTAAACAGAAGTATACCCAAACAGCTTAATATTCTGCGTGTTAAAACTAACGTTTGACATCATTTTTCAGTTGATTTCATTCTGTACTTTCCTTTCAACAAACCGTATCATTTTTGCTCGACTACAACTTCCCCGAAGTACTGACAATTTACCGCCAAAACGCAAACACTCCACGAGCACGATCGACGACAACATCAGAAGACGTCAGTTGTGTTTGTTCACCCATTCGACAGGGCTCTCCAAGCGCAGCCATCCCATTACAGGAAACTAATCCACCGTGCCTAATCCCTCCGGTACCGTTAACGAGCGATGGAATATTTGCAGATCACTCCCCTTCGGTGCCCTCGGGTATCCTCCGGTATCCGCAAGTGCTTTCGGCATCGTTCTGACGTGGAGAATCGAGGTTACGGCAACGGGGTTGATTTTCGGGCACCTCCACCGTTTCGAGGTTCAGCGGTTTGGGGCGATGACGGACGACGCGGCTGTTTGCAAAACATCACCTCTAAGTACGTCACGGCCACGGCAAAGGTTCACACCGCACATTGCATGTACTTTCAAACTCCCTGCAGCGATGTCAAATATCTTCCAAAAAAATAAAAGGTAAACGAACAAGACACGACCTGCAGGAAGCATCTTGCAGGAATTTTAAAAGGTACAAGATGACAAACGCATGACCCGAGCAGAGCGAGCGGCAAACGAGAGTCCCCCTGGAGGCTGAGGTCCGGGCAGATCCAGCCACAACAACAAAAACGCTCGTAAAGATAAGTTTGTTGACTAGGAATGCCGCTTTCCGGGCGCAACCAGGAGGATGGTAAAGTTCATGGTTTTTTTTTTGTGTTTCTCTTTTTCCTCAACTTTTTGCGCCATGGCGCATCTTCACGACTCGTGAGACACGCGGCCGAAGAAGCTGAAGTTCATGGGTGAAGCCACCGTGCCCGAAGTCTTAACAGCAAGTGACTTGTGACTAACTTTGTACCGTAGCCTGGAGACTTCCCGTGGCTATGACGCAGGTTTTCCATGTGCCGCAGTGGCATCCACTTCTCTGGCTCTAAATCTCGCAATAAAAGAGCTACGATAAACTCGTGGATGTCCATGGAAGGCGGAAGAATTCCAATTCGGATAGTTTTGGAATTTTCTTTAATGTGAGAAACGGCTAGACGGTACACAGTGAGATATAGCACCAATTACCGACCGTGTACATCTAGCACGATTTAACAGGTCATCCGACACAACTATTTTTAAACGTCTGACACGTTTTGTATATTTAGGTCAAAAGGATAATTCGACACAACTCCACAACGACAAACCGATGGGAGTTCATTATTTCAAATTGACTGTTTTTATACTTGAATCAATAACGGATTTAAATTTTAAATTTACAAAAATAGAGATCACCCCTTCATTATATCTCTCTCAGTATGTCTTTCTCTCTATCTATCATCTGACTGCTCGCAAATCGCGCATATCCGTGTGACCTTGATATTCAGCATCGATTAGCGCGATTATGTTGTGCCGCTTTACGGTTGGCGCGCTACTTGCTTGCAGCACCGTGGGCCGCCACGCTTCTCCCATTCGCATACATGTTTAATTGCTCGACTCCCGAGTGGCCTGCTCTCTGCCATCCCCTTGTCTTCCTTTCTCCTAGTGCACACGATCCCCAATCGATTGATTGCTATCATTTTCTTGGGCAAACAGTAACGTACGGCAAAGCAGCATTTTCATGCCACGCACTTCTTGTCTGCCCACCTTCACGCACGTTGTCCTACCAGTTCGGATGGGGGTTCGATCGACCGGCGAATGCGAACGAGCAAGCGCCTCCATCTAATGCTGCACACAATTACACTCGGACAACGTACAATTACCATACGGCCGACCCCATCGTCGGAGGTTGTGGCTCGCGCTAATAACTGGCGGTCCGTGTTTGCCCAACAACGACGGCGGTACGTTATTTTGAGGTTATTTTGGCGCACCGTGACCCTCGGCCGTGAGCGCGGGATGGAAGTTGTCAGCGAATGTCAGTGAGAAAAGGCCACCTACGCCCGTGGAGACCGAGCGCCAAGGTGTTCCTTCCGAAAAGTGGTCCAAAAGTGCGTCCAATTGGACCAGAATTCAAAGGTGGGGTTTAAAAGTGGTTTGGAGATGACGGTGAAGCGAAGCTTCATTCTTACACATACCGGCACACCATGTAATGTCTGGCCTAACGGTACTATAGTTTTTCGGCATCGCGTGTCCTTGTTCGGTGTGAAACCATTTTTTCTGCAATTTTAGAAGCCAGAGGTCTTTAGGAGGTTCAGCAGCTGGTTGAATGGAGACGTGTCTTAATTTATCATTTAATAAGTTTCACACTAAAAAAATATTATTTTTCCGAAATTGATAAAAAAAATAATGAAATGAACTGCTTTAATGAGACTTGAAAACTTGGAACTGAAGAGATGTTTAAAAGATAGAAAAGCAAACAGCAATGCCTAAAAAAGCAATAAATAAATCCTATCATTTGAAAGCAACCTAAATGAACACTTATTGAGTACAAAATAGAATGTAACCCCTTTCTTTTATCACTATGGAAAACAGAATTGCCCATCAACTGTCATTTGTCCTTTTTCCTTTGATTACTCTTTCTTTCGATTTCGAATCGTCGTAATCCAACACTAATCAACCGCTTGATTGAACAAGTGCTAAGGTTGCGCGTGTCGTAAACATTTCTTCTCACATTACCGAGGTACTTTTACACGATCCCGGGAACCATTTACACGACAATTCCCGATGGTGGCTTATTTTCCCACTTCGTTATTTTTTTTTTTCTATCTCCTCTCAAGGTTGACATGAGAACAGCATGAGCATGCAAAGGCACGGCAAGTACCGTAATGTCCGGACCACCGACTTCGAGCCCGTCCCGGGCATTTTCGAACAGCGTTTACGGAAGATCATGCAGAAACGCATCCACGCTTCCCATCAGTGTCCAGGGAAGGTGCAATCGATAGGGAACGCAACCGAAGCTGATGGCTGTTTTAGGCAAATTGCCGTCCCCTTTCGCCAGCGGCCCGCTATAGCGGTGAAGGGTCCGGCTCACCCGGGAATGTATTACAACAGTTCACACCTTTTCGCACCTTCTGACCCCGAGCCCCGGGCGGTGCTGACAAGTTTTTATTGGAGACGGGAAGACGCTAGCAAATAGCACGATGGATCCTCTCCTCGATGGATGATGACGATCGCGTTGTGTGTGTATGGCGGTGCGTCTCTTGTGATGTTTTCCACGTGTGCTCAAGAATTTGAAGCTATCTTTATCAGAGAACCCACGTTGTCAGATAGTTGTCCTCACGTCGAAACACTCAGCAGCTTCCTCTGCATGCTGAGTCACGCTTGCCCATTGCACTCATTAACTAAATACAACAGTTATCTTTATTTCATTTGAAGCTACAAAAACAAATTAAGGCCAAACTTAAAAACAGGCCGGAAGAAAATCATGTACACTCTTGACCTGAGCGGAGTAACATCCTCAAGTAACTTCTTATCGCACCCTAGTACTCTCGATTGGTACGAGGGCCAAAGTGAAGCACTTAAGCAGTGACTGATGATGCTGGCGCCCGTTGGTTGGTTCCAGGGCTCAGCTGTTTGGAAGGAATCATTCATAAACTGCCTAGCTAGCTTACAGGCAGTTCCATGTTTCCTTTTCTCTCGTTTACCCAGTTTGTGCCATTTGGCAAAGAGGAAAATAGCATTCACCAATGTTACTCGATGTTTTCCCCGCAGGAAAAGATATGGAATAACAAAGAAGAAAACCCTCGAAAACGACCCATTATGTGCCCATTAAGCTCTTCGCTACACGAATGCTAAGGGGGCATACCCACGTTAATCAATTTTAATTGTTATTCAAAAACTTAATTTCAACATTACAAGATCTAACTGCGGGAATAAATAGACGAACGCAACACGCCTGTACACGTGCGCCGGCAAGTGGCGAAACAAACCTCGGAGAACGAAAAGAACACAAAGGGACCTTTGATAGAAAAACGCGGAAAAAAAGAATCTGGCAGAGGACCCAACGGGGTCTAGCAAACCATTCCCGAAATGTACCAGAAAAAAAACATGCGCCTCCAGGGCCCCGAATGACAACGAAAAACTCCGAATAGACGCTCAAATGGGATGATAAGCGTATAAAGCGAATAACGATAGGCTAACGTTATTTTATACTCCACCTTTCAGGCCGGGAATACGGCCAATCCTTCCTTCAGTAGAACACCAAGAACGCACCGAAGGGCAAAAAAATGAACGAAACATTTACGATCGCCCACAAATAGACACACAGGCATGAAAATGATGATAATAAAATGAAAACCAGGGGAGGATGGTGATGAACAAAACCCCTTCTAAACAGTCCGCCTAGAGGTGACGCCCGGTAGGAAGGGAATCCGCGGGAAACCAAAACCAGCTTTCGAGCAACCAACGCCTTGGGGATGTGTCGAAGTTGTCGGATCGGTTTTTGAAGTGCTGTGAAGCATCCACGACGGGCTGGATTAACATGCAGGATCGTTAGGAACGTTCCAAACGCCGTTACCGACTCCCGAAGACGTAGTGGTCCCCCCTCGCGGTTGGCGAGACTCCCAGCGAACGTTTTGGTCAACCGAGCGGACGCCGATATCTGACGCTGCTGCACCGAGAAAAGCGTGTGGTGTGGTAGAAGACTGGGTGGAGTATACCGAAGTACCTCCGGCTGGGACAGGGCGTCGTATAGACAACAATAAATCTGGACGAGCCTGGAGTCCGGCATCCCAACGAACGTGGAATTGCTGCCCTTCGTTGAAAACAAAAACTTGCCCATGCGCTAGTCCTGCGCAGAGAAAAGGGAAAGAGCATGCAATAAGGGAGGCATAGAAAGAGACGAAATCACTTCACGGGAGTGGTCACGGCCACGGCCGCAACGTGCCCACGACCCAGAGCTCCCAGAGTGCGCGGTCTCCAACTGCTCATGATATTTCTGGGGTCTCCCTCGGTTCCATGGCATCTCCCTCTCTCTCTCTCTCTCCCTCTTTTTTTCTCGCTCACACTTCTCTCGGGTCTGTCTGGCAACCAGTTTGTAGCTCGTAACACTCTGTCCGGCGCTGCCATACCGGGCCGCGCACAATCCGCTGTTTGGCCGACCGTGCGCGTTGGGGAAAAGTGTGCCGTAACCTAAATTTCTTCTTTCCTTCATTTCTCTTTCGATCCACCGTTTGCGGCGCAGTCCACCCGTGGTGCCACTCTCCCCCCTCAACCGCGTTTTATGGCGCAGGTATAAGCGAATGCAGTCAATGATGCCTACCTTGGTTCGACCGTCTCACGGAGGTCTGGGTCTAGGCCATGGCGTCGTTGTAATGTACCCGCGTACGATAACTTCCAGCAGCTAGCTCCAGTGTGTAGAGTCTGTGAACCTTTAGCGGATGCAAACCACCACCGGGAGCGGGAGCATTGTACAGTAGTATAGCGGACCACTTCTAACCCGAGATGTCGGGCAGCTCTGATATACTAGCCATACTGGCTACAGCCTCTGTGGGCTGTCGACTACACTCGGGATGCATGTTTCTTTTTTATGATGTGCTGGCGCTTTTTGTCCACGTATCAGGGAACTAACATCCTCTATCACCAGCATCTCCAGTTGCCAGTATATTCTTCCCGTCACTCGACTCCAGCGCACTAGATCTGACGAATTCGGGAGTAGGCCAGGAGTTACCAAACGCCGAGCCGCCAACTGCCTACAACGGCTCGTATCTCTTTGAAGGCGAGCCAATGACGCATGTTATCGTCGTGAGGAAATTTTATCTGCGGAAGAGCGACGCAAGCGCTATAATTCGTTTTAACCTTAACGACTTCCACCGCTCGTCCGCGAATCTGAACGAGCGAACTTCTAGAACTCGCCCGATCGGACGGTCGGCCTGTAGATTGCTGGCCCTTTTTTGGGGAGTCTGCACGCTCGGTTGGACCCACGGGAAGATCGTTTCGGTGATGTTTTTTTCGGGAGGCTGTCCAAAAAAGGGATTGAATAGGATGCCCCTGGTACGTCCAGCGACCAGCCACTTGCGGTTCCCCTCAGGGTTTGGTAGGGTGTGATTTGAAAAATGACTCTTCATGATGGTCTCCCGGCGAACTAGCCACCAGACGCCCCCTCCCCGTCGGAACATCCGAACGCGTGTGGTATCGTGGATCGTATCTCCTGTCCTCTCTCGCCATCGTTCGTGGGCTGTTGGACCATTGTAGAATCTGTCAAGCCCCAATCTGTTTCGGGCCTGTCGTCCGCAATAACGATAATGAAATATTGCCCCGAAACACTGGGCGGTGCAAGCTACGTGTGCCTCGGAGTGAGCGGCGTTTCGGAATCGCCTTGGCCTCGCGCGTTCCGTTCCCGACACAAACGCCGCGTCACAACATGGCGCGCCCTCGGGCTTCACCGAAACCACTGTAATCTCGTTCTCGGTTCCTGACGGTTCCACCAGGGCAACAGTCGACCAGACCTCACATTAGGGACATTCCATACAGAGCTGAGAGAAGCATGATGCCTTGTTGGTGGAACCATCAACCGATCAACAGCGCCGATCACCGAAATTCGGCTGGCAGCTTATCATTAGTTCTAAGGCCAACCGGTCCAACCATTCGCGCACGGAAGTGGGTCAGGCCCGTCCAAACACGACCAAACAACACAACCCAAAACTCTCCAACCGCCGAAAACCCTTTGGACACCGGACTTCGGAAATTCGGGGGGACGGATTCGGGGGATCTTCTGACCTAAGCGACTACACTCTGTCAGCCGAAATAGATCGATCGAGTTCTTTGTGCGTTGTGACAGTTTATTAACACCAGCACGATTGGCACCTTCCGAACGCGCCAAGGAAGGTCTGGACGTAGATTCCTGTCAAACGACGCCGTCAGATGCTATCACCAGTCATACATCATCGGATGGGTGATGCTTCACACCTTCCCCTTCCTGAGAAGCCCTGCCAAGGTGCTAGAGCTGGTGCTTCCATTTTCAATGCATGGAAATATCCATTTCTTCCATTTGCTCATCATCAATACCTAAACAGAACTACTTCAGTATTCATTTAATCCTTATTAACCGTCATATTTTGAGAAGAAACGTGTCAAAAAGTGGAGACGTTTGTTAAATAAATTTAGATTACGACTATCATATTCTTTTACATGTATTGGTACGAAACATAAACGAGGTCAAGCATTTATTGACTGCTTGAAATTAGCTGAAATCTTTATTAAAATACATTTCCACTTCCTTCTGTTCAATCTTGCCGCTCGATTTGTTCCCATTATCTCAATAGGACTTAAAAATTTGAGTGGTTCAAATTTCCCAGTGAAATCCCTTGTAATCACTAATAATTTGATTGCACGAAATTGACTCAAAGTGATATGCAAAAAACTTAAAGAAAATAAAATTGAAAATTGCTTTGCATACATTGCATTGGAGGTCAAGTAGAGCAAACCGTTGAATGTTTATCGTTCGCAAGATAAAAGGCCTGCAAGCAGATCCAGCGGCAATTTTCGTATGAAATAGTAGTACTCGAGAGTCAAGTCGGGCAGTAAGCATTTAGCTCAGCGCACTCCAATGTATGTATAAATTCAACGACAGCTTGGCATGTTGATCGCAATCACATTGGAACACTAATCGACTAATTGCAATCATGCATGATGAAGTAAGATTGATCTGTAAGAGCGCAAAAATCTGCAATCTGCAACTGTGCACGAACGTAACTGTCCGCGGTTACAGATGGTTCATTTATGCTTTTACGCCCCATTCAATTCGGATGGAAATTATTTTCAGGGGGAAGAAAAAAAAATATCTGAAGAACGACTTGTGAATGATGAAGGATTGGTGAGCAAAACACCTAGAGCGAGTAATCTTACCCTGCGGTGGTCAAGTTCCGGCAATACATCCTGATTTCATCCGTAGGCACACTTTTCTACCCTTCCCACTCATTCGCGATTTTTCTTTCTCTAGTAGACACCAAACCGCAACACAATTCGTGGTGAGGCCTTAAAAATGTTTTATACTCGCTTAAAGTTTGAAGAGGTAGCGAGCGAGAGAGATGTTGTAAAGATCGTTGCTTCGGATGAGGCCAGCAACACCACAAATGCGTACGGAGAAAGCATTAGCTATTGATCTTTTCCCCCCCGAGACCGACTCGAGAGCGCGCAATCGCAATTGACAGTGAACCGTGCGAAGGAGCTCCACGAGTAGGAAGTGGCCAATTGAAGGTTTTTTCGAAGGAAGGAAAAGCTTCACAGAGCTTCGTTTTTATCCTATGCTGTAGGGTGTTAGATAGAGAGATAGAGAGAATGACAGAGTCAGTACCCACACGCGTACGGTACGCGTTCATGCGCAACTAGTGCATCGATCGCAAATCGTTTTTATCGCTTTCTTCTTCCCCGGCCGGCTTGAAAATTGCTTATTTGGGACTCGACAAATCGGGGTCTCGCTTATCGGTTTCGCCCGACTGTGCCGGACTCTTCTCCACTCTCCACTTCAATCGCAACGTACGTGGGTTTCCTCCTCCTCGAGAATGCCCCGATAATTTAACCTCAATCAAATCGATCGCTCGACCGATCGAAGACGACCCCAGGTCCGTGTGCGCATTGCCAACTTTTCATGCCCGCTCGCAACGCACAACGCCAGGCGAACACGATGATGATGGAGACGAACCTGCCAGGTGGCGTTTTAAGGATAAAGTCTTTTTGCTTCTTTTTATTTGTTTTCGTTTGCCGTTGGCCGTTTCCCCCATTTGGCGGCACGATTGGCTCTGAGGTGCCGGCAATTTCAACTTGGTGGCGCCTCGGGCCATGATTTAAGAGATTCGTGTGCCGACAGAGAGAGAGAGAGAGAGAGAGAGAGAGAGAGAGAGAGAGAGAGAGAGAGATCGGATAGAATCAATACGAGACAAAATATATGTGCGTGGTTTCAATTTATGGCTAAATTGATTGAATTGGTCGTCATTATGGGTTGTGATTGGGCGAGATTGTTGATGGGCTCGCATTCGAGAAAGACCTACAAAAAAGTAATAAAACATACTTAGGACACTTAATTTTCAATGGTGCTCCATCATCGTTACAACGCGATTCGTAACACGGTTTACTCTTTTTTGTGAAAAACTAAAATTTTAAATATTTAATCTATATTTTGTAAATCCCAAACTATCGAAACCACTAGATTCAATCATATATTATTATAGGTACATAAGATTTTCGCTTTACAGCTTCTGTACAAAAGAAAGACTTCAATGAAAGAAAAGAGAGGAACGCTAGATTATTGAAAAAATTGAAATAATGTTTATGCATCGTTCCTACCATCGTTCTTAACTTGAAAAACTTAGACCGACAGAGCTTAGTTAACGCTTTTTTCTGTGCTCTAAAATTGTCCTTATGCTTGGAAAATTCCAGAATTTTGACAAACTATTACTCGAACATCTCCATGAATCATTCAGATCGCTTAGAATATTGCAGAATACATTGGTGGTCGTTGTGTGGAATCAAACCACATTTTCTGCACTCCTCCTACCCTTCATCTTACCAGAAATACCCGTTTTTATCAACCGGCAATTGTCAAACAAGCACCGCCGCAGAACAAACTGCGACGAGGAGCTAGCGTACAACGGCGATGTTAATGTACGGCCAGGAATGTTACAATTTTCCAATGGCAACGATTTATTACCCATCCGGATGGCGCTCCGGACGGCGCAAATGTCGTAGGACGGCACACGGAACCATTGTTAGCTGTCGGTTTTCTGGAACATGTGTAACCAATCGGTCCTTGGGCCTGTCGAGAACCCACTCCACGCCGTACGGATGGTGACTTCGATTCGATTCTGCTGTCGTTGCGCAAATCCGTAATTTAGCCTCGTCGCGACCCACCGGACGACAATATCCACGCTCGGCGACGACATTAACATCATTGTAAGCTAGCATTCGTGGTTCTTTTTCCGCCCGGTGGTCGCTCCTCGTGCTCCGATCGTCTCATCCTGACCGTCGCCATCGTTTGTCGATAATGAGAAGAAAAGTTGCTCGACACGTGTGTGGTTCTTGATATGCGATTCTGCAGAACTGGTGGCGAGAAAGAAGAGGTGAAGAGGTGTGATATGTGAGACAGCAAACTGCTCGCAGACAGAAATAGGCTAATACGTTGACTTGGCTTGGAGTGGGGAGCCATAAGATGATGAAAGAATGGCAAGCTGATCCGAGCGCAATCTGCGGCGTTAACGGGTGTTCCATTTAGATCAGTTTTTTTTTTAAAAAGGAGTGCCAACATCGAATCAGTGTAACATGAGCATGTAACTACAGAAGCGGTCTTCTTCCTGACAAATACAATTTGAAGCATTTTTTGCATGCTGCAACATTTCAGCTATTTCAAAGTGATCAGGATTGGCAGCAAAGCTTTGAAATTTGTGAATTTTTTATTTCACTGACAGCAAAAACGCACAAGTTTCATTCATAAAACTTTTCTACTCATTATTCATCATCCTGGTTGACTGTTCGAAGCAATAAAAACTCCCATCTTACAAACAATTGCAACTAATCAGCACGCGTAGCGGTCCTGACACTGGCGTGGTGCTGCTTTTGCAGGCATATACAGTTCAATCTGGCTTCCATCTCGCTATAACGGGCCATTCAAATCTGAATAAAAACAGATTGTAATTTCGGCAAACGTTTTTGGCTAGGGGTTTGCGCTTTTCTAATTAATAATGCACGACAACTTATACATCGGCGTTCGTTCCGCACGTTCGCTAACTCAAAGCAGCCACACGGTTGAGGGAAAGATGATCCGTCCGTTCGTTTGGGTCATTAGTCATTCTTCAATCAGCCTCTGATTAGGCAGCCCCGGCACGGGTCGATCGGTTGTGCGGAATCTCACCGAGCTTCGGTGAAAGATAAATCAAAAAAGAAATAACGCAGAAGAAGAAAAAAGCATGGAAGAAGAAAAGTGGAAATCCGCACAGTATCTTTGACGTGCCACGGTGCCGATAATAATTTGTTAGAAAAATAGGAAGATTTATTTTCCCATTTAGTGTCTGATGCACAATATGTTTTGTTTGTGTGAAGATGGAATTGTAGCTTCTACCAAACCATTTCCGACGATTTTCCTAAAATTTGCTTGCCATCGGTCCTGTTATTATCTTTAAAGGATAGTACTTGTGAAATAAATAATTAATTCTGTAAACGTCAATTTGAAAGGTGTCGACATCCATGTCCTTTGTTTGGATTTTTCTCCAACGAATAAGCTGGCGCAATTATCTATGTGTCGTGACCATTTAACTCGTTACGCTAACGTGATTGTTGTGGCCATAATTCACACGCGACACCTCGGCCAACCGAAGTGAAAAATTATGACAGCGTACAGGAAAACCCACCCTCGCGGGAAGCGTAACATGCACATCGGATTTGCTCGAACACACTTCGAAAAAAAGAAAAAAAGAAACAGACACAAACTGAACCAACAAAAATCCACCGGATCGAGCGAGCGGCGTTGGCTCAACGCATCCGTTTCTCGTTCGGCCTTCGTCGGAGGATGTTGCCACAGCCGGTCGCCCTTCAGCGTTTTCCACCTGCACCGCCGCCCGGCCCGGGGCGGGATGCACCGAGCGGGTGGAAAAGGTTATTCACCGGGCCAAGGTCAATAGACTAACGTGTCGATATGTAGTTCCAACCAATCGATGCGCGCCTTAGATCGATGCGTCTGCTGGCCGAGCGCTCGTTCCCCCTTTCGTTCGCCGTGTTCGTCTTTATTCTCTTACACGATTGAAGTCTCCTGCCTTCGGCACCATCCTGGGCGAGGCTCCATGCAGCGAGCGAAGGATGGGTTCAAGACGAACGATACCAAATAGAGCCTAATCACTCTAATTCCGAAATCCTGTTTCTGTGCCCAGCGAAGGCAAGAAAAAAAGAGAAGGGATTACTTTTGATATGCGCCCCTACTCGGCAAAGAACTAACATTTTACTGGGGCTGGTTGTCAGAAGGAATCGGAACTCAGCGCCGAGGTGTAATTATGACATTGAGTTTTTCGACAAATAAGTTCTGAATGGTCATTCATTCAACCTGAGATTTCAACTGTGATGAAAATCATCACTCGTAGGGATTAAATAAGAAAAACCAATTTTATACCTTTAACTTCTCTACAAAAATAACCTAACTTTAGTTTCACATTTTCTCATCTCGAAGGATGTTGGCGTAAAATAGGAATTTAATCCAACCGGGCTACAACCGATTGGTTTAATTTATGGCACCGAATATCGAACATTCAAGCTCCACCGGCAATCGAACAAGTATCGGTACATCATAAGCTTTAATGTTCGGCAGTATAATCCGAATATATCCCGGCCCTTTAAAAGGGACCCTTTAAAGCAACGTCGTAAATTCCTGTTTCTTTTTTTTTACTGCCGAATCCTATCAAACCCGAAAACCTGTCCCAATCCGGACGTCCCAGGTTGAACCCCGGAAGGGGCCATCCTCGGAGTGGTCAGTGCTATCATTAGCGGGCCCGCTGGTATGTGGTCGTGAGCCTGCGGCTGCTCACACGGCGCAGGATCGCACAGTTCGAAAGGAAGCTGTGAAGCAACCACCCCGACGAAGTAGAAATAGGAGGAAAGAAAAATTAGGAGAGAAAAAAACCATAATAACCACCGTGATCTAATCTCCTCCAACGAGAACGCCCCTTCGCTGCTCCATTCCTACGCAAGCAGGCAGAGTTTGGCGTGTATGCGTGTTTGTGTAGTATCCCTCGGACGATCGCCGATGTTTATCAAGGAGTCAATGTACCTTGTGCGCTTCCCTACTGACCAAGTTCCGTGACCTTTGACGGGCCGCAGCCGGGCTCGATTTGTTGCTAGTTTGTTTTGTTCTCGTTTCTCGCACGTTCTGTCCATCCGCAGCATCCCTGAGTGTTGAAGAGCGAAGAAAAAAAAATGAATAGAAGTGAACCAAAACAAAACGTGGAAACACCAAACCTTGGTCAGTTTTTCTGCCGTGATTTGGGTCTGTAAGGATCGTGCCGTGTGTGTGCGATCGAAAGAAAACATGCTCACCAGCAAGCATAAATTCTCTTAATACAGCATTCGTACGCAATCAAACGACTTAAATGCCAGGCGATGAAGAAAAAAAGTGACGAACCCCTGAGAATGGGTTTTTTTTTTACTGTCAGTCGCGGCAGTATTCAGGATGTTTCCAGAACAACGCTAGACATCGAAGCAAGCAAGCAACTAGTGGCACAGCAGTAATGTTGAATATGATTCCGCTGCAAAAATAGTTGGAATGGGCTGGAGAGTGTGTGTTTTGTTTTAAAGGAGTGTTAAACTACATTCACGTTTATGGTGGTTCTGATTTTGATTTACTGAATTGTGAGATTTAACAAGCACACTAACTTTGTTTATGATTGAATTTCTTTTTATTAATCATATTTTCAATACCCTCAACCTCGTCCGCGGTAAAATATGAAACTGTCAGTTTTATTGAACAACGATCGACGCGTTCATCCGTTCAAGTCCAAGGCCAGGTACCCAGAATTCCCTACCTTTTCCGAGGTGCAAACAATGCGGAAGGGAAACGAATGAAAAAATCGTAATAATAATAAACCGCGGCGGGCCGCCCCAAGGGCCGCGTTGCCATGGGAGCGCAACGCACACGATTCACCTATTAACACATTGCCCTAAAGGATCGGGAGGTCGGCAGTCGCTTTTTCGGCCGTTCCGTGCCATTCGATCATTCGCCTCGATCCGTAGGCCAGTCGGCGTCCTTTTCTGAGGTCTTTTTTTTTTGTTCCTATGGTCCAAAATCGTGTCGAAGGAAGGGTCGTCCAGTTCGCTTCGGTCCAGTCAGCACGGTTCAGGCTACCCCCTGCACACACCATGCAACCCAAGCTCGTTCGCTCGCTTCGGATCCCCCAAAATGTTCGATGCCCCATGCGGATGGACAAATTGAACGCATCCCCCTGGTGGCTGGGCCAGCGTCGTCCTCTTCCCCAACCGACATGAGCCACGTTCGGAGCGATACAACGTTGGGCGAATTAACTAAATTGATGATCCATCCGTTCGGCCACGGTGAGGGGCAGGGTGATTATGATGGCGACGGCGTGGAACTCCGACGAATCGGAAAGGACAACGATGGGCGACGGCCGAAGCAGTTTGGAGACACAATAATGGCGTTCGATTGCGGGAGGGGGAAAGATGGTAAATCTCCAACCGAACGCTGGAACCGAAGCTGAAGGAAGAAAAAACTGCACCTACAAGAGGTCAAACCGTGGAGCGAACAAGATGTAAGTGAAGGACAGGAGGATGAAAACGGGAGAGTAAAAATAAAGGCCACAAAAAAGCTGGAAGGGTGCATGAGTGAATCCCGGCTACCGGAGAAGGTAGAATCGGTGTGAGCCTAACAACCTGGCGAGATAAGGAATTTATTACATCGACATATTTCGGTGGAACATTCTCAGGATGTTGAACTCATCTGCCTTTCTGGATGCTCGCAATGATTTGTAGATTTTCCATACATTGTACCGAACAATGCACCCACCGACAGACATGGCACGACCGCACAAACCATTGTGAAATATCTATATTTCATAACAGAACATACTTTTTCTATACCTATACAGCCACTTAATGTGAAGTTAATCATTGAAAATTGAATGCCATTGACGAGAGTCATAAGTAGGTACTACGAAAAGAGTTCGTAGAGTTCGTAGATTATAATGGGTGGGCTGATTTGTTCAAATCCTCGGCAGAATATTACCATACTTAAATCCAGAGCAGGTGAATCTACTTACACAGTTTAGTCGGTCTCACATTAACGGTCCAGCTCGCGTGTTGAGTATGCTATCCGAAGAAACGGGAGGGCCTTCGCACGGACTGTCAATTATTGTCCGAAGCTGCCAATGTCAAAGCAAAAAAGAGCTCTTCAGGTGCGGCCTAACGGTACCCCGTCGACAAGTTCTATCATCTAATCCGCTTATGACGTTTCTATTTCGGCCACCTCCCCGAAGTAAAGGAGGAAAGCAAATGCCACACAGCAACAATAAAAAAACACCCCTTCAAGTTACATGTCATGCCGGCATGCGTTGCACGTTTGCGGTTTGCACGCAAATTTGGCCCAATTTCGTGCCACTGCTTCCACCATGCAAGACGCCCGGTTGTTCTTTGTTCTTGTTTTACCTGTTTCTCGCTCTCTTTTGCGCTATCTCGCTCTGCAATTGCTTTGCTGACCGCAATTTTTCCGATACGTCAAAAAGATCATCATCTCGATCGCTCGATCACTCGATTGACAGGTTGACAGCTGAACTTGAGCCCCGGAGAGTGACGACTGCTTTGGTTTTTTCGTTTGTTTGCCGTTTTTTGCCGCTGTGTTTTGCTATCTTTTGACAGTGCTCTTCAATTTTCGTCCACCGCACGTTAAGAAAGGCGATTTCTCATAATCGATAATCACAATTGTTTTTTTTTTTTAATAAAATGCAGAGATGTTTCATCTATTCTACTGATTTCAAACTCATACTTTGGAACAGACTTCAAATTTGGCAACACGTAGTCAAGATTGTAGCAACAAGTTGTCGAACCTGTAAAATCACGGTGTCCAAAATATATCCAATCCGATTGGACGAGTTCAAATCAATTATCATCCGCTTCGATCGGCGACTCATTCGGGTGTGTTTGGCCCTTCGGCTATACCGTCTCCCGACTCTTTGGCGGCAAAGGAATGGCCAAGAACCGGAGGGACGGCATGGCATGGCGACAACTAAACCTCGCGCAAATATGGGTCACTCGGGAACCTTTCCGCCGCCTTCCCGTACGCGAGCCCGCGAGCCGGCCAGATTGACGGCACCCTTTTATTCTTCCACCCAATCCATTTTGCCCGTACCTTTGATTATCCTCCTCCTTTTACACGCCTGCTGCTCCTGCTGCTGCTGCTACACACCGCTCGGTCGTTTCGCATGTTCTACCCACCATTTACGCACAATTCCCTTAGCCCCGCATGGAAAGCCCCACCCTGAGGCAGAAAATTCCAACCACCACGGATCGGGATGCGTCTTTTCGGCACGCACGGTACGACGCGGTATAAACGACTTGTTTTAACGACTTGTTCGCTTTCGGGGCCTTTTTGGAAATTTCGTTCCAACGCTGCATATCGACAGAACCAGTTTACCGAGGATGGTTGGAGATTGGAATTTTGAACCGCCATCGATGGCAGGTGAATTAGTGGCAGGTTGATCGCTTGTGGAGAGCAGATCGAAGCGGTATAGTTTGTTACCCAGTATTACCTGGGTTGCTAAAATATAGAGGTGGAGTAGTTTTAGTGAATAATGTTCTTCTACTGAAAATAGTTGCTGTAGAATATAACTTTTGAAAAAACGGTTGGATGACAAACTTTCTACGTTACGCACTGTAGAAACTTCTGGAAAAGCAACCAGATTGATTCTGCAAGTATGTTGTACTCGCGACACACTTGTTCATTGTCAACGAGCCAGCTTTTCAATCCTCTTTTGAGCTGGCTCGTTGACACTGATGAAATTGAGACCAGTGGGGTGACGATAGAAATGATGTTAGATTCTTTTCTGTTTGTGTTTTTTCGTCGCATACGGGATCAGCACGAACATATAGACAATCAAACAGAACTATTAAAAATCTTCACCTTCACTTTGCGCTCGCGGCTGACTTTCATAATTTATCATCCCGCAATTCCCTCACCCGATAGCGTGCGGTTTTTCCTGTCTCCAACGAAATGCCCCTTTCATCCCTCGGTCCCGTTATGAAACCCACACGACAGCGCTATCATGCACGCGGTTTGTTTGGTAAATTTTTTGGAGATTGAAATTATCATGACGCCCAAAGCGATCTCCCACCAGAGTACGCTAGTTCTAATTTGATCCGGTTTGATTATAAGTCACTTGCTTTGCGGTTTGCTTGCGTGAGAAGTCGGTAGGAAATACTTACATGAGATAAATGTAAAGCAAGAGAAAGATTAAATAAAAAGAGGAAAACAACTGAGAGGTTTATTTGATCGCAGCGAATATGTATCCATTATTTCAACTTTAAATGAAAACAAAAATTACAGGCTTTAACTAATAAAATGTACTGTAATAAATCTAATTTCACAAACAAGCGTCATACAATCACCAGCAGACGCGTTCCATTAGCATTCGTTTTCAATGGTTGACCTACAAAGGAAGTCCAGCATTCTGCGCTGTTTGCGGAACTGGTCAACCAGAAGTGCTTTGACATGACTAAACTTCTAACATGATTGTTCAAGATTCGATTTTCAAACAACCGACCACACACACACCCACATACATCTTTCACTTCCCTGGGATCAAAAGTGAACCTGCCAACAATAAAAGTGCTAACTCTCTTTTAACCACCGTCGGCCATAAATCACCGAAGGAAGGAGGAGTAGGAAATCTCAGAAATTTTGGGACGCGTTAAAATACCACCTCAAGCCGCGGGATTCCTCGTAACGCTTAGCAGAAGAAAACGATGGGGGCCAGCCCCGTGGTCACTCCCTACACTACCGTTGACCCATTTTTGTGCCAACATACTGCACCCTGGATCTGAAAATTTGTTTCGCAACTAAGCGCTTCCTGAGGGGGAATATTAAACGGAAGAATAAACCGCCATTCTTTCGCAGACGCAATGTCCGCGATGTCTTCAAGGCCCCATTTGACGCACAAAACCCAACGCCAAAAAAGGGGAAAGTAAAATTTTACCACGGAGAGTTGATAATTCGTTATTGACGTAATAGTACAGGTGAACTCAAATGCGATCTTATGAAATGATAAACCTTAAGCAACTGAACAGCAAGCGTGGCTCGTGTTAAAGAATATTTCATTAGTTCTGATAGAGGTGTTTGGTTCAATGTTTCAAAATGTGTTTTAGAATGTGATATATTCAATTCATCTTTCCGAAGATACCTTCAATGACAGTACTAAGCAATCCTATTCTTTGGTGAAATTTAGTCTTTCACACTTTTCATAACGTTCCTTAAATATAAATGTTTCCTCGTGAGAGGATCCGATTTTGATAGCCAAGACCCCACCCGTATCCCCAAATTGTTAATCATAGTCCTCAAGTTGTGTACTTCCACCAAGCTGTTCTCCACCATGAACATGAGTGCTCACTCCCATGAGTGCTTTTGCAGCTTCTTATGGACCTTTCTTCCATCTTTTCTTAGCGTCTTATCCCCCGAGCTCCTACCCGGTCCATCTCCAGCCAACTTGGAGATAGTTTTGCGATCTCGCTCGCTCTCCCTATGAGCATGTTTCAACTCGTTCCACGTTGCTGCGCCATGTCGGAAAAAGTTGGTCACGAAATCGCAAGTGACCCACTTCGCTCGCGCATGCGAGCTGGTGGCCCGCGCCGTCCGGATTCCGTCCGCAGCATGCTCATCGGCACTGGGGGGAGATGGTCGACGCAGACGCACAGGCAGGCGGAAAAACATGCGGGCCATCGTGCGGCGGGACAAGTGCGCACGGACGGGCGCAACAGCGAGCGAGCGAACGCGGCGGCCGGGAAACGGTGGAAAACCGGAGACAACTAGCATGCATCTTTTTTCATCCGCTGCCCGGATGCGGACGACGCTGGCTGGAGGGTTCCAGTGTGCCGGTGGCTTCATTTCCATATGTTTTCCAGCACCCCGAGTGCATCTCGATGCAGCGGTGCAGCGTCACAGCAGACTGGCAAACAGTCGGCTGCTGTAGCCTGCATACATTGTCCCCACGCTCGTGTTACAAACCGGAAGAAATTTAATCAAAACCAGTTTACGGGAAGTACTCAGCGTCATCTATTGGAGACGATAAAAGATAAAAATTCGACTATAGCGAAAAATGTCTCCAGCGATAAACCTAGACAACAATGTTTTACAACAACCCACAAATTTCATCATTGTTGCTTGTCTATATCTTTAACAGCTCACTTTACACCATAAACATACAAAACCTTGTTTTTCTTTCCTTCAAGGAAAATATACGATTCGACCGACAGACAAACAACACATAACTGCCAACGGGGATTCCACAGATTGCGAACATTTTTCTGCTTGTAGCTACAACCGTCATATTTACATCCGATTTATCAACCCCTGAGGCAGTCTGCCACCATCCCAACCTCACATGTGTTTCCCTGGGGCTCTGCGTCGTTGAGCCCCCCGGGTTCCTAGTTGGACCCATTTTTCCACTCCAATTGTTGCGCGGCAGTTGTGCCGCACAAAATGTATGTACTGCACCTGATCCATGCGCTGTATATGCCACCAGCAACCACAATGGAAAAAGGAATGTAAAAAAGATGCTTAGATAGCAGTTAGCACCTCAAGGGTTCGTGACAGTCTTGAAAACGGAAACTACAGTACATTAATCGCCGCCTTTTCACCCGACCTGGCACCATCCGACTATCGTATGTGTATAGCAAATTTTCCGGGAACGTAGAAACATGTTGTTGTGGACTCTGGAGAGGATGTTATTTAATTAATTTAGAAAAACCCTTATTTTCCATGATAAAGAGTGCTTTATTAAAAACAAATCATAAAACTAGGCGGAAAATTACTACGAACTTTATTGTACTCCCAATCGTAAGCGCCTAAAGGTAGGCAACAAACAGTGCACTCATAAATACCGTTGGTCGCTTCAATTCAGCTGAGGAATTTTGAAAATGTCATACATTTTTTTCAGGTTTAATTTAAATACTCTTAAAGCGGGAACCATTTCAGTTACTTGTTCAGATTTACAAAACAAGTGAAATTTATTATAAACTGATGACAAATAGTTTCACCGGAGTTTGTATCATTCACGAACCTTAATGACAAAATAGAAAAAAATATGGTATAAGGTTAAGCCTATCAGTTAATCTTTCAGACAATCGACATACATTTTATTACCAAACTGTGTCATAAACATAAAACACATAAAAAGCTTATTACAAATTTGGACTGCAGTTTTACTTATCTATAAGCACGAATGATGTTCAGCTCATTAAAGCGAGTTTATGGATGATCTTAATGCAGATGTGCGTGCGTGTTTTTAAATAATTTCTATTCCATTAAGGACGTTTACAAACGAAACTATGCGTTGACTATATCGCTACAAACGTGTACAAAAAATATGCCATAAAAAACTCCTTATGTACCCGTTTGATCCAAGGCCACCAATCGGAAGCTGGAAGCGCACAATTCTAAACTAATAACGCCGATCACGAATAGTACCGCCGTACCTCGTCCAGCAACCGGTCGATGGAGCCTTCATCGATCGCAATGAAGCGCTTCGAGTTGCGGCTGAAGAAGTAGATATCTCCGGTGTAGATATCAAACCAGAGCGCGTGGATGTGCAGATCGTGCGACTCGAGCCGGCGCTTCAGAAACCCGTACGAGGCAATGTTCTCGATCTGCTGCAGCGTATTCACCTGCGACAGTTTATCCTCGAGCGCGAAGTTGTTCTCCGGGTCGATGTACGCGACGAACTTGCGCAGGGGCGTCTCGGAGGAGAAGATCAGCGGCTTGTCCAGCCCGATCTGCTTCAGGTTCTGAAACTTGTTAAGACTGGTGTTGGCGTGTTCGCAGAGCCAGGCTCGCAGCGGCGAGATTCGACGATTATCCTGGAAGCCGACGAAAGTCCATGTAACACTTACGCATAACGGAAACATCCCGCGCCCATCGGACCTACCAGCGACGAAAACTCGGGATCCTTCAGCTGATACAGCAGATTCATAGCCTTACAGTCGCTGTGGCCACAGACGATAATGTGCTTGATGTTGTTCACTACGCAACCCAGCTCGAGTGCTGCCGGCTCACAGCTGAAGTACTCGTCCTGGAAGTGTTCCGCGTGTGGCACCAGATTGCCCGCGTTTCGGACCACAAACATGTCTCCGACGTGCGTTTCCGTGAACCGGGTCGGTATCATCCGACTGTCCATGCAGGTGAAGAAGACTGCTTTAGGCTGCAAGGTGGTTGGAGTAACGGTCAAGTCAAACCAAGCTTGGGAGGGTCACAAAAAGATCCTACCTGCGGATTATCGCGAACTTTCCGGAACTCCTGCACCATCTGCTCCCGGGTCGTGTGCCGGTAGCGCATCACTCCTCTTAGTATTCGCTCCATGACGTGCCGCAGTAAGATGTGCCACCTTTTTTTTTTCCTTTGTGTATGTGTACACGATCGGCCGATAGGACACGGATGATCGCGGATGTTCTGGAGCGAAACTGCCCTTGGAAACACTTTGACGGTACACAGAGAAGCTCACCGGGGTCACCGTGCACCGGGCATCGTAGGTTTAACTTGTTAGCAACAATTACCTTCGGCAACAATCAAAAGTAAACCTAAACATTACATTTACACATTAACACTACCCAATTGCTATAAGCGGTCCGTCGCGCTTAAGGCAACATGATGTTTGAGCGTATTTTCACTCCCAGCCCTAGGTTGGTGACTTCACCGTTGATTAATTAATTCCGAACTAAGCACGAAAATATATAGAGATCGTAAACACCGCCACCGACACTAAGACGACGCAAGCCAGACCGCTCCAAATGACGCCACCAACTCACGAACACCACGGTCCCCCAGTGCTCCACCGGAACACCAACACCAACCAATGGTCCCCTCGCGGATTTCAGCGGACGATGGGGTACACATTGCGTCACGGCACACGGCGCTAGTGTGAGGAGATCGGTGGAGTTGTAAACAAACGCCACGACGCGACACGCTGGTACGCATGGTGTGCACACGCACACTGTCTCCCGCACGTGGTCCGGTGGAGCCGCCAAGACGTTCGGAAGCGAACGGAATTCGCTGCTATAATCTCTGCCTCTCCAACGCCCTTGCATTGCTGGAAGCCGTACACATAGCGTACTGCGCTCGAAGGGCAACGAAGGCACGGGAGAAAGAAAGAAAGAGAGAGGCTCCTCGGTGGTCCACGGCGACCAGTCGAAGGTCACTCTCGATTTCGTGCGTAATTTATCCGCTCACAAGTGTCGCGACTAAAAATTGGGGCACAAGAAGACAAGACTTTCTTGTTGAATAAACATAAATTTAAATCGTTCGACGGAAATACTTAAAATAACGAGATTAAACATCACTCTGTAAAGGGATACTGCGTACATGCAATTTTGAAACACATTTACTTGAACATTTAATTGAATTGAATTGAATATTGAATTTAATAATGCTACTCCAATGGTTAAGTTTTATAAAGTAGCATAAAAAATTCGAACTCAAACCTAAATCAGAACCACTCACAGCCCACGTTGGCTGCCGCGGAAACGTTTATCAGGCCGAACTAACCAGTCAACTATTTAACTACGATCGAACGGAGCCTCATCGTGGTCTAAACCTTCCCCTTTTCGTGCTGGTAGCAATGCGGAGCATACTGATAAGATTTGATAGCACGCGGAAAAACATATTGGGCTAGGGGGGCTGGATGGGAGGCGAGACGATTCAGCATGATTTGATTTGCTTGAAATCAGCTGTGCCTGTGCAACAAGAAGGACTTTGCACTATTCAACGAATAATTCAAATTACGTTCATTATTTGCTCCGATTGAAGAAGGTTTGTACCCGGTTTGTAACCCATTAAAATTATCGGCCAATTGAAAAAAGGTTTTCCAATGATATCGTCACGCATCATCAATCGTTTTTATTGCATCAGTGTTTTTTCTTCAATACTTTCTCATTCGTAGTTTGACTTTATTTTACACTTGTTTTAGTTCACTTTTCAACATAATCTCGCCGTTTGCCACCTTCCGCAAGCGAGTGACACAGGTTAAAGGGGTTTCTGATCATTGCACTTCAGTCGTGTCTGTTTGCTATTTAATTGTTTTTGTTTGTTCCTAAGTTCTTACCCATACGTGTGTTTGTTTGTCTGTTTGTTAGTTTTATTTTCTGTTCACAGCTCATATTCCATGTTTTTCATGACCGATCGAGACATGGAAGGGAGGAGAGCGGACAGCGATTGGTCCAAAATTTTGCCACAAACTGGGAAACAGATGATTCACTCTTACTCTTCCTTTCCAAAGCTGCATTTTAGGGATGAAGTTCCAAGCGTCTGCCGGAGCTCAATACGAAAAGGAAAATCTTACACTACGTGTGACTAATTTGATTCAAGCGCTCGAGAAAACAATGCGGCTATATGGCGGGAGAGTAAAAACTCGACACGATCATCCGTAAGATACGTAAAAAAAGTATTTCATAAAACGCTCAAACAAATATATCAACAACAAGGACTTTTAGGAACACATTATTCAACAAGGTGGAACGAACGCATCGTCCCACGCGCGTACAGATTTGGGGAATGGGTGGGAAACAGAAAACGGATAGCAACTTCACTTCTCCAACTCCGAGGTTCTCTGACTTAGTTAGCAGCGGGCTTACTCTTTCTTGGATCTTCCAATTTTCCTTCTCCGGGCTTGAGGGTAGGTACTAAGGGACTTGGGACCGTTCCCGTCCATCTCGTGCTTCACACATCCGTGAAATAAACGAACGGAGAAGCGGAAGCGCTACGAGATGACGGCAACCTGATGTTTTGCTACTGGAAGATCACGTCAATGGTTGTTTTTTTTTTTAACTTTGTTTTTACATACCGCTTCAATCTCTCTCTCGTTTTTTGTTTGCTAGGACTCTCATTAACTCCCTCTCGCTTTCTTACCGGAAGTAGTAGTACTTCTTCCGGTCCAGGTATCAGTGATAAGCGTTCGTTGTGGTGTTATGTTGATAGGCTTGATATTGCGTCAGGTGATGTGGTTGTTGCTGCTGTTGCTGTGGCTGCTGCTGTCCGGCAATGTACTGATGGTAGCCTCCCCCACTGCCGGCGTACAGGTTTGGGTGTGTACCACCGTTCACCAGCCCGTGTCCGCCGTGGTTTGCCGCGACCGAGTGATGCAGATGGTGACTGCTGGCGTGCTGACTACCGACCGAGCTGCTGTTCAGGTTGCTGTTCGGGTTCTCCAGCTCCTCGAAGTACTTGCGCGCGTTCCGAATGTTGATCAGTGTCGCCTCGGACGGTATCGACGGGTCGGACATCACCACCATCACGTACGTGTTGCTGGTGAACGTGTCGATGAACGCCGCGAACACGCTGTTGCGCACCTCCATCGATGAGAACTTGGCGCCGAGTTTCGAGCAGGACAGCTTGAACTGCTTGATGATGTTCGACACCTTCTCGAACCGATGGCTGTCCCGGTGCTGCTTCCGCTGGCAGTGCGAAATCACTAGGAACGTTGCCCGTTCGAACAACAGCACCTCGTCCGCGTCCACCACGTTCGCGAAGTAGTTCAGCGAGTGCTCCAGCGCCTTCACGTTCGGTATCAGCTGGTAGACGATGCTGCTCCACGCCCGGTAGAGCGTTTCATCCCAGATGCTCGTCCGGAAGGCGGTGCACTCGAGGGGCCGCGAGCAGCGTTTCAAGTCCTCTTCGCGCTCCTTGAAGATGATGTCGCGCTGCTCCTCGGCCACCAGGTCCATTTTGTGCACCAGGCAGAAGATCTTCGCGTTAGGCGAGTTCATCAGCAGCGCCTCCAGGCACGACTGATAGTAGTGCATGTCCTTTTCCAGCTCGCGGCTCTCCACATCGAACACGTAGATCAGCACCTCCACGTTGCGGAAGATGTTGTCCTTCTGGGAGGCGAAGTACTGCTCCATGAACGACTCCTGCCCACCGCAGTCCCACAGGTTGAGGACCAGGTTGCCCAGGAAGCGAACGTGTGAATGTTCGACATCGACTGCAGCGGGAAGTGCGGGCCAGATCACCAGCAACATAAGAAAAAGCAAAAACAGGCAAATGGGAAATCAATACGCAGTGATAAGACTGCGCTTTCGCCAGTGGCATCATTGGCGATGGCATTGGACATCGGATATTCACTTGTGGCCCCCAGCCTCCGTGTGTCTCTGGCGATGTAGTTGGCGAAGATGATCGATCGCATGCTGGTCTTTCCAGACCCGCTCTTTCCCATCAACAGCACCTGCAACCGAGGAGAGGTGAATTAGTTGTCCCTGAATCATTGTTGTCCTTGCAGCACTCCTGTTATGAATGCCAGTGTGTCGTAGAGAAAACCACAGCACCCACCTTTTTCTTCATTGTGACTGTCGCTTTGTTTTGCTTTATTGCGCTGCAAGATTAACAATTGCACAACACAAACGCAACCAAGGGGAGGCGTAAAACAAATGAAACACGAAACTCAACGCATAAACTTTGTAACTACGTTGGTAAATGATTAAACTCCAGCCGTTCTTGATCGTCAAGTGTGTGCTGTTGGTTCTTCTTGCCCGTGTGTTTTCTTTTTGCTTCTCCGTCCGTCCGTCTGCTGATATCAGGAAGCAACAAACTAGGGTAGGGCGTTCCTACATGCACTCGTCATATTAGGAATGAGCGGAACGGTTCAAACTGACGTGACTAGGTTCAATGTGATATAGTTCCTGGTCCGAAACTTATCGTTTGTCTAACGGCTAAAATTTTGAAAAAAAAACCTGAACACGTGATTATTTCGCTAGCCTACATTCATCTTCTGGAGTACGAGATTTTGTTTAAAAGTTATTTCCGACATACCATCACTTTTATTGTGGCACTGGGAGAGGAAGGTGGAAGAGAGAAAATCTTAAAACATCACCGCTTTTATTTAGGAATGGTTTTGATCGAAAAATTCCAAAAAAATAATTAAAATGTGTAGTTTTGAATTCTTAGAAACACACTCATTCGGTTTTCGACAATTTTGCTTCCCTTAAAAGACTTGCGACACACATTTAAAAAACTGTTTAATTGATCACACTTTTTTTTTAATGATATACCCAACGGAAATTTTGTTTAGAGGAATATTTGGACAAACAGTTTTACCAACAAATTGGTTTTCGTAAAATGGATCATTAAATAAACTACGTGACCTATCTTTGACACGTATAAAATGAATAAATATTTGAAAAAAAAACGACTGTTCCATTTACAAAACTATCATTAACACAAGGAAAATGCTCATGTTAGGCATTCCAACATACATTCCTGGAAAGTTTGAATAAGAAACATATGCTTGTATTTACGAGCCCTGTTCTGGGGAGCTAGAATGGGTAATAAAAATGTCCTTAAACATCTGCATTGCCTTATAAACGAAGCCGTTGAGACCAATTCACACCGAGTTTTAAAATGAGTCCTAGTGTTAAAGGGTCATTGTTCGTCATACTTGTGTGTGCAGGTGGTTGTTGGGGTAAAACTCCTAGAGTATAAATTCTCCTTCAATGAAACTGATTACAAAATTTTCTGAACAGCAAATCCAATAAAATCAAAATTGTTTTAGTTAACTTTGTGCCTCAAACTTATTCACACAGGAGGTTATCAAATAATGTCCCTCATAATTTCATTCCTAAAAATGCCAAATGATTTAGTCAGATATCACTTCCTTTAAGCTCATTGGCTGGATTAAAAATTGATTGAAAAATTGCGAATTGAAAACAATTCGCCATCAAAAGGTGATGTATTGATGACGTCTTCATTTGTCTCTTACTAAACCTACATATTAACATAATATTTCTGCTTCACTGCTGGATTCAACCAAGTTCCGCGACATGTAATAAATATGCGTGATTGAGAACAAGATTCAAGTTGTCAAACATCGGCTATCAGTTACGTCTGGCTTTTGTTAAATTAGGTCCCGCCACTTAATTGATAAGATTCATCGAGCTGCCGGAAAACAATCCCGACCTGGGCAACAAAAAAGCTATGTGGAAGTGCGTCTCAACTTTTTTTACATTGATGCTATTTTGTACGATAACAATTGCCAATCAATCATAATTTACTTACAATTTAGGGATGGATTGCAAATCTTGTGCTGAATTTAAATAAAGCAAAAACGTGTTAATTCAAGCGCGGTTTAGTCCGTAATATCATACCGATTTATGTTCAACAAATGCTCAAATTAGAGATGTTATAATGCATATGCAGATTCATACACAAGTTTAAGTGTAAGTAAGTCTTCGATTATTTTTAAACTGAAAATCCTTCGGTATTCTCACATTAGCTAACAAAAAAAACTATGCTAGTCAACAGGAATCTTCTTTATATCTTAAAATATATCCAATCTCTTATCCCAGAGACTTTTCAATTCCTCAAAAAATCTGCCAGTTGTGTCTGGCTTTTCCCACGCATTTATCTTACAAATCTTCACAGTTTCACCGACACTAACGAGTGTAGGGATAGATCATGTCTAACAAACACCTACATATTATACTTTTATGCATTCATTATTATGGCCCCACCATAGAGCCTTCGAAATCCCCGAAGTGCGTATCTAACGAGCTCCATCGAAGCGCCGCTAGGCTTGAAAACAGACGCACACCACGCTGGCACGTGCGACAACCTCGCTCAGAACGCGCGTTCGTTCGTATCGACAACTTGTTGGGGTGGTCAGCGACTCCAAAATCCAGCCGCAACACACAAGAAACCGCTGATGAAACGCGATTCGGGCACGGCTAAAGCAGAAAGAAGAAAAGAAATACGGCCCAAGCCTCGGTTAGACCCGCAGTCGGCTGGATACCTTGAAACTGTGCAGATCGCAGAGAACTTTACTCTTTCTTTCAAAAACGTTTTCTTCTGTACAGCGGTAGCGATGAAGCAATACTTCGCATCGGCATTGCTCTTGGTGGCACTGGCTGCTAACATCGGACAACTGCAGGCTGCGGTAAGATTCGGAATGATGCATATTTCCTTTACGAATTGTAATAAGAAATTTATTTGGCCTTTTTTTTTTTAAACAATCGCAGGTGACTGTTGATGTGTACTATGCCCACCTTTGCCCGGACAGTGTTCGCTGGGTCCAAAATCAGCTGTTGACATTGAGCCCAAACCTACTGAACAGCATCACCCTTGACTTCATTCCGTTCGGCAAGGCCCAGGTAAGAATCCAACCAATTACAGATTTGTTTTAAACAATATTACAACCAACATCAATAGTCGGTTCCTTGAAATAGAACAACTAGACAATTTCTTATTAAAACAGGTCACAGGCAAAGAGAACCATATGTTTGCTCGAGAGTTGGTTTCAAACACATTTTGTGTGATGTTTATATTGCAACGCGTCAACTTCAAAACCAGTTTTGTTTTGCGTGACTCGCCGGCCAGCGAACCGATCAACAGCAATATTAGCGAAGCGACAAATTTAAATTTATTCAATATTCCACAACACTCATAGTTCTGCTAGCTTTTTGGATTTGCTGGCAGTGCTCCTTTGGGGAGACGGAGGAAGCGAAGCATGAAAACCGGATTCATTCCGCAAGCTGCTCCCGTTGTGTTAGCGCTGATCGACTTGTTTGCTTGCAGTCTGTGTACTTAAGTGTTTCATCACTGCAACCAGTAGATCACTGGCATTTTTCAATACGACCAGTGTGCCCTTGAATGCTGTAAAAGTAAAAGCTTTTGGGAGTTTGAATATGAATCAGTGTTAATCCTAAAATTTAAATTACTACTTCCATAAACACCCGTGACGGTTGCATTCAAAGATGGTACATTTACTATGTGTCAAGCAACACCACTTGACAACCTTTCTCACGGTAAAAAGGTCAATGTAAATTGTTAGGCACATTATTCGTTGAAGATGAAATGTCGGATCGTAAATTGTGAGCTGCGTTTAGACAGTTGCATGTGCCATTGCATAAAACCGACACAATGCAGTTACGACAGCTGTGTGCAATGCTAAAAACGAGAAAAAAAAACTATGATCTATTTTCCACAGAGCGTCAACAATGGCCAGAGTTTCATTTGCCAGCATGGCCCAGCGGAATGTGAAGGAAACCGAGTGCAATCGTGCATTCTCAGCCTGCTCCCTTCCCAACAGGCTCAGGTGAACTACGTTGGATGCCAGATGAGCTTTGACGCCGACCCACGTGGATGGGAGGTGAGGAAACGGGATCCATTTAAAATGAAATGCATAAAATGATCAGTTGCTCACTGATTTATTATTTTTTCCTTTTCCAGTGCGCCTTCCGATCTGGAGTCAACCTCATCGCTGCCGAAACATGCGTAGAAGGTACCCAAGGAACGCAACTGCAACTGGAAGCGGAAAGACGCACGCAACTGATCACTCCTGCATTCATCCCGACCATCGTTTTCAACGGGGTAAGATGGCGCAATTTATACCTAATCGTATTCCATTTGATTATTAATTTATTATGTTTATTTGCAGCAATTTGACCAGGCTCTCCAGGATCGTTCCCTGACCGACTTTGCAGGAATCATCCAGGAATTGCTGGCTTAAGGTGCTGATTTAAGGGTGCTGTGTATTGCTCAGTACTATTACCATAATTGGAGCTTATTTGAAGTGGTTTGTTTGTGAGAACTGTAAAAAAAGAACAATATAGCAGCAATAAAAAAAAGGTTTGCCGTTACGTAATCTATCCAAAATCGTATTTACTTACGTCAATGCTATACTTATGGATTTTTAAAGGCAATTCTTATCTTCACAATCGTTGGGTTGGACGATTAATAATCTCCACAATTGATAACATTCACATATTGTACTTCCCACACAGCTGGCAATCTTTTCTTTTTCGTTTTTTCTTTTGTATTCCTACACAGCTGGCAATGATGTTGATAAAATATGACATGCTGCAGGGTTTATTGTATTTACTCCAATTGCAGATTGAATACCGATAAACACCAATAAAACCCGCCACATCATTTATCTTCTAGGTGTTTCCATTTGATTTCGAAACCACGACCTGCGCTTCCTGTACCGAGAGCTTTTGATAATCCATAAAAAAAAAATTACTGTTCAAATATGTCTGCTCAGATAAAGCAACGAAATGGAGTTACAACAGCACAAATTAGTTAGTTCAAAAAGGCAATTTTCACAAATGAATGAAAACATATGAAATATCAAATTTCCAATCGCATCAAATAGCGATGCTAGGATTCAAATTTGAATGATTGCCTGATATTTTCTTTTTTTGAAATTCAAAATGTAGAGAACTCTACAATTCAAGATAAATACACCCAACAGTTATACTCAGTATAACACTGCACAGCTTCGTCGTTCTGCCATAGGCGGAAATCCAGAGGGCAGCACCGATCAGCGGTATCGATTGGAGCTGTCAGCCAAGGTTGCAAGAGCCAGTATACCGCTTCGCTTGTGCGTACCTTGGCTGTCAGTGAACAATTTTTCTTCGGCCATCTGACAGCTGCGTTCTCCTCGATGAAGGAGAAGGAAGGATCGTCGAGAACAAGTCGGGCGTTCGTTGAAATAGTCGTGCCGTTATTACTTTGCTTCTTCTTCCGCCCCGTGTGCCTGCGTTTGCTCTAGTAGCGTACGCCGAGAGGAAGAAGCAGAACGTACCGAACGAAGAAAAAAGTCGAGTCACCAAAACGGTACCGTGTGCCATGGCCATTTTTCAGTGCGCTTCGTTCTTGCTGTAGTGGAGAAAACACAGGAGAAAATCGGGTCGCGAAAGTGGTTCCGAAGGCAGAGTGCACCTCCGCGGTCGACCGTCGCGCTCGTCCGTGTGCGTTGGATAAATTCTAAATGGAGTTTCGACGGTGGCGGAGGACCAGGTGAAAAAGATTGCAAACCCGTTCCATGGTCCCGTTCCGTCGTAGCATGGCAGTGTCCTCGTAAAGCACACCAACACGTAGCACTCCGGCGGTGGGCAACGCACGCTGGACCAGTTAAACGCCAGATCGACACAAAGTGCCCATTTACTACGGTTCGTAGTGCGGGGGACGGTTCTGAGAGCGCGTTAACATTGTGCAAAGTCGGCATATTATTGAGGAAAAATGCACCTTTTTCCAGGAGAGAAAATGCTCGATTGCGCGTGCTAGCGGCTGGCAGGGCCAAGTGTGTCCGCCGTGTGGCATTTTCACTGTTTTTTTTTTAATCGATGCAATAAGTAGCAACGCGCCCCCAAGCAAATAGCAAACAATAGTGAGGGAAGTGTATCGAACGCAGTGCCGAAAGGGATTTTTTAACAGTGCTTTGTGGACATGCACCGGGTGACATGTAATTGGTTTTTCGCTAATGAATAATTCCAAAAAAATTTGCCAATTTCTTGTGGAGGAGCGCACGGTCGGGGACAGAGGGCTTTCGGTTTGGTGCGTGGAAGATTTGCAATCTCGTTTACCCCATCGTCCCCACTTCACAAGAAGCTTTGACACTTCTCGCGTGTTTTTGCGAGCGCAAGCGTGCATGTGCAACTGTGCGTACGTATGTGTGTAGTTGCGTGAGTGCGCCCTTGTGTGTGTATGCTTGTACGTACCTCGCGCTCGAGCAGCTATCGCAACCATCATCATCATCATCATCATCCGAGAATGGTATCGATTTGGAGCGAAATCCGGACCCGGTCGGGTATATCGCCCCACCAGTTTTCTCCACGGTGGCATTCGTACGGATAGAACACAAAGCAAGCACGCAGCGTCAATTTTCAATCCGCGGTCGTCGCAGAGTACAAACGTCAAGACGGCTCGTTGAACCAATCATCCCAGCAACCGGAGGACCGAAAAGCGAAGAGAAAACTTGCATTGGAAGCGGAAGAAAGTTCGAGCGAGACACGGCGTGCATCCAAGTCCGGACAGTGCGGTTGGTTCTTTATCCTCTTCGGCTGCCAGCCGTTAACAAGAAAGAAAACAAGCCCCACGAACAGGTGAATCAGCATCAGCCGCGAGGGACGAAAAAGAACGACCGCCCGTAACCACCACCGCCAGAAAGCAGCATGTGGCAAAGGACCAGCGGGCTGTCATTAGCGTTACCACTCCAGCGGGAGTAATGTGCATCATTCGGCGTCGGTCAAAGTGTGAGATTTTTATCGAGAGTGTGCTAAACGGTACCGATTTTCAGGCGCGTTAAGGTGACCGAAGCGCCTTTGGTTTACCAGCCGCCGATGCGAGCAAGGGTTGCTGAGGAAACTGCTTTGTTCGGCTGCCTGTGAGATAATCTTTCAAAAACTTTGTATGCCCAAAACGATTGACGAGCGATTGGAGGTATCTGTCGATAAACGCCGGTCGCACAGCTGACGAAAACCTGGGACAATTCCCGAAGGAAAAACCCTCGCGGGACCGATCGAAATCATATGGCACGGTTGGGTCTCTTTCGTAGGATTTGCGGACAAATCTAACGCCGGAGAGGTGCGAAACAAAAAGACTGCATCCGCATCGTCGTTGGCTTCCATCTGCTGGCGGAGCATTGCCGTTCTCAATGCAGCGAATGTGTATGGGTAAGTTCAATCGCTGCCAGCGTGAGTCATCCAGTGTTTCCATTCGCTTTTTTGCAGGTCATAGGGCTCGAGTGTGGATGTAAAATTTAATCTGCTTCGAGAGCTGCAGCTAGCTCCAGGCTCTGCTGCCAATATTTCACAAAGGAAATAAGATGCTTTGCGAATGCTAGGAGAACGCTTTACTGCAAGAAGCGAAACTGCATTGCAGCTCGCTGGCACGCTCAGAAGAATTAATGCATGCAACCACTGAAAGGCAAACTTGTAACGTTGGCAGAAACCGGTTCCGCTAAACCGCAGGTTAAATGGCACAACATTTCACGTCATATTCCGTCCGGTAGGAATCGCAATAGAGCTTTAACTTAACACCATGCTAGGAAGAAGTCACACATTCAGTTTCGTGTCATTGCACACTCCTCACCGCCGCTAGGTGAGATGAAAGAGCATCTCCAGTGGTTTCGGAATGGAGGCAGGAGGTTCGCCTCGTCTCTAATCCTTTTGCCATGGTTCACCATTAATCTAAGCGAATCCCCCTCTCGAACGAACAAACGCGAAAGCCAACCGCACACGGCATGGAGTGCCTGTCGGTCGGATTGCTTCCATTCGTTTCATTTTTATCTTGCTAAGAAGATTCTTAAGGAGGAGGAATACATGGTCTCCGTCCGAAGCGTGGCTGGCGCTTGGCTCACCCGAACCGGCGAGGGAGACCTATTTCCACTCCAAATATTCATCATCGCCTCCCCTCTGCCCGGTTCAGTTCTCCCCGCGCAGTTTCCTAAGGCCTCCGGTCTACGGTCCGAAATAGACAGAAAAAGGAACAATAAAACTAGCGCTCCTAAGACGCTTAAAGTAGTAGTGGGGGAGCAGCGGCCCGTTCTTGGGCCAGTGTAAGCGAAACCAGCCGAAGGTAGATAGAAAGAGCCGGCGAGAATCAACGATGTAAAGAAAACAAGCGTCTTCTTATAAATATAAATAAATCTCTTAAGTGCTTCACCGCAGCGCGCAGCAGCACCACAAGGCGGCAGACGAGACGCACCAAAATGCTGCTGCGATGGTCGTTCGCGCTGCATTTCACGGTTGCGTCGCGGCTCCGGTTGTTGATGGACGCTGCGGCTTTCCACGTCCTGCAGCCGGGCCAGGCCCAGCACCTCCTCAACGTCATCGCTTTCTTTGATGCAGCCCCGTGCGGCTCAAACGATGGAACCTTTCTTGGACGGCGTCCCGGTAGGCGCGATGTCACTCATGGCGTGCAGGAAGAGCATGCACAGACCCTCGGTGATGGAGATGATGACGATGATGATCATACGGCGATGAGGATGTTACCTTTGACCACGCGCTCGCGCACGCCCAATCCAAGGGTTCACCAAACGAGCCACACTCATGCCGGCGCACTTTGATTCTGTGGATGAAATTAATGGCACCAACCTGACGCGCACCGGGGAGCATCGGTCTCCTCCTAGGAACGGAAGGGAAGTACCTCGGTACCCTGGTACGCGAAGTGCACCGCCGATTACGCGGGAGGGCAATTTTACGACGGAACACATCGCCGCCATGGCATGGCGCTGCATTATTGCACCCACTCACTCAGCGCGGCGAAGATGCGATTGCTTCTGACACTTCAGGCTCACGGGCAACAAGAAGACAATTGAAGGGGAAGTACGGTGGACGCGGTGAATTGAGGTGCGAGCCGCGAAAAGAAACCGCCCATCGTTCGAGTCGGGGCGATTAGACAAGCCTTGCACTGACGGTGCAAATGTGTCACGGCGACTTACCTCATTTCTTCCAACTGACTAATCTAACAAGAAGCGAACAAGATGGGAAAGTGAAGGAGAGGTACCTAGAAGACGGCTAAGCTTTGTCATCGTCCTCGTGTACTGGAAGCGAAAAGTAAACCAGGAAACAAAGAAGAAGATGAAGAACAAGGAGAAAACACTCAGCAAATCAAATCACCTGAGGGTGAGTTTTGCGGACTGCGCTATCATTTTGCGTTAGATAAAACGTGCACCAGTTTGCATCAGTTGCACAATCTTGATGGCTGTTGTAGGTAGTTCGGGCGAGGCGGGGGTCCGGTGGCATTGGTTCTTCGTCTACTTTTTACCCGTCTTATCAATTGTACCATTAACACTGGAATGATGATTGCAACTGGGATGATGGTGAGACAAAGGAACGTTTGAAGTACGCGTCAGTACGCAAAGATTATTGTGTCACTGGTTTTTGATTTCCGATGGCTCGTAGAAAAGTATACTAAGGGAGGGTTGATTGGCAACTTGGGCAAGAAAACAACATCAGGCATCTAATTTTGCATGCCTTCTGATAGTTATGTTTCTTAGCATGCACCGAATAGAGCCATCGCATTGCTCTATAGAACTCTGACATAGAGCTAGTAAGTCCCTGGCAAATCACCTCCATAAGTTTGAGTTCCATGATTGCCATTTGGATGTGATGTTAAAAGCATGGGATTCGTTTCAAATTACCCTCGAAGCAAACAACGAATGATACCAAATATTGATTCACAGACAACGCCATTATACGACACGGTTCGGTCCCTTTTGTTTTGCATTCCTCGGATGGCTCCACGTGGCGGTTTGCTGCTCTGGTGTCTCTTTTTCTCTCTTGGCCAGCACAAATGAGTCTGCATAATAGCCTCCCCAAATGCGCCCGGTCAATGTCGTCAGGCTGGCGACCGCCGTTCTTTTTTTTTTCGAGTTGCTTTTTATTTACTTTTCGACTTCGGTCGATGTTCCAGTGCGCTACCGGAATGCTGGAGAAAAACAAAAAAACAAAAACGCGCCACACAGGGAATCACGTTGGAGTTGTTGAGTCACACAGGGCCCATGCGAAACAAACTGTGAAGCTAAACCAAATGCTGTGAAGGTCGTCCCGCTGGTAGCGGCATCACGTGCCCGCCGGGGAGCGGGTTTTCCAATTTTCCACGACCGACCGACCAAAACCGTGCCCCTGGTTTCGGTGTTCTTTCCAACGGTCGTTGACTTTCGCCAGCGCGCCCTAAAGGACATCATCGGGTTCGATGTGTGTGTGTGTGCGTGTTTGGAAATAAAATCGGAAGCTCCTCGAAGTGACAATGAGCATAACCCCCATGCTGTCCTTTTTTTTTTTACTTTCCGCGCTAATTTTCTCCCAAAACGAGATTGCCTTTTTACTGGCAGCGAAAAGACGCACCGACTGGAAGGAACGGTTTTCCCCAACCCTACCCGGTTCGGTGCCAGCAAAATGCCACCGGGCAGTCATATTCTGCCAAGAAAAGTCAAAGTAAAGATGGTGAACGGGGACAAAAGTGATGGTAGCTGAAACGAGAAAGGGAGAGAGAAAACTATCGACTGTTTCTGCCATCGCGCATTTGAAGAAACGCCACAGAATTTCCGGCAGGATTGGATCGATTTTCAAGGCAGAATTTACGGACGTAGCTGTGGCTACGACTATTTTTCTCACGTGCTTCGACTGGCAGACGGATAGAGGTTAATTAACTCACCGTCTCTACCCGCAAACGATGGTTTGAACTAATGAAAAAGCCATCCCTCCTCTCGCACCACATCTCGGGAGTACTCGACTGGATTTTTGTGATTTAATGAGACAGTAGCGATTAGTTTCCAAAGTTTATTGGACGCTCGGTCTTGGATTTGTGGTTTGATTCTTGTACTAGCACCAGCACAACGTCATCTCCATCGAAGGATCGTTTATGTACATAACCTTTATTTTGAAAAGAAAATACAAACGATTCCCACAAGATGTGTTCAATATTGATGATGTTTTTATGCTGCCAGGCGATGGCTGGATGGTGTATTGTTATCAAAAACGTGGTATCAGCAAACGTTTCAATCAATGGTTCAAGCATTTGTTTAAATATAGATCCCGCAATCGATTACACTACATTTTTTAATTAACCCTTTTTGCAGTCAACATTTCCCTTCGCTCGCGTGTGATGCAACCTTTCGCCAATCGGCTCGGAGGGAACTTTCTTATCTCGCCGGAGACTCGAAAGGGGGAACCTCATGGTGTCTAGTTATTGACTTTATTTATCGGTTGGTCAAACAAAAAGTATAAATCATCGGGCCGTATCATCGCATCGATGACGGTAAGTCCACGAGTGTTATGACACTCGCTTTTCTTGATTGTGCCTATAAGCACACGAGTAGAGGGCACACTTTCTTCCTCATTGAGTGAGCCACGGGGCCTCCGGATAGGAAGGAGCTTTGACATTGTTTTCTCAATTTCATAAATCAACAACTAAACAATAAACATACTTGTAAGCTAATCAATGAAAGTCGACGAGCGACTCCAGCATCAATCGATGGAGTTTCGAATGTGGGAAATTAACCCTTAACGGGGAAATTTTTATCATTTTGGCTTTTATTTTAAATAAGATTTAATTGTGAACGAATGTTGGTTCGAAGGAAAATTGAAAGGAAATCCTCCAATGTGATCCACGTTGCAGAGGGCCATGTGTGACTGCTTTTGTTCGCAAAGCATCGGCGAAAAAAGCAAAGATCGAACGTGCTCCATTGATCATCGGATACGTTCGTCTAGCGCCGTCTGTGCTAGCGATGCGAATGCAAAAAAACGGCAGAAACGGCACGGAAGAGATTGTAGCATAAAAGATCACCAAACAACCCGCTCGACACATGCGAAACTCGATGACAAATATCTTTTCCTATCTGCCTGTGCTTGCCTGTCGGAGCGATTTCCTACCTCTCCATCCGAATGTGGCTTTCGTTGTCGATTTGCCGATTGGATAATACCGTCGACGACAACGACGGAACGACGATCGAAGCGATCGCTCCGGCTGTAATGAGTTGCTTTATCATCTGCAGATCATCTTTGGTCGAGCAAGGTTGAGTGATAGATTGTTGGGTCTCGCGCAGAACGAACCAGCTTTAGCTGCCAGTGTAGCGATGGCAGTGTTTAACATTCACTTTCCTTTTCGAAGCTGACGTGGCCATGATTAACGACATGTGCGGAGAAATTTCACGGTAACATATTCAGCTTTTGCCTCTAGCACAAAGATAAGCTTTCAATAATAAAATCCCTATCTTCTTTTATCTAACGGGACTGTTTTACTACATATTTAGAGGAGTTTTGAAGTTTTGCTCGGGCTATCGGAATCGTTCGTATTGATTCCTTTCTCCAGTGCCTGCATTTGTCTTTCAATTTGCTGTATGTAACTCTCCATAAATCGCCAAAATCGAAGGTCAATGATATCGACTTACCTCGGTTGGTTCGTCCTCAGCTTTCGTTATTCGTCTGCCACCAGGAGGGAAGTTGGCACGCAGAGAAATAAACTGTTTTATTGCTTTACGTTACCGGCGACATCATTCGACCAAACTCATCGTCACACTTCCTGTCGCTTTTTCCCGACAAAAAAGGTTGCCACCTAACCCTGGTGCGGCGAACGGCGGAAACGCTTCCGAAGCTGCTCACGTAGTCACGGGCAAAAATCGCCGTCAAAGTCGCGATTTTTCGCTAAGTAAAGACGATCGATCGATTCATCGTACTCCTCCTTCTCAGTGTTCTCCACCATCTTTGGCCGTGGCCTTTTTGGGCTTCTTTTATTTTATAGTCCCGGTTTGCCACCGCCTGCGGAGGGGAGGGGGATATTCTACCGCCGCGCATCCCCCTTTTCACCTTTCCCAAAGCGAACAGAAGAGTGTGTCATCGCTGCTGCCGGCAATGGCTCGCTAATATCATTACCTCCTTATTTGAACTGCGTGCGTGTTAACGTTTCCGTTGTCCATCGGTTCGGAAGAACGGGCCTCAGTCAGATGCTTAGGAACAAGTGCACGCACCGAAGGCAAGGTACATTGGGGGAAGTTCGGTGGGAAATAGCAGTCCATCTAAAGAGCGTGCCTATCACTCCACGGGGGGAGAGTGAGAAAGACGGGTTCAAAATTGTGGAAAATCCAACACGCCTATTTGACCTTTCATTGGCTTGAATAAACTTGGCGAATAAAATAAATAATAAATATATATAATAAATAACCTCTACGAGCAAATTAGTTTAGGCTATCAACCAGCTAGTTCTGACGGTTTGTGCGTTCTTGTCGGCTTTGCGACGAGCGCAGTTTAATTGGGATGAATAACTACAGATTATTGTTTTAAGGTTTTATGAAAATATTTAAAAATAATAGATGGAGGAAAAAAGGTGTTGCATGCAAAACAAAAACCGGATTAATGATTTTATTTGGTTCAAAATCGAAAAACTATGTACCCACAATATCATATTCATTAATGTTCTTTTTTTTGTTTTTTTTTTTTCAGGACATTCTGCTGTTTTCCGCCGAAGAGATTAATCATCATGCACTAGCAGCACTGATCTTGCATCCAGAGGAGAGGAATGAACGATTGAAGATATTTGAAACAATTTTAGCACGAGTTGGATATGGGAACATTTGGAAATGTAGTTGACCCAGCGAACAATCAGTGATAACATCCCTCCGTCCCGAATTTATCCTTTAATTATTTGTTTTTTAATGAATTTTACAGGTGGTGAAATTAGGTGCGTTGTTGCGTCAATGAAGTTCCCTTCCGGTCCGTTTCGACTCGCTTCGGGTTTGGCGTGTGACATGTGAACGACAAAAAGTGGGTGGCCTTCCGCGAGGTTTTCTTTCGTGCAACGTGAAGAGCACGAGGCGCCAACAGTTCAAGACGGGTCGTATGTGTGTGCGCCGATTCGCAATTGCGTCGCATTAGTTTTATTTACACTTTATTTATCTCCAAGCTCACCGTCAAGTGCTGACCCGCGTCCCCGTCCGCGTTGTGCACCATCGGGCCGACGGAAAAGGAATCCTCCGCCGAACGGGTTTCCGCTTTAAGTTTATTATGATGCGATGTCCTTCGCGTGCGCGTGTGCGTTTTAGTGGCCGATTTGCGTTGTGCATTTAGATGGGAAAATTAATGCTCTTCAGTTGGTGTCGCCAGCGGGAAAAGTGAAAAAGGCTACGGTTTTAAGCAAGTGGAAGTGGAAGAATGAAAAAAGTGGTATATTGCAATTGCGTAAATTGTCTCTTTAGTCCTATGAAAGGTGTTTAAAAAAGGGGCCAAGCGAAAAATAGTACGCTACTTTGTTGCGTTCAACCACTGTCCGGAAAGTTCATTTGGAGTGTCCTTTTGAAAGTGTTGAGGTGAGAAAAGTGTCTTCAAAGTGCGAAGAAAGGTATCGGAGTAGCATATCCGGCAGTACAAAGCATTCAGAAGAAGCGTATTGATTTCTGCTGCTTCTGTCGCCGTCGAAAACTGCTCGTCGTTTTTGCTGACCCTGGTACCTTCCTGAAATCCAAGACGACGGCGGCGAAGAAGACGACGGATTCGTCTTGACACGCTCTGATCCACCCACCCTACCAGCGTCGACGACGGCGAGTAAAGGTCGACCCGAGCGCCCGAAAGCAACAGCAGCGCCCGTGCGCATCGCAGGATCCGGGAAGCAAAAAGGATGTCCAGCGAGGAGGATAAACCTCCGGCACCGCCCGTCCGGCTGACGAGCAATCGGGGCGGCGGTGGTGGCGGTGTTGGCGGTGGCGTTGGAGGGGGTGGCACGGGCGGGAGCGACCGGATCGATGGGGTGGCCCCGGTCGATATGAAACCGTTGCCGAAAGGTAAGCACAGCACAGCACTCTGCACGCTCCCGTTGGGTTGGTCGGTTCGTCCAGGTGGAAAAACCGGACAAAAAACCGAACGAAACGCTGGGACAAAAGAGGTCGTCCGTCCATTTTCGCCGGGACAAATAATGGATGATGTTGATGGTGGCCACACTAACCACCGGCGACAGTGAGCAACCGTTTACCGTCGTTCAGGACCAACCATTATTTGTCAGGATGTGCCATTTTCAAGATTACAAGCGATTGATTGCGGATCTTCGGTGGGAAGCTGAACAAATTGATTCTCATGTTCAGTCTAACATTGCGTCGCGTCTTAAAGATACTTTGTAGGAGTATTTTGGGAAGGTTTTTTGTTTGTTAATTTCATTTAAACTAGTGTAGAATAGTTTCTTGTCGAATGAGAAAATGAAGAAAAGAACAAAGCATCAAATGAACCATATTAGATTTCATAGGTAATATTCAGTAATTCTCAGAGGTGATACAAAGCCTATGAATCCACTTCGATCGACCATCCTTGGTGGATGACATGATTAAGGCACTTACTGATTTTTAGATTTTCTAACAGGTAAAATATATAAACCTTTTCCTTGCTTCCGTTTCCTTTCTTTTCCAGAACCGGACGATGCTGATCGGAAGAAGAAGACGCTCAAGAACAAAATCAAGGTCTCGAAGGCCTCGCACAACGACTCGAAGCCGAATATATCCTATCCAACTAACTTCGAGCACACGGTGCACGTGGGCTTCGATGCCGTGACCGGTGAATTTACGGTAAGTTTGAATGGTTATGTGTGTATGTGTGTGTGTGTGAGTGCGGTGTGTATGTATGTGTCTCTATTGGGCTGCAATCAATCCTCACATCCCGATTGCGTGATCTCCTCCTGCTGAGGGGCTCTTTAAATTTTATTTCTTGGAAAAAACGAATGTACCAACTGCAGCGGAGGACGGTTGGTGCAAAAAGGGAAGGCAGAGGGGGTTGGTTTTGAATGGTTTCTCCCGAAATAAATTTACGCCAAACGTCATTAGCCAGGGAGAAGAGAGGATCGTCTGCCGGGCAGGGGGTGTGAAAGTATTTAGAATTTGACTTTGAAAGTGAGAGGTTTTATGGACGGATGGAATATCCAGCCTTCCAGAGGGGGAGCATCGAGGGAGCATGTGATGGAGCATAATCGGAGCGGGTGGGACGGGGGGGGAGGCCTTGTTGTTTATGTTGTCTAAATCTAAACGATTTCGGGACGGACAGCTGGCGTGTAATGCAAAACCCCCCACAACTCGGAACCGAATGGTGCGTCTGAAGCGAAGAAAAAGCAAAAGAAACTCGCTTGCACACCGTTCAGCCGCGGAACTTCACTTTCACTGGGAAGTTTTCTTCGGTTTCGGGTGGTCAAATTTTTGGCAACAGAGTTTGTGAGTGGCCGGACTGTGGACTCCGTTAACGTTTTTCCACCCCATCCTCTGCCCGATCTCGAGACAGAAAGAAAAGCAAATGAACGACGCGCATTATTAGTTAATGAAAGTGACGCCAAGCGGGATGGAAAAAGAAAACGTGGAGGAAAGAAAAAGAAAACTCGATTGGCGTACCTCGTTGTTCCCTTTAAACTGCGATTAAATTCAGTTTCGCTAGTTTACCTATTCGAAATGGTGCTCTCTGGTGGTGGTCCAACAAAAAGAAGATTGTAAGGGAAGGCTTTTCCTTTTCTTGCCCGTTTTTGGCCCCCCTCGCCGCTGCATCGTTAAAATGAGCGCGCCCCGTTTTGGTTGTTCGTTCGCCATTTATCTCTCCATTGGCGGAACGTGCGTCACGTCACGCCGGAACAATTTATGAGTACGCAGGCGGGTTTTGTTGTGGCCAAAACGAAAATTTGGCCTGTTTTAAGACCGATCAGGGCATGCTTCCTTCTTCGACGTCGATTCGGTACGGGTTCGGGTGTCCGAGACGTAGGAACAATCGTGCGGGTGAATAATGCGAAATTGATTCAACACTATTTTTGGGAAGGAAAGAAAACGAAAAAACGTCCTCCGCATACCGCATACTTTAATAAAATGCATTCCTTAGACGACGTCGGTGATGGCCGAAAATCGGACCGCCAATCCTTGGTCAGAATCGATAGAAGACTGGCGCCCGTTCCACCCGTGGCCGGATATTGAAGTGTATCAAGGAGGCGACGAAAAGATAAACTGTTCCTAGCAAACACCGGTTTATGACGCTACCCAACATACGTTTCCTGAAGAGAGATCCTTATCCCAGCTTGGGAATGTTTTGGAGCAGGTCGGACGAAACGTTCGTGGTCACGAATCGCCACTCCCCGTGTTCCGAGGTCGAGGAATTTTGCAACCGACTTTTGCCGCTGGCTCGCCATACACGCGATTGAAATCGAAAGCCACGTCGAAGGCGAACTGTCGAAACAAATGTCCGGGGCTTACCCTCCCTGGCCGGTTCTGGTTGCATTTTTGCACCGTGTGACGATTGATTGATTTATCACGATTTTCGTTCCCAGCGCCAGCAAGACGAAATTCATGTCCGGCGCTCCAAAATGTGTTACCCCAGCCTGCGTTGCCAGGGCTGTGCAAAATAGTCCCTTTTTGCCAACGTAGACAAGGTTTGCGGGGCCAGCTTAAGAAGCGCCATACCTCCCAAACGTACGGGGTGTGGCTTACCGGAAAACGAACCAGCAAATGTGCACGTAAAACCTGCTGGTGCGAAAAAGAACTCGCCATGCCAAATTTGGCATCGACTCGCGGCTGCTGTTTGTTACGTCTGGCAGTTGAAAGCGCAATTTGTTTGTCCGTGGCAGCGTGCGAACTTCTGATTATGCGGAATAATGAACTGCGACTCGATGGATGTTGGCTATAAATTGGACGCGGCATGCCACAGAACACATGCCAACATGATCCCGCAATGGGTGCAATTGCGACTACGGCTCGGTGGATTTAAAAGGACACCGAAACGATTGGAATTTCAGGGAGAACCAGAACTAAAATATACATCCAGAGGCTTTAAATAGAAGAATTGGGGATTCACAGATAGCACAAAAAACCTTGAGGAATTGTTTCATGAAAAACGATTCTGGATTCATGAGTAAGGTATCTTGTGATTTTCAGTTCCCTCTACCTTTGTTAAAAGGTAGTTAACAACTGTTTAGGAAGTTTCAAACAGATTTTTAAACTCAATTTGTGAGATTTACATCATAGAAATACTCGATTCTGGAGAATAATTTTCACATCTAGAGCTACAAACTTGTTTCTTCACACAAGTTCTCCTTCTCCTACCGATGTTCGATTGTTCAAGTCGGTTGGGATGCAGTCTAATGGTTTCGTTGGTTGGTTTCGATTTCTGGCCAGTTATTCGCGCAAACGTAACCTGCTCGGTCCCATTAGCGAACAGCATTCCAATCGCACCGAGGGGAAGCAAGTAAAGAAGGTGGGTTCGGTTTGTTCTCCCTCACCCACTGTTGCATTGAGCATTTGTCGGATAGTGGAGCTAGAGAGGGCTGATTTTTTCCAGTTTCTCGGTTGCAAACGGCGACCCAACATTTCCGATGATAACGATCTAGTCGATACGGCTTGCCTGTAAAAATTTCAACCCCTGCTCTCGATGCACTCTGAACCCGATTCTGCCTGTGTTGCAAAAGTGAACTTTTTCTTTCGAATCTGCCTCGTTCGCCTCGTCCTGGGAAGGAGCGGCTGGCAAAGCTGTCCCGTTAATTAGACCGAAAGTTCAGTCCGCCGGGAGTAGTTACACTTATTGTGATTCATTATCACGGCACAATTCAGACTGCAATAATTGCCACGTAAAGCATAAATTATGTGGAGGACATTAATCACGCGGTGTCTAATTTGAGTGTCTGATGTTACAAATTTTACACCGGAAGTTTTTTATCGTCATCTCCTTTCTTTTCCTTTTTTTTTCGTTAGACTGAATTTCGAAGGCATTTTTTGTTCTTGCTATCAAATTATATTTTAATTGCTTTTTTGTTAAGTCGCCTGAATTCACACTCACCCAGTTTTGCTGGTGAGCTGTAGGTAGGTAGGAAGTAGGTGAGCTGGAGCCGTCAATGCAGAATAGTTAGCATTAACCACACGAATTACCTCAAATCTACCACTAAAAAGTAGTAAAAACGTGCTTAAGCGGTAGATTGCCATACCATTCCATTCGAATCGTAATGCCATCCAGAAATGTGTCATCAAATCAAATGGAAGTGAGTAACTTTGTGTACTGCTTGCAAGCTTCTTTCCATATCCCATTACTGCGGAGGAAATGGAACACACTCCGCCGCCCAGTGAACATGCTGGAAACGTATAAAAGTAATCGTAACCGTTAACCGCGGCAACATTGGGACGAAACCACAATTCCGTTGCATTGCATTGGCGCTGGTTATTCTGGTTCTGTGTTATTTTTTTTTTTTTGTGTGTTCTTTACAAAGCACGGCTCAATGGTGGTATCGTATGCATGTTCCGACAAGGGAAACTGGTCCTTGCGGTCGGGTTCGCTACGGGAACTCGTGCTTCTGAAATAAACCTCGCTCCTACGCTCTACGTGGCGGTATGTGTCCTACGGATAAGGACGACGACGGCGGGCCACTGTACCTACGGGCCTTCATAATAATTTCATGCAGCTCCACCTGAAACCTAGTGCCAGCGCTTCGTCCCCTGCAGTTTGGTGGGGAAGTTTCCGATTTTGAGCGCTTTTCAATTGCATCTCGCCCAAACTCTCCCGTGTGCCATCGGAGAATCGGCGAATCGTGCTGAGCCAGCCATTGCGGACGCCGCGTGCATTGTGCAACATGTGTGAGTTTGTAGGGATGCACTTGCCGGTCGGTGAAGGGGCGTTCGTTCTGCACATCATCGCCCCCAGTGGTCGTCGCACGTCGTCGTGATTGCAACGGAATCAGTGCACCCTTGGGAGAGCCTGCCACCCGCCTTGGCTCGGCACACCGTCGTTTGAATGGCTATTTGACCTCCACCATCGTTGCCTCTCTCCGTTTCGGGGGAAACATGATGCTGCCTTTAGGTGCTAATTAAGTTGTTTGTTAAAGAGCGATACGCTCAGCCTCAGTGTCCGGGCGCAAGTTGCGTCGAGAAGTTGATTCTGAAAGCTACACACTCCCTTTGCAGTGGACTTGTGCAATCAGGACTAACTAACTCCCTCGTTGAACAATGTTTTAAACGGTGCAGGGGGGAATTTAATGTACCCACCTCATGCCGGGCGTAAATACACCTGCGACACGCGAAAAGGGAAGTGACATTTGAAACGCCCTCACGTATTTGCTAAATGCGCTTTAATTGCTTCGTATGAACTTGGTATAAGATGTCGGTGCAACGAGATTCCGGTGTCTGATTTCCGGGAAGGACGACAGATAAATCGTCGTGTAAACGACTCCTAACGAGAATGATTCATTGGAATGCAAATGTAAACAGTCCCAGCACGGTAAACACTGCTTGAAAATAAAAATAATCGAACCAAATTAGGGTTTCGGGACGGCAATTGTCCAACCCTTAATTTAAAGGCAGCCACGGATTTTCCCTTTTTGTGGTTCGACCGTTGTGTAATTAATTTACACTTCAATCATAAATCGTTCTCGGAACCTGATAAATCTGCAGACGGTCCTTCGCTCATTACCGCTTTGTAATGTTTTATTTATAAGATTTGCGCATTTATTTGGAAGGTTTCTGGCTTTGAATGCGACACGCCGAGACGTGCTGGCGAATGAATGAGAGATATTATTTACACCGAAGGGATGCGGAAAGCAGAAGTCCGAACCACCTGATAACTTCCAAAATTGCAAACGTGCCACCGAAATCCTTGGCAGGATTAGAAACTTTTCGGTTTCCGTAAAAAAATTAAACGAGTAGTGAGTGGGATGAAGGGGAGAAAAAAAGGAAAAAAGGCAAGGCATGCGACTTGGGCGTCAAAAGAGGAAATTGGATCCCGGCTGAAAGGCGGTCCTTGGTTTGAAGACTAGATTGGTATAATTATCAAAAGGATTTCCTTCAACACCTACAAAGTACACCTGCAAAATATTAATCACCGTTCTACAGGTGGGAAATTAATTTCCGATTTAGTTTTGCTAACTAAAAAAAAATTTAGTGAAAGTTAAGTGGTGTAGTTTGAAAATGAAAATTAATAGTGGTACTTAGTTGGAAAGCGTTATTGACCGCTTAAGCCGCGACACATTGTATCCGTCCGCAGAAGTTCGATGATCTCGATGTGACAGTTTGGATAATTTGGTCCATCCATCTCTATCAAACCGATCCCGAACACTGCTTTATACTGCCTCTCCGTTTCCTTCTGCCTGGTTGGGTGATGGTAGAATCCTAGCTGTCTGTCCCTTTCAACGAAATCCAGCCGTCCAAAGAGCAAAAAGGGTAGGAAAAAAAAAAGATTTCGGTTGACGAGGTGTCGTGCAGACACCCGTACCGGTGTGTGTGTGTATCTGTGGTTCTGTTCGGTTGTCACTTCGGTGTGTCTTCTGCCTAAAAATAGAACTCACACTTTCCCCCACAAACGCAGGGTGGGAATGCCGATGAAGGAGGGCAAAATATGCCGCCGGGTTGTGGAAGGAAATCCTAGGGTCGGGAAAATCCTCCTCCGCCTGCCAGCTAAACGTAGGTGCTGGTCACGTCCATTTCCACCTACGCTTCGACTCATTCTTCCATTCATTCGATTCTGCTACGTGCCTTCGGCGGGATGATGATGGGACGATCATATCATCTCCCCGACTTCCCAGCAACAGAAAAAGGGCTTGCTGAAATAATGGAGGGTTCCTCGGTCGCTTCGGTTGTTAAGTGTCATGCAAAAGTAAATTTTATGTAGCTCGAAATACAACTCAACCGTCGACTTTATTGTTATACCTTTAACACAGCACTTGTCCATCATCATTAGAACAACAAGTATCTTGGGGTTTTTTGTTTAATTGGTTTAAAAAAAAAGTTTAATTCCATTACTATACTGAGATAAATCTATTGATTCCTCTATTGATTCTCAACATTCATAAATTATACTCTTTGGAAAGGGCGAATCTCGCATCCCTGATAAACTTTCGTCTTCAACATCGAGGAATTCGATCGGAGATTCTCCTCCGGTGAACACCTTCAGTTTGATTAACATCGCTAAGACCCGCTTGACCCCGTGCAAGACCGACGAAAGCGGCGCGGGTCTACATTCCGGGCGGTAAAATCTTCCCAAGTGGAACGCGGCCGTACTCCCTTCCTCGAGGATGACCCACTTGCCCTCGGGGGGAGAACCTACTCCTTCCGTGAAACCTTGCTGCCAAACGGAGCCGGCGGTATCATAAGCGACATTTTAGTTCCAAATCCAACCACAAGAAGTGAAAAGGGTACGACAAAGGGAAATCCCCCTTCCCACTTCCCTTAAAACTGTGTCCCGATTTTGGTTCGCCGTCTGCTGTATGGGTGCGGGAAATCATCTGCCTTTTTCTTCTTGCTTGCTTGTGCTTCTCAAAGCAGGGTAGGCGAGCTTCCTGGAAAGAATCAGTCTCATATGGTGAGCGGGGGAAGGATGCAAGGAAAAGCAAGCTGGACACCCACGCCCCCCGGGATCTCTAACCGATCAGCGACGACGACAACATCGCGCCGTTTTAGTATCAACTTTCCGTGGACACCGGTCCGTCTCTTCGTAGCTAAAACCTGCGCGCAGCTGAGCTAAGGAGGAACGCCATTAATCGGGGCGGCCCCAATAATCGAACCTCCCTCGTCGTCCGCCTAGCCCCATGCAAAGAAAGTAAATAACTTATCCCTCGACCGCTTGGGGTCAAACTCAGCCCCGCTCTCTGCCATTTACTTCTGCGGTTTAGAGGAATTAGGCGCACAACATTTCATTTAATGAATGCGTTTTCGATAAGCCTCGCCAGGCGAGTTTAGCTCGCTTCCTGTGAGTTTTTTTTTCCTGTTTCAATCTTCATGAATTGGCCTTTTCGTTCAGAGGCCAGATTCTTCGCCCGTTTCAATCTCGCGTGGAAAACATGATTTTGCGATGCAACTTTGTGCCACTTTCTAAACTTATAAAAATTGTTATTATCAAACATTTTATGATAAATGACCACCCTTGAGTGCATAAGAATGGTGTCGTGCTGCAATTTAATTTTCACATTAAAAGAAACGCTGCTTCATGATTTTGTATGCCATTGCTTTATTTTATTTGTCGATGTTTAATGTACTTATATTTTCGTGGGAAAAGCAACGGCTCTTGAAGAAATGCTTACCAGTGTCTGCTTAAGGCAGACGATATTCGGAGTTTTATTTCTAACGTGCATGGCTTGAATTTCTTCCAAATGAAGCATTGTTTCAAAACTTCCCCTTGCCCTAATGCCTTTTTTTATGTTTCGTTTATGGCCTTCGCTAGGAAAGTTCTTGCTTCTTTTTTTCTTTTTTTGGAACCTCCCGTTCCAGAACTATCGCCGGCGATGGAAGACGGAAGTGAACCGTACCTTAATCTAAAATGGGCGATAAAGGTGATCTTAAGCACCACGCAGCGCATGATTGAGTAGCATCATTATCCGCCGCACATGACGCACCCGGGTCGGTCTGTTCTCGATAGCATCTCGAGAGACGATCAACTCTCCGGCACCGCTTCCGTTCTTGGGTGCATTTTTATGTGCGCCGTACTTCTTCACGTTCGGTTTGGGCAGGTTACCAAAAAGGGAGGAGAGAGCGAAAATAAAGACTATCCATAAAACAGACGACCGGTTCCGGCAGTGGAGATTTTTCGTTGTTCTGGCCGGTTTTTCCGCCGCTTAGTTGTGGTGGTAACATTTCGTCTAAAACACGAGGAAAACTTCAGAACCCACTTTGCAGCAGACGGAGAAAAGTTTCAATGTGGGTGGAGAACAATCAAAAGGAAAATGCGGCGAGAACATGTCGTGTGTGACAAGGGGCGCGATATTAATTTTTTATGGAAAGCGAGTCGGCGCAAACAATTTCCAGCTCTTTGTCCTGAAGGCAAGGTAACCCAAGACTCGCCCCCCCCCCCCCCCCTCGACTCCCAAGATAACCATCCAACACTGCTTCCACGCGTAAAGGATGGAAGAGAAACCCCCCAGACTGTCGACGGGTGAGCTTTCTTAGCCGAGGAAATGCGCCAAACAGTGCGCAAACGTAATAAAATTAGAACGTCGGTGTTAAATCATCGCAACTCGTCAACCAGAGCTACTCCCGCGGCGCATTTCACTCCAGACGACGCCTCGACCGCTCCCCCCCCCCTTCCATCGACTCGCAGAGAACCGCTTAATTTCCTTCACATTTTCTCCAAGAAATTCACCCCGCCTTCTCGTCTCAGATGGCGCACGAAGAAAACAGGGGGTTGGAAAAAAAGTTTTATGGAAGTAATGGTTTATTAAAAACGTTCCGCTTACAGCTTGCTGCTGTAAAACTGTGTTCTTGATGGAGGCTAAAGAGAGTGAGGAGTGGAGGAAATGCGTGAGAAAAATACTGCTTTTCTTTCCGCAAGCGACGGCGGAACGTGTCGTGTGTGTATGTTTTCATTTCGCCGAGCACGGCCTTCCGAAGGTCAATGAAGAACGATTTTTACGATATTATTACACGCAATCGCCCGCTGGTATCCACTTCACACTGCTGGGGCCGCCGGTTCTTTCACCCCACAATATGGCTGGCAGCACGACAACGACACTTTAAGAGAGACGCACGAAGACACACACCTCCATTTGCGCCCTGCGCCACCGCCCAGGAAAAGCGGCTCCATTTCTTGTGCTTGTTCTAACATTTACGATTCATTTTTACGAGGGCCGGGCGACTCGCACGCATTCCTGTCCCCGCGGAGAAAAGGGAAGCTGAAGCCGGGGATGCTGGCGCTCGTCGAATGGTCGGGTTGCGCACGCACGCACACCGCTATCATAAATTATGCCCTCAAGAATATTTATCCAGCTTCACGCCGTGCTGCCTGGTTTGGCTGCGAAAAACGCTGGCGGCGGGGAAAATTTAATTGGAAAATTGCGCGCCCCATACGTGACGTTCTGTCGTTCTGCCGGGGGTTTTTTTTGTTTTCCTCTTCCGTCTGTCAGAACGGAATGCAAATTTATTTTAGAGAATGGAGATTGTTTTCTGTGAAGTGACTCAAATCACTTGCGAATAAAACAATTTTAACATAGAGATCGTAATTTTCTCGTCTTGAAGGTCGTCTAAAAGTGCATCGATTTGCTGTTGGATATTTTCCATGGCATTTTTTGAGACATAATTTAACGCAGATTTGGATTTCTAATCCAAAATTGAATCGTGAATCTTTCCTCCAAACATTACCAGATACTTCCATTAATTCAATTTGCAGAGTCTTTTCAATCGAAGTTACGCAATTAGAAATCAGAAGTCGAACACGGCAGTTCCTTTGTCCAATTTATAGTTCCATTATACTGAAGTTACCGCCCTTTGGCTGACGGCCTCAGTTCCTAGAATTAGAGTTAATACCTACTGTCACCTTGTCAGAAATGGCTTCCTTATCGTGGCCAAACACGATTCTATCCTGTCGATGGCGGATAATTGTCAGCGGACGGCTCTTCCCAGGACGGACGACTCGAAGAAAACACGGACACGATGTTGTTCCTTTGAGTGTAGCGAACAGATCACACTTGGTTTATTACAACCAAGTAATATTTATAACTAAATTAATCTAGGTTAGTTTGTGCCGCCCTCTCCCTACAGCCTGACCATTCCCTCGCCTCTGCTGTCGCTGTGCCGTTCTCGCATTGATCGCTGCTTCGTTGCCGGGCGCCTTTTCCCCGGGCCGGTTCACGATCGATCTCGTTCACTCCTGTTGGTTTGCGACACTTGTTTTCGTAACTCGCTTTCGATCGTGATCGCTTTTCGGTCATTAGCTTTGTCGGGTGCGCGTTCGATTGTTTTTCCTCCTGAGCGGATATTTACGATTTAAGTCCAAACTGTTCTCATTTTCAATCATCGATGATATCGAACGATCGTCCGGTGGTTTTCCATGCTGCGTTGTTTTTATTATCGATGTCGCCCCATCGGCAGTGAAGCAGGTCAGTTCTCGCGACGGCTGATTCCCCGATCGCTAGTGAGGTGTCGTGTTGCACGGTGAGTTGGTCAGCTTGGCGTAGAAGTAGGTCAGTTTCGGTGGCTCATTCACGGGGTGGCACATTCTGCTGACAGTGTTCAAATACGTTGGTGTGCGCCCCAGTGGTCATAAGCGATCGTCGGATTGTGGCTGCAATCGTATCGGTGCTCGTCCGGTTGCCGCTATTTAGGGGTTGACGTTATGCGTTGGCGATTCGGTGAGTCGGCGGCGACTTAGGCGTTTCGGTTGGGTTTCGGTCAGCTGGTAGGAAGACTGGGAACGGCAGGTCACTGCATGCCCCCCCACTACTTGAGCTCTAGATCCGTCTTGAAGAGGCGAATCTGGAGCTGGTTAGTACGCTGGTAATAATAGGAGCGTATTAACGTTCTCACGATGAACCTGGGGTACCTTTCTCTGCTTTGATTCGATGCTAGTTGTCATCTGCTGCATCGGGGTCATCCTTCAAGCTGCCTGTAGTTTGGTCTTCCTTTCTATCGTTGTTGCGGTCGTCTTCATCATCGCACATCGTCTGTCGTCGCTGCTCTCGTCCTTGCCCAGGCCTTAGGCTGACGTTAGCGTTGTCGTGTCGTCTTGTAGTATCCCTCATTGAAGCGTTATGGGATGGTCGTCGTTGGGCTTTCGGCTGATCCTGCCCTTGTGGCTGCTGCTGAAAATCGTCGGTGGATGCTGCGGCGTTGTCGCTGAGGTACCCCTGGCTCTGTTCGTCGCTGTTCTAATTCTAATGAGCGCTCTTAATTTTATTCATGGAGCTTTCTCCGTTGGTTAGTGTCCCCATGGTTAGTATTATTTTCCCTAACGCGTTTTTCTAATCCTGTATGAGCAACCGTTGCTCTTTCGCATCTTTGTGCGCGGTACATACTTTCTTTCGGAGAAGTGGGTGTCTATTGGTTTGCCCACACCATTAATACAATTCCTATGCCCGTCGGCATCTTCGCTTTCCTTTCAGCGGCAGTTTCTCATCTGAGGGTGTCTTCTGGTTTTCCCTATCAGTGTTCCTAATGATCTAAGCCCTGTGGCTCTTTGCTTCATGGTGTACTTCGTTAGAGCGGGGCTTGAACCCGGTTAGCTGGCTTGAGTTTCTCATACTGCCGTATACCATGTCCCTAACAGTGCATACATATGCATTGAGCATATTTGCTCCTTCGCTTTCTTTGCGGAAATCTTCTATTTAAGGGCTTTCCCTGTTGATATTTTGCGCTATACATCTCGAGCATCCTTGGCTCCTTCGTTCCATGACATATTTGGTTAGAGCGGGGCTTGAACCCGGATAGCTGGCTTGAGTTTTCTCTTCTACCGTTTACCATGTCCCTAACAATGCCTACATGCGCATTGAGCATCTTTGCTCCTTCGCTATTCGTAGCGGAATTTTCTATAGGTGGGTGTCTCGGTTTTCCCCCTAGTTTAATACCTTATGATCACCTTTTCGATCCTATGGGGGTACTTCCTATTGCACGAAATGGGACCGGTTATGACGCTGTCGCGTTCAAATTCTACATCCGACAAGACGTGTTTCTCAATACGACCATCTTCCCTAGTTCTACTAATGGCTTTAAAGAGTATTGGGTCCCTAACTGTGCAACGCGTTTGCATCTTACTTTGTTTAATACGTGTTTCCTTTCAATTCTCATTAGTACTACTTTTCTTCGCGGCATTTTTCCTCGCGGTATCCTATCTTTCATCATACCTTCTCTTTTGACCGTCATCGTTACGAACGGGCGAATGGCTACTGGGAATTGAACCCAGCCCTAGGTCAATCTATGGTCCTAGGAATCCGAGGAATACAAGTATTCACACGGCCACAACACATCCCTCGTCGTCGTCTCCCAGTTTCTTTTTTACTCATTATTTCTTTATTACGTACATGTTTCTTTCCATTGTATCGTTTCGTGGTAATCATCTGATTCTTTTAAATCCTTTCTATACTTTATCAACATCTCATTTTCCGTGATTCTCTATTCGTAGTACCTTTTCAATCGATTGTTGTGTATCCTTTCTAACCTGTTTCCGTTTTTGATAACCGACGTCTGATTGCTCGGCACATCTATCACTACGTACGGACCTCTCCATGTACTCTGCAATTTCTGTCCTACTCCCATGGGGTTTGCTTGGACAAGCACTTTATCTCCCCACATTGGCTGCCAAGGTGCCGTACCTTTATCATATATCTCCTTACGTTTTTCTTTGGACATTACCAAATTTTCCCTAGCTACTTCATGTATGTGTTTGAGCAGTTTCCTCATTTCCAGTGCGTAATCGTGGTAATTTTCTTCGGCCAACGTACCTTTGTATATGGATGCCGGAATTCGCGGTTCTCTTCCATACATTAACTCGAACGGTGTGTATCCCGTTGACGAGTTTACTGTCGTATTGTATTCGAAACAGAAATACGGCAGATGCTGATCCCAAATTCGCGGATCTCCTCCCACAAATTGTCTCAGATAAATTTTCAATTCCCTGTTCGCTCTTTCCACCAGGTTTGCCTGTGGGTGGTACGCACTCGTGTTGATTTTCTTAATTTTTAAAATCTTGCACACGCTCTTCATTACCTGCCCCATAAAATTCGTGCCCTGATCCGTGACTAATTCTTCTGGCACTCCGAATTTACAAATAACATTTTCTACAAATGTTTTCGCTACCGTGACGGCTTCTTGATTCTCCATAGAGGCCACTATTAAATATCGCGTCAAATCGTCTTGTATTACCAGGCCATATTTGTTTCCCTGGTTTGTTTCCGGCAAGACTACAATATCCATGAACAATTTTTCGAATGGTTCAGATGCGGTTGTTGTGAGTTTCATAGGGATCCGGTTGAACTTGCAGATTTTATTCTTCTGGCAAGAGTCGCAATTGCGCACATAATCCTCTATGTCCCGTCTCATGTTCTGCCAATGGTAAATTGCAGCGATCCTCTTCCGCATGCGCTTGGCTCCTACATGTCCCCCTAATGGTGCGTCATGGAATTCCCTCAATAATCCAGGCACCTCTTCTTTCGCGACCTCAATGCGCTCGGAGCTGGCATTGTACATGGTGATTTTTCTCCCATGTCGCTCCCCCAAAAACTGGATCATTTCCATTATCTCGAACTGTCTAATCTTGCGAAACGAGATTACTTGAACGTCCAGAATGGGCTCATTCTGTTCGAGTTTACTGCATTCCTTCATGCACTTGTACAATCTTGCGAAAAACATTCTTGCGTTTACCACTGAGTTGCTTTTTCCTTCCATTATTATTCCTACGATTTTCTCGTTAGGAAGGAATACCACATTGTCTTGGGTGTAATCTTTCAACCCGTGTGGTAGCTCACACAATTTGCTGAGATCGCTATACGCAGATCGACTATTTACAATCGCGATCTTTATCGCCCCTGCCTTGACCTCTAGCGTTTTCTGAAACGCGATCTTTCGGACATCAATGCTCCGTTTTTCCTGATTCTGTTTGAATTCCTCGTATGTGTTCTGAATGTCATCGTTATCCTCTTCTTCATCCCTTAAACATGTAGGGTCCAGATTCATCAGATCTGAAACAAAATCTTCCGTCCCCGAATCGTTGTCTAACCGCCCCATTTTTTTCGGTCCATCCGTTTTCTTTGGCGCATCGGCCTGACCCAGTTTGTCCGTGCCTCCTACGTCCGCATGTGTTGTTTTCATCGGCGCAACGCCAATGTTGTCCAGCAATTTTTGCTGACGCCGTGTTGTTACAGCGATACGCTGAGGGTGCTTGGTTGTCGGCTGCTCGGTGACTTCCCGCTCCACGTCGTTGGAGGGTTCCAACCGGGACAAAAAATCTGCCACCACGTTCTCTTTCCCCTGCTTGTATCGGATTTCGCATTCAATACCTTGCATGCGCAACCTAAGTCGCGTCAAAGTTGGGGACGTCTCTTTCAACCGCCAAATCGAAACCAATGGTCGATGATCGGTATACACGATGAATTTCTGGCCATAGACATAATGCCTGAAGTAACTATATGCCCAAACAATGGCAAGTAATTCCTTCTCGATTGTGTGATATCGTTCTTCAGCCCCTACCAATGCCCTGCTGGCGTAGGCTATCGGCTGATCGATGGTTTTCTCGTTGGAAAGTACCACACCGATTGCATACTTGCTGGCGTCCGTTGTGAGCACAAAAGTGTCGTTATAATTTGGCCTTACCAGTAGTGGTGCACTCACAAGAGCCGTCCTCAATTGTTGGAAGGCCGCGTCACATGCTGGTGACCAGTCGAACTTGACACCTTTCTTCAGTAGGTCATTCATGGGTTTGCGCGTCGTCGCGATGTTAGGAATGAATTTCCCGTAAAAATTTACCATACCCAAGAACGATCGCACCCCTTTAACGGTATTGGGTGGTTTCAAGTTCTCTATGGCGCTTACGGCACTTTTCAAGGGCCGTACGCCTTGTTTGTCAATGAGGTGTCCCAGGTATTGGATTTCCTCCTTCAAAATCTGGCATTTCTTTGGTTCGAGTTTCAATGAATGTTTTCGAAGACCAACCAGTACCTTGCGGAAATGTTCGTTGTGTTCCGCTATGGTACGACCGTATATCACGATGTCGTCCAAATACACAACTGCTCGCACTCCTTCAATCTCGTATAAAACGCTGTTCATCAGTCTCTGAAATGTAGACGGACTGTTCTTCAATCCCATTGGCATGCGGGTGTACTCATAATGCCCGTTCGGCGTAGAAAAGGCCGTTTTCGGTGCATCCCTCGGATGTATGGGAACTTGATAGAATCCCGATTTTAAATCCAAGGTGGAAAAATATTTGCTATCCCCTAATGTGTCCAAAATTTCATTAATTAGGGGTATCGGAAACACAAAGGGTTTTGTAACAAGATTGAGCTCGCGATAGTCCACCACGATGCGATACCGTCGAGTACCATCGGCATCGGGTTTCTTGGGTATGCACAACACTGGTGCATTCCAAGCGCTCTTACTCGGTCTTACGATTCCCTGCTTCAGCATTTCGTCAATCTGTTCCTTCAAATGCGGCTTCGTTGCCTCTGGATATCTATACTGGCGCTTATTTATGGGCACATTCGTTGTGGTCTCTATTTCATGCACGGCTGCGTTGGTACACGGAAAGTTATCTCCTTCCAAAAAGAATACGTCGCTAAATTGACGCAACAGTTTCCCGATTTCTTCTCCTGCGGGTTGGATTTTTATTATCTCCAACAGCGTTTTGTCACGCTCCGTCCCACGTATCGGCTGCAGATTCCTATATTCTACTAGATCATAATCTATTTCCTCGTCCAGGTCCAATCCATCGTGGAGGAATATTTGCTGTTCCTGACTCTTTTGTTCCTCTTGGAAATGCACTTGTCTCATTTCCATCTCTATCTTATTCTTCTTCTGACCTTTAACCGGGGTGATAATTGCGTTCTTCTTTACCTTCTTTGTTAAGGTCTGTTGTGCATGACTACTGTCTGAAAATTCCACCCGTCCTCCCTTGAGGCTCAGTTCCGCAATATGTTCGCGGATAAAATTTACACCTAAAAGACCCGGAGGACCCGTTAACTCCGTGATCACGTAAAACCTCGTCGGGATTACTTTTCCTCCGACGATCAACTCGATCGTGCATTTGCCTACGACCGTTAATTTTGCCCCTGTTATTCCTACTAGGGCCGTTTGCTCGGAAATATCTAACTGTTTTATCCCTATTCTCTGGGCTTCTTTGTAATCGAGCAGATTCACTACTGCTCCTGTATCGAGTAAAAATTCGGTAGTGTTCGATGGACTACCTATCGTGGTCAGGGTAACATAAATGAGACCGTTCTCTAACGACCTTAGTGCGTGGGAAACCCGTGTTTCCTTTTTTTCCTGTTCCCTCATATTTTTATCCTCTGTTTTTGCGATAGCTATCTTTTTATGCTGCGTCAGTTCTGTGCTGTGGCGATTTTTCCGTACCTGGCCTAAATATTTTGATTTCCCTAAATTTTCCAAACTATCGCGCAGGTTGGGGAATCGGGGCGGGTCATTCGATCCCCCGGTTAATAGTTTTTTGAACCGAAACTGCGGTTCCCTTGATTTCCCTGGTTTCCTTGCCTTTTCGGCCAATTGTTCGACCCCTGATTTTGGGAGTATCCGAACCCTGAATTTCCTCTCGGCTGGCTTTGCTGCGGTCGGTATCGGTTATCGGGTTGCGAGGGACTATTTCCCGGTCCTCTCTGCCCGTTCCTAGGCGCTCTTGAAAACTGCCTGGCGGCTGACCCTTGGTTGCTTGAATAGTTCCGTTGATTTCCGTCGTCCCATCCGACGTTACGGTAATAATTCTGATCGTGCTGCCAATCGGTTCTAAAAGGCGGTGGCGGGTTCGGATGCCGATGATCCGGCCAGTATGGCAAATCCATGTCATCGTACGGCCCTTCTCCGTGCCAACCGTTGTTTCCTCCGCTCCCTTGGCCGAACCAGTGTTCACCGTCATAGTTTCCGTAGCGTGGCGGCAGAGCTTGACCAGCGCGCAAGCGTCTTGTGGCCTCGGTTACCCGATCAGCGTTATCGTGCACCTGCTCCAGGTGCTCCAAGAGTGGCTCAAGTTCCATGGTGTTTTGCATTAGTGCTAACACCCTCAGGTTTGGATCATTCAATCCTGTTACAAAATGATGTTTGATATGCCTGCTGGCATAATCTATCAACCCCTCATTGTCGCTAGCGTGCGTTTTCACGAGCTCTACTATATGTCTTGCTCTATCCGCATATCTCCTAAACGTCTCATTCGGCCTTTGCGCCAGTGTTTCGGTTCGGTGGAAAATGCTTTCCACACTACAATTTTCCCCAAACTCCTTTCGCAACAGCTCTTTCATTTCCTCCCAGCTCTTTGCTCTAATGCGCTGGTAGTGGCTTACTGCATCACCTTTCAATTTAGCAAGAACTATGTCCAATAGTTCTTCTTCGTTTACCATTTCTCGCCTGGCGACGCGATCGACCTGGCGTACAAACAATCCTAACTCCTCGACCCCTCCACGGTACTCGGGAATGAGAGCCATGGCATTCTCTATCGAATACTCCTTCGTTTCCGTCATTTTCTTTTCAACAAAGGTTTGGTCGAGCGAGCAGATGTCTCGGACAAAATCTTTCTTCACTCTTAGTAGATTTTTCGGGACAGTGCTACGACTAGGGGCCGCTGGGGTTTGTTCCAGGGGCGAGGCGTTGCTGTCAACACTAGCTGGGGTAAATCTAAGCTCGGGTGCAATAGTGCCGTCGGAAAGGCAAACCTCCCTAGAAATTGTCGGCCCTTCACTTCCGTTTTCTTGGCTCTTTCCGACGTTGCTGCGTAGTTGTCTATCCGTCATTTGAGTTTTCACTACGCTTTTGCACACGGCTTCTTTCCGAATTTTCGTGCACTATAAAAATGAAACTAAATTTCTCTCGTGCCTTCAAACAAAAACTTGAGGTCTCAAAAAAAAAAAATGTACCTGACGCACACAAAAATGTATTTAAAATGAAACTGTGCTCTTACCACAGGGTGAGTTCTGCCACTTTCATCTCGAAGGATTCCGTTTTCCCGCGTAACCGTCCTTCTCGTTCTCTTAAAGGGGTGCTCTGCTGGTCCGCTGATGCTCCGCTGATGCTCCGCTGCTGTTCCGCTGATGTAACGATGAATGTCTCTTTGATGCACAATTCGCCACGCTTCACAACACTGCACTACTTTCACTATACTGCACTACTTCACTTCACTATTGCACTGCTTCACAACCCACCGGGTTGCTATCGTTGTACAAGGGATGTCTTATCCCACCGCTGTCACCAGATGGTAGGAAGACTGGGAACGGCAGGTCACTGCAATACAATTAATCCATCTTTTTAAGTAGAAACCTTTGCAAGAACCGCGACAGCGAACAAGCGTTCGGTCGATAACGCTTCAAATGCTCCTCCCCGCCCATGCGTGCGTGCGTGCGAAATTTCCCGGAAAATGAATAAATTAACGTCAAGTTCCGGAAGTGGCAGGCGTATTCAACACACACCGTCACACACACACACACAGGCAAACCGGCAGACATCGGTTCGCCGGAAGTAAGGCTTCACTTTTCGTTAGTTTCGTTAGCTGAAAATAGCGAAAACAACTAACAGAGAAAGAAAAACACACTACCCCAGCATCCGCTCGGGAAAACTCACAAAACATCAGCCCCCCCTGCACTATCAGCTCTTTCTGCGTCACTTGTTTTCGACATCTTTAACAATAAAAACCACAAGAACACTGTTTTCCAGCCATCTCTACCAACCTTTTACCCTCCTTATAAGCTCGCCCTGCCTCTATTGCTTCTCCACGCTTCTCGCCACACTATCGGGCATGAATTAAAGATGAGATGAAAATAGAACCGCGCGGACGAATGTGTGTGTCTGAATGAATGCTTGCGAGCGATGGGAAGGAGGGGGGGGGGGGGGGCATTGGTGTTTTCCAAAAGAACGAACGAGAACAAACATCGCTCGGAATTAAAAAAGGAAACTCAACACTAACGCAAAGACGGGAGGAACGACCACCGTGGGGCAGCAGCTTCTAGTCTCCTACATTTCGGAACGTTGTTTCCCGCGGATGTGCCACATTCGTCGTACACACACACACACATTTAGTGGAGGACGAAATGGGAAAATGAAAATAAAAAAATAAAAATCGCCCAACATGCCCGGATGCTGGAAAAGGGACGTATGCGCGCAAAGCACTGGAAAGGAGACGTCATCGTCACACTTCATTTAGCGAATGTGGTTGAAACCATTTACGCTGGATTGGCCAACCGCGCTCGGTGTCGGTGGAAACGTGCCCCGCTCGTGATGGTGATGCTGTCAGTGCAGTTCAAAGACCTTCCTGCCGGACGGACGGCCCTCCGAACACGCCTTCCCTCGATGGATGTACCATCCGAATCCGAGAACGAATGAAACAAAAAAGTTGAAATGATAAAATTCGCCCCCAGGCAAAAGGATACTCTGCTGGTTGGTGTGTTGGCAAGGGACAGAAAGCAGCTGGTGGAAAACGTTTGCGAAAGATTCGAGATTAACCATATATTCAAGGTTAGTCAGGGCAGCAGGGGGGGGTATTCCCCATTTCATCATCCTCGTACTCTTGCCCACTTTTCTTTCCTAAAAAGCAAACTTATATTCATCGCTGAGGAAGCCGACCGAGCTCTCTGGATGGTTTGGAATTCGGTAGTTATGTTTGCCGTATGTTAGTTTGCATGGAGTGTACCAAACTCATCAACCATCCATCCGGGCCACGGGAGCCGGCGGAAATCAGCATACGCTGCGCTGCATTCTAACGATTTCAATTAAAAGAATGTTTTGAGAGAAATTTTGCCGCAGTGAAAACGTTCTTCTCCCCCCGGCGCCAGTCCGTTTCTCGCGTGTTGTGTGTGCTTGTGAAACGGGCCCGAGGCTATGGGGAAATTGAATTGAAAGTTGCTTTCGTCAGGGAGGGGGGGGGGGGCCGCTTCACTTTTTTTTAAACGGAAAAGGATACAGACTGAATATGGTCAAACGTGCCAACGAATTGGTATTTTTTCGACGGGTTGGAAAAAGGATTATGATTGAACGAAGATGTTTTCTGATTCTGTTACGAAACGTAACGTCCGTAACGCTGCCTCCAGCTGTCATTAGACTGAGCTACTCGACGTAATGCGAATCGGTTATGATCATGGGTATAAATAGAGCGAGATAGGGCAAAACCGCTCTCTTTTTGATACAAGAAATACACGAAGTAAGATTAAAAGTTTTTGGTCAGTCGCAAGGGCTTTCTTAAAATCAAAAGTTTAAAATCGTGTTTTGTATCAATCTCTCTTCAGGAGCCACCATTTTTAACAGATTCAATTTTCAACTTTTTACTTATTTGTTATTGTGTTACTTAATTTACACTTCTCAGGAAGAACTGATCTTATGTTCAGTTGAGGATTTTTTTAACTTAAAATGCTACCTACCTACTCCATCCTTTCTGAAATACCATGCGTGCATTCGAGTTGTGCTATAAGAACGTATTAAAATTTCCCACAGAGGAGTAGCAGAGCTGTAGGCACGATGGTCTACCGTAATCTATTCATTAACGCTATCAGCAATTTTCCATTTTCCACTCACGTGCCGTCATTACCTGGTGCTCGTGGCGCTGGAGCGGAAACACGAGCTTTCGAGCATGCTGGCGTCCCGTTTGTCGATGTGCTGCCATTTCCATGCACTCTCTCTATCTTTCTTTCTTTCATTCGGCTCTCCGTAGGAAGGAAAGTTAGGTAAGTGCTAATGCGAACTTCTTGTGCACGTGGAAGAAAAGCCTGTTTGTCCTTCTTTCTCCGGGATCCGTTCCATCCATTCAGAACCCACTCGCACGTGTCCCGAGCGGGATGTGAGGGAATAAATAATAGAAATAAAACAATACACAACGAACGCACACACCGGGATATGTGTGTGTGTGTGTGTGTGTGTGTGTTTGGAAAGAATGGGCACAAAGCTTTTTAAAATAAACCCAGACCGTTAAATTCAGCCCATCAACATTACGGCCCAAGACTTTCCGTAAGCATGCCCTGCTCCCGTTTGCCTCGTGCTCGTTATCAAAAGTTTTCTTACCGTGAACTTTAAATTCTCGTTGAAAACAACTTTCCCGTGTGCGCCAGAAAAGTGTTTGTGAGGAAAAGTTCTTCTCGTAGCCACTACTAACCGGGGTGGGGGAAACGGCCATACGGAATTGGGTGGATTTAGGAGCACTGTACAGTAATTGAATATGTGCATGAATGTCGTGCAGAGGAAAAACGCAGCCAAATCCAGCCCCGGCTTAATACTTTGACCTCAAGTTTTTCGCCGAAAGCGGGAACGGTGGGGATGGCGCCGAGTGTGGGGTAAAAGAGTGTGTTGCATTGCACTCTTGAAGAAAATGGATATTTTCCAGCATGCCAACACACGCGCAGGGAGAATCGCATTGAAATGGATGAATAGCAGCAGCAGCATACTCATGTTTGCCAACTAGAATAAAACTTTTCATACACATACACACACGGAACATAAGGAAAAATTAAACAACAAAAATGGGGGTTGGGTTGAGTTGAATGAAAAGCGGGTAATATTTTCCAGCATCCAGTTTCCTTGCATTTTTTTCTTCTGAATGTTTGTGAGCGTAAGCATACATCCGCTTACCGTCGTGACAGACGGATAATGCTTTGATATCTTTTTTTTCTTCTTTTCATTATTATCATTTCCCTCCTTTTACAAACTGAATGTAAGATCGTTTTGCGTGTGGTTTTCCTTATCAGGGCTTTACGTTTTATATCTTATGGGTTGTTGTTTGTTTCTTTCGTTCCACAAGCTGCCTTTGAGAGTAAGTATTATATTTGCGCTTTTTCTTCACAGAGCCGGTGCCGATTACCCTCTTTGTTCGGCTGTGTTCTCAATTAGCTGAATAGTACCAGAAGAATTTCCACGTTGCCTGCCACGTAGTTTTAGCCACGATCTTTGTCCCAGCACGCATTTACTAGCGCACGCACATCGTACAACACAGGCTTGCTTCATATTTTAGCTCGCATTTCACTTCGCACATACATCCTTTACTTTCAATGTGTAGCGCTGTTATTATTTTCATCATTAATCATTTGGCTTAAAAAGATCAAAAATCTCAATCATTTTAACTATGAAAAATAAGATTTCACCTTAAAAAAACTCTTACATCAATCAACCTCTTGTCCCTGTGAAATCTTTATTGCGAGCCACCGGTCGTTACACTTATCGTGACCATCAGCTAAGCTAATCCTCAGGGAGATGGAGAACAAAAATGGAGCCTGGTCACACTAAACGAAACCGCCCACAAAACATTGCTTGCGGCGATACAAATCAACAGGTTTGCAGCCCAAAGACACTCTCCTACTACTATAAGTGAAGGGACGAGAACACACGGGCCAGGGAAAAGAAAGGAAGGTGGGGCCTCCCTGGGCGGCAGTTTGCGTGTAAACAAATTAAATGTTCGGTTGATCCAGCGGTCGAAACGTCAGACTGACGGACGGAACAGCGTCGATAAACTGACAGTCGATCGCTCGCCGTTACTCTCGGCTGCAATCATCCGTAACGCCATACCGATGTTATCTAAACAAATCGACCCCACGCCCGGTGGAGTGATGGATTCGATCTAGATTTGCCAGAATTAGGTGAATGTCAATGTGGCAGCCAATGAGATGAGGCGGTACAACGCCATGTATCGAATATATATTTTTTTTAATTTCCCGGTATAAACCGTTAAAATTAAATTCCACGAATCATAGAAATGTAAAACGACATTAAAGAAAGCCCAAAAAATCTTTTCTCCCACATTCGTCCGGAAGTAACCTTCTCGCAGCTGTCTATCGCCTAGAGCTCGGGTTGCCTTCCCCTGAAAATGTTTCTCCCATTTTCCTCCGAAGTGAACGCAGATCTTTCCCGTGCAACCTGTACGAGAAACAACCCCTTCCGCGGCAAACCGCGAAGAAAAGTACAGTTGATCGCGGTGGTGGGGACGATCCTCGAGCGGGAGCGCGATCGTCTTGTCGGTGGCGTCTTGGCACGTTTTGTCGCAGCACGTGAGACTCCCAAAACCTTCCCCGTTTTCTCTCTGCCAAACAGCCTTCTCTTCCGATTTTGTGTGAATCACATTAGCGACTCGTTGTAGTTGTGAAGGGGAGAAACGTTTCCATTAGTTGCAGTTATCCCTTGAATGATCAATATGCCTTTTTTTTGTTTTAACCCATTGACATAAAAAATGAATTGACTTGAAAACGTCGAAGTGTATTATCATACAACATATTACCGACGTCTCCCAGATGTAATTGTATACCCGGGAGTTAAACAAACTATTGCAAAAATAATCTTTTTGTTTGAAAAAAAATGTTGTCTGGATTTTCCTCTTTTTCCAACCAAATTTAGTGAATTGACGAATCACCCAATCAGTTTATAATCTAACCAATGGGTTAACCTTCTTGTGGCTTTCTTTTACTCTCCACGTTTTGAAAAGCCTACCGGTGGAGGAAAACGACGGTTCTCTGCGAAATGTTCACACGGGATCAGACGCAACAAAAAAAAAAAAAAAAAAAAAAAAAACATACAGATAATCCCACGAGCGTCAGAGGAAGAGGGATGAAAAATGTCTCACACGGGACCAGCAGGGAAACCGTACTTTTCCAGACCGCGCACCAAGAGGCAAAGAAAAAGAAGTGGGGGCCGCCGACTCACACAGGCAGTCGGTCGGGTTGTTGCGTTTGTTGTTGTCTTGAATGGTTGCGTTATTTGGCTGCTTTTTCTACTCTCGCGCTGCGCGTTTTCCTCCAGGCAGGCAGTGGAATGGAAAGTTGTCAAGGGAATGCTGGGGTCGCACCGAATGTGGGGGGGAGAACCTAGCGTAAGGTGGATGAAAAACACACTCACACAAGCTCGCACACGCTGGGCCTGACTAACTGACTGACAGACTGACTGACCAGCCCTCGGGGATCGGGGAAGCCCTCGAAAGCCAACCACCAGAGAGAGCGATTGTGAGCGCGCGCGGGGTGGGATTATTTGAAACCTTCTTCCACGGCCGGCCGCCGCTAGTCTTGTTACTTGCTGGCGATGCATTTTGGAGCGGGTTTCCATCGCCGTCGGTCGTGTCGTCGCGATCGTTTTGCTATCCAACCATCCACTAGCGCCGATCGTTTCGATTCCTCGCGGTTTTGTTTGTTTGGTTTCGTTGGCTTGTTGATGTTTGCCTCTCGCATCACAACTCGGCTCTTGGATGTTGTTTGTTGTTGCACTTGTTAGGATAATTCGTTTTGAGGATCTTCAAGAATTTTACCATTCCTCGAGAGACGGTTGTGTGTTCCGTTAAAGTACAAGCGAATAAACGTTACAGGAAAAGAACCAACCGTTATCTCTCCGTGTTGAAAGTGGATTAAAATACATATTGAAGTACAAAGCAGCCGTCTGGAGTGATAAAAAAACAGAGTGATTAAAAAGTAAAAACGGGAAAATACTTCTAGTTAGCTTAGCAGGTGCTTAGTCTCACAACATTGCTATATTTTCACATTTCCCTAACTGTGGCAGCATGACTGTGCGTACTGTGGTTTTAGTTTAACGTTCTTCAACGACATATACTGCCCGTTAGTTCGCATTGAATAATTGACCCCCAAAGGTGTTGTGGTTCGAGTGTGTGAGTTGCGCGTTAGCTTTTACCGGCTTCCGTCGTTCCATCTGTCGTGCGCACTGCGGCGATCCGTTTCCGGATTTTCCTCCGTGCAGCAACCCCGCCCGGTTCGAAACGAGTGAAGGTTATAGCGGTACAATCGTCGAACGGATGGCATGCGACGCGTTGACATAATTTTACCAGAGACCCCCTGCGTGGCATTAGAACAGCTGACTGATTGCTTGCCGGTGTTTTCCCGAGCAGGGTGTAGTGGAAGAGTGACCAGAGTGGTGAAGCGCTGATCGTCGACAGTTCGAGATAGTGCGGAGAAGCAAAAATACGTTCAAAAAGGATTGTGGTAACTGTGGTTCTCTTTGGCATTGGAAGTTTTATGAATGAATCCGCACTCTGGCGGTTGTGGCTAACCAAGGGAAAGAAGGCACTACCGGCTAGGAAAATTGCCTGCAACCCCCCGGGAGAAGCGTAACCCAACAAGTGGCACATAAACAGCCAGCAGCAGCAGCAGCAGCAGCAGCAGCAGCATCAACCAAAGCAGTGAACAGCCAGCCCTCACAGTCGTGTCTGCCGCAAGCGGGATTCCTGTGGAGGATCTTTCCCTTTCCCTCTGTGTTTCGGGAACGAGCGGTCCCTCAGAACGGAAGAATCGATGTTGATTTTTTACTATGTTGAGGTATGTGTGCAGCGTCATTAAATTAATAGCCGGGCTGGAGTGGCTGTGGTTGTTCTATTTTTCCCAAGCCTTTTAGGGGGAATCGTTTTTAACGTCACAACAGTTCCTGCTTAAGTGGAGTGGCATTATAATTGGCAGCAACTTGATGTCATCTTCAATGATTATGACAAAAAGAATCCACTTCTTCTGGTAACAGACGCTAGCATAAGAAACCTGTTATCAAACGGTAGATGAAGTTCCAATAGTTCTTCAAGTGCTTGATTTCGCTATCTGAATACCCAACCCGTCCATTTGTCTGCAAATAACTGTTTACTTTTGCGTATTTGCGGTTTAATGGAGCATTGTGTTACCCTCCAACAATGTTCATTTTCTTTTAACGATTGCATCATTATAAGAACACATTAAAAGATCATAATTATCATATCACATGAAGTGAATAACCGTACGATGGAACGAACGAGTGCATTGCCAAATCCTAGTAGACAAATCTTCCCGCTCATATTCCCTTTCGTGTCGACATCTTTGGTTTAAGATTGCGCCATAACACATCATCGATGGGTTAGGCAGCCCCGGACCCAGCGCTGTAATAAATTGCCAAATGCCTTAGAAACGAGCCAACCTAGAGGCGAGAACGAGAACCTAGTTTTTAACCCCGTTTTTCTTGTTTATTTATTCGCTAGTCTGACATAATTCTTGTTAACACTTACTGAGCAAGGCGGAACTGGAGGGAGCGAGCGAGTGTGAAAAATCCTCCAATATTTGACCTGCATTCGACTGTCTTGGCTCGGTCGATTGGCGCCCCTTATCCTCTGTCTGCCTGTCTCAGTCTCTGTAGGGTTCAACTCGGTTGGTCGCAAATTTAAATATTTACTCTTGAAGCGATGTTGACGCCTCGCTGAAACGACAGAGAGGAGTTTGTCGATAGAATGAGTTTTATCCGTCCCAGGAGTCCAATTTCAAAACGGTTGGTTAGAAGAACGTTGTCTAGCTGTCATCGTTTGCGGCGGGTGGAAACTCGCCGATCGAGAGCAGCTTTGGGATGATGAAAATTCATCGACACCATTTTGCCACCAGCAACTGATGGACCTCCTCCTGAGGCAGATGGAACGCACTACTCGGTACCTTCGTGGAGCATATGTATGTGCATATGAAATATTGGCAACGCTACTATTTCTGTCAAGTTTGACATTTTGGATACATGCCGACACGGGGCAAACATGCAAAGAACAACCGTACCGATAGCCAATTTGTCAATGTGCGCTGCGCGTGTGATCCTACCATAACCGCAAGAACAAAAAAAACGAGCATGTTTTATTTCACTCTACCAAAAGCGCGTTTCGTTGGCCTGAAATCAACCTAACCGCAGCCGAGTGTGTGTAAACCTTGTACGGCTGGAACTACTATGTTTTACTTTTTTTTTTCACCTTCTTCGGTTGCGACAAAATCAACTTATGGTTTATGTTTGCATCTTCCATCCATAAGTAGCAAACACCAACGTTGCTGGTGGAACGTTTGCCTTTGCAGCATCACCTTACTCCACATTCCTCGCATTTCGAAAAATGTTAGGACATGTTTAACGACCACAAGTGTATGCGTTGGACATCTTTTTTCTTTTCATAAGGTTTTTTTTTTTCAAAACATATTTTACAACACTAACCACATTGCCAAGTGTGCCTTTTTGCTTCCATTTCTGCCGCGTACGGGTGGCTACCATTTTTCACGGGATGAAAATATGCGGATACACACGGCGGTGCACACCAACACCCCATCGTAACTGGGGCTGGGTGTTGGGAAATGGAAAGATTTCGAAAAGATGTTTCGTCTGTAACCGATATCGACGACTGACGAGGGCTTCCACCTTACGGCCGACGATCTTCCCATCCGTCTGTCCGTCTGCCAGCTGCCTACTGGCTGACGCACGCCGTTTAAGGATTGACGCTGATGATAACTTGGAAAGGACTCGAATTTCACGCCATGTAATTCATCCGCCGTGTCTCGATTCAGCGAATGGGAGATCAAGATGTTGCCGGCCTGGCTGCCGGTAGCGTAACGATATTTCTTAATGGTTTATTAACACCACAAGTGGCAGCACACGAAGTGTGAAGTTCGATTTATATTCTTTAGAGATATCTAGACAACTGTTACACTTTCTTATTGCAGATGTACTATCAATTTGATTTTTTTATTTATAGTCAGTATATGGAACGGATGGATCACAATAATTTGTATGCTCTGGCAATATTTTCCCTTCATGTTAATATTTAAAACTATATAAGAAAATAATTCATCTCATTAATGAGCAAATAGTTAAAAATATACCTCCGAGTAATAAGCCTCTTTTTCTTCAGTTTCCTTTACTGACTCTAGCTTATGATTAACGATAAGCTGAGCGCTATGCTTTTTTTTTCAGCTGTGCTCATGTTTCTACACCAAATGATTCGGCTGGCTAAAGGGTTTTTTAAACCGTTTCAAATGTGGTGTGTCAAAAATTGCATCTTTTTCCGAAAAATGAAAAGAAAAGTCACCGAGCATGATTTACAATGAATTATTATGTCATGTGTCATGTGTGAATGGCTCACATCCACGGACCTTCCCGTTTTTCCTCCAATGGTCTGCCTTGGTTCAAAGGTACGGGGTGATTGTTTCAGTCCGTTTGTTGTTGTTCCGCCCAAATAAAAATGATCATTACTTACCGACACCTAAAATGTCGGTCAAGCTCAAGTGTTCAGTTTGAAACGTTAAACAGCTGCACAATCTCGAATTAAAAAAAAAAAACATAATTCAGCGTCGGTTTTTTTATGCCCATCATCCTTTTTTTTGTATCCAATTTTGGCCACAAGATAAATGAGGGATTTAAAGGAATCCCCTTTCTTATCCCAACTCACAGTGCGTGCCTTTGCGTGGCGGAATATTCGTTCTGTTTACTTATTGTTAGGGTTGAGCACGAGCGTAAGTAAATCCGTGCCGTTTCCCCCTAAAGTGACCTTTTATAAATCAACCTAAACTTAAGAAGATCACTCTAAAAAACCGTTGTGCGACAAAAATTAATTATTTCCTCAAGACAAACCGTCGTTGTCGCCGTCTCTGTCATTGATGGGTGGAAAAAGCGAAAAAGCTGTAATTTGTCCACAGCCGTTTCGCCCGGTCCAACGAAGGGTGTGTATAATGTAACACTTGAATTCCTCCTCAATCTTTGTCGGGTCACGCTTGATCGGTTGGTCAAGGGCAAATCGACGACACAACGCAACCGCTACGGCCGACCGACATTAAACGTCTCCCGAGCACTCGAAGTTTCATCGCTGCCGAGTTGAAATTCAACCTTTTGGTTTTTCATCGGCTCGTTGAGGGAAGGTTGGAAATCTTACCACGAACTGTTACTCTTCTGAAAAGAAAAAAAGAAATGATCGTCTGCCCGTGAAAACCTGCCAGCGAGTAGACAACTAACGGTTTCTTTTACGTTCTTCAATAGCGAGGTAAGCTTCGTTTTGGTCGTTTTGCCGGTTACGATTGATCGATTTCGACCACCCAGTTTTGATCAACTTTTCCTCTATCGAGCGCTGTGTAATCGCTTCTATTTCAATGTCTACACGCTCGTAATGGATCCACCCGGGGTGGTAGAGGGTTTCTCCTTCCTGGGGCAGACAAGAATACAAACGGAAGGTAAAACGTAGAAGAAAAAACCTAACGAACGGATGCGTAACATCTTGAAGTTCTTTCCGAACGACGACTCCCTGAGGCTACCCGAGATGATAGAAATAATCCGTCGCTCGGTCGGCTATCGTCGACTAATGCAATAAAGAATGCCGCGGCATGGGGTTGGAAACTTGGGTTCGATTAATTTGTTACCACAACGGTTCGCTATTAATTAAAGCACGGCTTCCTCACGGTCGGTGATTTCCTTCTTTTATGTTACCTTTCCTTACCGAACAGAAATATTTACATAAAGGGACTAATTAAATGATTATTTTATGGCAAAACTCAACGTGGAAACCAAATTACTTTGAATCCTACGCGAGTCGTTGCCATTGGTTCTTAAGAAGTTAATGACTATCAACGTCCAAATATTGCTTGAATTTTTGTGTTGTTTTTTTCAATGTTTCAATGTACACTCGTTTCTTTCCGGCTGTGCCAACACTTACAAACTACACACCTACATACCGTACGCATGTTTTTAAATGTCGATGTTCTCAAGACAAAACAGTAATCCTGATAGGAATGATAATAGATGACAGAGGTCGTACAGGTCGTTCTCGTTCCAACCCTAAGAGATGGGTCTTTCAGGGTTGGTACACACTGTTGTTTAAGCATGCTGATGTGGAGCAATGTGATGTGGAGGAAAATGCGAGTAAAGAAGGGTTGCTCCCCGATGGAGAAGTGTAACAGCACGTATTCCAGGTGGGTGTGTTAACCGCGTTCCTTCTCGAAGATGCGAATCTAGAAGCAGATTTGCTCTACACAGAATTCCACACGCAGCTCTGGGTGAAAAAAAAAACCGAGGGAATAACCCGAAGAGACAAACCAAGCATTAAAGCACCGTAATTGAAACTAGAATATGCATAACATGACCCCTCGCTTCAACACTTCCCTACCACGCAAGCTTCTGCCTGGCTTTATATGGGTAACGCATTAGAGAAGAAGACCCGTTGTTGTGCGAGGGAAGAGCGCATGTGAAAATATTCTATTACGGAAAGAACCGTATCGCTGGAGCTCGAGGGAGGAAGCTTTGCGATTGCCTTTGTTGGGGTGTAACCCGTTGCGAGGTTCAAGCGACCGTTAGTTTTAAGTTTTTCAGTACCATGCGGCTTTAAGTTGGTGACAATTTACAAGATAATCCACATTTCACGCTCAAACCGATTATATATGAAAAATTCTACCAGAGAGCGGCAAAATTTGGTTCTTATTGTGTTCACAAGTTTTTTTTTAATTTATTTAAACATTCAGTCCAATATGTTTCGTCCATGGATGCTTCATACGCCTGTCCACACACCACAGTGTTGTTGCACATGCAGATTAACACAACAATTTCATCCCACGGGTGATCGGAGCGCTTTCAATTTCACTTTCGATCGAAAGACTTGCCCACCGTAGCCCTTTCGAGCAAGCGACGAACAGGCCGGGTTAACCTTTTTTTTTTACCGAGATCTATTAGTCCCGGAGTGCGTGCGGAGGCGTGCCTGAATTGAATTTCCATTATTCGTTCACTTCCGCGAGACGATCGAGCCGGCGACATTTACTGTTCCACAACAAAGCATGCTGGAGTGTCTGGTAGAGAACATGTTTAAAAAGAAAAGAAAAAGCTTGTTAATTTCTAATTATTCATTAATTTTATTGATTTATTGAAACATCCAGCTCATTAGCACTTGTACTCTAACGTGTCAAGAAGTAGACTTCCTTAGCCCATGTCTTACAAGCTAAACTCGCGTAAAAAAGTCGTCTTATCCAATGCATCGTTTTGTTGAAGTTGGCTCAGAGACGCTAAAGCTCATGTGTGTCGACCCGCATTAAAAGATCCATTGGTCAACTTTTCCAGTAGTCAGTCCCGGTGTGCTGTCGGTGGTCTAAAGTTTTCATTTCTTCCAACGGGACTTTCGAGTCCCAACACATAGTGCAGTAGGTGGTTGTACGGTCGAATGAATAATGGAAATCATAAAAATAAGTACGATATTAATATTAATCGCAAAAATTGCACAAAACCCACTCCTAACGGTGAACGGTTGGCCTAAGAGAGAGAGAGAGAGAGAGAGACAGAGCGCTAGCAAACGGCGATGTGTTCGTTGTTAGCAGAGGCAGCACAAGAATGGAGTGCCCTCTAAACGATGCCATCGAGAGGAAAAACCGGGTATGAAGGCACACATGTGTGTTGCCCACACGCACGTGGGACGAAGGAAAAGCCATGCCAAACGGTCCCGGTCGGTTGGAGGTTTCTCCTAAACGAGACCTAATCCACCAACCAAGTCGTCGTCGTCGTTGTCGCACGGTTCGCGACACTTGCACTTTCCTTGCATCGTCCCCCACCAAGTGCATGCAAGTGGCATGTATGTGACAGGTTCCTCCTCTTCCCGGTTTCGAACGCGGAAACGCTCCGGCTTAAGCCTGGAGCCAGGTAAGCCTTCCCACGAGCGAGTACTTTGCTAACCCTTATGCAGCTGTGTGTCGCTAAGTAGTCACTCTCTGAAGGACCACGATATGGATACGCACGAAGGGCCTTCCCGTAACGATAAAGTCACGTTCTCGCCCTTCCGGATCTTCGACTCGCTCCCTCACCGGGTTTCCTCTGGCTGCACGAGGTGAATAATCACTGTTGGTTTATCCGCTTTCATCTTTCGAAAAGAGGCGAGATTGAAAAATGGTCCCAGTAATGATATTGACTGTTAATGCTTTAATCGTATTATCTATCACATTTTTCACATTATCTGACAAGCATAACTAACGGATACTTGAGGACCTTTAGAACGTGTTTATCGTATATTTTGGTTTAAAAAGAAACTGAAGTAGACAGATGCCACAGGTTATTTTTGCACTGCCAATAAAGTGTTTCTTATGGCACCAACCCCCATGCGAGTTGTGTTGGATATCCTTTTATCCGTTCTTTTATGTAATGTTTTCGAATAGGTTTATTCATGCGATACCGAAGTGGAGCGAGTTGGGACACTGACGCCGCCCACCGTTCGAACCCGGTGCCGATTGCCATCAAAACCACCGAAAAGAAGGATCAAATGATCACTTGGCTTGGCCGACTCTTGACTGCGGGCGGCGGCGGCAGCCATAAGAAATAATCGAAAGGAGGTTGGCCGGGGGTTTCGCACCAAAGAAACCATTCGTTCGGAATCGGGGGAGGTCTGTTGCCGCTGCCGGGATCACCGGTTCCATCGAATCGAAATACACATCAAACATCGTGGAGCCGAGCGATCCGAAAAGGGGAAAACGTGCGAGAAGGGCGAGTACGAGAACGCGAGGTGCTAAATGGACGTAAATGGCTGGTGTCAGCGAAGGGTGAATTATATGGTGGCAGGAAATTGTTCCTAAGCCTTTCCCCCACAGTTCCCTTTCCCCAAACGTATTCGGATGGTTTTCCTTCTTTTCGTCTTGTAGACCAAAATTGGGATCACCGCGAAGCCGTTGCTCGCTTCCAAGCTTGCAGCGAAAGGAAACGCAAAGGAAGTGGACGGGAGGACGGGAGAATGCACTGGGTGAGAGGGAAAGCACATATACTTGAACGCCGGAGGAGCTGTCCACAGGGCTAGATGTTACCACGCCTGCCACAGATCTAACCGATCTAACCGATGCTCCGAACGAGCTGTCGATATGCATGATGTAAACTGCGGGCCGTTTTTGTTTTTCTTCTGGTTGCCACCGAGAGTACTTTTACTATTTCAACTTGCGTCCTCGACGACGACCTACCTGGAGGGCATTTGGCAAATGTTGGGCTGATTGGTAGCTGCTTCTTTTTTTTTCCCGCTCCCCAACCCGGAATGGATGTTGTAGCAAAAGGTTGTTCCCAATTTGGCCTACGCGGAGATTGTGTGATACGTTCAACAAATTATAGAGAGTAAAACCTAATGAGCATTAGCCAATACCTCCTATGGCTCCGAGGCTTGTACACACGCTCACCGATTACTGTACACCGACAAACACGGAGCTCCAGGCGGGAACGCGTGTTTCGATTTCATAATTTCCCGGCTTTCCTCAGGACAAACGTACACCAGAAAAAAAGAGGTACTATCAATTCGAGAAAGATTTCCTCTAATCGTCGGGTGGGGCTGTATCCATTCCCTTTCGTTTCCTAACTCGCAACTTCAGTCTCCTTTTCTTCTGTACTTCAACATCCACCACTCATTCAGCATTTCTCGTGATTATGGCAGTTCTGCCCTGACCCGTTGTGGACGGTATATTTTTACGCTTTTGCTAATTTCACCCTTCGTTAACTGTGCAACGTGCCCTTGGGCGTTTCGAGAGAAAAAATCTTCTACAGCCATTCAACAAGCGGGTGTCATGCTTTTCCGAGATTAGCTGCGGTGATGTAATTTACAATTCTAAATCAGACGGCAAAGCATACTTCACATTTTACGACACAGTCTGCAGTAATCCAAGAATTCCCAGATTAAACCGAGTTTCTATTTTTGGTTTCTACAACACCTGTGAACGCTTTTTAAGCAAAGCTGCGAATTAAGTCCCTCATTCCCATGGTGGGACAAATGTTTACACCGATTTCCAAAATTAGATAATGCTCATCAAGCGTACGTTCGTCCGGATTAGATTAAATCCACCGCTAATCGCTGCCCCTTCGTCTCTCCCGATCGCTGGCTGCGCTGGGTAATCAGATAAAAATCTGAAACATTTGCCTTTCTCCTCGCTCCTTTTGCTCCACAAATGTGCCCCAGCACAGTGGACAGCAGTTCATTGCTTCGTTATTACATAATAATCCGCGATGCAGCATCATCGCAGCATACACGCACCAGATCGCCTCAAAGGCACGCAGCGATTACGCAGGGCTTTTTGATGCGTTTTGATGTGCGTTGATTCGATTTGCTCATCTCATACTGGAGTGCCATTCCGAGCAAGACAGGGAAAGAAAGGGAAAATAAGATTCACCGTTTTTCAAGCGAGACACACACATGGTGCATCATCTTGCGCAACGTGCGAAGGGAAGTGCCTGTGCGTTCCTCTTCCAATCGAAATCGTTGCATTAATCCACCAAATCGAATAATCAACCGTGGCTCATCGTCTAGCCGCGTTTCGCTGTCCCTTGCAAGTAATTTAATTATTGACCAATGGTTCCACTCAGTGCGAGCATCATCGCAACAAAAATCGTTGATGAGTCGTTTGTGACAGCCCTCTCACCTTTAAGGAGATTTTTTTTTTTCATTCCAAGTTTCCCGACCACCGCGTTTAGCGCGAGCACCAAGCCCTTCAGCGATTGGCCAGCAAATCACAATTTTCACGCTTTTCTACCCATGCCGGGCACCGTGAAATGGATTTTTGTTGTTTGACACTCAAGAAACCCCGGCCCGGCCCCGCCATGAAGTGGGCATTTAGTGGAATCCAAAAAAGCGGTTAGGGCTTTCAAAATTAGCGGCCACTTTCTTGCAGGAGACAGCTTTTCGAGCGCATCTTCAAAAATAAGTGAATGGGTGCTTCTTTGTTGAAAGGATCTTTCGTGTTAGGGGCAACATCAAAAGAAGTCACTAAAAAAGGGATTGCAGATTTTTATTAATTGGTTACTGAGAACGAGCATTTTTACCCAGCTTTGCTAAAAAAAAAAGGGAAAATAAAAGCGAATTTCCATTGAAGAACTTCTTTTGCAATGTGTTCGACTTTTGTCACATACGTGACCCGCGTTACTGCTTGGCAATAGAACTGTAGAAGGACAATAAACACTTTCACTTTTATTTATAAGAAAAAAGGTTATGCGATTCATGTTTAATCGTCCTTGGGGCACTAGAGTTTAAACATGTTGTCACTAATATATCAATATAATTAAAATCCAAATCGCGTTAGCAAAACTGCCAATTTGAGTAACATTGTGGACTAGCTTACTAACTTGCGAGCCGTACTAATACATCAAATATGCAAACAATGGTTCCGAAGATATAAAAAGGCAGCCGCGCAGGGAGGTCAAGCAAGTGTCAAACGGAGCGCAAAAGTGAATTTATTTCTCATTTCATTTCCCTTTCAACTCCATTCCTTCAAAACGCCGCCGCCGTGGAAGGTGATGCTGGCCGACAGACACTACTTTCCCGAGGGGGTGGTTTTGCCAACCCTACCAGCTTACCCTCGCTTGGAATATCGTAAACGGCTAGAGAGGGAAACCAAATAATCGGCACCAGCACTGGTGCCCTGGGCGGGATCGTGCTCTGGTCAACTGGCAAGAGGATAGTCGAATCCACCGGGCACCTTCCAACTCGGTTTCAGGACGAATGGACGAACGGCTGCATGCAATCTGGGGGGAGGAAGTGGCGGTGGTTTGACGTGTCGGGGGATGCTGTTGGTGGGCAATGGCGACCACCCGTTGCGACCCAACCGACCGACGATAGCTAACGTCGTCGCCGCCGTTCGAGGAGGCACTAGGACCGGAACGCGCGCCAGAAGGTGCAGGAAAACGGAGCAACGGAACAAATTAAGTCGTCGTCATCGTCGACGTCGTCTTGAAGTATTTCACTTTTCCCTTCGCTGCTGCTGCTCAGTCTGTTGTCATAACCCTCGAAAGGTGCGGAGGATCGCTCTCGGGGGTCGTTTCAGTTCACGGTGTCCCAAGAAATCTCCCGCCAACGGGTCGCTTTGTTGCCAAATTTGCGAAAGGAGACCCAAACAAACGACGTCTCCGCAATTCGTCGCGAAATTGATTGTGGTTCCCACTACAAAAAAAGCACCCAAGCGGAAACCAATTTGCGAAAATGTCAAAAAATGTCAGTCGAATCGTGATGGGTTATTTTTGAGTCTCAAGATAAAAAAAACACAAAAATGACCACCAATCCTTTCCCCGTTGGCAATCATATAAATATATAGTTTCCTCACCGTCTCGTCCAAAGGGGGTGCGGGAGGGTGTGGCTTTCCCGTGTTCCTTTAAATGTGTGACTTGTAATTATAAACGCCTTTCGTAACGACACTCCAAGCGGTCCGGACGGGATGGAAAGGTGATTTTTACAATTTCATTCGTTAACGGTTAGCTTCGACTTGCGGGAAATTTACAGGGAGTTAAAATATTTGCGTGTGCAATTTACGTGCCTTCTTTAACGATGTCGTCTCTGCAGGGCCTTTTCTCTTCGTGTCCGGAACGGGTCTCATGGAGTCTCAGCGTTCAAGACGTTCCCTTCGTCCTACCGATCGCGTTTGTGCGTGCAACGATCACGTAATTGAAAACTTTGCCTAATTAAGTCACCCAAGTAGAAAACGGTCTCAAATCTCAATGGTCTCAATGAAGCAACAGTTCGGACATCGAATCCAACGATGCAAATCAATCGCAGCTCGCCTGAGTGAGGAAATATGGACGATATCACTTTTACTCCATTAGGGTTCATCTATCCTGAGCTGCATGTAATCTTAGCAACAGGCGAAGGTGTTTGGTGTGGCCTCGGGAAATGTATCTGTAATGTCTTTCGCAACGAAACATTTCCTGGTTTTCCATGGATTTTTCTTCTCCTGTGTACTTCCCTAGAGATTAAGTCACTCCTTCTCAATGGAAACCGGATAAGCTTCGCTAAATGTCGACATGACATGCAAACCTTCAAGAGTTTTGCTCTGTTGCGACGTTTAAAGCACGACTTCTCTTTTAATCAGGTGATAATAATCATCTAACATTTCAACTTAAATTAATGCTTTTTTTTATTGTACCAATGAATATATACGATAAGCATAAATAAACTATGCGATCGTTTTCTAGTTGATTTCAACTTTAACGTACAGAATTGGATTGCAACATGTTTCTAGTCGTTTTCCTTTGCGGAAAAGATGAAGGTTATTGATTGTGGGCTGCTTTCCGCTTTCTTTCAACGAAAATCCTGATTTGTTCAAGGAGATTGCATTACGATAGGAAAATACACACCATTTGCATTAGCACGCGTGACCACTTGGAATTAATCTTCAACAATCACGCGCTGCGAGAAATACTCCCGTGCTTCGAACGAAGAACTGTTACGAAAGGTGTTGAACCCCGTTGCGTAAAATATCACTGAAGTTCAAAACAGTTTATGTGAAAAATTATCTCGCCTCCTCTCGCCCCCTTTGCACGCGAAAAGCTGATATCATTTTCACGCCAAAGGATTCCGGTTTTTGTTGCAATGGAGTTAAATTATTTCATTTGGATCCAGAAGATATTTCACTGTATTCTCATGTCTTTCCAAGTACTAATCGTTACGTCTTAGTTACCTTATGATTCTCACTCTGGAACGAAACATTTACCATCATCGTTTGAAAATTCATTCTGCGTGCATGACGCCACTCCGTTCGATGTTTATTGAATGTTTTACTTTTTGAAAAAAAGCTATGTAATGAGAAAAAGTATGTTTCAACTGTTTCACATGGGTTTTGTCAGTTTCATTTACCTTTCTTCAACCTCCACTGCTCTTAGTGTAGTGCCTTTATGTGCCCTCAAGCAACTTTTTATCTGTAATCTTAAGTACTGCTCGCTAGAAACGTATATGTGTGCTAGGTTGTTCTGTTTTGTGTTCGTCAAATAAACCAACAACAAATATGGATACAATTTTGGAATCGGAACATAATAAAATATAGAACCTTTTACTGAAATGTACTCATCGTGTTTTTTTTTTCTTCTTTCTTTCCTTCACATCTTACCACCTTTCCTCCACCAGGGTATGCCAGAGCAATGGGCGCTGATGCTGAAGAACTCGAACATTAGCAAGCAGGAGCAGAAGAAGAACCCGCAGGCCGTACTGGACGTGCTGAACTTCTTCGACAACAGCAGCAAGCAGCGGCCAAGCTCGAAATATATGACCCATGGACTGCACACCACGACACACTCGGGTAAGTGCTTCCCGACGATGATCTCATTCTAGTCGCAATATATGTTTTCCCCTGTCGCAACTGTGTGCCCGTCCGATGTTATTTCTGCCTGGATGAATGTGAAGAGGTCTCACCGATGAAGAACAGGAACCAATAACTCAAACAATTCTTTGCAATCTATGCTTTCCCCTAGAGGTCGAGAGAAATTAATTTCGAAATCTGCGGGTTTAACGGAACAGAAACGCCAAATAACATTTTTTACTGCGCGAAGCTCACAGTCCTCGCAGATATTCGATTGCAAAATTGGTTTGAACTTTAAAATCACCTGATGTAAACGACAAGCGCACCCTGGGTGCTCTTTACTGGTGAGGAATTTCCACCGTGGCTCTCTACTTGCACACTTTTCCGTCGCTTCGAGAGCATCGCAAGCCATTAATTTACATAAGCGGTTTTATCGGTACGGTGCCGGGAAAATGTCGGTAATCAACCACGTTTCACAGAATTTTGCCGCCGACTGGCAAACCCCTTTTCCGCGCGAAACTCGTGCTCTATCGATTGTGTGCTACAGTTTCCCACAGGGGGAACGGAAATCGGGTGGTTCGGATTTTCACGAGCTCGAAACCATGAATTCAGTTAAAAGATTCAATTCGTTCGCATTCGGAATCGCTCAATTCCGTGCAGGTTTTGTTTGCTTGCGTCCGATGTCTCTATTACAGAGAGTCTGCACAAGCAAACCCAACAGTCCATCATAGTTTTCCCCCGTTGGTGGGAAAGGGGAAATCGTCGAGAAACGACAACCTGATCGTACCGTACCGGAAAAACGTAGAGTTTGCATGATAAATGGGCGATGAAGTTGATATGAAATCCATTTTCGTTGGGTTTTTTTTGCTTTTGCTAAATTGTTGATCGTTATTCAAGTCTCTATCGTGCATCGGTTTTTGTCGATTGATTTTATTTTTTCCACAACAATTACTACAAGCAAAAACAAGGCACGACAGCGAGTTATGAAATAAAAGCTTAAATCGTGCTCCCGATATTTGTTTTCATTGGGCGGGAAAGCGAGCGCTGGATGGAGGTATGCGGAAATCTGCTTTTTTAACCCCGCTAGATAAACGGTTGCATTGTTTCATGCAGTATTTATTTCTAGCAGAGCTACAAAAAACATCCCCCATTTGCCATTTAAATCCAATTAGCAGTGGATCCGTGTTTTTTGTTTAGTTTCGATCGTTACTTTTTTTCGTATTGGCATTCGCGGTTTGTATTTTCCCCACCTGTTTGTCCCTTTGCTACAATTTGCGTGGTTTTTGTCGAGCGAATTTTCATTATGTCTGGCGTGGAGCGCCCTGGAAAGTTCGGCCCAGCGATGGCTCTCATCGAATGAAGCGATATTTTAGTAACCTTTTCGTTTGCTTTTCTTTGCGTATTCAATGTAACCAGTAATTTCAATTTCGTGAACAAATTGCTAGAGCTTTCATTACGTTTGTTTGTCAATTTCGGAGGAGATCATTTGTTTGTGGCAGTGTACATAATCTTAACACTTTTCCTCAATTGAATTGAAACATTTTAAACTGTGTTATGAGATTTAATACTTCGATTGTGAACCTAGCTTACAGATTGATCTATAAACAAAAATTCACACGCTAAGATGAAAGCATTTGCTTCGCTTTTTGTTATGAACTAACTTTGGTAGTTCAACATTAGTCAAGACCTTTTGTTGGAAAAGGTCCATTCGATTTCGTGACGCAGATAGCGAGAAAAAAATTAATATGTTTTGCTTTTCTCAACTGGGCCCCTTAATAATCTCGCATTCCATCGGCAAGTACAAAAAAAAATGTATCTAGCAGTTAGATCTACCAGCTGAAGTTTCGTAAAATCTTGACACATTAAACATTACCGTTCGCAGACAACAACCTCAGTGCAAATTTGTTTGCGTCCCTTGCCACCTCGTAAATCACGCCCGTTTGCGGCGTGATGTTGCATAATTTGTGCAACATTGCAACCAGCCAACCGCCAAATCTCGCACCCTTTCGGTATGTTTCCTTTCCACAAGCGACCCAGGGCAAAACATAAAACAGCAAACATCTGTCTTTTCCACACTGGATTCCTACGGTGTCGGGTGTGGGGGTGCGGGTTTTCCCGGCGTAAAATCACGGTGTAACACTTTCACGACAAGGGTCGCGATAAGAAATCACATCGGTGGGGTTGTTGGGGGGAGGGGATGCATGCCGGCATCACGCCAGGTGTTTGGTGTTCGATCTTCGGCACGACGTTCGAAGAAGGTCGAACGAATCAAGGTACGGTTTTCATACGCCGTAAAATGGCAAACTAGCACCGTGCACCGACTGATTTGATGTGGTTATTTGTGATATTACAACCGCTTAAAGAAGGGTTCAATTTGGCGCAGTACATGATTCCGATTTTCGCCCTCCGAAATTGGCAATATCCTTCAACTCAAGTGATGTTTTGTGGGCAACGAAAATGGGGTTGTCCTTGCGTTTTACAGCCAATTGGTGTGTGGAAGAAACTTCATAGAATTTGCATTTGACATATTACCGACGTTTAAAGACTTCTCAGTGCAATAAATCAGAAGAAAAGTAACTCCCGTCCATGTTTGTTTGTCTATTGCACGTTTGCATTTCAACGTGAATAATTGTTAATTTATCACGAAGCACGATTCATTTCAATTAGTTTCCGTTCCTATGAACCAGAGCAAATTATTCATCTCCATTGTTTCTATGCATGTCGTCGGAAAACAGCGAGTTTCTTCCATTATGCTAATGAGCTTAACCTAATTTGTTCCTAACTTCCCGAAGATTCATGGCACCATCCACTCGCTTCCACTATCGCCGCGATCGCTTTCGCCCAAAGTCTATCAAAACATTGTCACAATGCTGAAAGCACCCGTGAGCATAACTTCATTATTCACCTCGATTGTAGTAACCAACCAGCTAGGAGGAGGCCAGCTGTAGACGGGAAGCGCGGGAGCGAAGGTTCAAAAACCTTTCCTCTGAGGATGAGGATGGTGAGTGGGGGGTGGTATTTACGAACATTGGGAACAGTGCACGATTTATTAAGACATTGTAACGCGCCAAAAATGGTGCCGTGCCGCCGATTTCACATCATGAATAGGCTTTCTTCCTGCGAGGCCGTCGTCGTCGTTGTCGTGCGAAGAAGAAAAGGCTCTGCTTCCCGTGAGAAGGGGGGTGTGGAGATGATTTTAAATGGCCGTTAGCACTACGCTCCCATCGCTTTTGGGGAGTGGGTGGTAAGTCAATTTTGGTAGATTTTCGCCTCGTCCGCTGGAAGCTAACTGGTGTGTGAGCCGAACGGTGGTGTGCATTTCTTCCATCTTTTTTTTTTTTTTTTTTGCAAACATAAGTGAAAGGGATTTCACTTTCGTTCGGGAATGGAACAGAACGTGATGAGGTGGAAGTGTATATTCCCACTCCGCCTTTGTGGTGGCATTTGTGCTCTCCCGGGAGGTTTCGCGGGTTTATTTTGGCGTGTGGATTTCCCGCCCCGCCCCGGGAGAGGGGAGGATGCAAATTCTCACGAACGTAAGAAACGCAGCGCCGGGTCAAAACAAAAGCCAAAAAACAGGCACCAAAGTGGAACCAAAAATCGCTGCGATATTGCTGAAAATGAAAGATCAACCCATTAAAGCACACCGATGGGATTGTGACGGATGTCGACTTTCCTCGACACCGGAGGGTGCGAACGTGTTTGCTTGCTTATTTCTTCCTTTTTTTGAATAAAAAAAAACCTACCCCAAACCGAGCTGATAAAACGAGTAGGGCGAATCCCGCGATCGGGGAAGCCCGTTGCGTACCTTTGACGAAATGGCGCAATTTCGCGGACACACGAACGTAAATTTCCCCTAAATTGGCCAAGAAACATTACTGTGTCTCCTTGCTTCTCCGGTTGGTTGACACTGATGGACATTTAAATACTGAGACTGGTGGAAACGTTCGCGGTCGACATACAATTAAAACGAGCAGCAGCTTCTTGGTGATTCCAAGCGCGACACTTCGTTTTTATCGTTTCATGCAAGCTGTCCCATCCCTCTTAATGATGGTCTTGAAGTTTTGAATCATAACTCCATTTGGAAATGTAAATTATTCGAATGTAACACAGAGTGCTCGTAAAAAAGGTAAACAGGAAAATCCAAAGATGGTACCACCAGGACAAAAAAAAGTGGATATAGGTACCTACGCTTTATGTTTGCATCTTAGAAGGATTCGAATTAATTCGAGGATTAGAGATTTAAATAACAGCAATCTTAGAGAACATTAAGGCTTGGAAAATTCTTACACAATTATTTATGTCGACTTTTTCATCTCATTTGCTTCAAACGAAAACGGAAAAAGTGCGCTTTCGTTTTTATTAGTTTAATTTCTTTTTCTTGTACGCTTAATGATGGTTCGCTTTCATTACCCTTTTAATGGCAGCCTTTAGAAAGAGCGAACTACAAAAGAAAACTTAGTTTTCATTCAAGAGGACGAGAGAAGGTGTATCTTCCGGTCGACCAGCCAATTATCACCATCCTAACAACATGACTATCATTTCTGGGCTACCGCGAATAGATTGTCTGGCCAGGTTTTCACTTCATTAGGCTTGTAAGCGTTCAAACGTTCAGAAACGTCGTGATTTGATTCCTTGTGTACATGACCCGAGCATTGGGGCATGATCCGAGACCGAGATTGTCTTTCTTCTAAACCATGGAGAACGTCTAAATGACGCTTCGAATGGATCTGCAATCTAAGACCTTGTCCAGAAGGAGACAGAGGAGTACTTAGTTAAAAGGTTTCCACCGGGCGGACAAACAAAAAAAACGCCTCTCGAAATGTGCTTTGGCAGTCTGGCTTTTTATCGTCTTTGCGCCCCAATCGCACATCACACCGGAATCTGATCTGTGGACTAATTGATAGGCTTTAGGACGAAGTCGCGTATCGATTCGATTGTTATTACTTTGACACACATGTGTCACTTTGACAGTTGACCTGTCACTTCCGCTGGATGGAAACGGTCGCCGTGAGTTCATTAATTAGTGCAGATTGGTTTCGTAGCACCTTAGTCCCTTGTGCTTCATCGATACAATTCGTTTTTTTTTTTTGCTTGCCGGGGCCAGTTCATTGTGATAGAAGTCACGTACGTACGAAGGCAAAGCGAGTATTGGCCAACGGACGACTGGGCTCGACTGCTGCTAACGACGGAAAGAAAGTGTCCACCACGAGACCCCCCTGGGAGGGAGGGGGATGTTGCAGTGGAAGCTCAGTTAAATTAATTGAGTTATTCAACCGGCCAGACGCCCGAACTTGTCGGCGAACGAGCGGACGGGCGTGTGTTGGTTGTTGGGCCGTCGCAATGAATGGGAGTTTTACTCAATTAACGAACGCGAACTCGCGGACCCGTATCACTTTCCTAGTGACCTATCCCATCGATCTCTTTCCCTCTCTTTTCCTCACCATTTTCCCTTGTTTCCATGGGGGTGGTGTTTTTTTCCCTCCTCCGCTCCATCATCCATCAAGTGTTGGGGGTCGAAAATCCCCTGACCCTTGGCCGAAGCTGTGATTATTGTAGCAGCAGCGCTCGCCCCGAAGTGCCCTGCCGGTATTGGATTTAGGCGGCGAGCTCTGCCAATTTCGGTGTAATTTCTCGAAGTCGTGCTAGAAGCGAAAGGTGTTACTACTAGCGAGGGGCTCGGATGGATTTGTCGTTATGTAGCTGTTTCGGATATAGCCAAGTCACCCGATGGACCAGTGGACTCAATCGAACAAAGAAACGATTGACAATGATCGTACCAATAAAGCAACGTGATGGCAAATCGGAGTTTATTTGGTTGCGTAACATAAATGCGTACTAGATCATGATTGGCTAAAAACCGTTTAAATTAGCTGAGTAGTTATAAATTAAAAAAAAATGTTTTTGCACAATTTTGTGATAGATAAACTGCACAATAACCCTGGAAAAGTGGAAGCCAATTAGCCCTTTTTGGAATGGTCTTCAATTTCCTGATCGATTCGGTTCGTATCTCATCCATTGACCTAACATAGTTTCAACGGAGCAACTACGAATCACGAAAAACGCGTATAATTTTTTGGCGTTTTTGAAATTTTGATTTGATTTGTTCTTTGTCACAAATAGTATTTCAAGACGGTTGATCTCTACTGATCGTTGCAGTATTCCATCAAAATCAGTACGTGCTCTTCCTTTCAATCATCATTTTACGAGCACCAATTGTTTGATTTGATCGGCGAGTTGGTCATCGGTTCAAGTGGTTGGTCGTCAGAGGGGCATTCTGTAAATTCAACGTTTTGCCGATCCTCTTTAATCATTTTATATCTTTTATATGCACGTGTCTGGGAAGAGCCTACACTTCAACATTCTCTCGACACTTTAACTGCAGAAGTAAAATGTGTCAAATTCTAAAGTTGAATTAGAACACAGGAACCTGAATGTCTACCACTGATCAACAAAACATCACGTCATGTATTGGAGGTGTTAATGACACGTTCATAGTAATGTGACCCCTCAGATAAGTGGGCTATAAACATAAGGCAATACCATTACTGATTTTCGTAACTGTAAATTGTGTCTGATCTTGGCAGAACTGGTTGGTGTGTTCGAAAGAAAAGTCCACTCGTTTTTCCACCCTCCCTCCCGAATGTTGGATTGCATTATTAATTCTCAACCGTAGCATCGTCCATAGGGTCGTCGCTGAGTCGGGTGAGCAGCAGCAGCCCGAGCAGCACGCCGACGGACTCGGAGTCGCACGGCGGGCCCGGCGCGCAAGTCATCTCGAGCAGTCACTCGCAGGCGTACAGTCTCGGACTGTCGTCGCACAACTCGGCCGGCGATCACGACAGCGAAGAGCTGGGCGTACTCAGCGGCAGCGCCAGCGGCAGCATCAGTGGCAATGGCATCCCCCCGCCCATCGCCAGCCGACCGGAGCGGACCAAATCGATCGTAAGTACAACTGGTTTTTATTTAGTTTTTTTTTTTTTTCATCGATCATTTAAACAGAGATGCTGTATTTTAAGGACTTGAAAGCGAAAAACTGTTCTGTGAATAGATCTTGCTACACAAAAAATTTGGGCAAATTAGGAAGCTATTTCATTTGCATGGGTGGATTTTGCTGTCGTGCTTGCGATCTATGCCGCAGTTCCTTCCAAATCCTCTCACAGTCGCACCCCAAACCACAATCTGGTACTCTAAAAAACGATCAATTGCGGAGTAAACAGAATTTAAAATAATACGGTGGAGACAACAAGCTTTTTTAAATTGTTTTTCCAAAGCTCTGAAGTGGCCGTGTAAAATTATTGAAAAACAAAAAGTATCCAACTTCCAGCCAGGTATACCAGGTTTATAAGTACAGTCAAATACGACATGCAAGAAGCAGGAAGAACAGTCTTAAAGCTCTATCCACGGCGTAGAACAACCTGGGATCATCTCCGTCATAAACGAACGAGTGCTCGTAAATCAACGAGACACGTTTTTGCGTCTCTCGCTATTTAAATCCTGTAGCTTCACACGAACGCACGTCCTGAAGAGCGAAAATTCTGCTCGAAGATCGTAAATTGTTAAAGTCTGTCAAAGGAAACCCGCTGCTATTACTCCATGCACGTAGGTACACTCAGTCAAAACAGAGCGCCTCCCGGAAGGGGGGAGTTCCGCTACCTTCGCGTTGCGGCGTCCCAAAAGTCGCAGGGAACGATCGTTTTTCCGACGGGAAGGTCGCCAGGGCGTATCGGAAATATCGGGTTCGTGGCTTATACCTGCGGCGCGGCTTTTTTGCTCGCCGAAACCAAACCAAGTAAACAAGGGGCAAGTTCTGTTGCCCTGTGTTTCGTTCAAGAAAAATGTACGCAGGTAATTCGTTTAACCGGTACACACTCTTTCACCTTTCCGATGACCGCTTCTGTACCTGGGCATTCCATGCAGTTCAGTACCCGCAATTCCATGCCTTCCTTTATCTTTCCCTCAGAAATTCCAGACTACGAGACAAGACCAAAATGTTAAGCTTCCAGGGCAAAAGTGATTCAAACGATTTCCTTCAACCTATAGACGTGCGGAGCGGCCTCAGAGTTACGGAATCTTTATGTAAATTTAAGTATTACCACAGCATGACGTTGGGAGGCTTTTCCGGTGGGTCAAGGTCTCAAAAAGGTTTTAGCGCCAGAGGACGAATGGAGTTGTCGTGCGCAAAGAACATCCGGAATAAATGTTTGCGCGGCAAAAACAATTAAACATGATAATCCAATACAAGGTTCAGCTGTATAGCGCAAGGTAAAAAAGTCTTGTCAAATCTTGATATTTTTATGGGCAAAGTTAGAAGTTGAGTGACTAGCTCAAAGAACTCCGCCCGAAATTCTCTGAAATCCAATCCGCACTGATTGAAAACGAAATAATTGCTGTACGCCCTCTATGAAGGTAGGCATTTTGGAATTCCCTGTCTTTACGAAGAATTCATTCAGTTTACGCATTTTCACCCGGAATGTCCCACACTCTCTCTCTGACTTTCTCTCTCTCTCTCTCGATCGATCGATAAATATGACGAATCTACCCGTTTATGACAAACACACCCCGAAACAAGCCATGGATCTATTCGATTTGTAAAACACTTTGCTGCCCTTCAGGTTCGGGCATCTTCCACACATTTTTGAAGGTATTTCGTGTTTCGAAACCGAACCCAAAAGGAATGCGGAAAGGGCGATACGAGATGCAGCTACTGGGTGGGAAAAGGAGAAGGTAAGACCCTCCGATGCATTCCGCAGCACCTCGACCGTAGGTTTGATTTGCATTATTGGCTTGCAAACAACGGCGGGCCCGGGTTGCATGGTGGACCTCTTCCCCCGAATCAGTTACTCTCGGACCGTCCTAGACGCATCATAGAGAAGCTTCACGTTTGTGATGTAGTTACCTTTTGAAGGCGCTACGGAGGTTGTTGCTTATGTTTATAGATTTGTTTTAAGTGTTGTGTCAGCATTCAAACCGTTATCCTAGCCCGTAGTTGAAGGTGGGAATCATGTTTCAAGAGATCTACAATATCTACCACGAAACATTTCATCGGACCGTATCGGGCGTTATCGATCGACTGTCGGTGTTACTGTTGGTAAATGATTTTTTTCCAATAATGTGTATGGTCTCATTCAGTGGTATCTTTAAATGACAGTGATTAACCAAAGACATTTGTTTGCGATTTGATAATTAGTACTCTGATAGCTTAGATTCTCGCTCATTTTTTTAGAGAAATGGCCAATGGAAAATTGGTTTGCCATTAACACAAATTGCAATGGAGCGAGAGCAAAAAAATGGTGGATTTGGAATGGATTTAAATTAGACTAATTCATATTCATTCTATTTTGTATTGATACATTTTGCACTTTCGTTTTTTTCTGTCCCAGTATACACGGCCTATCGATGATCCGATCTCACCGCCAATACCTCCGCATCTAAGCGCCGGCGCGAACTACCAGCAGTCAGGGGCCCTCCGCAGCCCAACGCAGTTCGACAAGAACAAGAATTCGGTCAACAATTCGTCGGTGTCCCCGCAGACGATCAGTAGCAGCCTGTCGGCGGCGGCGTCCCCGAACCAGCTACATCTGCATCACCACCACCAAGGTAACTGCCGCTTCTCCGACTGTTGTGCTTTCGCTTTCGACCGTGCTTTACTAATCCAATCACCACCAACTACTACCACTACTACTGTTACTACTATTGCTGCTCCATTGCAATCTCAACAACCATCACAACAACGCTCGCTATCAACTAACCAACCGATAACAACCACTCGAACGCAAACAGTGAACGATCAAACGCGTCCGGCGATCGCTGCCGCCCCGCTGGCTCGATCCGACGACGATCCCGACGACTTGGACGACCTCCCTTCGGAGCACAACGACGACGCCCAACAAACGCCCGACGTTAATAACGACGACATTCGTCCCCTTCCGCCAGGGACGCCAGCGAAGGATGAAGTGTCCGCGAACGATACTACTTCTTCCATTACTGTTACTACTAATACTAATACAACTGCTACTGCTACTGCTACTAATAATACTACCACGACCGAAACACGCGAAACGGGGACTGCTTCTTCGAATAGCCATAGTTGTTCCATTACTACATCGCCTTCCGCTGCTACTTCAACAGGGGTGGGCCCGCTCGGGGCCCCGCACAACAACCGCGCGTCACTCATTTCAGCCGCAAACAATGGCCTTCTCCCTCCGTCGATCGCGGCAACCGCCGCCGACAACAACACCGGCGGTTGCTTCGTGCCACCACCAACGGTTCCATCGACGGCGACGACGACGATGACGACGGCTGTCGGTGCAATCCCGGGGGCCAATGCAGCAACCGTGCCGAGTGTTAACAATGGCACCACGACGACGACGACGACGACGACCCCAGCAGCGCAGCAGCGGGCGGCCAACCTGAAGAAGAAGAAAATGTCCGACGAGGAGATCCTGGAGAAGCTGCGCACGATCGTGAGCGTCGGCGACCCGAAGCGGAAGTACAACAAGATGGAGAAGATCGGCCAGGGCGCGTCCGGTACCGTCTACACGGCGATCGAGAGCTCCACCGGCATGGAGGTGGCGATCAAGCAGATGAACCTCAGCCAGCAGCCGAAGAAGGAGCTGATCATCAACGAGATCCTGGTGATGCGGGAGAACAAGCACCCGAACGTGGTCAACTACCTCGACAGCTACCTGGTGTCGGAGGAGCTGTGGGTCGTGATGGAGTACCTGCCGGGCGGCTCGCTCACCGACGTCGTCACCGAGACGTGCATGGACGAGGGCCAGATTGCGGCCGTCTGCCGGGAGGTGCTGCAGGCGCTCGAGTTCCTGCACAGCAATCAGGTGATCCATCGGGACATCAAGAGCGACAACATCCTGCTTGGTTTGGACGGCAGCGTCAAGCTGACCGACTTTGGCTTCTGCGCGCAGATCTCGCCCGAGCAATCGAAGCGGACGACCATGGTTGGCACACCGTACTGGATGGCGCCGGAGGTCGTCACGCGGAAGCAGTACGGACCGAAGGTAAGCAACGGACGAGCTGACATCGTCGAGGTGTTCTCAAGCTCACATTGTCCCATCTTTTTTTTTTCTAGGTCGATCTCTGGTCACTCGGGATTATGGCGATCGAAATGATTGAGGGCGAACCGCCGTACCTAAACGAAAACCCGCTCCGGGCGCTCTACCTGATCGCGACGCACGGCAAGCCGGAGATCAAGGAAAAGGAGAAACTGAGCACCGTCTTTCAGGACTTCCTCGACAAGTGCCTCGAGGTGGACGTCGACCAACGCTCAACGGCCTACGAATTGTTGAAGGTAGCTCAAACGTCAGCCGCGACATACAGGCGCAACCACCCGAAAGTTGGACAGTCGAATATCTAACCCAAATGCCCCGTATTGTTTTAAAATTAATTATAAATAATAAATAAAGACCGCCGACTGTCCATCCTTCCTCGGTTGCCTCTGCACGTCGTCGAATGAAGAGGTGTAACTAACGTGCGATTCATTCTTCCCGCACAGCACCCGTTCCTGAAGCTCGCCCGGCCACTCGCTAGTCTAACGCCTCTCATCATGGCCGCCAAGGAGGCGACGAAGGGCCACTGAAAGCGGGAGGACGTCGTTCCACCACCGGCGGCCACCGTTGGGACCGACGAAAGTGATGCTAGCGGCGGACCCGCTACTACAAGCACTCCTTCTCCTCCTCCTCATACCGCTCCTCCTGCCGCTGACGCAAAGGCTGAAAATCCAATCGCGGCATCCGCCGGCACAGGTAGGCCCGCTTCACCACAACCAGCGTCTCCCTCCGGGTCAAACGGTGGGGCGAGTGGTGAATGCAGCGCAGCAAAACGTGATAAACCCAGTATGGTGGCCTCCGTGCTATCGCCGTCCATCGATAACAGCTGCTAACATGTGTGTATGTGTGTGTATGCGTTTGTATGCGAGAATGATAGTTTGCAAATAAGAATACAAGTATGTGTGTGAGAGAGGCTTAGTTTGATGGCTAAACGGCCGGAACTGCCGGAACTGAAACAGTTGAATTACGAAACATGGACATGGACAAATGCGTATTTTGAAATTTAGACCCCCGGTGGAGAAAAAGGAGTCTTCATCAGGAGAATAAAGAAAAAAAACATCAACAAATGAATTAATAAACAAGACACAAATCAACACATGTAAAAAAAACACACACACGCCAGAAAAGAATTATATGTTTCTTTTGTTGACGACACACGAAGTGAAAACAGACACACCTTAGCCCGGGTAAGAACATTTTCGAAGACTAATATTTAATAATCTAGGGAAAGAAATCGAAATGAAACCGATCGGATGATGAGGCAAGATGATTAACGCATCATATGAACGAAGGGGGAGCGCAATGAATATAACAGAAAAAAAAGAAAGGCACGATTATGGAAACAAGAAACAATAAACACAGTTAGCAACAAAACACTAGAGTTATGAGAGGGTAGTGGGGACTCAAGGATAGGGAAAGTAAGACCACCATCGGCGCAGCATGGCGCATAGCATGAAAAACGGTCCCTTTCGGAGGAGCGAAACGGAGGAAAAACATAACAACAACAACCGAAACTTAAAACCACAGCAGAGGAGATCGTGTATAGTAATAGGTTCTAACCTCGGCCAATCGGTTTAATTGGTAGCTCTATATTCGAGGTGAAAAGGACGAAGGGAAAAGAAAACAACAAATCTAATGCATTATAGAGAGTAGACTAGAATCGGTTAAAAACGATTATCATCGTACGGAGGGAAATCATTTACAATCGACTTTGTTCCCACTCTGTAGAAAAGATCATGTATCAGACAAAAAAAAAGTATAAACAAGTAGTAAACCATTGTATAGTGTATATAAATAGTACAAAACCATGAACAGGAAGGAATAAAACTGAAGGAAGGACATTACGAATGGAGAAGTTAAAGAGAAACACAATATCGAAGGCTTAACGTAGACATTTAAAAATAATCATAACAAAATGCGAGCTAAATAACGTAGGAAAACGTATGTAACGAAAGAATGCCCAGGTTATATGGACTGATTAGACGAGGCAACGGAGACGGTGATGGCTGAATGAAAGAATGCTACCAAATCGTGGAGAATTCCTTCAAAACAAAACAGAGAAAGAAAAAAAAATAGGAACACAACTAGAGGGAAAAACAAAACGAAACACAAATCAGTAAAAATGAAGACATTCTTCTTTTCTTTTACAACAGTATAACAACAATAAAAGAAAAACCTAATGATATAAACATATATAAAACAAACAAAAATACAAGAAGAAAACCAGGTAATAACAGATGAAACCCGATAAAAAGTGAAAAGTGCCTACAAGCAACGTGAACGCAAGGATATCTGGATCTCCGTTGGTGTTGTGAGTTTATCTGACCGGGTTTACGTGCATGGATTTGTGTGTGCGTGTGTTTACGTGTGTTTCTTTTTTTGTTTTTTTTATTTTTATATACAATCTTCTTTAAAATTTATTCAATTGAATGTCGGCAAAGTTGCGACTTGGTAATGTTGAACACTAACAAAGAAACACGGATAAACCAGTTTTTTTTTTTATTTAAACTCACGCAAGATAAACCATGCACGATATAAAGAACACACACACACCAAACCGAGTGAGGATTCAATGCGAAAGGAAGAGATGAAAGCATTCTACGTGATATTTGTCTCGTTCTTGTTTTTTGTGCATTGCATCATTGCCATTTCCTTAAGGAGTATTGTGTTATTCAATGCCCCTTTTATCAGTGAAGAAAAGAAATAAAAACAGCAGGTGAGATGAAAGATTGAAGAAACAAAACAGTCTGGTAGATGGCAACGGAAAGGTGGCATTGAATGGATGGCAAAAAACGTAACAAATTACATACATTTGGCTAAACAGTTAAATTAACATAAACGCAAAATAGAAAGTATTAACCTGTAACAGGAAATATACGAAGAAAGGAAAAGAAAAAAATAGAAGATCAAACGAAAAACTAACTATTGTTTACCGGTTGCACATGATATGTCACAAAAGGCGCAAACAAATTAGAAAACAAGAGATAGGAAAGAAAGTAAAAAAGGAAGGCAATTGTAAGGAATTCATTCAGTCGTTCTTGTCTTGGAAAGTAGCGTTTTTTTTTCTTCAATCTACAGTATGTGTGAAGCGAGGGCCTGTGTTATTTTTATCATCATCATTATAATACTATTATCATTATCATTATTAGCGCACCAAACATTGCGTTTCCCACGAGCGGACGAATAGTGTGAGGAAAAAGAGAGGATACACGAAGTATAGTCGTGTCACGCGCTAGGATAAGGGAGGATGTAACAACCATTTGCATTTCCATGAAACGGAGCGACTTCCTATGACATAGGGGGGTGGTTATTCTGCAAGGCAACTCGGCTGCAAGGATACCTCTAAAGCCTACCTATAGGAGGGTTCTGAAATCTTAGGTGGATCATTTTGACGCGTTGCTTTGTGAAACTATTATATCGGACTTTACTTGATTCCGTAGGCAGGGGAGGAGGGTTTTGTTCGTTTTATGCGTTGGTGCTTCGCCACTGCTTTGTGATGGCTTGCAATCAATGCCGGAGGTTATGAATGTTTTTTTTTTTATCTGATGCAATTTGAAAACGGATTTCTTTAAACAGTGTCCCACAGTGCGTGAATTTGTGTGTGCGTGTGTATGAAACATCAGTGGCGAGATAAGTGTAGAGAGAGTGAAGCTCAGTTGATTAAGACATAAGCGACAGTCTTACACGTTTAATTCTTCGACAATAAAACGAACGTGGATGTAAGAGTAATGTATTTAAAAAAAAAAAAAAAACGCTAAACTACAAGCCATACAAAGCAAAACCAATCTCGGTTTATCGTAGTTTTCAGTTTGATCGCAACGCACATCTTAAGGAGCTCGCCCTCCTGCTTTACATTACAAGCTAGTTCGCAAATTCACGAGCCCAACGGTTGAAGTGAGGATTTGTTGTTTAAATATCCTTATGGCTGGTTAAATAAAACCGATGAAACAAAGCGGCAGGTAACCCAACGCTAGAAACAAACATCATGAATCTAGATAGAAATTCATTCTTTGCTTTGTGTTAAATTTGCAAGATTGCAGGAAAAAGAACAGGAAAGTAATCCCACAGGAATTTACAGGCAATCATCCATCAAGCGCCGTAGAATATAAAAGAAGAAGAAGACAAAAACCTACGTGTATTTAGTAGCAAAAGGAATGCATCGACTATAAATACATAAAATGCTTACTCCTTTTGTCACACCTAGTCGTCCTTCGTCGCATTTGTACTGAGTTTGTTGGTATTAGTTCTCCCGTTTGATGCATGCGTTTCGAGAGAAAAAGGATAAGATGCGGGGGGGAGGGAGATTAATTTAAAATAAAAAAGGACGATGCTGTTCCCCAACCCATCTCGTTGCAATACATCTTAGTGCTGAGCGCTTTAGAGAAGAAAAATTAAACAATATTTATCCCCAACCTTCATTAAAACGAAAAGTCGTATAACCCTCGTTCTCTATTACAAGCAAGTAATGAAAAGAAGCATATAAATATAATATAACATATATAAAGATATAACAAAATGACAAAACAATTAACGTTTCTTTTTTAATGTTTAGTCAGTCAGTAAAAACAAAACAGGCAAAAAGGAAAAACAAACAAACGGGAAAATGGGTTGCAAAGGGGAGTGAGAAGGCGTACTATAAAAGGTACTATATAAATATAAGAAATAGCAAAGGAACCTTCTTGACTTTCCCCCTGAAAAACAGCACACACAACATAGAAAACTCCTTTGTTAAAAAACGAAATGAAAAAAAATTAAATAAAAAACACTCAAAGAAGTAAAAACACAACAAATAGAGAATAAAAAAATAACTAATGACGAATGCTTGAAAAGGAATACAGACCACAGCGGGAGGAAGCGGCAAACGTTAGGTATGGTAAGTAAAGCAAAGGTAATAACGCAAGCAACACTCAAAAACATGTAAAATTGTAAAATCATTAAAGGAATGTGGATAGGATAGAATGAATGAAAAATAAGAGTAAACAAAATAAAACACGCATGGAAAAGGGAAACCTACTATATAATAGAAGTGCAAGCAAGGCAAAATAAAGAAAAACATTTTATACGATATACGAGAAACTGGTGTGAATATCATTTGTCGTCTGTCGGAACAATGCAAATTTTGAGAATAAAATCGGTTAAGCATGTGAAATCACACGTCGGTGCGGATCCCTACAATTTTTCTTTCCAGAGGCCCCCGACGAAATCGAGGTGCAAAATTTCCGATATCAAATTGTAACAGGAGAGCAGCATCCCGCGGAGGCAGCACCAACCCGGTTGGAACGAGTCTCTTGTTGTCTTTGTTACACACGCTCGTCTGGCTCCAGCATTCCAGCGAAGATTGTATGGTCGTCGTAAGAGCGAGTGAAAGCACGAGAGAGGAGGTAGAGAAAGACGACAAGATAGGCTTTTCCCAACCAGCCAACCAACGCTTCTGGTTTAATTCCTCCCCCTCAGTCAGTCATTCGCTAATGAACGGAAATAGCGCTCGTTTATTTTAAATCAAACTTCACGTGTGTTTTGTAGAAAAATATGTATTTTGAAAAGTTACACCCACCGAGACCGGCAGGGTGTTTACATTCCTTACATTCAACAGCAAACAACGGAGAGGGCAAATACTTTTAGTACAGAATTTGAAACACCTGTGAAAGCTCCCTGAAACCCTAAACGTAAAGCTAAACTTTCCAACGATTCCACACGCTGTGGCTCATCGAAAATGGGGGAACGACTTCAATCTCCATCAATCGGTCTCCGCCACGGTCAACATCGCTCCGGGTCTTCCATTCTGAAATGAGTCGTAAGGCATTCGTTTAGTACCATAGGTTAATCTCGTCGGCAGCCTCGGCCCTCGTGTGTCCTACTACCTACCTATGGATAGTCAGATCGGGGGTGGCCTGAATCTCGCTCATGTCCTGCGGTGTGAGGAAGCAAAACTGCCGGTCCGGCTTCTTTTTGGCCTCGTTCAGCAGCAGCCGGGTCATGGTGTGCCGGTTGACCTGATCCGTGAACACGTCGTACTCGTCGAGAAAGAAGAACGGCGTGTCGACGCAGGACCAGAGCGAAATCAGGAAGGCGACGGTGGCGTACGAGCGTTCGCCGCCCGACAGCGACTTGGTGGTCGAGACGGCATTCTGGATGTTGCTGTCACGCGGCACCACCGACAGCGCCAGCCGCCCGTGCTCCCGGTCGATCTTGATCGCTCCGACGTAGTTGCGCACTTGCATGATGCTCTGCGCAAAACAAGGGGTAGAGAAAGAGGAACTTGAGGATGAATAATAATACTCCGTTTAGGGGATGCAGGTGCCAAGACCATTCATTACCTACCTGGAACTTGTGCTTCACTCGCAGCGACATGTGCGAGGTCAGCTTGTGCAGGTAGGCAAAGCGAGACTTGCGCGTATTGTTCAGCAGCGTCGATATGTCGCGCAGGGACGATGAGTATTGGGCCAGCTCGCTACGCTCCTGCCGCTTCTGCTTCAGCTCGTCCTTTACATCCTCAATTTTTTCCTGCGTTGCGTTCGCTTGCCTATAAGAAGCCAAAACAAAAGTAATCAACAGCAACCCAATGTAAGAAACGCAGTGCAAAGTACACGAACACACGCCGGTCCCATGGCCCTCACCACCCGGATTACCTGATTTGTTTTTCGGTGGAATGTATTTTTTTCTTCAACTGCTCGACCGTCTCGAGCGTCCCTTTCGTGGCTTCCTCCGGCCGATGGCTGCATTTCCGAAACGCTTCCTCGCGGGCCTGCTCCACCGCACCGCTCAGTGCCGCCCGCGTTTCCGTCCGCTCCCGGAGCGTCTCTTCCGCGCGCTGCAACGCCTGCCGCTTCACCTTGTGGTTCGTCTGCAGATCGTGCCGCTTCTGGTGTTCGCTCTCGATGCGCGCCTGAATTTGACTGATGTCCGCCTCGATCGCCGCCATGGCGTCCTTCTTCTCCTGCACGATGCGCTCCTCCGACTGGACACGCTCGCGAATCGTCTCGAGGACGGCCTTCTCGCGCCCGATCGCCTCCTGCAGCATGACGCGCGCCTCCACCAACTGCTCCATCTCAGCGCGCAACGTGGTCTCCTCCGTTTCGTCGACGAACACGACCGACGAGAGTCCCTCGAGCCGCTGCTCGATCGCAAGGCGCTCCTGCTGAAGACGCTTCAGTTCCTCCGTGCGCTTGTGCAGCTGGCGCGTTTGCTCCTGCAGCCGACCGTGGTCGTTCTCGCAGGAGCGATTCAGCTCGACCAGCTCGCGGTCCAACTGCTCCTTGCGGTGCTGCGTCTGCCGCTTCAGCTCGGTCATGCTGACCTGCAGGTAGCGGGCCGGTTTCTGCTGCAGCCCGTAGCTGCGATACTTTGGCTGCGGATAGAACTCCGAGCACGGCTCCGACACGATCACCTTGGTCAGGTTTCTCGGCACGTTCTCGATCTCGCTCGTCAGCTGGATCGCGACGCTCTGGTGCTCGGTTACGAGGATCGTATCGATCGCGGCACTGTCGATCAGCCGGTTCATCACGACCGCATCGTTCACCTTGATCAGGCTCATCAGCCGGTGCGTGCCGTCCTGCTCCTGCACGCAGCCCCGCTGCACGTCGTACAGCTCCTTCACGAAGCGCCCGGTAAAGATGGTGCGATTGTGCAGATCGGGAAACTCGCGCTTCAGCAGCGCATCGAGGGTGCTCCAGTCGGCCTGCGAGTTGACGAAGAACGCCGACAGACAGCCGCCCAGGGCCGTCTCCACGATGGCGCTCCACTTTTTGTCCCGCACCTCGATGTACTGGCCGAGCGGACCCCGCGGTAGCTCGGAAAACTTGCCCTGCTGGTGCAGCTGGCGGATGCGCGCGTCCAGGGCGGGCATGTTCGCCCCGTAGATGGCCAGTTTGCTGCGGGGGGCCGACTCGAACTGCTCCAGCTGGCGGTCGATTCGGTTCGCTTCGCTCTGCTTCGCCAACCGTGCGTGGTGCCGCTCCTCGCGGCTTTCCTTCAGCTGGGCCAGCGTGTTGTGCATCATCTCCACGTCACGCTGCGCGTTCGCGATCATCGCCGTCAGTTCCGTTTTGCGCTCGCCGAGCTGATCCATTTCTCTTTTCTGCTTCTCCTTCTCCCGTTCCACCTGCGTCATGCCGCTGAAAAGGGTGCAAAAGAAAAACAGGACAAAGATAAACATTTTCTGCTCGCATTTCACACTTCGATCGATGGTCTCTTACCCCTCGTTGCGTTCCGCAAGCGCCTGCTCGAGGCCACGGATCTCTTCCCCCACCCGAGCGAGCCGATCGGTGCCCTTCCTTATCGTCCGTTCGATGTCCGCCTGGCGCGACTGCGTTTCCTGCATCGTGCGCCGTACGGCCGCGTACGCCTCCTTCAGCGCCACATACTCCGTCTTCTTGCCCTCGATATCGACCCGGTGCACCTGGATTGTGCGCTCCGTTTCGTCGACGAGCGACTCCCGGTTGCGGATCCGGTGCTCCTGCTCCTCGATGGACGATCGTAGCTTCTTCAGCTCGTTGTCGATCGCGGCCAGTTGTTGCTCCTGGTCGAGCACGTGACGCCACGCCAGCAACGCCTGCAGTTGCTTCAGCACCTCCTCCGCCTTGCCGGCCAATTCTAGGTTCCGATGTTTCCCCTCCAGCACCTCGATTTCCGCCTCCAGATACTGCAAGCTCTGCTCCTTGACGGCCAACACCTTGCGGGCCTGCTCCGCAATGTTCACGCACTCGTTCAGCTTCAGCTTGATCGTGTCGATCTGGGTCGCCTTGGTGAAGAACGTCCACTGCTTGCTCTCGTCCGAGTCCTTCAGCAGCGATCGCGCCAAATCCTGATTGAGCACGCAGATCGGATTGTCCACCTGGATGTTGAACGCGAGCAGTATCTTCTGCAGCTCGCTACGACTGCTCGAAACGACCTGCCCGTGTTCGCTCTTCAGCTTGTACGAGCCGCCCCCCGTCGCCAAGATCGTGCGCTCGCAGATGATCCGTCGGCCGTACTTTTGCCGCTCGTACGCGTCGAAGCTGGCATTCTCGAGATGAATTTCAATCACTGCCTGTGATTCACCGTGCTTAATTAGATCTACAATGACGATCAAAGGGAAAATGAACGTTCATGCACCATAAAGGTTCTTCCACGCAAAAAATTGGCATACCTTTCAAGCTACTGCACCGGTTCGTTTGACCCGCGTTACACCCCAACCCGACGGTCATTGCGGCCAAGATGGCACTTTTTCCGCTCCCATTCTTCCCGACCAGCAGATTCGCCCGCTTGTTAAACTCGACCGCCAGGTGCCGATGGCACATGAAATTCTTCAGCACCATCCGCAGCACCTTTCCGTTGCGGACGATTTCCATCCCACGCTCCTGTTGATCATTGTTGCTGATGTTCTCATCCGAATTCTAAGGGTGGAAGAACGGTGGAAAGCACATTAACAAAAGCAAGGGATGAAAACAAGCGCTACCAAGAAACATTCGCTGTTGAAACGCACACTAGCCAAAGCCGTTGTCTTGTTGTTCGCGCCATCATCGACGCGATTACGCTTCGCAAGGGACGCGCTGGATGCGGTCTTCGACAACTGGTTTCTTTTCCGCGACTCGAGCATTCTGCCACACCACCTAGGGACAAGAGGAGAACAGTAGAATTCACTTTAACAACACATATCGCACTGGCACGGAAAACCCGCCGGAATGCACATTCGGATAGACGATTTCAGTTTACTTCGATTGAATTGTGCGGGTATTTTTACTTCATTGCAGTGTTGTACCTCCGATGAAGCACCTACCAGGGCCGGTCCGTTCCTTAGAAAAGAAATGATGCACCCCTACAGCTATGTTCGCCGTAAACAGCTTTAGTTCAATTTAGAAGACAAAAAACTGGTGTTTGGAACCAAACCGTTGCGGACGATTCAAGTGCAAATACCTTTTGTGTAACTTAGAATTCATCATGAAACCACCTATTATTGTTTCGAATCGACAGATCAGATTCTCGAGTTCACGGTCACTGTCCGTGTACACAATGCGAACTCGCTGCGAACTCTTCGTGCGAACTATATGGAGATGACAAGTTCGCTAGTTCGATGTGTGTAAATAAGTTCGCTTGTCCCCTGCTTCTTATTCTTTCTAACTTTATCTGACATATCATGTCAAGTGCGCGCCAAAAACCGTTAACTGTACGGTAAACATTATTGTTTGTACTTACATTTTAACGAATATTAAGCACAAAATGATAACTTTACTTTTCATACACCAAACCACACCATACAATGAAAATAATTGATGTTTGTTTACAAAAAGCATGTAGTTCAAATTGAGCTGTCAAAAGTTCGCAGCGAGTTCGCAGCTCAAGTTCCATCGCTTGCGGGAATGGAGTTCGCACGAAGAGTTCGCAGCGAGTTCGCAACGTGTAAACGGACAGTCATATCGCAGATGGACTTAGTTCCGCACTTAGGATTGTTCTATTGATGGAATTCCATCACTCAATACAAACATGAAGTTTATTACGAGGCTATTTACGATACTGGATTGAAAACTTTTCCCTTTTTAACGTTTCGGCAGGGATGGACAAGAATTCAAATAAATCATCAATTTGTTAAATTAGTTTTGACTTTTATTTTAAATATCAGACACTTTATTTGTACCGACAAAGTCGTTCAATCCTGTTCGCCATCGCAGACAGAGAGGTATACACTGACGAAGTATAAGCTATAATTAACCCCTCCCTGGGCTTCCGACGCACACGTACACAGGAGTTTGGAAAACGGAAGTTGCAACCGGAGAGAAACACATAAATACGATAGAAAGAAATACATAAATACCCTGCTGTTCGTCGAGCTTATGTATGCAGGGGAAGCGAGCAAAGAAAAATCCCTGCATCCCTCAGTAAATTAACGTTGCGCAACCTGCACCGAGGGATTGAAAGATTTTTTGACGAGTACATGTTGTTCATACTGCTTTTACAAACAGATTCATGTTGTCTTAGCTTCTTAGGACGACTTTTGAAGGGAATCAGTAGGACATTTCCACATTCACTCCTTCTGGCACATTCATATTTCTTAGCATTAGCTTTTTTTTTCCCCCTTCCCACCACCCTGCACCTGCATCGTAATTCCATTCCCTGTACTAAACTTCTTCTGCAATGCTTATCGTTTCACGTGGCTCGTGGCTTTTGCTCCGGTAAGTTTTGTGAGAGCTGCTACACCACCTCGCTTACACCTTTTCGGTCCACCCTTTGCGATCGGAGATCTGTCTAGCTGGATCCATCCTTGCGCTCCGTCCCGGCGGCCATGAACTCAATGGAGGCCGAATTGATACAGTAGCGCTTGCGGGTCGGCGGTGGTCCATCCTCGAACACGTGGCCCATATGTGCGTTGCACTTCGCACATCGTACCTCCGTCCGCACTCGGCCTGGTTGTGTGATTAACAATAGGATATTTCCCCCTTTTAGTGGTGTGTTTTGTGACGTGTAGGTATGTAGTGGGTTGTTGGGGATGAACGTGGGATGATTTATGTTGATTTTTTTTTTCAGACATTTCAGGTGGAATGGAACTCATTTGAGTCGAGGTGAGGGACCGGTGACGGTGGGGCAATGTGTATTTAGTTACAAATTAAAAAAAAAAAAGAGGAAGAATCGTTGCACAGTTGGTTTTCCAAACGAGGAAGAATTCATCATAAGGATCGGTATTGGAAAAAGTTCACGTTTGGAATATAATTGAAGCACCAATTAAGGCAAAGGGATGAGATTATTGATGCCCCATTGAACAGATGGGGGGCGCAAAATAGGAGAACGAAACAAAACAAAACATAAATCGATGCAAAACATTTGAAAAATAATAATAAACATAAAACACATTGAACAAAAATTATATATCGTCGAAAAATGGTCAATAAATGAAAGAAGACAAAGCAAAACAAAACGAAATATGTATGTGAATGAATTGAAATAATGAATAAAATAATGCCAGCAATCGGTTGTCGACGGAACAGAACACGAATGCGAAGACAGCGCCGCCATGACATTGGATATTCATCACGATTCGAACCCGGCAGGGACAATTGCGTTCCGATGAAATTGTAGCAATCCGAACAGACCGCCCAAGAGGAAACCCGGGAGGGGGGTGGATGGATGTTGCCAGTTCGATCGTAATTGAATTATGATTTAAATGCCCGTGTGTATGAGTGTTTGTGATGGTGATCAACGAAAGTCAAACACGATTTTTTTTTATCCATGTTCAAGAACCGCAACATGTACGCGAGATTTTCGCACAATCCGATTCGCAACAGACGAGTAAGTACATATGAAGAGAAAGAGAGAGAGAGGGAGAGAGAGAAAGAGAAGAGAGAATAAACAATACTATTAGAACCATCACCGAGGACTTTTCACTTTTTCGAAGATGTTTGAAGACAACAACGAAGGCGATTGAGAAAGCATAACTAGACGGCAGCATAAATTAGCTTATTTAAACAAGAGAGCAACAACTCTTTCAAGAATGGCGAAAGCAAAAATGAAAGCAGAAAATACATAACCAATTTTAGAACCGCTTACTCACAAAGTTTACAAGTGCAAATGCTGCCAACAAGGGCAAGAAAAGCTAACAGGAAACATGAAAAGCGGTGTTGCGAAGAAAAAAACATCATTGATTGAAACAAAAGCACAAACTAAGTTTTACCGTACGAAACGATAACGTAACAAGCAAGCGAAACAAATTCTAAACTTTACATAACATATCAAAACAACGGTAAAAAAGGTAAGCTTTACGATTAGAATGAAAAATAAAACCTAAGAAATCTGAACTTTTGATAAACGCGATTGAACAAGATGCATTTGAACGAAAGAACAAAATATAAAATAAAAGAAACATCGATTACCAAGCGAAACAAAAGTGAATTAATCGACTTTGTTTGAAGTACATGTGTCGTGAAAGCGTTTGTTGATGATCCTTTCATTTCGATCGAATAATGATCGAGCTGCAGCTACACTGAATGTTGAAGTGACGATTTCCCGATTCTGCAAATGTGAAAACACTTATAATGCGCAATGAGAATGTGCGAGTGTGAATGATGAAAATGGCATGATATGGCACGTTGAGAGTTACAATCGTGTTTTTAGCGAATTAGCAACGGCAGTAACTGAACTAATTCATTCCATTCCAAAACTGTGGGAGTTTGGGAAAACATTTCCAGGTGCTCAACAATTAGTTACAAAGAAAAATAAAGGAAAAGAAATGATTGGAAGAAAAAGGAAAAAAAAGGTGCGACTTTTAAGGAGGAAGAAGGATTTTGCGTAGAGTTTTCCACTGGGTCGTCAAATGATTTTCCATTCCACCTGTTATCAAGATATTTTAAAAACGGTTGTTATTTGTGAACACAAACACACACATACATTTAGTTGGAATAAATTTAAAGTAAAAATAGTAATGTTCAGTGCGAAACGGGTTACCGATCAACTAGTTCCTCAATTAAGCACGACATTGTCCGAATGATAAGAGCGAACGTGGCAAGACAATTGACCATTGGAATTCATCAGCTTCTCGACAGATATGCATCTCGTATCCATGCACAATGCATGCTCTTTCACATGCTCGAGGAGACAAACAATTGAAAAATTATTTCCGATAGGTGACGAGGCTGATAAAAAGGGTATTCATTCACGGACAGTCTAGTGCTCAATCAAAGTCGAAGGAAATTATGGAAACACGTTAGCTAGCTGGTGGCTGTATTAACATCTTCGGGATTTGCAACCTTGCTCCGGTGGGGTGTTTCAAATTAGCACGTTAGCATTTGGAAAGTGACTTATCACGCACGAAAACTGTTTGCGAGCGTTTGGCACAACCAACCACCCCGCGGATATGTGTTAGTCACACAACATTTGGCGAGGTTTTTTTTTTTTGCGGGTACATTATCCGACCAAAAGGTTCAACCGATTACAAACCAAAAGATGCATCACCAAACTCGCCGATGGAGAAAGCCGAATTAAAATCGAATTCATTAAAACCCCGCCTGGTAAGCTGGCGTTACTTACAAACGGCAAACGGAAAAGAAAACATCTAACAAAATAAATGATAAATTAAAACACTACGCGATTCTAATCAAACATTCGCGATATTGTTAAAGTTACCGTAAACATTAAGTTGGTGGTGCGCTATGAAACGTCGATCATAAATAACGATGTATTAAAAGGAAAAAAGGCAGGAGATGTCCCAGGATTCATTTCATTGCTCACCACAAAGAAAGTCAAAAAAAAAACGCCAAAAACTACGCAAGAAAATATGTTTTGCACGCAAACACTAAACAATAATTCCTCGAAGAGCGGAGCGATCGCATGTTAGATTGCGGGCGATTAGAATCCGAGGCGACGAGCCAGCAGCTCGGCGCACTTTCGCGCCACTTACCGGGAATGCTGGGATCTTTGTGGAGCGTCACCTTGCCCTGATCGAGCACATCGTTAAACGCCGGCCAGCCGCAGCCGGAATCATACTTGGTTTCCGAGCTGAACAGCTCCTGGCTGCACACGACGCACACGTACGTGCCCTTCTCGTAGAATTTGTTGTACTTTCCGGTGAACGGCCGCTCGGTGCCGGCTTCCTGCGTCACGTGGTACTGCAGCGGGGTCAGTTTGGCGATCAGGTCCTCCTTCTTTTCCATCGTTAGCGTGGGCTCCTCCTGCCCGTCACCGGTGCTTGAGGATTTTTCTGAAACAAAAAGTGTGTGTGTGTGGGAGTGTGAACAAGCATTTAAACGTTGCATTGCCCAAATTTGAGACAAGCCATTCAACCGTTTATTTGTATCGATCATGTAATGTAAGTAAACATAATGCTGGTGATTTTTTTTTTGTTTTCGTTGTCTCTTCAAAAGTAGCACAAATCCACCGACAAAACAATTCGCATAGATGGTCATGGTCAGCGGCGCACCCGAGCATAATTCCACAAGGGGTTGGGTTGGTGGAACTGCAGTCGACGCTGTTGGGGAGCTGTTGCATCGGAATGGGGGAGGTACAAAGGATCAGCCTCAACACCTCGGCCCCCACAACGTACCAGGCGGAACTAAACGCAGACAATCAGCTTTTTCAGCTGCAAACTGTTGCCCATCGGCAAAGCAACGAGATTGATAATGAAAACCAATGTTCCGTATCGCTGAATTTGGAGGCGAAAAAAAAACAAAACTAAAGAAAATGCAAACCATGTGTGCCGCAGCATGCCTTCGATGAGACGAGCTACACGATGAGACTAGCCTACATGGATTGATGGCATGGCACAGACTACAGCATTCGCCAAATGTCTGTGCACAGGCCGACCAATGGTTGCGAGGTAAAAAAAAAACGTACGAATAATTCCACCGATTAAAGTGTTCTCGGTGAAATAAAAATACAAGAAGACGCCAGGCGAAGAGCTGCTTGATGAGTTTGCGTTATTAACGCTCCAATTATACTGTAAAGTCGTTATCTTATCGTTCTTTCGTAATTTTTCGGCTCTTTTTTGCATCTCCTGTCTTGGGAAGCTTCCCTTTTAGAAACAAAACTATCGCTCGTTATCTAATCCATTTTGACAGTTCGGCCGTATCGCTATCGTCAATGCTGCTTAGAAGAAGCACCTAGGTCAATTTGATTGGTACTCTATCAATTGGCTTTAAATGTGGATCCGGTGGTCGATTCCACCAACATGCTCTGATCATGTATTTAGCCGTTTCCGCCTGCTACGATCGGCTCAAAGCGCTGCCCAACCCTGGACGCACACCCATCGATGAAGCGCATCGGTGAGTTAATCGGTCATCTGATCAATTGTTAAGAAACATCGGTATGTGCGGGTTTGTTTTTCCATTTTTTTTCCATTATTCCTCATAGAGAATTGCTATTGCTTGGGGTTTTAGTGAGGTAATCAAACGGTGTATACTGGTGACGATTTTTAGAGAAAATAAGACATTTGTTGCGCAATTGGCAAAACACTTATTGAGAACAATATAATTAATCAAAAAAAAAAATCCAAGAGTTCCAAAGACCCACGTTGTGAGTTAATTAGCGGTAAGAGTATCATTTTTTAATAATAACTTTGATATAAAATTATCCAGCTACGGGCAACGTTGATCTACGTAGGAAATATTTACAACGTGCCTTGCAACTTGTAACTGGCTACTTTAATAAGTGTTCAACATCGAAGCTCATAAATTGGGCAGTTAATTTCTTATTAGACTCCACTTCTATTGCGCCCTTTTGCTTCCCCTAATGAGAGCGGATGGCGAATTGTCATTTCAATTACACCCCCTTGTCCACAGAACCCCCTCTCTCGTTAGAGTAATTGGGGAAAATGGAATACCAGTTCCTACACCTTTTTTCAATTGTAAATTCCTATCAATTCGCACCTTCCATGCGAAACATTCAACCAATGCCTCACGTTTCGCTTAGACGTCTTCACTAATCGCATGTGGCCGCGCCAGGAAAACCCTCGTTCACGCATTGTTGGCATTGCAACAGGCGGGTCTCCTAGTGGTCTTAACACACTAACCCTGAACGCCATCCATGCCATGGTTCCCGATCGCCCTGTCGTGGGGCGGGGATGGGGGCTCGACCGCAACGAGTAGGAAGGATGCACCGGGGGGCAGATTCCTAGCACATGTTGACACCGACGACGCCTGCTACACGGCGCCGCGGCATTGCGGCGAAAACCGTTGCCAATGTGGGCGAGTTTTCCCATGCACAAAAATCGAAACAAAATAAACACCGAAACAAACCGAAACCGATCGACATCATCGGGGGCTCAAACTCATTTTGCGTCTCGCGCGCTGGGTGCAGGAAGTTATTTTTAGCGGGATGTTCATATTTTCGACACACTTTTGCCACCAGATCAAGGTACCGTGTACGGGCGCTTAGGGGTGAGTCTCGAGAAACGCGACATTTTCACTTGCAATTCGCCTCTTTCCTCCAAACCCCCCAACCTCCCGACAAGGGCACTGCGATTAAACTACAAACTTTGGCTTTATGGCCAGCACAAACAAACCTAATACACCGCCTTATTTTTCCCCCCAACGACTAACGGCCAACGAAACAGATGAATATGGGCAAACTGGTAGCTGAGGGAGTGACAATTATGGACACGTTTCCTTGGTGCCGTGAGCACAATTATCACTATAGACCCTTTATATAGCCGGCCAGGCGCGCTCGCTCGACTGATCGCCGCACACCGACTGGAGGACCCGACCCCGATTCACGCTGTTGGATGTTTGTTTTTGACTTACGGACACCAACCGCGGTCGCGATATGACGAGGTCGCTGAATGTGTACGGACGGAAGACACAACGGATAGAGATGAGCAATATATGTGTGTGAGCTCGCGTGCGCGCGCGCGAAATAACGACCGTATACGTGAATGGCGCTTACGCGTGCGGAGTGGATGCGCGATCGAGAGCGACTGACTAAATGAAAGACGATAAAATCTACTGAGGCAACGGCAGCACCCACTTGGATCGGGGGGCTGACACACCTGCCAACATAATAAGCCATGCTGCGACAGTTGCCTCTGCTGTTCGATAGTGCGATTACTTTGATGTTTTTTTGTATGGATTTAAAAAAGTGCCAGTGTCTCGAGCACAAATTTAAGCTCTAGAATTGTAATCATAAGTTGAATTAAAATTGCGTATTTGCCTTAAATAACAAACAATTCAATTCGTTCTGGAACGAAGGTGATGAATGTTGCATCATAAAACGTAACGCTTACAAGGTTCGCATCGACCATACCTCTTTTGGAACTCCAAATTACGCTCCTCGACAGGACACTTCCGATAGAACCCATAACTATGCTTCCGACGCCGGCACGCACTGTTTTCCAAACATCGGCACCACCGACCGCCGTGGAGAAGGGCTTCCCGAAAATGGGTATTTCCGCTTGCCACAATGACTTCCGAACAACTCTTTCAAGCGAGGCACGGGAGGCGCAGGCAGCACTGCGTAAACCGGAACTAATAATTCGAAACATTCGTAGGTTTCGCGAGTAAGATCAAAAACTTTCACCAAAACGCGTAGTACACACAGCAGGGCTCTGTTATGAAAGTTTGACTTTGCGTGAGTTTGACGAAGGATTGGATTGGGGGAAGTACGGGAAGCGCGATGCGGTTTTCCGAAACTGACAGCAGGTGGCAACAATGCAATGAATGTGATAGCGAGCCGAAAAAGAAGACGAAAACGCACAAGGTCATCCAGTTGCAGCCGGTTTTTATACTTACATGAATAACACTGCTCAGTGAGTACACTTTACAAGGGAAACATGCATTTATTCCACGCAATCCTCATTCACACGCAGCTATACGGTTAAATCTAAACACTGCGATGGAGGATTTGTGAACTCTTCTTTTCCGGCTACGCTGTTGTCACGTCGCGAACGCAATGTTTTGACAGCTGATCTTGGATTTGACGGCTTACAGGGTTTTCTCATGTTGGCGATTGGCATTGTCTAAAATGGTAAAAATTACACATTCATCAATGAGCTGCAGGATTGTTTTAAGAAGATACGGCGCTCAGTTAAATTTACAGGACCGAAACTACTGCGAATGAGGAACAGAATAATCTTCGATTTTCTGGACCTAGGAGCAGGGGTATCCTGGAACGCTGCTGGGTTCAGAGTGCAACATTCAACACTACCAGCAAATTTATGCAAGACAACGAATATACAAAGTAGCCCGAGTAAACTTTGTTGACGTTCTTCCAATGGACGCTCCTTGCATCGTTGTTTGCTCGTGAAAATAATTATCCTGATGGAGTAAACAGAAGTACCAAAACCAGCGAAGATACCTCCACCAGACGGAAAAATTATCGATCTTCCGCGCGTTCGTGCAGACAGTGCCACAAAGTGAGGGGGTGGTGCTTGCCGGAATCGGAACCTCCCTAAGCGCAACGTACAATGGTTGCCCGAGCGGGACGCAGTCGGTTCTTCGTGTGCCTCGGGTTGCTTATTCTGATGGTGGGCTTCCTCACGATATTCCATAACTCGCAGCAGCAGCTCGACGAGCTGCGGCAGCTGGGGCTGCGCTGCGAGCAGCAGCAAAAATCCGTCCAGGCCCAGATGGAAGTCATCGTCGACCAGAAGCTGCGGCTGGAGAACTCGCTCGAGTCGGAACGAATGATCAACGAGGCCAACCGGAAGGAGCTGAAGCAGCGGGCACAGGACGAAAAAGAGGAGCACAGCAAGTCGTCGATGGAGGCGAACATCCGCTATGCCTCGCTGCAGCAGCAGTGCAATCTGGTTAAGAGCCAGCTCGGCGACCTGACGGAAGAGTGCAGCAAGAGTAAAAAGCAGCAGTCGGAGGAAGTGAACTCACTGCGGCTGAAGGTGTCCGAGCTGCAGGGGACGGTTCAACGGTACAAACAAGAGTCGGATAAAGACGCAAAACATTTGAAGGTACACACAGAAACGCTTCTTGTCACGCGCTCCTCTTACGCTAATGCCAATCCTTCCTCCTCCTTCTCGCTTTGTTACAGGCTCAGGTGGAGCAGCTTAAAGACGAGAAAATAAACATCGAGGCGACGCTACGCCAGCAGCTCGTCTACAAAGATCAGGTCATTGAGAAGCTCCGTGACCTCGCCACGAAGATGGAGAAAGAGAACGCACACTACCTTGAGCGCTGCAAGCTGCCCGCCGAACAGCGACCACAGCAGCACCATCGGTACCGGGACGTGCTGGAGGCACTGTCCGCCGCCAGCGCCCTGAAAGCGAACCCCCAGGCGCACAGCTTCAACGAGCAGCTATCCGTGAGTGAAGACTTGTACCGCATACCGGTAGCGTTGAGAGGCCGTTCTGCTGCTGGCCAGGTAGAAGTGGTTAGCTTTTCCACCACTGCCAGCTCCACCACCGCCAGTTCGGTGTCGGTTGGGTCTCTCGCCATCACTTCCTCTCCCTCTTCCGCTACTAACATTCAGCACGCGCCGGCGCCGTTGGCCTCCTTCGACGACGCGCAAGAGACGCGCGTCATTGCTAGCCCGTTCGAGGCGCTTCCCGACCAGGCAGAGCGAAGCCGACGCTCGCAAACTAATCCCCCCGACGGTGGCGGTGGCTCCCTGCAGGCCGTGCTCGATGGTGGAATCATTAATTCTGTGGAAAATTTTCAGATCATTCCCAAACCGCTACCGGCGGTCGTCGCACCGGCGGACGGCGGCAGCCCGAATAACAATGTGCTTCAGGAGCCACACCTCATGAAGACCTCCACCTCGGTGTCGGCCAGCGGGCGCAGGTCCGGGGGCGGCGGTTCCTCGTCCGATCGCAATTTGCAACTACCAATCCTGGCTGCCCCGACCGTCCTTCCCGTCGCCGGTGGTGTGTCAGTTGCCGGGCGATCCAGCAAAAGCGGACCGAATGGCGCCCGTAACGGTGGGGGAGGAACGATGGCGGGAGCTGGCGCCAGTAGTAGCAGTACGACATCCACCACAAGTACGGCCTCGTCGGTATCTCGCGCCGGAGCAGCTCCGAAGCGATCGACGAGTGGATCGGTCGCCCGGAAGCCGCTGAGCAATCGCCACTCGAAACCGGTCCCGGTGGGAATCGTGCCCTTCCCCGACGTCATGCCCGAGCTGGAGGAAAATATCAGCGAAAACATCATGGACAATCGGTACTCAAATGTTGCGGCTGCCGCCGCAGCTGCTGCTGGCACGTCAACGGGAGGAGCTCGGACGGGAGGTGCCGCGGTTGGGGCAGGCAGTAACAAGAAGGGAAAGTCCGACAAGCGTCACGGTGAAGTGGGGGCAGATTTGAACTTCCTCAACGGTGGGGCCAACCTGGACGCGGACAATGGGGCCCACGAGGTGCACGACACTGAAGTCGGTGGCAAGCGGATGGCCGGCAATGCCTTGATGGACGATAGGGAGGGAGCGGGGGCGGCTGCGGCAGGCGATGGCGTCGCCCAAGACGACGACCAGCTGGCCATGGGCGGAGACAATCTGAACGCCGCAGAGGAGGACACAAACCTGTACGACACAGCGAACAAGGCACAGTTCGGAGGGAATCCGCTGCTCGATCAGCAGCTCGAGTACAACGAGGTGATGGTGCCGGGAGGTGTTGGTCAGCATGGCGGCATTCATGCACGAAGCGGTGGTGCCCAAGGGCGTCGGCTCGGTGCCGGCGCCAAAAGAGATCCCGGCGGACCGGACAGTAAGGGGGCCCTTATGGATCGGATGGGCGATAAGTTGATCAACGAGATAGCGCACGATCACGGGAAGGAAGGGGACAACTATCCAAACGAAATGGAAGATCTGCATCTAGTCGGCAACGAAGCGGAGGAGGAAGATGGTAAGCCGTGGAGGAAAGTTACACTCGAAAGAACAACTAATCATGCATTTTGTTTTGTTTCATACCCGTCCCTATTGGCAGTGAGCGACTACGACGATCCGACGGCCCTTAAGCAAGGACATGCCGAACGTAATTAGGAGCTGCGACGTAGGAGATTCAACACGTTGACCCAACTTTACACTCCATGGACTGCCCAGCTAACCCTTGTTGAACTGAACTGAAGTTTGTCCCACATTGATGAACATTTCCAGTGAGATTAGGAGGGTGATTTCGCATCCAATTCTGACCCCTGCCCAGATGCAGCAGCAGAAAAAAAGAAAGTTATAACTAACGAGAGCGATCCGCTTCTAAGTTCGGATCAGGATAGGTTTAGCAATTTGGTAATTGATTTCCACCAATGGTTGGTCGCACAACGATCACACTCTCGCCCCTCCTTAGCCTCTAGGTTTCTTTAAGATTTAAGTGTTTTTCGTGTCCATCAAATTATCGTACTTGTTGAATGTTAGCACCTTTTTTGAAAAGCGCTCTTTTCGATTAAAGAACGTACGCAGCTATGAGCGCCACGTATCAAGCAATATATGCAATCGAATCTTACATCGACAACATGAAATGCTCTAGAAGCTCGACAAATCAGGTTACATTAGAAACGATTGCAATCTCTAAAGCTCAAACAATTATGTCTCCCACTAGACGATCTCTGTTGTTTTCTTAATTTTTAATTATCTATTTTACGATCGTTTTGAAATACTTGTTTTACTCTTTCTGTCCAAGCTCTTGTTCTCGTTTCTGCAGTCTAATTTTATTTTAACTTTAAGCATACAAAAGAACAATGAGGGTCCGTCATTTGAACGGATCGTCGCGCGTCGATCCTTCAAAAGGATATGAGAAAGGTTAGCTTTCTGACGGCACAAACAGAAATAATACTATATTTTCCCCCAAACACACATTTCCCAATCCATGACAAAAAAAAAAATCTCCACGAAAACCCGGGTACCACGTCTTATCCAGTTCTAAACCGCGTTAAATAAGGTTAAGAGGGTCGAACCAACAAGTGCACGAAGCTATTTGTTGGATTGCATGCACATTTACATTTCCAAATTTACTTAAAAACCGGCTACCCCTCAATACTACTTAAAACCGATCAGTAGGACAAGCACACGCGGCAGGTGCACTTCTTTTGGGGTAAGGGCGTGAAACGGAATGTATGACGATGCGCAAAAGTAGTAAAGTTATAAGTTAGGGACGTGCGAATGTAAATTATGTGATGAACGGAGGCGAACGTCAGCCGGCTCCAATCTACGAATCCGGACTTTGAATTGCATTGGCCGACGCGACGCGGAACAGATTACCCGGACTGAGGGCATAATAAATGGCAGCGTAGTACTAATGAAGAGCAGACTATATATACATATATATATTAATTAGAATGTATCGGTGAATTGCGGCAAAAATAAAAACAAAAAAACAAACATACCAATTTTGTCGTATTCATGATGAGATGAGCGTGACGAGCGAAACATTTTGGATTCCAACAGAAGAAGCCGGTGTTTGTTGTGGCGACCGGGGTCAAATGCTCCATCTTCCATCGAGCAATGGGCAGAGGGAAACAAACGAGTAGCATGAACAAATATCCGCCGGCGAATCTCTCTCTCTCTCTCTCATGTTCTCGGATGAAAGCGCGAAGGAAACCACGAAATCTTGCTCTCGTTCCCTCTCGCTCCATCTCGCGTTCCATGTGCCAACCGGCGCGTTGAACAAAATACAACCGCGGTAAACAAAATGCTCCCCACGATGTTGCACCCGATATGACGGGAGCAGCGAGTTGTGGAGCGCAGGGTATTTTCATGCTAAAGCCCCACTGCACTGCACTTTCACATGCCTTCTCCCTCTCGCTCTCTTGCATCAACGTTCGGCGAACTGTCAAACGTTCGATATAGCGGCCCGTAGCCGTAACTCATTCAACAATCGTCACCAGCTGATGGAGGCGCGATTGGGATATCTCCATTATCACCTTCTACACGTTGGTGGCTCCATTGAAGTCCTAACCCATCGGCGGCGTATCGTTTATCGCGGCTCAGTGTAGATGGTGCAGCGGCATCGGTAGCACTCAACAGTTCAACGGTGCACAAGAAGGTTGCTCCCTCGCTAGAAAGGGTTTCAGGTAAGCAACAGCAAACAGAAAAAAGGAAAGGTAAAATGAAGTGCAATCGTTGCAACACCCACGTAATGTCACCGTGATACCGGCGTGGGTCGATCGTGATATCGAAAAGAGGGACCGCAAAATGTGCCCAACGATCGTAAACGAGCGTGCGTTTTCATTCACTTGCCCCGTCGTTTGTGGACCAAAATCTTAAAAAGCATGGCCCTGCGGTATTTAAAATAATTTAAAATCAAATTCCGGCGATTGTAAGAAGTATAAGGTTCACTAGCCCCAAAAACAAGAGCGTTTAGCTGATGCAAGATTGCTGTACTATTTTTTCATGACATTTCTCCATCCCAGCAGCATGGCACACTTGCCAATGTTCGTTCGCTTGTGCATAGTCGTGCCCTTGAAAAATCAGGAAAAAGGGGCTTGCTTTGATTCAAATCAATCACAATTTGCTTGGATCGTGCTTGGAAGGAACCCCTGCGTCAACACTACTAACCATGTTGCGTAACATGCCAGGGGGGAACAATGAAAACAGCCAGTCAGCGCGTTTCTGGAGGGAAACAAATCGACGAAGAGGCCGTTTTTGTTCCCCAACCCGCCGTTTGATCCACCAATGTTCTAGCGAGCATTTAAGCTGATCAATTGGTACAACATGTGTCTTTAAACCCTCTGAAGAAAGGCTAAAAAATAAGCTTAAATATTTGATTTATGCAAATCATTCATCTTTGCATTAATATGCATCGTAATGGCACGTGAAGCTATCGCACCGCAAGCAATGTTATCTACAAAGAGAACGTGGTCAATGGCAATGCCGCGGAACGCAGATAATCACGAAGCGAAAGTTGATAAGCCGGAATACGCTTGTTGAACTCATCGTGGTCATGTTGCAGTGGTGGACCGATTCGATTGTTAGGCACTCGTTAAAGGACATTAAAAGATAACAGATTGATTGATTCGATATTATCATCTAAGATTAGATCGCAATATTCAGTACAAGGTGTAGATAATGTTTGATAATGCAACAAATAAGCCTAGGTAGTCCACCCGTCCTGATTGTATACCGCCGCTAATAGACCAGAGCACCCGACGTCCGAAAACCCCGAGTAAGCTGCCCATAGGGGACTGCAGGCTGTATCAACGTGCGGCATATAGTGCACTTCGTGCGTTGACCAAGGAGTCTGTAGAGCTCGTAGTAATACGTCCGACATTATGAGAGACCCGAGATAAAAAAAAAACTTCCTAACTACCTCGAACATTTTGTCTTGCCTTAACCCTCGATGAAACTTGACCGAATCCGACAACCCGTGGCCCGTAACAGCCGAATCAGCTTGATTCCAGGGAATATGTCCGTTTTCCATAGTTCTTAGTTCGATCTATGGTATTGTAGGCTCCCTTAAAGTGGCTGGCGAATAGCTGCATTAGAATGTGTTTACTTACAGCTTAACTAATCGTCTTCCGGTCGTTTCATCCGTAGGCAACGATGCAGCCATGGTTGAAAATTTCCCTTCTACTGTGCACGTTCGGTTTCCTAAAAGAAATTCGTCCCAGCGAACCATTCATCGTCGACTACCTAGCGGGACCATGGCGCAACCTTACGATGGAACAGGTACATTAGCAGCTGCACCAGAAGAATAAAAGAAATCGCGATTAATGAGATTTTCTCCCATCCTTCCAACCTACAGATTGTACAGGAGGCGTTTCCGATCGGAACGTACTCTTACCTCGCCCAGCTGGCCGTTATCTTCCTCGTGACGGACCTGTTGCGCTACAAGCCGATCATCGTCGTAAATGGCGCCGCCGGCATCATCGTGTGGAGTATGCTCGCGTGGACTACCTCGCTGGACGCGCTGAAGGTGCTGGAAATCTTCTACGGCACCTACTGCGCCGCCGAGGTGGCCTACTTTAGCTACATATACGCCAAGGTGGACCGGGAGCACTACCAGAAGGTGACGTCGCACACACGGGCCGCCATCTACTGTGGGCGCTTCTTCGCCGCCAGTCTAGCCCAGCTGCTTGTGTACTTCGAGGCCATGGACTATAGGCAGCTGAACTATCTTTCGCTGGCCGCCCAAATTTGTGCCACACTGTGGGCCCTCTTTCTTCCCTCCGTATCGACGAGCATGTACTTCCACAGGCGAACGCTGCCCGAGCAGGGTATCGAGTCGCACGATGGGCCTGCATCCGTCGATCAGCGGTCCAACAAAACTGACCAAGATGATCGATCCGACGACAGCAGACAGCAGTCCGGTCCTGGGTATGCACGGAGGCGTCCCCCATTTCGCACCCGCATGAAGGAGGCATTCCTGCTGCTGTGGTCACATTTCCGCACGTCCTTCACGAACCGAAGCGTGCTCCAGTGGAGCGTCTGGTACGCGCTTGCCATGGCTGGGTACATTCAGATCATCGCCTACGTCCAAGCGCTCTGGAGCTCTATCGATGAAACGCAGCCCGCCGTCTGGAATGGAGCCATCGAGGCGGCCGTCACACTCCTCGGCGCAATAGTGTCCCTGCTGGCCGGCTACCTGCACAGCGGCTTCCTTAAACCCCGCACAAGCCTGCTCGCACTGGCCGTGCTGTCGTTCGCCGCTGGTGGCGCGATGCTGCTGGCGACGAAAACTGGCGACCTGATCGTGTCCTACCTTGCCTACATGGTGTTCTGCGTGCTGTACGCGTTCGCCATCACGGTGGTCAGTGCGGAGATAGCGAAGAACATCGCGGACGACTGCTTCGGGCTGGTGTTCGGCTTCAACACCCTGGTGGCGCTGTCCCTGCAAACACTCCTCACGTTCTCCGTCACCGATGCGGACGGGTGGTTTGCGCTGGACGTGTTCGGGCAGTTTACCGTGTTCAGCAGCTACTTCCTGGTGCTCGGTGGCATTTACACGGCGTTCCTTGCCGCCGAGCTAATCGCCAGCATTTTGAGGCGCTCCAAATCGTAGTACACCCCGCCTCCCCAAAAATTCGCATGAGCAGGTGTTTTTGAGAGGCGAGTAATAGAGGCTGATTTGTTGTAATCGACAGTACAAAACAGTTGTTCTCGGACATCCTCCAACCGCAGGTCGCGAGCGACAGACATTTGATAAGACCGTGACGGAGGATGACGCTGATGAGATGGAGATAACACAGACCTCAAGGCATTGCGCCTTCGATAAGTCGATGTACACGTGCATACACACGTTACATACGTAAGCATGGAACGAATTGTTTGAATCACAGAAAAGATAGCCCACAACACGCAACGTTGTTTTCCAGATGAGATCTGATAAGACCCCAATTGGCGCGATTGACGGAACACGTGTAACGTTCCTACTTACTCCAAAGCGTCCCTAGACCAACAACCACTGATTTACGGTGACGATTAGAGGCAGAGATAAGACAAAGGTGCCCCGCGTACTTATTGCGGCTATATTACCGTTATTTAAAATTATTCTCTTTGTAAAGTGTAAAAAAATGCTATCTTGTATAGTCTAGACTGTCGTTTGGGCCCCAGCGGTTGTAGAGCGGATGTAGAGATAAGTTTGCCTTCGCAAGGCATGGGTGAATATTGTAGACTCAAAATATATTTTTTAAGCAAACACAAAAATTCCCGAGAACCTTCTGGCACTCATGTGTCGTAACCACACAACATGGTAAAATATGCTATCGATGCGTTACGTAATCGTGGAAAAGGTAGGTAGAAATATCGTTTCTCAAGTTAACAAAAAAATCCAGTACCATATTGTTAGTTGTTTTTGCTGCTGTTTTTGCTAGTGCTGCGCAACCATGTATTTTTTGTTTCTTCTTCGTCTGAGTTTTTATAATATAAAATTTAGTTATATTCCTTCTCGACTTCGATCATATCCTCATCATATCGTTAAAAAATAAAATAAACAAAGATCTATTCACACTTACCCTAGGAGTCGCGATTCTGGTCGCAATTTACTTCCCTAACGTTTTACTTATTCATACCTTACTTGCAATCGAAGTAATGTTGATGTTAATTTCTCACGTAAAATTTACGAACAATTAGTACTTCTAATGAATAATAGTACAGCAGACAATAGTGGTAGCGAAATCGTAAATCTCTTACAGGGTTTCCGAATGTCTAAAATAACATCCACCTCATAAATGTTTATAACATTAAATTTAGTTATTAGTTTCTTCTCGTTGCTTTTTGTTCGGTTTTGTTCATAACATTATAACAAAAAATGAAATTAGCTTAAAACGTTTCAAATTGTTTTCCTCAAGTTTTTCTAATATTACATTACTTGCAAACAAAGGTCCAATTAGGTCATGCCTATCCATTTTGAAGGGCAAACGAGACTTTTCCCCCCTAAACATACATACGTGGATAGTCAGTCCTTCGTACCGGAGGAGGTACGGTCTGGATTCAAACCCACGCCATCGTCATGTTTGAGCTGGCGTACAAGTTCGGCCATCCCAGAACTTCTCCGGAACGAAACATTAGTATCTCTCATAAATATAAGTGCAGAAGACAACAGTGGACGAAATTCTTCTTGTCAAAGACAAGCGTTGCGTACCCCAAGATGGGTAGATGATGAATCGGAAATCTCTCAAAGGATTCCCGAAGATCTAGAAAAATCGTCCCCTCATTATCTAATCGTACTAATAAATCACATTATCAGTAAGATCCTTTGACGTGGTGGCCAAATGTACCACTTAACTATCGGGGATGGCGTCGTGCCATCGTATCCCGGACCAAACCTGCGTCCCCGTGAAGAGATCCGTTGTTTGTGGTCCCGAGTGCACTTGATACGGATCCTCCCGCCACGGTAGCTGGAGAGTGCATGAATCCCCCGACCCCTCTGGGGCCCCCGATACCGTAGACCGACGAGTCCACGAATGTTGCACCACCTGTGGGAGCATTAGCAACCGGAGGCGGCTGTACGATGAACTGATTCCACACGCCTGGCGGCAGCGGCGGAGCTGGGCGGCTAGTGCTGCTGCTGGTGCTGCCACCACGTCCGGCAGATGTAAACGTTATGGTTGGCGGGATGGTACCTGATGGTGCCGCTGATATGATTCTCCCCATGGTACCATTAGAAACGCTGGAAGCAAGAGTGTGAGCACCCGGCACCCTTCTCTACAGATGCAAAGGCATTGCACATTGACCGAGACGGAACAAAGGAAATAAATGAGTAAAGGGTAAGTGTTCTGTCAGGCAGTCTTAAAAGGTTGCGTTTCAATCGATACTCAAACTCAGTTATGAAAAAAGCTAACTATTCATTGCGTGAAACTATAAGGGTGGAAGAAAGTTGGCTGGTCAGAAAGAAATGAGTGACCAAGGAAAAACTTAAATCGATAACACCAGACGTTAGAAAAATTCACATAGGGCAAAATTATTCTATAATAAATTATAATTATGTATTATAATTATTATGGATGAAACAATAATGGATGAAGGAACCACACCGGGAGAATACATAGGAGAAAATAGTAATTTCAATTACGGAGCATAAAAAAGTACCTCGTCATTGTTTTGCTCGGCTCGGGCGGAGGTTGATGCCGAACTGGATGGTGGTGGCAGCCGTCGCTGGGCTGTACCACCGTTGACAACATTGCCAGAGTACGGCAGGTTGTGTAAACTCGTGGCCTGACTATGAACCATATGAATTTTTGGCGTCATGAAGGAAGGCTGTTGTCTGCGGGGTGCACCGGACGAGACCAAGCGCTGACCGACAGGTATAGTCGACATCACTTTTGAGCCAGGTGGGGCCACTGTCGTTGCAGTGCTAGAAGCTGATAGCGGCTGATCCTGATACCCAGCGACCGATCGATGGCGTGCGTGACCTTTCTTTTTTGCCGACAAACCGTACGACGGACTAGCGTAGGCAGAACTGGTCCCCGACATGGACACGCTGCCTCTATCGTCAAATACCTTCTGCTCGCAGGTATGTTCATGTTCCCTCCAGTGTTCCTGCTGACACTTGGTGGAGCAGTATGCCGTGTTCCAGCAGCAGTAAAAATTTGCCTCCAGCTGGCACCGGCGACACCACATCTGTTGCTTCGCCATGCTCACGGCTCGAGCCTTATCATTATAGAGATGTTGCATCTGCTTTTTCAATTGCTCCATCTCCATTTCATGGCGCCTGTTTGCAAGTTCCAATTGACGTGTCAGATCCAAGACCTTCGCCTCCAATGAACCGTCTTTTATTAGCTTGCCAAGCGTCAGTTCAAACAGGTTGCGCGACTGATCAGCCACCTAGAGAAAAAAAAAGAAAGATGAACGAAAATGGAACAAGGTGACTCCACTTTGACAGACATCAATTTGTCGGTTGCCACTTACCTGAGTCACATAGTTGTCGATCAAATCTACCACGGAGAACTTATCGTCTCCCTCTTTGGAGGACGTAACTGGTTTCGGGTGCAGAATCGGCATCCGGTTTGATCGATTGGCATAGCGCGCAGGCGAACTAACAGCGCTTGCCGCTGGCGCTGCTGCCTCGGAGTCTGGTTCCTCGATGATTATCACATCCAGATCATCCGGAAGATTGATTTCAGTGCTCTCCGCGGGTGGAAACGTAGCGATACTTGCGGCTCCGGTGGGAGCCACCGTCGATTCGGGCGCACAGGACCGGACAGCATTACCGATGGCATTGTTTATCCTGGAAACTCCGGAAGCCACTCGCTGCAGCATCACGGCTGGGATTTCGTTGGCCGCGGGGACCATCGAATGGGACCGACTGGCCGGAGGCGCAACGGATGCCAACGGAGATGACGATATCATATCGCCACTGGCTACCTCGCTCGAAGTTGCGGTGCTGGAAGTAGCAACGGGTTCTTCCGTGGCAGCACCTGCTGGCTGCAATAGTGGCGAGTTGCGTTCCGGCCCAATGGCCTTTGGGATGATGGTCATCATTGTATTCGATATTCCTGCCGGCTTAACCATAGCTCTTGTCGCACTGCTCCCAGGAAAGGACTTCCTAGCCTTTTGGTTGCTAGCCGAAATTTTGGTTTCGGCCGTGACCACCGGCTGCTCCAACGAGCTCGTCAAAGGGGTCGATGTAGAAGACACGTCTTCTTCTGCCTCAGGAATTTCCTCCTTTATGGGTACCGGTACGGAAATAACTGGCTGACTTGCTTTATCAACCGTAGCAGTGACAGATGGATGTGATTTTTCCGTTTCGTTTCCAACTTTTTGATGCCCTAGGTCTACGGGCTCCTTGGACCCAGACGGCGAGAGGGTCACGTCCGTCGGTGTGCTTACCGTTGCGTTGGCAGCTTCTCGTCCATTTGGATTGCTTAGTTCCGGTACTTCTGCCACATTACCAGTAGTAGAACCAGAATTGTTCTGTCCTGCGCAACCGTCGTTATCATTTGTCTTCAGAACCTCATCCATTGCTACGTCGGCATCGACTAGTTGATCATTAATCATCGGCGCAGTTGCGACGTTCGAGGAACCCACGGCCCTGTCGCTGGAAGAATCCTCCGGTGCAGTAAGATTGGTGTCTTGACTCGTGGCGAACTTTTGAGAATCACGTCGCGCACGGGAAACCGACTTGCGGCGCTTCGATACGGGCTCCGTCGCCCAGTTGCCCGAGTTACGACGGATTAAAAGGGATTCTATTTTACCCTCTTCATCCTGCTCCGAAACGAGTCGTTCAAAACAGACACTCTTCCGTTTCTTCGCGAGTACTTGCATATTGTTGGCCTCGCCCTCGGTCGGAGGTTCGATGGTATTGACAGCCATGCTGTTCACATAATCTTCGTACACCATGACTGCCTTGGATGCCCTACGCGTAATGCGCTTCTGCGAACTCTCACCCGCACCGGCGGTATCAGTCGCAGCTTTATCGCTCGTCGTTGCCGATGCGGTCATTTTGCCGTCAACTGATGTGATGATTGTTAAAACCACCGGTTCCTGGCGGACCGGCACCTCACCGATTGGGTTAAATGCGTTCGGCAACATCTCGCGCAAATGATCGTCGATACGGGCGGCGTCAAGGGCCGTCAGATACGGGGCATAATTAAAACATCCAAACTTCAGGATTAAGTTTGCCACGTGCTCCTCGACTTCTTTCAAGCTTTTGTTCCAATACGATTTTTTCGACGATTTTGGATTGGGGTCCCTTTTAGAAAGCACGAAACACTCCTTCACGGCAATCCAGGCTTTGTCGTGTTGCCCGAAGAATACCACAAGCACCTGGTTATTGCTGTTGATATTCATTAATTTGCCAGGCCAATACGGGAATCCTTTCACCTTGCCCCATACCAAAAGATGGGGTTTCTTGCAGGCTTCAACGAACCAGGTGGCTTCTGGTTTTGTTTTGAAATGAAGAAAACACTCACGGCATGTCTCTAGCAGTATGATTTCCTCTCTTCCTGTCCTGTACAGCGATTTAGCTGAAGCGAGCATCTTTGTATCTGAAATGAAAATGTGACAGTAAAAGTGACAGTTGATATTTCGTTGCCTACTGCGTTTGCCACTTTTCCCCTTGACCGTTTTTGCGTTAACTCATCGATAACTTAATTTGACAAATGAATCGATGTTTGGTAAGCCCTTTTGCCCGTAAACCAAGATTATGTTCAAGGCCTCGAAACCGTTCAAATGTACTTCTTTTCTCTCGAATAATTTGTCAAATTATGTTATCAACGAGTATGCTTCTACGTAGAGAGAGACCACAACACTTACCCCGGCAAATAGTCATGTTGTGAACAATCCAGCTCAAATCAGATAAAAAGTCCTCTGTAGTTGCATATTTCTTTGCTTCCACTTTGTCTGATATTGTCGCCAAATCCATATGATTCGTCACAACACTCTCGTACAAAGAAATCGCTGTCTTGTCCACGGGATTAAACAAACGGTTCTATATCGAAATTGTAAAAAAAGGATTATAACATATAATTTAGCATCACAAGAAAGACAAAACTTTTAAAACGTACAATAGAGTAAAATGAACATAGAATGAATAAAAGTGCGCATTAAAACAGGGATGACTATTGAACAAATTTCATTTAAGTAACACTTCCTCAAAATCTGTAAATTTACGGAGTTAACAGCCGTTTCGTTCACTAGGTGATTTGATATGCCTAACACCGCAACGTTTCGTTTATGCTACGAAATGTTAATTAAAATTGTGAAAGGTAACGGTAACGAAAAAATTAAATTAGGTAATAAAAACTCACTTGATTTAAAAACATTTAAGATCTTCCCCCCCGCAATCCTCGTCGACAGTAGCATTGATCTCGTCGACACAATAATACTAAGTTTATAAAATGAGTCGGCTGGTAAATCGCTCAATAATTTTACAAAAACTTTTAACCAATGCCAAATTCTTGTGTATTTGATTAAATTACACAGTTGGTAGAACTAGATAAGGTTGTAAAATATTGAGAAAAAGGAAAGTAACTGAAAACGCTAAAGAAAAAAAGCTAAAATCCATGGCCTGCTTCCGATGAAGGGTACCGATTACCAATTGTCACGCACACTAGGACGCAGTCCATCGCAACAGCACACTCTCCTTGCAACGCAACCTACAAGCGCATTGCTTTGGTGAGACTAACGCACAAATACTATGCTATACATTTTTCTCATTGCTACAGCACGCCATTTTTGACACGGTGATCGTAAATCACAAAATGGCCACCAACAGGATTGCCAATTCAATGCGCACCTCCAAAGGAATGAGCGGTAACGTTTCGAGGATTTAGTAAAATGATTTTAGGTCTCAACGGGTTTGCGTTGAAGTACAAGTCGAATGAAATGTGTTTCTTATTCAACGTATGCCAGTGGAAAGATCCAGCAGATTTGCATAATCAATCAGTTTGTTAGCAAGCACAAGACCGGGGCTGAAGCGAAATCTTCTTAACTGAAAAAAAAACTTACCACATCAGCGCTGTACAGTATCGATTCTAATGCATACTTCAGACATTCGGGCAAGTTGACGTCGCCTTCGGTGGGAAATGGTTTTGTTTCGTGAGCCAATGTCGACGCCCTACAGTCATGGCAGCTCCATGTGGCCTCACTATACGTCGGTCGGGCACATCCCTTGTGAAAGCTACGGATGCAAGTGCTGCACCCTACCAAGCAGTCGTTTTTAGCGATTTTGCAGCGGAAACAGAAGCGATCGTAGCCGGGCTGTAGACGAGATAGAAGGAAATAAGCGACATTATGTTAGTAACGCGATTAGAACATTGGTCAATTGGCACAACTCTGTGCCCGATCAAACATCAAAAATTACCTTCGGAGGTTCTGGTAGCGAACTCAAAGTATCGTCCAGCTGTTTGCTATCGATCGAAACGTTAAGATCGCTGTCACTGATTCCCACAGGATGGTAACGGTGCATTTCTTCCGGTTCTTCATATGCTTCTTCGTAGTCGTCCGCCAGAGCCATGTCGCCTTTGTCTTGTATGTCGTTCAAAAATTTTCTATTTTTCATCCTGAATTCGATACTTTCCGAACGCATGCCGGGGCGTTTGGAGCCGGTGTCTAGGGCCAGGGTCGGATCGTCTTCGGCAGCGAAGCACCGGCTCTGCAAACGCTTCCGGTGAGCGACGGGACCTGTAGCGGTCGATACCGGTGGTGTCGCCACGGTGGTACTGGTCGGTGTTCCACTCGCGGAGCGTCGAACCCGTAATTTTCCTTGACGCGACGCGTCGTCGATATACTCTGCCAGGATTTTCGACTGCGATTGAGTTTCCTTGAGAAGCTTTACTTCTCGCGAAACCTTGCCCGCAGCATCCACCGACTGGGTGGAACTTTTATCCGATGCCTCGTTGCTTCGCTCGGCCACGGTGTCTCCTCCTTTCGCACTTTTCTTCTCTTTAGAAAGCGGTTGCTGCTCGGTTTGAACGCTAGCTGACACTTGTGATCGGTGTTCTCTAGTACCACGAGTCTCGTCTCCAGTCTGCGTATTGCCCTCGACGGCCGAGCTAGGCAGAGCTCGATTGTGATTTTCCATGCCACGGTCGTGTGTGCTTTTTTTCAACGACGAAGACGAAGACGACGACGAGGAGGAGAGATTTTTGTCAGCACCGTTAGACATTTTCTTCAAAACAATCGCAGTTCGTTCGGTGCTGTCCGACGATGACTGGTTCGATGATTTCGATGCAACGTGCAGCACTTTATACACCGTATTGTTTTGCATAGCCACTGTTGGGGCCGGCTGCTGATTAATGGGTCTGTACGACACTGTTATTGGCGGCTGCTGCTGCAGCGTCTGCTTTGATGGCTGCTGCTGTAGCACCTGCTTAGATTTGTTCGTTTGCAACAGGGAAGTAGTATAAGCAACGGATTCCCCTTTCAAACTCAGTGGTGCGGTTAATATTCGAACACTCGAGCCAGCATCTGTTGTTGCTCCTCGAATAACCAACGGTTCTGATTGGACACGCGAGGGGTCACTTGTTGCAACTGTACGCGGCACTCTGCTGGTAGCGTTTGGCGCACTATCAGTGAACGAAGACGATGTTGGACGATCCGCCTCTCCCAGGCTTCTTACCGGCAGCCAGTTCGTGTGTTTAACATGATTCATTCGGCCCAAGCTGTCTGTCGCCACCGCTGACGCCCTAGCGTTCTCCGGTGTGGGAAGCTTATGGCGGTCGCTTGCTTCAGGACTCGATGCCTTGTGGGACGCGTCTGATGGACTAACCGTACGCAATGCTGGCACCGCCTGTCCCTTGGTAGCAGCAGCGGCACGGGTATCTTCACCGGTGACCTTCATACGCATCTTGCCTTTCTCAGATAGGTTGGTAGTACTGTCGAACGACGTTGTCGGGTTTTCAATGCCACCAGGGGTAAAGCGTCGATGCTGTTGATCACTGGCGGTAGCTCTCGGTACAGTTTCCGCTGGAATAGAAAGTAAATGAAAAACAGTAGCCCTTGGACTTGTTTTGCCCGGAGCTGCATTAGCAGTCGAGCGACAATAACTCACCTCTTCCCGGAATCATCAACTGCCCCTGCAGTATTCGAATTTTGCCAATAGTTGTTTGCGTCGCTATGGAGCCGGCTGTTGTGGGCGCTTCCAGATCTCCAGACGACATCCCAGACGATCTTTGATCAAATCGATCTTGATGCCAGCAAAAGTTGGCGTTGGGAACGGGATGAAACTGTTATCAATACAGCGTTGCAGCGTTGCTAACAAATGCTAGCAGCCGTCTAGTTTGTAGAACACTCGCGTGCTTACCGTATTATTGAGACATATCACATACGGTTGTTGTTACCATACAGGAAAAAGTAACCGAGGATGCTGCAACCAGTGGACAACGATGCTTCTGTTTTCTTTTTCTTTACTCGCAGTATTCTGAAAAGCGACAAAACACAATGAGCCACCATTTCATCGACATCGACTTAACAGTACGGCATTACTGGGCATTCACAATACGCTAGCACAAGGCTTACTTATTTAACGTCAGCTTTGCCACAGATCCTATTCCGATTCTGCCAACACGGCGTGCCACTTTTCCGAAAGTTCACAAACGAATGAAGCTCGCGATGCTGAAATGCCGACGGCGGAGTGAGTTTATGAATGTAGTTGTGACGGCAGATCGCGGTACAGTAAAATTTCTTCCGAACCACGCACTTTACTGCCTGCTTCGAAGTGGAGTTTTGCTTTTTCTTTTGTTTTTCATTCCGAGGAAGTGAAACGCGAGCTGTCAGTGAACGCAGCGCGCGAGGTACACGAAGAAGAAGAACACCGCATTAGCGGGAAGCGGGACTGACTTTTGCAAGAAATATCGTACGCCTGTGTGCGGTTCGCCAAGCTCGAATAAGGCTGAGTTTGAATATGTGTGTGTGTGTGTTTGTGTATGGCTCGCATGGGTATTGGTCTCTACAGGTATAGAATTGCAACGGGTCTTTTTTTAGGGTAAAGAATCCTGCCCACGAGGGGGATCGAGGAAAATTACCCGTTTAAAGTTTCCCAATTGTGTACAAAATGGCGGAAATGGCAATGCCCTATTGTAAACGATGTGACCTTAGTCCATGGCGATCGCTGCAAAGCGCTGTATTTTCTACTTACAAGGCACATTTATAATTAGTCCGCCCCCCCCCCCCCGCATGTAATGTAACTGCAATACGCAAAGATGTTTATATAATGCAAACGCCGGTAATAGGTAGTCGTCATTTTACTGTGTATGTCTTATTAATTGAATTGTATTTTCGGCTGAACGTATTTCGTTGTTATAACAATTTTTCATTGGTTATTTCTATCTTCTTATGCCTATAGGAGATAAACGATACATGTGTTTTATGTTTTTTTTTGTGTCTATGCTTATGTTTTATTCTAATGCGTAGCGGCACAACGCCCTGGGGACCCATCGGCCGTGCAAGCAGAATGTCTTCTTCCCTACCCTACTTAATTGCTGAATACGTCCGTTAAGCATAACCCCACCTGGCCCAGAACATATAGGCATACGATGTAACACGACGACCATGATGAACCGCAGCACTACTGCACTCCCGTTCACAAACACACAGTACTACTACTACTACTACAAAAAATTGAGCATGTTACATGCGTTGTGTTACTAACTCCTAGCACTAATCCTGATCCGGCTCGAGGTCCGGTCTGGAACGCAGGCTCTCCTGGCACTGTTCGAGCACGACGCGGAATTGATCGGCGATGGTTTCGTTCTTGAAGCGCACCGCCAGCTTCTCCGCCTGGCCGGGCGATTCGGCGTGGTTTATCGCGCCCCAAACGAACGCCTTGCCGGAGTTGTTCATCGGCGTGACGGCCATGTCGGCCGTGATGGCGTGGTTCAGGACGAGCTTGTAGATCTGCTCACGCCGCAGCAGCAATCGGTATGCGTTCCGCACCGGATGATGTAGAATCTTGAGTTCACCGACACCTAGTAAAACCAGTAAAACGGGGACAGCATTTAACAGAAAGCATTAAAGTGAGGTTAGGGTGAGTAAAGTCGAGTTCGCAGGATGCGTGGCGGGCGACATACCTCGTTCCTTCCATTCCTTCGTGTCTGAATCGTATCGGTAGAGCTTGGCACGATCTCCGAACAGCTTCGATTCCTCTTCCTCGCCGGTGCGCACCTCGATCTCGTCCGGCAACTGTATCACCGGTGCGTAGTACGGATCGTAGTTCTCGTCACCTGCCGCGCCACCACCGTCCGCCCCGTCATCCGCGGTACCATTGTTGCCGGCCCCTTCGGTGCTGCTGTTCAGTTTGGCCGCAGCCGAACGAGAGAAGAAGTCCTCCTTCACCGTTAACCCCACGAAGCCGCCACCGGGCGTCCAGTTGTTGCCGCCGGTACCGGCAGCGGCGGCGGCGGCAGCTGTCCCGGTGCTAGTTTCGTCCCCTTTCTTGATGAAACCACTGAAGGCCGGACTACCGCTGGCGAGCGCCGCAAAGCTCACGTTATCGTCCATGTTGAGCACTGGTGCGGCATCAGCCCCTTTGGTGAAGGGAGAGGCGCCGCCGCCGGCTGCCGACAACGGCGAGGCGGAGAAGCTGGTCTGCTTCGCAAGTCCACCGAAAGTGAACCCACCGCCACCGAACACGGACGATGGTTTCGCTGCATCGCCGAATCCACCGACACTGCCAAACAGTCCAGTACCCGGCGTTCCTCCCGACGAGGTGATGGTGGTGGAACTCGGTGCCGTGACGGATGTCGACGACGCCGGTGGAGTGAACAGGTTCGCGCCGCCAAAGATGTTCGTGGTGCTGCTAGCGCCCGATCCAAACCCGGCGCCGCTTCCAAAGCTGACCGCACCGAACAGGTTCCCTCCTTGGGCTGATTTTGCCGGCGATGGCGTCGTCAGGGTCGCCTGCTGGAGTAGCGAAGTGACCGTGGTGGTCGTGCCTGACGTGGACAACGGTGTGCTGGTGACGCTGGTCTGCGAGTCTGTATTTTTGTCCACATCGCCTCCTGTAGAAGGTGGCGAAGCGAATGATGTTTTCGGTGTGGTGTTCAACGATGCGGAGAAAATGGAACCACCACCACCCGCTGTCGTTGACGAACCGATACCGGTAGAACCTGGAACAGATAGATGGAGAGTGGATAGATAAAAAGTACGTCCTAATAAAAAGAACTGGCCCGCTTAATGCTTACTTCCAAAGATTAACTTATTGTTCACACCTCCATCTACACCTGCTCCTCCTCCCGTCTGTTCCGTCGTCCCGGTGCCACCAAAAATCGAGCTATTCGAGGGCATGAACGGAGACGATGACTGCTTTTCCGACGACAAAAAGTTGCTAGTGACAACACTAGCCGCTCCCGGACCGGCGGCCGGGATCGCAGAGAACCCGGCGAACAATCCAGCCCCACCACCCGACGAGGGGTTCACACCAGCGTTGGCCGTAGGCGCTCCATCGCCACCAAACGTTAACGTGGCCATCTTCTGCTTCGGTGTGATCACCGGCAGTGGCTTCACGTCCTTGACGTCGATCGGAAGGGGCACATCGTCATCACCGTCGGCGGCTTCCGTTACCCCCTGGAGGCTCTTGGGGTCCACCGTTGGAAACACGTAGGCGTCCGGATCGCAACCCCGGCAGCCCGTGCAGGGTGCGGCGGGGCAGTCGAAAAAGTTGTCCGGCAGTTTCAGCTTCTGTGCCGTCTCGCGCTCGTTCAACGAAATGTCGCTCAGTTTGGAGAAGTTAAGCTCACCGCAGGGCGACGAGGTGGACGTGATGGTGGAATCGTGCAGCGTCGGCTGCGTTTTGCCGCCTCCGACGGACACTGCAGCGGTGGTGGCAACTTGACTGTTGCTACTGGTCAGCTTGCCACTCAGCGCGTCCCCGATGGCGTCGCGGAACTCCTGCGCGATGTCGGCCGACTTGAAGCGCAGGCAGAAGTTCATCACCTCGAACGCACCCTCGGAGAAGTCGTTCGCCACGAACTGCCACGACTTGTCGTCCTTCTTTGAGTAGCAGACGTCCTCGGTCAGGGCGTGGTTCAGGCAGATCTTCAGGACCTGCTCCCGGCGCATCACAACCCTGCGGTGAAATAAGAAATAAGAGGATTAATACCACAGTTTTGCGAACAACAAAGTCCACTAGGGTAGTTGCACCAATTAAAGCTATAGTATGTCAATAAAAAACGTTCAATTGTTGACACCTTTTTGAAAAATTACATTTAACCGTATTTTTATGTTCACTTGTATACATTTAAACACCAGCTGCGTTTATAATCGCCTTAAAAAACATTTGAGAACACTAATCAGTTATTTGCATCTACGGTTATGTACATCGTTCCATATAATTAGTAAAATGTCCTTATTATGGCCATAATTTCTGCAACATAATAACAAAATACCGTACCTTAGTTTGCCCGTTTCTTTATGCTTCAAGATCTTCACATCTCCGATTCCACGCTCCTTCCATTCGGAGGCCACGAACCGGTACAACTTGCAACGATGCGTGTATAAAACATGCTCATCCTCTTCACCAGTTTTCACGTCAACCTGGGATCAAATAAGGAAATAAATCAAGTAGAAGGGGATTCTTTATAGAAACGGCATGGGCCAGTATTGCATGGCATTGCATTTAGTGCGGGTCCGTTTTTTCGTTACCTTATCCGGGAGCGGAATGACGGGCGCAAAGTAGGTATTGTTCTCCTCCTCCGTGACGCTGTTGTCTCCAGCTCCGCCATCATCGTCGCCAGCATCAGCAGCTCCTCCTCCTCCACCGGTAGCCGATCCGCCACTCAGTGTCCGTCCGGGGGACTTTGGTTTGAAGACGAACCCAAAGGTGGCCTTCTCCGGTGGATCGAGCTTGCTGATGGCTGTCGCTGCGCCTGCTGCGGCATCGCCACTTCCACCGGTGGTCAATTTCGAACCGAACGAGAGCCCACCGGCCGGCGTTGGCAGCTCAAACTTAAACACGGGCTTCGCGGGAGCCTCCGCCTGACCCGGCTGTTGCTGGGATGACGGTGGACTGCCGAAGGTAAATCCACCACCACCAAAGGCCGAAGATTGTTGGCCGATAGTTGACGCTGCAACGGCAGGTGCCGAATTGGCGGTGGATGTGGCCACGGTGCCGGCCGTTGATGGTGCTGCCGGTGCTGCGCCAAAAGTAAAGCCACCTCCGGCGGTAAAATTAAACTTGGGCATAGTGTCCGCCGCCTTCAGCAGACCTGCCACCGATCCGGCCGCTTCGGGACCACCGCTGGCCGATTTCTTTGGCACCGTGTCGTCCTTCGGGGTTTCGCAGCTGAGACAGTAGAGCGTGTCCGCACCGTTCGTCAGGTAGCATCCGTTGCACGTCCATGCACCCGGTTTCGGTTTGAACTTATCGCCAAATCCTCCTCCTCCTCCTCCAGCCTTTGTGGGTGTTGAGGTAGCCACCGTGGGCGTTACGACTGGCTTGACCGGTTCATCCTTCTTTGCTAGCGCGATTCCTCCAAAACTCGGTGTCGTAGTCACGGTCGTTGTCTGGGGCATACCGAACGTGAACTTACTTCCACCGTCGGCCGGTGGGACCAGGCTACCAAACAATCCACCCGCTCCCGGCTTCGGTTTGGCCACCTGCGGCGAGGCGTCATCCTGCTTCGATGGGTCCCGTGGACCGTTACACGCGAGGCATCGGCTAGCATCGGCCTTGTTGTTCACGTAGCATTGGCCACAGTCCCAGCTGCCCGACTTTGGCTTGAACAGATCGCCAAATCCACCGCCAGCTGCCTTCGAGGAGGCCGGTGTCTGTGTCTTGCCAGGGGACAGCACCTGCTGAACGGTGGTTAGGAAACGATCGCGCTCATCGGCCGACTTGAAGTGCGCGACAAACGTGAGCGGACCCTTGGCGGTCGGGTAGGTTGGGTCCTGCGAAACGGCCCAGCTGCAGCCGTTCTTCTCGACCGCGGTGAACCGCGTGTCCTTCGCTACGACATGATTGAGGCAAACGGTGGGCAGAGGGGCCGGCTTGCGCACCAACAGACGCACCGCCGTCGGGGACGTCAGGAGACGCAAGGATCCCCCCGAAACGCCATAGTCCGCCCAGTCCTTGGCCTGCGGGTGCTCCTTGCGCTTTAATCCGACGAGTGACACCTCGTGGGCGCACTTGAAGTCCTTTTCCTCGAATCCAAGTGTGTTCAATGAACCAAAGATGTTGCCAAAGCTGACATTACCCCCCTCGGTGGCTGCTTGCTGCTGTGCCGCCTTGAAGGTGAACGAAGCAAACGGACTCGGTTTGCCGTCGGTCGTTGCCGTGCCTTGTTGCTGTTGCTGAGGCTGCGCGTTGGTGGTCTTGCTCGGTGGCGTGTAGTTCTTCGAGAACGTAAACTCTCCGAACGGCTTAACGGGGGCGGTGGGGCCGGTTGTTCCCTTAGGCGTTACCGCGCCGGCTGTCGACTTTGGCGTACTGCTAAACGTGAAGCTACCCGTTGTAGCCGGTGGAGGCGCTGGTGTGTCACCGGTGGTCAAACCGCTGTCCCTCAAGCGGGCGACCTCGTTGCGGGCCGCCACAAACGCCTGGTAGAACTGCTTCGCCAGATCGGCCGTGCCGAAACGTGCGCAGAACGATTCTTTGCGGGGTTCCTCGTCGGCAAAGTCCATCGCGGCCCAGATGTAGCACTCGGGCCGCTTGTCCATCGGCTTGATGATCAGCTCGGGCGTGATGTAGTGGTTAGCGCAGATCTTGTGCACCTGCTCGCGCCGCATCACGATCCGGTACTTGCCCGGGTCCGCCTTCGAGCGCAGAATCTTCAGCTCGCCCAACCCGCGCTCCTTCCACTCCCGGTCGACCAGCCGGAGCAGCTTGGAGCGTCCGGTAAACATCTGCTCTTCGTCCTCCTCGCCCGTGCGCACCACGATCTCGTCCGGCAGCGGGATGATCGGCTGGAAGTCGGGACGCGGGTCGTACTCGGCACTGCCCGACACGTTCTTCGGGTCATCGTCGTCGTCGTCATCGTCACCACCGCCATCACCGGTAACCTTGGGTGCGGGCGGTGTCGAGGACACCAGGTTGGCGAAGAACGACGGCGATGACACCGATACGGGTTGGACCGGTTTGACGACCGTGGCCTGTTGCTGCCCGGCGGATGGTGGCAGCGAAAACTGGATAGGCGTCGTCACCACCGGTGACACGGTCTCCAGCGGCGCCACCTTGGGCGTGCCGGTCGTGCCCTGACCGATGCTGCCACCCGTGTTGCTGTGCTTGATGTGCTGCGGGGGAATCGTCACGCTGTACGTGGGCTGCACGCCGCCAGTTCCCGAGGCAAACGAGGAACTATTGGCACTAGGTGGCGGCGGAAGCGGATCGGAACTGGTGATGACCACGTTCACCGGTGCGCCACCTTTCACCTCCATCGGTGGAGGGATGACGCCGGTGACCACCATCGTCTGACCCGTCGCTGGAATGTTAAAAGTTGAATTGTTATACGTGCTGTTCCAGCTGCTCAGCAGGGCCGGTGTTTGGAGTGACTGTTCGATCGACATTCCGCCGCCCTGTTGTTTCTGCATCGGAGTCGTGTTGATGTTGGTGGCATTGGTGGTGCTCGTGCTGGGTGCAGCGAGAGCCGCCGCCACGGCCGATGGTCCTGTTGGGGCTACCGGTTGCGGAGGGACCTGCTGATAGGCAGGATTATGGTAGCCGCCGGCCGCCGGAGACCCGGTGGCAGCTGCCGCCATGAGCAAACTGTCCGGATGTTGGTAGGCACCGTGGTGCATCGGGGAGGCTCCCATCGGTGTCGCCGCCATCGGGTGACCGCGCGGTGTCAGCATCTGCGCCTGTTGATGCGGCGACGGTCCAATGTGCGACAAGTAGTTCGAGTAAGCGTTCGCACCGTACAGCGCGTGATAGGGCATACCGACGCCAGCACCTGCCTGCTGCGGTGGCAAGCGTCCAACGGCCGCCTGGTGGTACGCCGCTGCTGCTGCCGCTGCGGCCGCACTGTTCTGGAACTCGTCCATCAGATACATGTCGTTCATCGCCTGCACGGCGGCGGCTGCTGCAGCTGCCGTGGCCGCCGCGGGGTCGTCCTGAGCTGCGCTCGTAGGTGGGTCCACCCTCTCGGCCGGCTGCCGGTAGATGTTCTCCTCAATCTTCACCAATCGATCCTGCATGTCACCGACGTCATTGCGAATACCCAACACGTCCTCCTTTACGAACGTGAGCGTTTCAATCATCTGCCGGATCAGTGACTCCAGTTCGTTCGTTTTTGCAAGACAAACCGTTGCGGCCGCCGTTGCCGCGGCTGTGGCCGTATCTCGTTCCGAATGACCACCACCTCCGCCACCGCCGCCTCCCCCACCGGGCATCATGCTGGCAGCGTTTGTCATCGACGAGGTGAACGACTGGAACTGATCGCTATCGTCGCCAGCAAGGCCAGCGCCAGCCGCGCCATTCGCGGACATGTTCAGGCTCCCGTCCAGCGAATCGTTCAACGACGACAGCCGCTTCAGCTCGTTCTGCACCACAAAGTTCAGCGGATGGTTCCGCTCGATGTAGGGCAGCTCGAGGTAGCGCTGCGTCTGCCGAATGCTCTCGCGGGCCCGCTCCGAGTAGAACTTCTTAGCCTTCAGCGGCGTCTTGTTCGATTCGTCCAGCTTGCGGAACGCCTCGGCGCGGAAGTATGCCGCGAACGGCAGCGGTATGCCACCAAAGTCCTGCGTAAACTCCTCGTACCGGCTGTGCTTGAAGTAGACACTGGCCAGGAAAGTGATGCCCGTCTCCGCTAGCTTTACCGTCTCCTGCTGGCAGTCGTACGACTCGATGCCATACTTGAAGAACATCCCCGGCCCGGAACCGAGACTCGACGACTCACTGCGGATCTTCCACAGGAGCACCGCGGCACGGTAGACGGCCTCGGCGCGGCACTCAACGTAGCGCCGCTCGTCCGCCGTGATTAGCGTAGTTCCGGACGCCCGCTTGGCGAGAATTTGGCCGAGCTTCAGCAGCACGATAACGTCGCACAGCGGTGCACCGGTGCCACGGATCGCTTGTAGGCCGTGCTGCAGCAATTGCTTCTGCTCGGCCACGCTGGCCGCAGCGTCCTTCGCCGTGCTACTCCGGATCAGATGGTACGCCGTGCTCCACCATTCGATCTTGTTGTCCTCGCACAGCAACGGGATCAGGTTGGCCGCCGGGAGCATCGGGGGTCGCCCTCCCTGCTGGTGGTGCAGATGCTGCCGCGCCCCGTCCATGTTGCTCTGGGCCACCAGAATCGAGCAGTACAGGAATGAGTCCATGTCGAGCTGGTTCAACGTTTCCAGGTTGCAGTTGTCCAGATTATTGGTGGAAAAGTTCAACCGCAGGAAGGCTTTGCAGCGCAACTCGGAAAGGTTCTCGGTGCCCATAACCAGCCCCAGGTAGACCAGAAACGGGAGCGAGGAGGGGTAGAGCGATTGAGCCAGTTCCAGGTAGAGATCGAGCTGCTCCCGCTTCGGCAGCACGTACTGCGGTTCGCCAAAGGCGACCCCGTCCTGCACGAAGTATGACACTGTTGAAGCCTTCGCCGTCGGGTCACCGGAGGGGTAGAGCGAACGAAACACATGCTTGCGCCATCCAGGATCGGAGCAAAGTTGACGAACCTACGATGTACAGCCAAATTAAAGAGTAAAGATAGTAATTTGGTCTTGCCTACCCATTAAAAGCTTTCGATTTTTTTTCCCACTTTCAACGGACGTGGATAGTTTGACCTGTCCGACCAGGCAAAGCGCTCAGCTATCCCGGATCCCCTTCACCAATACTTTTTGTTCCCATTGTGCACCTCGAAACCACCACCTACCTGGTTGATCAGATCGTCGGCGGTTGTCCACACCTTTGTCTCGGTGACGCTCTGAATCTGAGCGAGCACCGATACGTCCACGCTCTCCTCAACGCACGACAGCACGGTACTGCCGGCCTGGCAGCAGCGAAAGGCGCCCTGTTTGCTCCAGAAAGCCATCACCTGGCGCGTGGACTCGTTGGCCTGCTTCAGCCACATCTCGTCCGGGTCCGGCACGCCACACTGGTAGGCTAGCAGCAGCAGCGCCAAACACTTGCGCGTGGTATCCCGCGAGCGGCCCGAACTGACGCCGGTTTGATCCTGCGCGGATCCTTTGAACAGCAGCGAAGCCGAATAGAGCAACAGCTGGCCACGGTAGTGGCGCAGAAACGCCTCGGCCATCTGCTTCTGCGGGGCCGCATTGCGACCCTTCTCGGCCACCTGGCGGAGCGTCTGGTCCAGCTCGTACAGCTTGTGCGCCACCTCCTTCATGTTGCTACGCTTGATCGTTTCCATCGTCGAGTCGGCCAGCAGGTTCAGATAGATCTGCCGATCGAGCACGATCGCCAGCAGCAAATAGTAGTTCCAGTTCTTCTGCTGCCCGCCCGGCGCTTCGCAGTACTTGGCCAGCATGTTCGCCACGCCGTTCGTCCACTCGATCGACTGCAGGAACGATTCGGCAAACTTCATCTCAAGCTCAAAGCAGTACTTGAACGCATCGTCCAACTTCTTCTCCTCGAGAAAGTAGTCCACCAGCCGGACGCGTAGGGTCGGATCGTGCGGGCGCGCCATGATCTCCTTCACTATGATGTCCTTCACAATCTTCTTGTCCGTGGTGGCGTCTTTGTTGGCCACCTTCAGCTTCAAATTCAGCACCGCCTCGTGGTTGATGCGCTCAGATTCGGCCAGATCACACCAGTGCTTGGCCTTCGAGAGGTTCTTGCTCAAGTTTTCGTCCATCAGCAGCAGCTTGCAGACGTCCGTGATCAGTCCGGTTTGCTTGGAGTCGAGCTGCAGTGAACGCTGGTAGGACGTGACGGCCCGGTCGAACTTTCCTTGCTTCTCGTAGCACTGGCCGAGCAGCTTGTGAGCTGGGGCGCTGTCCTCTTGCACCGAGAGAAAGCACGAGAGCCAGTGCTCCGCGCTGGAGAATTCGTTCAGCTTAAAGTACTGCCTGGCAATAGCAAGACCCCGCAGATAGCGCTAGAAGAAGTAATCAAAGAAAACAAGCAACAAATGTAGAAGAAAGTTTATAAACCCAAGCTGGGCTTCTGCTAAGGTTAAACAAAAATGTTGTGTCATTTAATAACAAGGAAACGGACAGTATTCGGCATACCGCGGCAAATCCCTTCACGCAATGAATCCTAACCTCAATAGGAACACATCACAGAAGGCAATTAATATCGATGCTGCATTTCGCGACGTTGCTGTGCAGCATCTCCGGAGCCTGGCAGTTTACGGAAATTCTTCATTATCTACTCCATGAATTTCCAGCCACTGTCTCATTTCGCAGGGTTACAATAGTTCCGCAGGTCAAATTTGACAAAAAAATAACCTTCTAGAAACATCACTTTCCAGCGGGCAAAAGACGCTCGCTTCGTTTTGTCCTTACCTCATTTTCCGGCAGCTTATTGAGCGACGTTTTTACGTGTCGGTCAATATCCTTTTTTGTCGAGAACATTTTACAGCCGAGTTCTTATGTTAAGCGCCAGAGTATTGGCATCAATGCAAGTGCAAAAAATCTATCCACACCACCCGCGGAGGTGCACGACGCAAATCGATCTCGGCGGTGGTTGCTTTTACTTTGTTTCTGTCTAATATCCGGTTAAAGGTTTGATTCTTCTGAATGCTTGCTGTTTGCACTTCCCAATGATCACCAGTCGGTCACTTTACGCAGGAAATTGAATGCTTTTCGACGAACGATTGTACGAATCACAGCTTCCTTTTCTTTCGCTTGCCTGCTGAATGTTCGCGCCGGTTGCGGTAGTATACGACGGTTGTGGCAAACGGTGGGGTGCGAAATGTCGAACCCGGTGAAAATGTTATATGGATAGTTTGTGTTTCCGATGATAGGGGAAACCGACAAATTCAAATATTGAGTGCAGTTTGTAAATGATATAAATTATGTCCACTGTATTTCTATGTTCGACCGCACTTTTCATAAAACATTTTAAAAGACATTGCAGCGTAACTCGAACAATATAGAGCTAAACAAATATAATTCGTGGTAATAATTGATCTTAAAATTACGCGTACCGAAATATATTTGCACAGTGAAATATCGTTATTTAAGAACGCTTTTCAAAACAATACATGTGTGTACACTGTTTTGAAGACATCAGAATTTATTGTTTTAAATAATCTACCTATCTCCCCAGGCAATTTTTCGATTCACCCTCAGTGACAGATGATAACAGTTTGACAGTAGTCGTACTTGCCGTTGCTAGAGCAGCGTAGAACTTTTCTTTCCGTGGACAATTATTCGTTGTGGTTTTTAATGAAAAAAATGCGTTTGTGAACCAATCGATGGAAAAATTGCATTCCATCCGATGTATGTATGTTCCTCTATAACCGATAACTGAAAGGCTAGAAGATTCTGTGTCGTTCTTTTTGGTGGCACTTTACCCGAAAAAGAATAGTGGCTAATGTGAGTGCGTATCAGTGTGTACGTTCGTGCGGATCAGTCATCGCTGTCTGTCCCGAAGAACCAAATATTGGTTTTCACGTTCGAGAACATAGAACCCCTCGCAACGAGAGAGAGTATGTAAAAGTGCACACAGATTACTTTCGTGTGTACTGCACGGTTGAGCGGCTTCGGCCATCGTCTAATGCTGTTATCAAAAAGCCATTCCAACGAGGGTTCAAGGTAATGCAACACGCGGCCATTCATCCACAGTTCATAGCAGGATGGACGCGGTAAGCAAGAAATATGCGTTGCGAGATCGAGCCGAATTATCCGCCGCCGTACAGCAGCCTTTGCGTAACAACACTCGCATCAAGGTACGGTTACCAAGCAACGGTTGCAGGTTTGTTTGCCACTCGGCCTAATCTCACCAATCACCGCAACGATTGTTTTCCAGTTTACCTGCTTCGATTGCTCGCCCAAGTACTTTGTCTTCGGGGCCAACTCCGGCAGCTTGTATCTGTACGATCGGAATACGACGAGCTTCTTGGCGATCTTCCCTAGTCAGCTGGGCGCCATCGGGAAGGTATCGATTTCGCACAATGAAAAGCAGATAGCGGTGGGTAATCAAAGCGGGTCGATTGGTGTACTGCTCGAGCTGGAACCACCGAATGTGAAGGAGATACTCAGCACGGACCTATCCCCGACTGCAGACAGTGCTGGTCGGCCGTTGGCGCCGGATAAGCCGTCCGCCTTCGTGACGAGCTTTTGCTGGACGGCGGATGACAAGGAGCTGTACTGCGGCGACTCTAGGGGTATCGTGTCGCTGATACAGTTTTCGCTGTTCATGGTAACTACGATTGTCAGTTAGTTTTGTTTGCATCGCATGTATGAAATACTTTATATTACGCAGGGTCGAAACATTCTCAACATAAGCCTGCATCCTGTGCTGCTGCTTGAAAATCGTATAGTACAAATTGACCGCTACAAAGATTTGCTGCTCGTGTCGACGCTATCCAAGTGTGTGCTCTGCAACACCGCCAGAGAAGAATTTAAACAGGTAAAAACACCAGAAAACCCTATACATGACAGTATCAAGCATCAAGCATATATTAACTGTAAACGGGTTTGTTTGAATATTTCCAGATTGGTAACCGACCGAGGGAAGGCCAGTACGGAGCCTCGTTTGTTATCGCACAACCGAACAATGGTCCGACTCCCCCATCGCCCCCTTTGATGATCGTCGACGAGGAGGATGTACGGATATTTTGCTCTCGCCCTGGCAGCCGCCTCTGGGAGGCCGATCTCGAGGGAAACGTTATACGCACGCATCAGTTCAAACAAGCCGCGGCCAATCGTCGTCATCGCCAGCTGCAATGTCTGCAGGAGTCCGAGTTGGACCTGGGCCCGTCGGTGCCCATGGATGGCTCGATGATGGTAGTGCCCTTTCAGGTACTTTACTCCATTCGCCGCCAGTTGCTACTCGTGCACGACCGCTGCCAGCTGCTCATCATCGATCCGGTACACTCACAAATCGTCCTGCGTACGGACGAATTTACCGACATCACGCACGTGGCCGTGGTGGATGAGTGGATCTATTTGCTTGCCGGAGAGAACCGGCTCTTTCAGCTGCGCGTCGAAATCGAGGGGGAGGAAGAAACGACCATGGGCTCGCCTTCGTCGGGTGACCGCGTGTCACCGAACACTTCGCCACTGCCACCGACGGCACACGATGGACGGAAACAAAAGCAAGGCGTCTATATACTGGATAATGTGCTTAACAATAACGGCGGAAAGCAGCATCTGAACGGAAAGGAGAGCCCAATGCTGCTGTCCACCGAGGCCACCATTAAGGAAGCGCTTGTTTCGGTCGTCCGCGGCAAGTACGGACGAAACATTAAGCAGATGTTTATGGGCTTTGACCAGCAGCAGCGGCTGAATGCGCAAAATTCCCTCGGTGGCGGGGGTCCAGAGCGGCCAACAACGCTTAATCTAACGAAAATCTACGAACCTAGCCGCAACAATGGGTTTGCCAATGCCAACGGGAACGGGCTGCTGGCAGAGTTTGGCATCGAAGCGGCCGGGGAGGAAGAGTACGCGGAGGGCGAGAATGATATCATGGAGGATCTGGTTCGCTCACGCACAGGACCAACGGTCGGTCCGCTGAACGGTTCCAAGGTACAGATGAAGAAGAAATTTTCCACCTCCCTTCTCGATGGGTACGAAACGTCCGAGGACGACGCCACCGTTCGGACCCTCTATCTCATCTATCGCTCGTCGATCATCAGCAATCTGAACTTTGCTGATCGGTATGCGAAGATCTTTGACGACTACGACACGGAAACTATCGTGCGTCTGTTAGGCAAGCTGGAAATGGTGATGGAAGATAACGATGAACCGAACGCGCGGCTAAAGTGTGTGCGAATCTATTTCGACTATCTGAAGCCGGAACTGCTGTGGGAGATCGATGACGCGTCCCGGCAGTTCATAAAGAATTGTTTCATCGTGTGCAACACGACGGAGCAATGCGATCGGGATGTACTGGACCAGCTGGACCGCTGTACGGACTGTGGGTTCTACCTGCGTGCAACCGGGACGTGCCACTACAGGGAGATTGGCGTCAGTTTGATGCAATACTACTGGTCACGCAAGGAGTACTCGCAGTGCTTCGCCATGGTGAAGCACGTACCGTACCTCTGGCGAACGGTTACGCGCTACTACATACAGGATCGACGGGAAGATAAGGTGGTAGCGTGCGTGTGGAATCTGGCCGACCGGGAGCTGTTCGAACGGGCGGCGGCGGAATTCCCCTTCGCCGTGCACCACTGGAAGCGACTGTTCGAGCTTGTTCTCTCCTACGACCAGCGCGACGAAATGATCTGTTTGAACTGTGATAAACTGTGCACCATCGCTGGCCTAGGGTCTAAGCTCAATCATCACGACAATAGATCAACCGAGGACAATCTGGGCGAACAGACGGCGAAAGCCGAACGACGGTTCCGGCAGTGGAACTACCTGCTGAACGTTGCCATCGAGCACATCGAGGGAGGCTCACCGGCGGAACTTTTACGCCTGCTGCGCAGCTTCGCGGACAACATTCCAAAGGGCACAATCAGTCCCAGTTTCTACATTCGATGTTTGCTGTTTGAAGCAAAGTAAGATAATTAGAGTAGGTGCGTCTATAGTTGATACAGATAGGGGAATAGAACGAAGCGTAGAGGACAAAAAATGCTAAAATTTGTGTGTACACGTAACGCTGGCGTTATTTGCACCGTATTCGCCTAGAGGGGGGAAGAAAGGATGCTGCTTGCCACCCGCGCACCCTCTGCATGGCCCGGGATCGATTGCTGCTTGCTGTTTGATGTTTGTTCGATGTTTGCGACGCTGGGAGCAAGAGAGAAGCATGCTTTTGTGAATGTTGCCTTGTAGGGCTACCAGCATGGGTGGAAGCAAGCGAAAATTATTGTAGGACACACCCAGCCAGCCACTGCATAGATTATTAACACTACCACAAGATTGTAATGCCAAATATTGGATTAAAACCGGAATCGAATAAAGAAAACAAAACTAATTCTATTTTCTACCGAACCAATAACGACTTTAACAACACTATACTGCTAAAGGGATGCGTCTCTGTTGGCTCAGTGCTTGGCGTCAGCCGTCGTCGAAGATGGTGGGCCCGTCTCTTCCCATGGTCGTGGACCACGCACATTTTCCCACTGCTCGATGTCGAGTTGCTGTATCTCTTCGTACGCCGCTTCCAGTGTAACCTCTTCCGTTTTCTTCATGTTGATGCCATACTTTTCCGCCTCCTGTCTAGTGAGGGAACCTTTTTTGGAAAATGTGTACCTACGTACCGTGGACGGGGATGATAAGCAATAGATTTACTTTTTTTCATTTTCTCTGCCACAACATACCTTAGCTGTGCGAACTGTTGCAGTCCGAAAGAGCCGCCGACCATGAGCAACAAAAATGGCACACCATAGCGGAATGATTTTCGCTTACTGTAGTACAGGAATTTCTGTTGCAAGCTGTTCATTTTCCCGGTTTAGAAAAAAGATTTGTTTACTATCGTTCGAAAAACTGTGTGTGGGGTTTTTTTCTTCATCCTGCGCACATGAACTGGTGCTGTTTTGTAATCATCGGCAAAGAAAGACAGATTATTGTCGTTTGGTAATGTCATAACAAAAGGAATACGTCAAAAAGGTTTAAACTCTGTATTGTAATTCTGCAATCCAATCATCACGGAATATTTCCTGCAACTAAACCGAAAACACGATACTTTGAAATCAGATCGGCCCATCGGGCCTTCGGGTTTTAAAAACATTGTTTCGATAGTTCGATTGCACCTACAGACACTATTAAATCCATCCGCCCCTCGCTAGGCATGCCAACTTTCTCCAAAACTATAATTTGCTTCGCTCATCGCCGTCCCCGCGATAGAGAAATGTCGCTGTCATACTGCGTTTGCGCCCCCCACAAACCGCACAGTGCACGGTCCTGGCAACCATGATCGTAGACAGTTTTTGACCGAACCAGTGTCAGTGAGTTGATGCGAACGGCAGCACACAGCAGGGAAAAAAAGCATAACATATTCGCGCAAATCGAATCGTGAAAAAGTGATGCGAAAGAAAGCAAAAAAAATGGGAAAGTTATCCGGTCTTCTGACTGACTGAATCGGCCCTCCAATAGGTTAACTGTGGGTGCAGTTCGCTGCAGCAGATAGTGAAGGAATTGTTGTTCTACCCCGTGCGCTCCCCACACAAGGCACACAAGTGTGTCTCCTCCTTAACCCGGAGTCCGCCGTCTGGCGCTGGCGTGTGCGACGTGCAGACGAAATTGTGTGTGTTTGCGCAGGAAAACTGAACCTGGTGGAAATCTGGTAGGGTTCTGCGTAGCAGCACCTTCCTACCTCCGGCCGGTGGGAAAGGTTCCGGTTTTCGGATTTTCCCGTTTCGAGCCGTCTTGCCGATTGTTTCAGTGCTTCGCAAATCGCAGAGAAACATATACAGGGGTGAGGGTGTATCCATCCATCCAGGGGGGCAGGTGGACGAGAACATACCGATCGGTGGCACTGCAAGCAAAACAAACTGACCAACAAACAAGCGATCCTGACGGAACACTCTGCGCCCGTCCGGCCGTGTGAAGTGTGGAATCAGCAAACGGTGGTGGGTGGTGAGTAAATATTGGATTTTCCGTGCTGAAGAAAATTCTTATCTTAGGCATTAGCTTGCCTCTGAGTTATGAAGTTATTTAAGCGCTGAACAATCGCAATCGATATGTGCCCTTTGAAAAGAAACAGTCCTCTGTAAGTAGCACAATCAATCCAATCACACGACCAAACGAGAATGCCAGAGGCGGCGCCAATGCTTACGGCCATCATGTGTTAATGGGAATGTTAATTAAATACAATGCTTCTTCGTGTTGTAGGAATGTAGGCAGTGAACGAATGATATTACTGGCAGCATTAAGATTAATTTCCTATCTTTTCAAACAACTCTGGCGGGTTGCAGTGCCGTTTGTTTTTGCGGTCAAGCATATGGTGGTTTTACTTCTTATCTATGCGATACGCGCGATTGTCTGTATCGCTAATGCTACTGGATGCCCGAAAAGCCGTGGACGGTTCTTCATTACCGTATCCTTTTCTGGCGTACCACGCGGAACCGATGAATCGAAGAGTCCTGCATCGGGTTGCAGTACCGTCGCCTACTGTGCATCGGCGTGCAAAAAAAAAAACCCCCTCTGTTTAGTAGGGCAGTAGCACAAGGTTGTTAAATCAGATACATACTATAGGTTAATTAAAAAAGGACAATTTTATTTTATTACAAGATTTTCAAATATTGGAAGTTAAGGGGTAAGAGTTTTTTTTCTTTTATCCACCTTAACGCCGGTTGAAGCGACAAAACTCTCACATACACACACACACACACACCCATGCACACAAGAGTCTAAAATATGTTGGACAAATCCAAGAAAACTCTGAGTACCGTCCAGTCAACTTCCCACATTTGGCACAGATCATCCTCTCCTCATGTCCAATGGCTCAGTTGCAGAGAGCGAGTAACGCGGAAAAGGTGAAGCAAGGGCTCCATCTTTGCACCCCTGCATTAATGCAGTTTTATGCACCGGCGTTTTGTGTCGGTGAATTCCGAGAAAAGTCGTGGGGAAAGGTGTACGTAAGACAGGTACTTGCTGTACTTTTCATGTTCCATTCCCTGACTCCGGTGGCAAGATACAAATGCGGGAAGTGAACCTCGCCGTGCGAACAGTGAAATAATATCGATTTTTTTGCTCGCAAGCACCAGTACCGTGTACCTTTTTCCTCGAGAGGAAATGCAGCAAACACACGTAAGCACGTGGGAAAAAAAATTATCCTTATGCTTTCGCGCACACAGCCACACACTCACTAACACACAAACTTCCACGGTGTGTTAAGACTTTTGAGGATGCGTTTCGAAGGAGCACTCGGTACGGTAGAAGCATGACCTACTAAGATTGTTTGTATTTTCTACTGATTTTAGATGGATAGCTGTCTGAATTTGAGGAAAGCACGTTTTTAGATATGTGTCGTTCGAATATGTTGCATTCATCTCAAACCGTTCCATTCTTCTTTCATCTCATAGAAACATTTGCTCACCAATTGGAGCAAATACAGGATCCGGCAGGATCCCGGAAGTCAAGCGCGACACAGCCAACATGTCGGTGAAGATATTTTTCGAAATCGGGCACGTAGCGGCCGTCAAGAGTCGGCCCACGGCGGAGGGCTACACACACGACTGGGAGCTGTTCGTACGCGGGCTGGATGACAACGACATCAGCCACTTCGTCGACAAGGTAGTCTTCAACCTACACGAATCTTTCCCGAAACCAAAGCGAGGTAAGTTTGCGTGTGTGGTGTGGTAGAAACGTTGCGGAAGCGATGGCAAGTGCAGATTCACATTAACCCCAAACCCCTTACTCTAGTCTTCAAGGAACCACCGTACCTGGTAAAGGAGGCCGGCTACGCCGGGTTTATCCTGCCCGTGGAGATCTACTTCAAAAACCGGGACGACCCGAAGAAGGCGGTGTACAACTACGATCTCGATCTGACGCCGGTGAAAAATCAGCGCGAGGAGTACGTCTTTCACAACCCATCGGACGAGTTTCGCCGCAAGCTGCTGAAAGGCGGTGGCTTCGTGCTGTCCGGCGGCGGTGGACCTAGCACCAACGCTGGCCCCAACGACTACAAAAGCCATCGGGGTAGCCATGGAAGTGGAGGTGGAGCCGGTGGCACCGAGCGGTCCACTTCCAGCGGCTTGTCGCAAGATAAAAAGAAATCAAAATCCTCCCCTCTTGGCGACACGAAGGGTCAGTTTGCGGAGCTGTTCGGGTCACCCTTCTCGCACAAAACCGGTGGTGGCAGCAGTAAGGTGTCGCCGGACCCAAAGCAACAGTCGTCCAGTTCCGGCTCTCGGAAAACTTCCCCCCCGGGCGTTCCGGGTGGCGGTGGCGGCGGCAGCAGCAGCAGCAGCAAGGGACAGTCGAGTCAGAAAGCGACTTCCAGCGACTCGCGATCGATGCCAAATTCGTCCGCGTCCACCACGAAGGAATCGACGAAGGACAAATCGTCCTCGTCGTCGTCATCTTCCTCCAAGCACAAACACTCGAGCCCGAACAAGGAAAGCAAGAAATCCTCCAACTCCATCTCGACGTCCGGCGGCGGTGGCGGGATGGCGGAGGAAAAACACAGCAAGGATAAGAAGGACAAGAGCCACTCGAAGGAGCGCGACAAAAGTGGCAAGGAAAAGTTAACAAACAGCAGCGGCAGCAGCTCGGGGCCGCCCACGGGCAACTCAACGCAATCTCTATCGCATTCCGGGGCGGGCGGGTTTGCCTCGGCGTCCGCCTCGATGAAGCGGCCCGTCGCGACCAACAATAGCAATACTAGCGGTAGCGTTAGCAATAGTACTAATAGTAACAACCCTACAGTTCCTACTAGCGGTAGCAGCAGCCTTTCGTTCGGATCTTCCTCCGGCGTGCACTCCGGGGGTGCGAAAATTTCCGACGGGGGAGGTGGTGGCCAGAAGCGTAGCAGTAACGAGAAGGAGAAAAAGAGCAGCAAAAAGGAGAAGAAAAGCTACGAGAAGGAAAAAGAGCGACCCGTGGATTCGGGCGCTTCTGGACAGCGAAAAGCGGAACGATCGGGAGAGGCGAAGGGGGGCAACCATCCCCCGTCAAGCTCGTCATCCGGGCCTCAGGTGAGCTTCCCCAAGGGAGGGGACGTACCGAGCACAAAGTTTTCATCCGCTTCCTCCTCGGGGGGCAGCAAAAGTCATCCCACGAACGAAGGAGGGACGACGCAGCAGATGAAGGACGGTGGTGTGAAAACGTCCGCAAGCTCAAATTCTAACGCATCGGCCGCCACCACCGGGGGGTACACGAAGGAGAAAAAGATACACGGCTCCGTTGAACCAATGTCCGCCAAGGCGTCGGATCAAGTGGTAAACGCGGGGCCAGTGCCGTTGGCGAAGGGAGGCGACAAGAACGAAAAGCTTGATCGCGACAAGGACGAAGCGCGCAAACACAAGCACAAAAAGAAGGACAAGTCGAAGGACAAGGAGAAAGATCGGGCTTCGACGGGAAAGGAGAAGAAGGAACGCAAGGAAAAGGACAAGTCGCAGGTGGCCAGTGGTAATGGCGCCAAGGGGGTAAGCTATTCGACGCCCACCCGGGAAGCGATCAATGATGCGATTCCGCCGAAAGCGTCGAAGCAGCAGCTACAACTCGGAGCAAGCGAATCGTCAGCGAAACCGACGACTGGCCATGATCGGGACAAGGCACATCATCCGTTCGGCACGGGAAGCGGTTCGCGGCACCATCAGCAGCAGGTGGCACCCAAATTGACCACTCCCATCGCGGCCCTCATCGGGGAGATAAGCGGAGAGGACAATTCGAACGACTCCGACGAACCCACCGGAGACGGGGACAGCCGTGCGCCATCGACGATCGCGAACGAGAAGGACTCGGAAGCGTCCAACAGTAGCATAGCGGACATGCTCGGCACCGGCAACAGCGTGCTCTCCGCGGGCCAGCAGAGACCCCCGTCGGCCACATCCACCAGCACGACGGCTTCGTCGGTGCGAGATCCGGCCGAAAAGTATCACCATCATAAGAGCAAAAAGGAGAAGGCATCGTCAAGGGCGGCCTCCTCCTCCTCCTCTTCGTTCACCGCTCAGCCACCGTCGCCGGTTGTCGCGGATACGAAGGATAGCAGCAGCACAATACCCGCCCCGTCGAACCCCGGTTCCGAACCGGTGAAAAAGCGCAAACGAAAGAACAAGGACACCGAGGGGGCGGCATTGAGGGACGCCGGCACTGCAATGGTAACGAATTCGACCTCGCGGGAACGGAGAAGCATCTCACCACCGTCCCCACCGGCCGTTTCATCCGGATCGAGCCTGATGGAACCCCCGGCGAAGATACCGAAGAAGGACGATGCGTACGGTGGCGCCGGATATGGGAAGCCGTCCTCGACGGATACGGCCGACCACACCAACAACAATATTAACAACAACAACAGCATAAAGCAATCGGTTGGCAGCGGTGTTAGTGGTGCCACGGGGGACGACAACAGCTCCTACTACGGACCCGGCGGTAGTGCCCCTCCAGCGACGGGCGCGACAGTGTCCGGTGGCAACAGTAGTGGCACGGGTAGCTCGACCACCAACACCTCGCTTACTGGGGACTACATGTCGGAGCTGAAGGACCTGCAGCAAAAGATTATGACGCTCCAGGACAACAGCGAGCTGCAGCGGGTGGTGGAGATGATAGCGGCCACCGGGTGTTACGAGATAACGAGCGCCACCTTCGACTTCGACCTGTGCGCACTGGATCGGCACACGGTGCAGCGGTTGCAGGAGTTTTTTGCCACTTCCTGACATTAAAGAAGAATGAAAGAAGAAGTCTTGTAGGGACTTGATGAACTGAATGCTCGGTAAAACATGGTTTGAAATGGCAGAGATATATTAGGTGCGCAATTAAATAACGGCCGTTTTTTTTTAAAGCACATTTTGATTTATCATGACTATTTTAGTAGCAATGAATCATCCAAGGTATTGTCCATCGCTAGCTACAACTCTTTGCAATATTACTGGCAAGTCCCTTTTTTTAATGATTATATTACTGTCTAAAATCTGGAGAACACAGCGGAGGGGAGTTAAAAATTTCTCATTTTAACGATGCCAGGAAGCTTATGATCGGTTTGGCAACGGTGGGACAAGCATTTTTGTCATGTCCATGTCCATGTTTGACCAGTTGTCATGCCCGCGCTGGTATTCTGGTAGTTTTTCAAACAGTTCTTGGCTCAATTTGATCAATTGAGTTCAAAGCTGTACTCCAGTGATGGCTTGCTCGGTTGCAATAACTCAAAGCAGATGATATCGGTCTGGTCCTACCAGATGCACAGCAAACCCTCGAGGTATGAATGTCAGGACGAAGTGCCGGAACAGGGGCAAGGTCGTTTTTCGCTTTAGGTTACTGTAATGTATCAATTTTTCATCATTCGTCACGATGCGATAAAGGAATTCTTTCCTATTTTTCCATTGGAGCAGCAGTCCCCGCAAATGATGGGTTCCCGCACGGAATTGGCCATATAGATGTGGCCAAAAGTAGGTGAATGCAATAATCAAATCACGAATGTTTCAATACATTTTGATAACAAAACGCCCTAGCTTAAAATCATAAAGTTTTGGATACATCAAAATGCCTCACTAAGTTCCGCTGGCCCCATCGATTTAGAACGGCCGTTCCTTATTTGCAGACCTAATACAATTTATTATGCTTCATTCATACCCTCCGGAGGGTCGGCCAGTTGAACAAAATGAGCTTACTTTGCGCTTACCGATGCAGAGGAGGGGATTATATTGCGTGGACAAAAACAAACAAACAAACAATTTAAATCAGCTCTGTTTTGTGAAATAAGCCGCTGAAGATCAGGAACTAAAAAGTAATTCAGTCGAATTATGCTGTACGTAATTTTCCTCCTTGGAACAACTCACACGTAGGTTAGTAAATTACAAATGCGGCAAGATTTGAGAGTGCTTCCAAACTCCTTTCGCAGAGAGGCACAGTAGGCGTGCACGTCGCCTAGCAAGCACCGTTTCTTGTCATTTAGTTTTAGCATCAATACACGCGGAAGAAGCAAAGAAAAACGAACGAAAAGTGGAACATTGAGGTCCTGATTCGAGTAAGGACTGCATGTACATGAAGGACTCTTCTAGGGGGAGGGAATATCAATGCTTTTGTAGTACGTTTTCGTACACATTATTACGCGCGTAAAGTACAAAAGTAAGGGTTGTATTTACAAGCACACTAGCAATGGCATTCAGGCGCGCACACGAAAATGCAACCGTAGCACCCGGAGAAGAGTCACGTTTTGCGTTTGACTGCTTGATAACGATTAATCCACTCACTTTTTTATTCGTTGCCCAGGGCATTTTACCGATCAAGAGTTTCAAACCAGCATACTCTAGGAAGTAGACATTTTTTATTCCGCGCGTCGGTAGAACCGTGTGCCAGTATCCTTATCATCCTACCAGGTACGCACAGAAGAAAGTACCTTATTGAATTGACAGCTAGTTTTTTTTTTTAATCTTTCGAGAATCAAGGTGGGCGACCGTTGCTTACGCTTCGCGACTATCAACTTACGATACGTATCCTAGTAACCTCTCCTCAATACGTACGATGCCAAGGGCAGCAGCAGTAGGATAATTATTCAATCGTATTGTTCGTCTAAAATCAGTGGACCTCTAGGGGTGTGTTAGTTTGTGTGCGCGTGGAAGCGAAATGAAGAAGGTGGACTATCTGGCGAAGTTAGGGACTGTAGGACGTGAATCAATCTTTTGCGCAACCTCATCGAAATTAAGCGACCTCGGATTTAACACCACAAAGGACGAACTGTGAAGGGTTTCTTCTTTTGACACACCTCTCTTCTGGTGGTAGAAAAAAAACAGAAAAAGCGAAACCGCGAACGGAACGGTTGGTGGGTGTGTGATTCTAGCTGGCAATTGCAAAAAAAAAAAAGAATACTAGAAATACGTAACACATTAAACTGTATCCCGTGTTGCTCGTTTATACATAATTTCTCTCCCATCCCTTCTTGGTATTGGAAATATTTTTTTAGCTTCCTTGATTTTCCTTGTTGCACTTGGAAAAGGAAGCTATTAAACTCTCCGATAGGACAGGCTTTGGGACGTCTAGTTGCCATTGCGCGGAGAGTGGGAAATTATTTTCTTATTTCACCTTACTTTTGCCTGCCTTATTACTCCTCGTAATAATAATCTCCTGCCCGTTATCTAGAAAGCGAATTAAGAAATTTAATTTTAAAATACTCTCACAAAAGACAGACGAGAAAAATGGTAGGAACAGAGAGAAACCGAAAGGGCAATAGAGAAGAAGTAGAACAAATGAGTTTGTTCCCGTACCCGTAGGAAAACGTGTTTTACGAAATAGTTTTCCTGTCGATCGTATTGTCTCATTTTAAGTTACCAAGAGCATAAAATGGAAGTTGGGAAGGTTAATAGGACACGCGGAGGCATTATACCGACAAAGAAGATGGAGGATAATCTTCAACCGTCGCGGAAGAAAATGGTATGGGATGCTTGGTGTGGTGTGAAAATAGCGGAAAAGTGAGGGAAAGCAAACGAACTGAAATCATCACAAAATGATAAATACTTGTAAATAAGCCTATAAATAATATACATTACATGAGCAGCGTGTATCGGTTTAAACGTTCTAAATTTAAACGCTAAGGACCATAGTAAAATAATATTAATATAACGATATATAACGGGCGCGTCGTCACGAAAGGAAAAAAAAGAACACTTTTGGCACCGGTAATGTTTAAATGCGCACGCAACGAAGAACGCGTTCATAGAATATTTAAATGTTTTCGGCTCTGTTTAGCAGCGGGTTTTGATTTAGTTCGTCTGCGCAATTGTGTTAGTTGTACCTTGTTGCCAGCTCATTTAGATTCCACAGTTTTCTTGTGAAACAGTAGACAAATCGTATTGCATTTGGTCAAATCGCCAAAATTTATAGCCTCGTTTAACGTTGATTGTACGCAGAGGTTAACAGGTTTATTTCACATCTTTTGCACATCCGGCATTCGTTGACTGGTTACTGGAGGCGGACAAATGTGCAGGACGGCATCATTTTTATAACTGTACCTAACATTATACCAGGAATAAGTATTGAAGAAAAGGTAACGGAATGTAACGGAAGATGACGAAAATAATAAAACCCAATACCAATGCTCTCTGGTGCTAAACTGTGTACTTTCTTGGATTGTTTAGTGCTTAAGTTTTTTTTTTTTATTAAATAGAATATCTGTTGTTACATAATCATACTCAAAACGATCAGAAATGTATAAATAATTTCAGATTTTGATGAATCGAATGTTAGATTGAATTCCGGGAAAGATAGTATTTGCTAGTTCTAGTAAATTATTCTGCTATTTTGCCTCCCCCCGAGACACCGATGTTCTTCTCAGATTTGATCTTTGTCGGCTCTCTATAGATTGCCCATTCGGGTAAAGGGTTTTCCGGGGGAAAGATCCATCCCGTCGGAACGGTATAACCTTTTTCCGAAGGGACTCCTTCCGTTGAACCCTCGGTGAGACTGGCCGGCAAAGCGTAAGCATCCCAGCTCCATCTCGTCTCAATGATATCATATCGATCGGTTGTCCCCCGTCCTCCATTGATCAAGGCGGCCGCATCGCCAAAAAGTGCCTTCCGCCAGCGGTTCTCTCGACGACGGCCTTCATTCCCAGCGAACCGCCGGGCTAGTTCGTCCTTCAGTCGACGTTCCTCGCGGTTGCATTCGGCCAACTTGCTTTTCCACTCACCGATTAGCGTATCTACATTCTTTCGGAACCGTTCGCCAGTAACTTCCTCGGGACACGTTTCTTCCATCGGATGCTTCTCCTTTGACGCACTCTGTCGGTGCTGGTGCAGGCGAATTGTTTTCTCGAACCGACTTAAATACCGCTTGGCCCGCGCTTTCCTACGGCGGACATCGGCCAAGACGAGCGTTTTGGCTTGCAGCTCTTCGCGCGTCGCCTGTTCCTTCGCCAACCGGGTTTTCCATTCCGATTCCCACCGGACAATTTCCTCCAATCGCAGCGCACGTTCCGCTCGCTGCACTTCTTTCGCATTCTTTAGGCGTTCGTTTCGACGCTTTTGCCATGCCCGCTTTTTCTTCCGTACTGCTAGTTTGTGAGTTAGTGCGGATAATCTTTCTTCATTTTCAAGCGCGTTCAGCTGGTCGGAGAGAGCTTTTTTAACCTGGCCAGTCCGTTCGACTTCATCACTGCACCGTGCGTCGTTTTCGTCCGGGCTGTTGTGCAGTTTCTCGAGCATCAGTTTGGAATGTTTCAGTTCTTCCAGTGCTTTTAGTACGTCACACAGCTCCGCACGGTATGCGGTAATGTCTACGGACGCCAGAGGTTCTGTGGTTTTACGTGAGATCGATGGTTTCAGTGTACGGGAGGACATAAACTCTTGTACAAGAATTTCATCCGATTGCCGGAGCTGCTCTAACAGTTTGGAATGAGGAAAAGAATCATCGACCGGCGGAGGCGGTTTTGTTATGTCAATGCAAAGGTCTGTATCAAAGGGTGCAAACATTTTGCTTAGCATTAATTTTAAAAGATTCCGAAAGAGCCGTCTTCTATCCTTCCCACGGTTCAAGTAGTAGCTCAAATATAGGATTGGACTTATATTGCGTGACTTAAAATTTAACTCCCACCGGCAGTAAGCTCATTTAAGAGGTTATCTTTTGGGGCAGGTTTACTTTCGCTTCCTCTAGCGCTGCCAACGCGTTTTGGTACTGTTCCGTTTCCATGAGTTCTTCCTCGTTCTTCAGCATTTCCGCCAGCTCCTCGTGCGCTTTGGCCAATCTTTGTTTGCGAAAAAAAAAACACGTTTCATTTGGTAACGAAAACGAAAACTGTGTCCACACGTATGCTCACCTCCGCTGGCAGTCGGGAATCATCATCATCGATTCCTGCAGCACTTCCTCCTGCTTTCGGAGCACATGGTCGTCCGAGCCAGCCGCTTTGAGCTTCTCGGTGCGGTTTTGCTCCGTGATGACTTCCTTCTCGTACACCACCTTTTCCTTCGAGAGCCGCTTAACTACACCTGTTTTGATGGTCAGCTGGCGCAGGCGAGGATCCGACATGGCAAGGCGCTTTCAATACGGAAAACTCGTTGGACGTTGGAAATAATCTGCGAGGAGATGTTGAAAAGCGAATGGTAAGCTAGAATGTACGGAAAGAAAGGACTGAAACACAGAGGCACGCAAAAAGCCGGCGCTTACTAGATGTACAACGGCGTATTACTCATCGTGCGTCAGCCCCCCACATGCATGCCATACTTCGTCGAAGAGTACAACTGTCATTCGAGGTTACTGTGTATGTGTGTATGGGAAAAAAAAACAGAACGGGAGGAAGGGACGTTATTGATAAAAAGTTAAATTCGCTCTAAAATCGCGACAATTATTTAATTCAAAATAATTTCTACCGTCTCCACCAGCTACTGATGTGCTGTGATTTTAATTTAGGCACGGTCACAGTAAATTTTCTGTTTTGTCATCCACCTGACCATAGGGATCTCGAAGAAACACAAATCGCTGTCACGCAATCTTGCGTCAGTTCTGGCATATTCTTGAATTTCCAAGAACAACAACCTGTGCGGCAAATCCACGCCAATCGTAATTCATTCTGAAGAAGTACTTGATCAAGTAGACTGACGAAATGATACCGATACCGGATAGCGCAGTGCGTGCCATTGGCGAGGTGCTCAACAATCGCGACCGTCCAATGAAGGAGCGCTTCCGGGCGCTTTTCACGCTGCGAAACATTGGCGGCGAATGCGCGCTCGAGTGCATCGGCCGGTGTTTCGATGACGATTCGGCTCTGCTGAAGCACGAGCTTGCCTACTGCCTCGGACAGACGCAGGACGTGCGGGCAATCCCGGTGCTGATGAAGGTGCTGGCCGACACCGCGCAGGAGCCCATGGTGCGCCATGAAGCGGCCGAAGCGCTCGGTGCGATCGGCGACAGTTCGGTGGAGGATATTCTTCTCCAGTACAGCAAGGACCCGGTGATCGAGGTCGCGGAAACCTGCGAGATCGCACTGGAGCGTGTGCGTTGGCTGAAGCAGAACCCACCGGAAAAGAAGGAACCTTTGGAGGATGCCAATCCGTACGACTCGGTGGACCCTACTCCACCCTCGGTTTCGGAGAGTGTTTCGGAGCTGAAGGACATCCTGATGGACGATTCGCAGTCCCTCTTCAATCGCTACCGGGCAATGTTTTCCCTCCGGAATCTGCGCACGGAAGAAGCCACCCTCGCCCTTGCCAGTGGGCTGCGGGGCAAGAGTGCCCTGTTCCGGCACGAGGTGGCCTTCGTGCTGGGCCAGCTGCAGCAAGAGTGTAGTATTCCGTTCCTGGTGCAGAGCTTGCGCGATCCGGAGGAGAACGAAATGGTACGCCACGAATGCGCGGAAGCCCTTGGTGCTATTGCCACCGAGGAGTGCACCCGTGTGCTCAACGAGTACCTGAAGGACGAGAAACGGGTCGTGAAGGAAAGCTGCGAGGTGGCGCTCGACATGTCGGAGTACGAAAACAGCCCCGAATTCCAGTACGCCGATACACTCACGAAGGTTAATGATAGTTGAAAATAATTCATGGCCTTTAAAAATACACACACGTACGTACACACACACAAACGCGTTTGCAACATTGAAAGCTAACATCCGCTTCCACCCCGTGCATGTGGGTCTTTGCGTTACCGTATATATTTATCATAGGTTGACGATGCAAATAAAGCTACGAAAAGAATGTATCACAATTCCAAAATTCCAACGTTTAAAACTATAACTAACTCGAAATAAGGTCCAGAAATGGATGTGCGCAGCTCAGTGGCAGGTAAAGACACACCTTTAGCCTTTTGCCGACGGTTCAGCGACTTGGAGATCCTACTTTTTACGCTGGCGACGCTTCGCCGAAGCCTTCCCGTTGCTGGCACTGGTAGACGGATTGTTTCCGGCGGAACCCACCGCACCACCGTCATCCCCCGGCAGTATCATCGTCCCGTCCACGAGCTCATTCTTCAGATCGGAACCGGCTATCGTATTCTGTGCCGCCATGTAGAACATGAGATCGCGCACCTGCTCCTTCAGGTCGACAATTTCCTGCTCTTTCTCGGTGCATTGCTTCTCCAGCTCGACGAACTTTTCCTGCCAGGAAGCTTGGTTCGATTGTAGCGTTTTGCCAAACTGCTTCTCCTCGGCCAGTTCGCCGGCGATGGTGTTTAATCTACGGAGGAGAGCACACAGTGTTGATAGAGGGCATCGTTATCTGTTAAAGTAAATAGTAAAACTAGGAAATCATGTACATACTTTGACGACATTTGATTCACTTTCTTCTCCAGATTATTTTTCTCCTTCGTTAGTCCCTGCAGCTTAGCCTCCAGTGCGGCGCACTTTCTCTTCCCCTGCTCGTTTTCCTCCTGCATCTTCTGCCGCTCTCCGTCGATGATGGCCTGCATGCGCGACAACCGTTCCTCGTAGTAATCCCGCTGCGTATCGAGCTGCGACGTCAGCAGGTAGGTAAACTCCAGCTGCATCGAGTCGATCTTCTCGTCCCCGTCGGCACCACCGGGCGATTGTGTTGCCACGAGCTTCCCGTCCGATTTGCTCTGTAGCAGCCGATGCACAAAGTTGTCCCCAGCGTAGTCCCACACACGGTTGGTGCCGAGCTGCAGGGCATAGGTGTGCGCCGTCATTCGGTAGTGCGACGCCGCATGGCCTCCCTGGTAGCGGCCGCAACCGATGTGCCCACAAATGAGACAGATCCAGAGTGCTTCGGTGCCTTCGCACTCCATGCACACCGATTGCTCGGACAGCTCCGGCGTTTGGATGCAGCGGCAGACGGGGCACGTCGAGTCGCACCACTTGATCAAACAGCCGGCGTGGAATGTGTGGTTGCATAGGATCGTCAGCACACCGTCCACACTTTCGTCCATGCGCTCCAGGCAGACGGGGCACGTCGGGAGCTCCGTGTGGCCCAGTGGCGGGACGCAGCAACCATCCATGCCCCACTCGACGTTCGACACCCACACGGCGTGACAGAGGGAGTCCGGCTCTAGGCTGTTGTACGGTGCCCCGTTGAATGTTTTGTAAAACTCAATTGCTCCGTCGGTGCAGCGGAACTCCAACAGCACCATGTACTGGTTCGGTGAACCATCGCGCAGAATACGGACGTGCTGGATCTGCTGGTGGCAAGGGGCGATAAAATTCAGGATATCATGGCAGTTCAACGACGACGGTACAGCGATGAGACAGAGCGTTTGCGATACCCCGCTTTCCGTCATCTCCGCCCGGTCACTGTGTAGAGGGTGGATGGGAATGAGAAAGAAACGCGTCATCTGAATGAACCAGAAAAGATTTACGTAACCCCCAGCAACAGCTTACTTCCGCTTGAACAAATGTAGAATGCCTTGGGTCACTTCGACGAACGGATTGCCCGAAAAGAAACTTATTTCTCCCGGGAACTCCGTGGCCGACGGGGGCTGCTCATCCATCGGCGTTTGCTCGCGCGTACTCTTTGGCAGGATGCCCCGATACTCTTCCGCCGGTGCGCCATCCAGCAGCCTGTTCCGGTAGCTTTCGATGGTAATTTTCTTCGGCTTTCGTTGGCCTCGCATCTCCCGCTGCAGGCGTGGATTGTTGGGATGTTCGTTGGATACTGCTCCGGCCGCCTCTAGAGAAACCACCCACATCAGGATCAATCGAGAACCATTACGAACTTTTAGGTCCCGCCCGTTCGTGTTTGTTCGCCAGTCGTGTACGATGCGAACGAGTTCGGCGTCGCATATTTACAATGACTAAAATTAAAGCATTCACTTACCGTCGCCAACTATGCTGCCCCCCGTTGCAGCGTCATCGTAGGCGGATGCGGATTCCGCTGGTCCCAGCATGACGGACGATTGACTGTTGCTTCCGTCGGCGACTAATTCAATCTTGAGCAAGCATAAAGAAACCAGTACAGACATTTATGGTCCACCCACGATCATCTAATCTAATTAGAAGCGAAAAGTGAAAACGAAAGAGGCGAACGAAAAAAAAACAACAGCAACGAAAGGTCAAACGTTTGCGGTGTTTGCGCTTTTCTTTCCACTTTCGCTAGACAGACAATTTTCCTTCTACACACGTCCGTGCGCCTCCTCTATACTAGTTGGAACGTTTCCCACAGGGAGGAAAAAAAAATCTGGTGCCAGTTGAGTGTGATACAATTTGGACGCAAAATGCATTCGAGAAAACGGGAGCAGAATTGCATTCAAAACAAAGGGTTCTCTTGGCTGTCAGTCAATGGTTTACGTTGCTTCGTTGCAGGATCCAAATCGGACAAAGTTTCTTCAATAATACAAAAGGAAAAAAACCAAGCAGCAACCAATTATTAAATTATTTGTATGGAATTAATTATTTAAAAAGCGGAAAACATCAATGAAAATAGCAAAATTATCAATTAGAAAATAATGCAAAACAGATTTATAGCACAGTCGGTGTTATAAAGTTCGGTCGGCATCTTTATGACGTTTGTTTGACAGCAAAAATTAGAAAGAGTGCGAGAGTGAGATGTCACTGACGAATAAAAAAAAAACTGACCGCTGAGCAGTGCTGCTGCTGCACGAACGCGTTTCATCAGTGAAAACAAAATTCTCCTTTTTGCCTAGCAGACCGAACCGTTTAACTTCGGTTAGCAAACGTTTCCTTTTCCTTCCGGATTTTTGGTTCCTCCGGAAGCACCGACAGGCAGCGATCAGCATAATGGAACCGTACGATGTGATAGTGAATCAACCGGTCGTCATCGACAATGTAAGTAGGTGCAGTGTGGAGGGACGGAGAGAAATCCGAACACTCCCATCCGGGTAAAGGGGTTGCAAGGGAAGCAGATGGTGGGGGGCTGTGTAGGTGACGTTAAAGAAAAAGAAAAGCTGCCGACGCATCGCACCCCCACCGTGTGTGTACGGTAAGGTGCGATGTAGGACTAGGGATGGACTGGGGAAAAGAACCAGAAGGGGGGATGAAAAGTTGACAAACGATGACTGAAGAACGGTGGACGTATTGAATGAACGCATCCAAGGAAGCAATGACATCACCGAGCGGAATGCGTTTTCGGATGTTCCAACAAGAAAAAGGGCAAAAGAATTGGATAATATGCGAACGTCCTGGGGAAGAGGCAAACATTGAAAAGCAATATTTAATTTACATTTTTGTGGGGAACCAACGGAAACACTTTCTACGAATCTTCCATCCCGCCGTTCCCGTTCGAACAGCGGTGCAGGCGGAGATATACTTCCGTAGGATTCGTCAGCTGTGAGAACCTCCTTTTCAGCGGACGTCTAAATTCGGGCAGCTGCTGTAACAGTCCCGTGCGATCCCGATAGAAGTCGCGCTGTTGCTGGCAGCGCAAATAGAATTCATCAGCTTCGGCGATTCTGTGCCGATCGAAAACGGTCAAATTGGGATTTGGTGGTACCACCGCCGCTAGAGTGCGGCGAATTTGTTTCACTCGTTCTGCGTACATTTCAGACGCGATGGATTTCCTTGCCTCTCGTCTGGGATTGATTGATTATTCGTTCCCTTCTTTGCAGGGTTCCGGGATGATAAAGGCTGGTTTCGCAGGTGATCATATACCAAAATGTCGTTTTCCCAACTAGTAAGTAGCTGCGTAGCAACACGCATCCAACGGCAGAGGTTGCCTTGATGCTTGATCCGTTTGCTTATAACATCTGTCTGTCTGCTTGTAGCATGGGACGACCGAAGCATGTCCGCGTGATGGCCGGTGCACTGGAGGGTGACATGTTCGTGGGACCAAAGGCGGAAGACTACCGGGGGCTGCTGAGCATCCGGTATCCGATGGAGCACGGTATTGTCAACGATTGGAACGACATGGAGAAAATCTGGACGTACATCTACAGCAAGGACGAGCTGGCCACGTTCGCTGAGGAGCACCCGGTGCTGCTCACCGAGGCCCCGTTGAACCCGCGCAAAAACCGCGAGAAGGCGGCGGAAATCTTCTTCGAAACGTTCAACGTGCCTGCACTGTTCGTGTCGATGCAGGCAGTGCTCAGCCTGTATGCCACGGGCAGGGTGACGGGCGTGGTGCTGGACTCGGGCGACGGGGTCACCCACGCCGTGCCGATCTTCGAAGGGTTTGCCATGCCGCACAGCATCATGCGGGTGGACATAGCCGGGCGGGACGTGACCCGCTATCTGAAGACGCTGATCCGGAAGGAAGGCTTCAGCTTCCGCACGACGGCCGAGTTCGAGATCGTGCGCTCGATCAAGGAGAAGGTGTGCTCGCTGGCGACGAACCCGCTGAAGGAGGAAACGGTCGACACGGAGAAGACGAAGTACGTGCTGCCGGACGGAAACGTGCTCGAGATCGGCCCGGCGTGCTACCGGGCACCGGAGGTCCTGTTCCGCCCGCACATGCTCGGGGAGGAGTGCGAGGGCATACACGAGGTGCTTATCTACTCGATCCAAAAGTCAGACATGGACCTGAGGAAGATGCTCTACCAGAACATCGTGCTATCGGGTGGTTCAACGCTATTTAAGGGCTTCGGCGATCGGCTGCTATCGGAGATCCGAAAACACGTGGCGAAGGATATGAAAATTAGGGTAAGCCTATCTTGCCTATCCTACCTTACTCGAGGCCACCAAGAACAACCTTCAACAAGGATCTTTTATTTGTTTTTTTTTATGTTCCGTTTCGTTAAACAGATTGCAGCGCCGCAGGAGCGAATCTACTCGACCTGGATGGGAGGTTCGATTCTGGCCTCTCTCGACACATTCAAAAAGATGTGGATCTCGAAGCGGGAATTCGACGAAGACGGTCAGCGGGCGATCCATCGGAAAACGTTCTAAGGTGTAGGGCAGGCTTTCTGGCAGCATCCACACAACCTCCAGCAGCTTGTGTCCGCTAGGGCTGTGTCTGCGTATCACGTGGGCGTAAATGTTTCTATGGGAAAGAAGGCAGAGGAAGCGAGGGAGAGAGCATAGGACATTTTTAGGTGGATTTCGAGGGCTGATAATGGAATAACGCTTCTCTCAGGTTATTAAAAAAAAAAACACCGTGTTGCAGGTCACAGGCTAGGGTTGAGCTTGCGGCGGACAGTGAGTTTGTTCAACGCTTTAAGCTTCCTTGAGGGTTTTTGTACCGTTTTTTTTTAATTTTAAAGTTGCATGCCGCGAGAGGCAAACCTTTCTTTTCGTGCAATGCGCAATGGCACACATGTTTCGTGTAGAATCTAGACTAATAGACTAATAATAAGCTATACAATTGAACGGTCCTTCAAGGCAATTGCAATCGTAAAGTGTTCAGCTTAAGTATGGGTTAGGACCGCCGGGGAGGGGGCTTAAATAAGGATGTCATTTGGAATGTGTATTCCACGCACAGAAAGACCCGAACGAAAAACAGACACCCCCATGCGCTGGGACCATTGGTTGGGGCGTCTCTTTTACTCCTTCCCGAATGAGCATGGGGAATGGCTCTGAGTGGCATTTCTTTACGTGCCGATGGTCATTTACATTGTTGCACACATACACATCCCATCACTTACTATCCAATGTAACATCCTCCTCGCTTCATGTGTCCAAGAATCGTGCAGACAAGGTGGAGGCACGTCACGTGATGCGTGGTTTTCCTAGAAGATTTGTTTTCCTTCTGTTTTATGTTGATGTGTCCTGAGTTCTGCATGTTAGTTTGTTCGAAGGAACGTGATTGTTGGCTAAAAAGGCTCGCAGGAACTTAAACCCTTCAGGCTTTAAAATTGTTGTCCCACTATTTGTTGTTCCCTTACCCTCCACCCTTTGCGCGGCGGAGGTTGATCCTTCATTCCATTTGTGGTGCGGCGATGCATGACGATGGCATGTGTGGCCGCTTTTTTTTTCTTGTGTCCTTAATTTTACTTTAACGAGCTGCTTTGACTTGGCATCTGATGAGTTGAATGAACGATTGAATGAGTCGATCCTTCCCCTGCACAAGGATTTGATCCGAGCGATCTGTAAGTTGGTGAAGTTGGCTACCACCACAGCACTTCTAACCACACTTTTTTTTTCATTTGCATTAACACATATTAAGATATACTTTAGTAATTTATACTCAATAACTACTGTCAAAAGCACGAGGCGGAATGTGTGTGCGCGTTGAAGCTGTTGCTGAAACTCGAAGAGCGCGCATCGGGGATGGCGGCAGCACAAGACAGAGAAACACGGTGGACTTTATCCCATGAGAGAATGAAATATGAATAGATATTATAAAACTAATTATTAGTATCAGGCAACTGCAATTGCACCGAACATCGATAGTTGGATTCGCTAAGTAATAACAGGCAACAGGCAGAAAGGGGGTCGGAGACGGAGAAAGCGCAATGGAAGACAAGCGGCAATTGCAAAGCGTATGCGGAATAATATATCGGACAGAAAAACCAAAATGAATTTGTTCAAATTCATTGCGAACGTTAATGCGATGAGAAACCAGGACACATGGTGTGCGTTTTCGCACGACACACTTTCTTTCGGTATAGTTTCACAAAATTATTTCCTCTTTGTTCACATCTATATTCACATTCACTTTTCGGGGCATACTTCTAACACCATCAGTTTATTGTACTCTACGGTGATACCCGGAATCGCGAATCCCTGCTCGGCTAGGTCGGAAAACTTTTCAACCACAGCATCCCGGAAGCCCACGCGAGCGGCCGGAATCTGCGACCCGGGATGGGAGAACACGGTCGCCGACAGCCGGAAGCCCATCGCCCGGCAGAGGGGAATGCGAGCGCGCAAGATTTCCTTCGCCAGGCCGAGCCCACGGAAGCGCGGATGCACCGACAGGCCCCAGGCGGACAGGAAATGCTGCTCGAGCGGGAAGCGTCCGAACAGTTGGCCCCGCTCCGTCATGTGGATGGTGCTGTCGTGCATCAGCTGCAGGCCCGCCGAGCGAAACTGTCGCTGGTCGGCCGGTACGGGGTCGCCGCGCGAGACCACGTTCAGCATGTTGAGGCCAACGATCTCCTCATCATCGTCGCCCTCGCGGAAGCAAACCACGGCACAGCGTCGTTCGAGCACCCGGCGCCAGATGGCGCTGAACTCGGCCGTGGCGATCCGGTCGTCCGCCAGCTGCAAGCAGCGGCATATCGGCTCGTCGCGCAGGAAGTAGCGGCACATGTGTTGGATGCAGTCCTCAAAGCGATCCTCGGGAACATCCTGCACTACGTAGTTTACTAGGTCCGGCGTGTCGGGAGCACGGCCGGTAAACCTGTGCCACACGGTGGGTAGCGGGATGGTGTCCGGACGTTTCCATGCACACATTTTGCTGATGGACTGTGAGGCTCGATCAACACTTATCTGGCCAAAGGCTTACTTGAAACTGATAGTTGCAGTGTCGGTGTGCACGGCAAGGTCTGATAAGCGAAGACTCAATATTCAGTAATCTCAAACCGTGCCTCTTGCCAACCGGTTTGTAGTGAAATGAGGTCGAAATGGGTTTCACTGATACTTCTTGCGTGATGATCGCGTACATAAAGATGTTTTTGCACTTGTGCTCTATTTAGTTGCGTGCAGCGTAAACGTGCCTTTTTTTGTAAGCCTGATAGAAAATATTATTTCAGTTCAATTGCGTTTTAGGATACCATAAGCTTCGGGCAAAAGAACATTTAAATGTTTATCATCATAAAACATCAAACGACTTCACAGAAGAACCTTATCATCTTAGAGCCTCTTCGCGGCGTTTCTTTGTAGGAGGGCGTACAAGGAATATGCCATGTTGAGTGTCTGGAAAAGGACAACAAAACATAATTTAAATTTTACCCAGACAAAATATGATAAAAACCCGTCCAACTAGCTTTTGGTACCGTAGTGTACGCCGGCAGATTGTAGTTGAAAAAGTGGTACCCCTTGAGGGTGAACGGTTTGTTCATGCGCTGCAGCAGCATGAGCAGGAACTTGCGATCTTGCAGCCGCATGCCGTACCAGTGCGAGCTGTACACGGCGGTCCGGAGGGCGTTGCTCTTCCGCGTCACCTCGTTGCCGAAGCGGCACGGTAGGAACACGGTAGGGTAGGGAGTACGATCGGGACCGGAATCGGAGCGAAACTCCTTTCTGCACACCATGGTTGAGGCCTTGAAAGCGGTTGCACATATCACCAAACCACTCGCACTGAACTGGGCAAAGAACGCTGGCGAATAGAGTTGCTGCACCTCCCGGACCATGCTGCAGGAAGAAACGTTTACAGACGTGGGTACAGACCGTCGTTTAAATCGCTTCGCACATCCTTCTTACCGATGCACCGTTTCATACTGGTGTACCAGCTCGACGAACGACTGTTGAAACTGTGCCGACGTGGACAACATCCGGAACCGTTTCTCCAGCAGATCCAGATGCATGGAAATCATCCCGAGAAGGTAGCACAGCTGCACATCCACCGCAACGGTCACCAGCATGTGGAAGTACATACCGAGCACCTGGTAGCCAAAGATGAGACCATAGTTCAGCCGCGCTTCCGGTCCATACTCGATGCCAAACATCCAGGGAAAGTACGGCATGCGGTAGTCCGTGTGTAGCAGGTACAGCAGCGAGCTACCGACGGCCAAGTTCCCGGCCAGCACGTACAGGTAGCTGTAGTACTTGATCTCACCTACCCCGGCACGGTACAGCTTCTGCTCTAGCTCATCCTTCGGCTGGAAGGCGTCGGCGACCGTTCCATGGTAGAGGTCGTAGATTTGGTCGAAGTTGTAGTACGCGATGAAGGCCTTCATCACCATCACGATCTCGGTGAACATGATGTACATGATGTACAGGACCAGCTGCTCAAACGTTTGCATCACGAACATGTTGAGCGACAGCGTGAACAGATACACCAGCATGATGGTGATGCTGAACGCGTACCGGTACGCCCGGTACAGGGCACCCTGGGGCTTTTCGTTGTAGAGACCACAGATTTTCCACGTCCACACGGTGTATCGGATCGGGTGGATGAAGTCCTCCCAATGATACTTGCCCCTTGAGAAGGTTCCCTGAGGACCAGATTCTGGCTGCATCGTGCTTTTCGGTTCGCCTATCACGTTGAAACTGATCCTAATTTAAAGGGACAAGCTTTCCTTGAGTCATCAGGAGCGATTCAGCATGTATAAATACTACTTTTAATTCCATGTTTGGGTCCGCATAATCATGGGGCGTGTCAGTTATTTGACACGGAAAAACAAACATCCAGTTATTTGGACCGGTATTGACCTCAGCTAAGACGTGATTGATACTTATTATGGTATCAATAGAAGTTATTCAAAAAATTTAATAAAAAAGATAACATCACAAAAGGGGAAGGAAAGTAAGCGATCTAAAAAAAACGAGGGAACTACAAGGCACTACTTGCATAATGGAGAAGAAATATGCGTGGTTCCTGGCCGCATCTCTGGTAATATTCAAACTACCACACCTGGGAAAATTTACCAGTTTTGATCATTAAAAAAACAAACTTTCTACACTCCCTTAAATTCACGTTTATGGATGCTTCTGTCGGCTTCAGTAATCCTGTTATTTCGCTTATTGATTCAAATTAGGTTATTTTTATAGAAAAGCATTGGAAAAAGTACGAATTTCTTACGTATGCATTAACATTCATCGGTAGCTTTATTCTTTTTTCGCAGGTTCCCGGTGAGCTGGTACCTCGGAATGAATTTCTCCATTGATTCCGTTGGTTCGCGTAGTTTGGATTCGCAGATACGTGCTTAGTCAGGGTTTTAAAACTGATATCTTTAGTTTTATTTCTTGGGAATTTGTTTTGCTCTATAGTTTGCTGATCGATCCTAGATCGGATTACCGGTATTGCGGCTCTTAAATTACACATAAAACGACGATTCATTATTTTTTCTTTACCGAACAAACATTTCGCATTTGCCCTAGCGTTACGGGTCTTTTGTAAAATCAAATGAGTACTATTTAAAAATGCTTGTATTTGGTACATAATATCGTAGATAAATAGTAATTTCGTAAAAAAAATTCGTAGAAATGAACTAACCATTTTTAATTACACATACCCTTGTTCATGCCCTTTCGGTTAGTATTTAAAGAATGATTATGACTGTGCAGGGGCGTTTTAAAACACCCTATAATTTGACATGGCGTGGCCGGTGACCGTTTGATCGCCCAAAAAATGCTTGGTCTTCGTCAGTTCATATTCTGCAGTACTAAACCAAACATCGACTCCGGAGAACCTGAAGGTAGAAATATGTACGAAACTAACCGGTTCATCTTTCCGCTGCGTTTCTCCATGTGGGCCTGGAAAGCGTGTGGGGTCTTCAACGCCCCCACGACGAAGTCTATCCCCTACCAGGTCTACTGTTACCTGTTCTATGCGTCCATCATGGCGCTGTATCTTTGTGCGTTGGTGTTGAACGTGTTCTTCGCGCAATCTTTCGAGCAGCTGGTGTTCTACGTCATGTACATCGTGCTCACGGAGACGGCCATGATCTTGAAAACTCGTACAGTCTATCGAAATTTCACCACCCTGTGGTCCCTGTACGAGACAACGGTCGGTTCATCGTTTCAACCGCGTGACCATCACGAACGCAGGCTGCAGGATCGCACCCTGCTGGTATTCATCCGATGGTACTACGTGTACATCTTCGTCAGCCACATGGCGGCCGTTGGAACCGGCACCCTTCTGCTCAGCACCGAGTATCGCATGCCCTTTTTCCCCTGGTTCTTCGGTGTACCGTACGGGGAAGAGGCGCGCGTGGCTTACTACACGATATTCGCCTATCAGAGCTTCGGCATGTACTTCCACATGCTACTGAACACTGGCGGCGACACGCAGCTGTGCTATCTGCTGCAGATGATCGGTATCCAGCTGGATTTGCTGGCGAAACGGTTCCGCGAGTTGAAAACATCCGAGGAGTTCGACAAATCCTTTGTCCCGCTGGTGCAGCACTACAATCATATCCATCGGTATAGTGAGCAATGGGGGAGATGCAGGATGGGGCTAGCTGTCAATCCAAGGTAGCGTTACCTTTATGGTTTTATTTCTAATTGCAGTATGCTTCGCCAAGTGGAACGCCTGTTCTCTCCTGCCTATTTTGTGCAGTTCAGTGTCAGCGGTCTAGTAATTTGTGCCACGGCATACCAAGTAGCTTCTATGGTAAGTGCGTCCGTTCAATTGATGGCCTATGATGGCATCCTGGCACTAAATTTGTGTGTGTGTGTGGGTTTTTTTTAAACAACAGCTTAATCTCAACGACTTCAGCAAGCTCATGAACGTGTTCTACCTGATGTCCATGACGATGCAAATCGGGCTACCGTGTTACTATGGTAATGAAGTCGCGCTGAAAAGCTATGCGCTCACCAATGCCATCTACTCGTCGAACTGGTACGCGATGAAGAGAAGCAACCGGAAAAGCGTACAGATGTTCATGATCAGAACCAACAAGCCTTTTGCGGCCTCTGCGTATGGATATTTCAACTTTAACTTACCCGCTTTTACGACGGTAAGAAGAAGCTCGCTTATTTGAACTTACACTCATCAAATACTTTTTGCTGGTAATTTTTTTTTATATCGTTGTTACCATGTAGATCCTCAACATTGCATATTCGGTATATTGTGTGCTGCAGCGCACAGCGAGAAATGTCTAAATATCTCTATCAATCTTTTAGTGTATGTGTAGCAAGAACGATTTCTGCTTGATAAAATAGATCTATTGCAATATGCAGCAGCATATTTACACAATTGTTACATGAATTTACCTCGCTTTAAATGTACTTTGAGGGTTCCAAACACAATTTTTACAGTAGAAAAATTAACTTAAAATTCGTTAGAATGATGCTGTGCATTGCTTTAAAAAACCCAATTAGAACTCTCCAACCTCTGGTGTAGTTTCCTTACATTTTTAAGTTTAATTGTTTGAAATGAATAATCAATGGCTTTTCGTTGGTAATTAAAAAAAAAAATCTGGGGGAGGGTAATAACACTTTTCGGATTGTACCAACCTTATAATTAATTAGAATAGCCATATGACTAGGGCAGGTTTTTGAAGGAATCAGCTTCAGGTTTTTCTCAGGTACAGAATGTCAGAAGTGGAAAGTTCAGGTAGTTACTCAATTCGTTTCTACGTCCTGACCAGTGAAAGTCGGAGTATAGCAAGCAGCAAAAAACATGAACCACGCGTGACAAATATATTGAGCTACGTGAAACATTTGTTTTATTCAATAAACCCTGTATTGGAAATTATGTTCTTTCTTTCCATGCCTTAAAACTACTAACCAGTAAGTAACCATCAGGCAGGGAACCACCTTGTACCATCATCCGCTTCCGATACGCTCCCTACAGCCCCTTGGTACTGCTCTCGATGGCAAGCCCCGGTCCGACGTCATCCATGTGCTTTACCTCCATGCCGTTTATCATGATGTTCACCACCACCGTGGCCAGGTTGAGCCCGAGCGAAAAGTTCTGCACCGCATTGGCCGTTTCACGCGAGGTCTCCTTGTTGATGTTATAGTTGGCCAGCAGGATACACGCTATCCCTTGAACAATCTGCGACGGTCGGTGCAGGACGGTACGGGGGAATGGGAACCGGACACGGGAATGGACGGACAGGACCGGTGGCCGGAATGAATCGCCCGTACAGGAGAGAAATGGGAAACGGAAGAGCAAGTGCAAGTGAGTGCGTGGGTTCTATTTGCGGTAGGGATTGTGTGTGCGCTTCGTGCTGCTTCCTCGCCGTTCCGGTTAGCCTAGTTGTGAATGTACGGAATGGCCGGGTCTAGGCCAAAGTTCATCTTGATGACGTCACAGAACAGGGCCACCACGACGAACCCGAGCGAGAAGTGATTAAGAATGTTGGCCACCTTCCGCTGCACCTCGCCGCCATGGAGATTGACCAGCGTCAGTATTACAGCAAGCATGGCAGCCGAAACCTGGCAACACCAATGTCATTGCAACCATGATTGAGTTAGTTTACAGGATAGCTTTCCGTGTGGAACATGATACAGGGAGGATGGGGACAGGTGTTTTTCCTGTTGGCAGGGAAAAAGCAGGCGACGACCACTACGTATCACCACGTGGTCGGATTGAGGTTAGATGAGGGTGACGATGGGGGCCAGAAGAGGTATGCAACATTAAGGAGTTGTTAGGAGAGAGTTATGCCTCGATATGTCCGCTTTGGTTGACATTTGCGTTGGTTCCAGCCGGTCGAGCAGTCGGAGGGGTTGGGAAGAGTACTCGATCCCAAAACCGGATATGACGACATTGAGCAGCGAGATGACAAATATTAGTACCAGGATGATATCGTTCAGCACGATTGCGGCCGTTTGGTCGGGTTTGCGATTGATGTTTAAGCTACCGATCACCACGAACAGTATGCCGACCAACATCTGTGAGGTAGATTGGCGAAAGGAGAACGGAATAAAAGGTGAGACAGGGAGACGATGTACACACCCCCTCCATGGTCCAGTTTATCTGTCCCGTGTTGAGATGGAAGGACAAAAGGATTCGATGGAAATAAAGGACGGTTGGCAGTGGTGGGAGCTCGTTGGTGTCCGTCAGCTCACATATCCGGACACGTGTGTCCCTGGCATCGATTAGTGTTTCACATCAAAAGAGAAAACCGGCCACTTTTCTCTATGGTCGAAAAGGGAGTTGCTTCACCCGGCTGGATTCCTTCATAAAAAGGACACCAAAATCTACCGTATCAAATTACCCACACCCTAGGGTGTGTGCGTGAGATCATTATGTGGTCAGAAAATCGATAGCAAATCAATGAATGCAATCGTAATTGCCACGCTTTGCAGGACAGACGTAACATCCGAAACTATGTGACCGGGCTGGAACCAACTCCCTCGCAAGCTAATTAACAGTGTGTTCGGGCCATTTTCATGATCTTTATGGGATTTGAGACGCAAAACCTACGTCCACGAGATAAAAGAATGCTATCACACGCCTTGACCAATGCTACAGCCATTGAATCACCGTCGGAGTTGAACGATTTCTCAAATTGATTGCCGCCTTACTGGGGCGAGGGAGCTTAATCCTGCCTGTTTATTCAAGCGTATATTTCAGAATCTTTGGATCGAAGGCGGATATCAGTAGGTTCACCATGGCCACAAGCACGGCCGTCCCGGTGACGATGTAATTGATCACATTCGCCGACCGATGGTACTCGGGCAAGTGCAGCCGACAGTCCCGCAGCAGACTAAGGCTGAGGTTCAGCACCCCCATTATGATCTGGTGGACCATCATCATCATCATCATCACCATCACCATCCGACCAACCGGGATTAGAAAGGGAAGGATATACGACGGGGAAAGGGAAGGATATTAATTGGGAACTGTTAGCATGTAGACATATTCTTAGGCACCTGGCCGAGGGATCGAATCCGCGGGGGATAAAACTAATGCGGATTATCCACGGCCCAGATCCCAGTTCCACCACCACTCACCTGCAGTATGATCGAGATGCTGATTAGCGTCAGCATTAGACCGTAGAACTCGTGCTTGTCGCCGACCTGGAGAATGTACTTCAGCTGGGATGCATTGGCCGTCAGGAGCGCAATGTCCAGCATGCCCTGGGCGATGGTTTTCTTCGTCGCGTACCGGTTCGCGTCCATGGATTTGAGCTGAAAGGAGAGTTAGCGAGAGCAGTCCAGGAGTCCATGAGTTAGAACCCCGTCGAGAGGATTTGCACGCAAGTGCATAGATTATGTTTGACACGGTTCGACAATCTGCCTATCCTAACGAGCGTCATTGAAGGCAAATGGGACTGCCCAATCCTCCATCAGAAAGTCAATGCAATCAGGGATTTATGAGTTTCCAATTTGTGTTACCTCGGGGTGCTGTCTAGCCCTCCTGGCTGCTCGAGGTCTAGTTTTAATGCTAATTTCATTAGGAAATCGTGCAGAACTCCGTGACAGCCGCCGATCGGAGCCAATTAAAAACGGAAGTGCCTTATCGCGGTATCACCGAAGAGCACCCTGACACGTGGAACAAGGAAGAGAGAAGGGGAGAGTACAGGGCCGAACAGTTGCAAGCGCATGGGACGAAGCATTCAGGAATCGTCGGGACCAATGTTTGGTCCTCCCCTCAGCGGTAATACGGACCCATCGTTTCGCTCGAACGGGAAAACAGTAAACGTCGACGGGATTACCGTCACTTTCGTTGGTGACAACAAAACTAAACTAGAGAAAAGAAAGGAACCAAGCATGGCAAAAGGGTGCCATTCCTTCCATGTTACGACGGGAGAACGTTAAAACGCAAAAATTGCACGCTAACGACTTTGTCCCCTGTGCTACGGTGGACAACTACAGCGAGGGTACTTTTCGGATGAGAAAGCCAGCATGTAGCGTGCAGCACATGCTATATCGTCAACCGCCGGGGAAGGATTGAGTTTTTGGATTTGACGGGGCAGGGTATGCGTGCGTTTGAATGGGCCAAGACCGTAGGGTGAGGATAGAGTGGAAATTGTTCAAAAGCGGGATAGTAACAATGTTTCCATGCGTTGTGTAAGATAAGTATTGTACTCAAGCGTTTAGAGTGGTAAATTGAAGCATTACCATCCTGCTCAAGCGTAGAGTTATGAGCTTTACAGTGAAATGAGTTTTAGAAGTTCCTCCTAATCTTTCCTAAAGATTTATAATATTTTTTTCTTTAACTTTTCGTTCTGGTTTTTACAAAATTCTGGAAACTAGTGTCGTGCCCTCGTTTCCTTTTCAATCCATTGGAAAACACCACGTACGTGAGTTAATAATAAGTAATAAGAGTACAAGTTTATTGCAATATATACTGTTTCGTCACACAGTGATTTGATTGATCGGTGATTTCGATTTCATGTTTGGTTTGCTCTGGGTGGATCGCTTCGGTCGCTGAGGAGATCCGTCGGAAAGCAGGAGCGTATAGTGTGCGCAACGGTTCTTGTAATAACTGTTTCCCCGTACTCAAAACTGTCATAATGCAATTATTATAAAGCACGATTATAGATTTTCCATCACATCCCAGCTTCACAAAAGCAGGATTACAGCAGACAAGTGAGACAGTGTTGCTTGAAAAAATGAAACAAAAAATCGGTAACGGTTGGTGAAAATTTGTTGTTTCTTTTTTTCGGGGTTTCTTCGATTGAAAAGTAGAAAAATAATCTTCGTACAATATCGTCCGTTCATGCAGACTCACCCTGTGTGGTGCAGGTCTGTACCGAACAGGGTGATTTATTCACGATTGAAATCGCAGCCTGCGTAGGTTTTAATCCTGCTTGGCCATGGTCACTTGGTTTTTTACTGGAAAATTCGACTTTTCACCATTTGCTACCGAACGATGGCTGGCAGGGATTAAAACCCGTTCCCGATAAACATCGTTCCTTTGTTATTCTTGGTTTGTTTTTTTTTTTTTCGTATGTGTGCTTTAAAGTTTTAGATTGTTACCATTTGATTCCAATGCTTCAATGTGTGGTTACGGTCTGGTAACAAACGAGCCGCCAACGGGGATGTCCCCGTTACTCTAATGTCTACTTTTCGATTTCTTCCACTCCGGAAACCCTCCACGTTTTCCATTCAGCGTACGTGTGACAAAAATTAAACTCCAGTTTGATCAAAACACCGATCTTGCGCTCCCTTGTTGGTCCTTGCGGTACCTTCTCGGTCCACCTCGGGTCGGGTGTCGGGTGACAGAAAAAAAAAGGGCGTACGCACCCCGAGGGGCCGCATTTATTAGGTGACACAACCGCCCTGCCAACACCTCACCGAATTTTCGCAGCGCCGGCCTCGGTAATACGAGCCCTTCCGGGCGCTCCCGGGGAAATGGGAATTCAAGACGCACCGATACATGGAGGTACGATAAGGAAAGGCGATGGAAAATAGAACCGCCGGCTCGCCGTGTCTCGGGAAGGACGAAATGTGTGTGCTGGCGCGATTATTCCCCCTCTCGCCAAAAGCAGGACTCAAAGCTGCAATGCATCACTGGCGGCTTTGGCCGTGGAATCGATGGACCGAAATAAATGCAAACACATTCATAAACATCAAACATTGCCGTGCCGGTCGGCGACTTGCGGAGGGAACGAATGCAGTCGCAGGCTATGACGATTATAATGCGCAGCCTTGCGCAGAGGGAGAGCAGCAATCTGTCACATGTGCTGCAGTCATTGCGTATTTCCTATTCCGTTCTCGTTCCACGTGCGCGGACGGTAAGAATTGATCGCGATTTAGTGGTTTTTTTTTCACCGCTAAAAAGGGTGTAAATGTTTCGGAAGAGTAGCAGAAAACAAACTTTACACGTTGGCGGTAACAACATGACGCCAACCGAGCGAAACACCACAGCATTGGCGGCGGTTTACATTAACCGTCCGTGTCACGCGGTCCGCTTGCGTTGTGATTAATCCTGACAATGTTGGATTGTCCTGCATAGTGTAGACGGTGTCATTAGCTCCCAAAGTGTGCTACATTATTTGCAGTTTCAAAGTGAAGAACATGTTTTAAAACTGTTTAGAAAATCGACGTTCAGTTCAACAGCAACACATACCCAGTGCTGGTAAGTATTACTCATATCGTACGTCATAAATAATGGAAAGCAGGCAGCAGGTTCTAATTGCGGTGGCACATACTTCCATTTCCCATCCTTGAATTCATTCGAATCCTTTCAATATGCATTCGTGGTGGGCAATACGTGTGTGGGCCAGAAAAGTACACATCCGTTTTTGCTCATCAGCATGTAATAACGAGACGTTCTTTCTTGTTGATTCGGTATTGATTTTTACTGCAAATCGATCTGCTTCAAACGGTCTATCGCGTGTCTTTTCCCGTGAAGTTTGTGCACACTTGCAATTGCGGAACATACAGCGCAGGTTATGCAAATTGATTGATAAAGGTAGGATTGCTTTTATCTTTCGTTCACTTACAACACGATCACTATCGCCAATGCCCGTCGAGGCAGGAAGAATTGATGCCATTGCCATAATTTTTGCAATTGTCGCGTTCAAACGTATTCGCCAAGAAACGAATATCCTTTACGGTATAAAGATGCGGCTGGCTCACAAACGTGCCTCGGGCGGGTCAATACACTTTGGTCCAATATATGCACGGTTCTGTTCACGCACGTCAATGCTTGAGGCACGAATAATTTGCGACTAAAACGAGAGCTCCTTCGTTAGGCCCTTTTTATTGCATCGCCAGCCTTAGAGTCGCAAATTGGTCGTCGTTGTCGTCGTCGTCGTCGGTTCCGTTCTATTACAGGACAGTGGAGCATGGCATTCGCAACCCATACAGCGAGGGACCCAAACGGTGCACGGTCCCCGCCGTTGGCCTAGCAACGAGTCACAATAAAACAAACCAGCCAGACGCCTCGACCCTTCCGGTTCGTGCGGCACACCTTATCAACCGAGAGTGAGCATTAGCCCAAGTGCAAAGGATAACCCACGGTAAGGAAAGGAAGCACGCACTTCCAAGCTATGCTGCCGAAACAAGACGTTTCCTTTTTTAAACGCCATGCTCGCTCAAGTTCAGTGCAGCGTGTGCCGGGGTGAAGGGTGCAGTCGATTTAAAAAGGGCATGTCAATGCACTGCATGCGCCGCAGAGACCGGGAACGCTCACCTGTAGAAGATGCGCGTGACGCGGCGAGGAGAGAGGGAATGCACTTTTTAGAGGTGTTACTGCCAATGACCTTAAGCATTTTTTTTCTTTTGGGTAACGGTTAGTACTGCCATGATTGTTATCAAGAGAGGAAATCGGATGAATGTTATTGAGAAACCGTTAACCGTAGACGATCGCGTACATTTTGAAACGGAACGGTGAGCACGTGGTTCAGAATTTGATTTTTGTTTTCTTTAAATTTTTTTAATTTTAACGAATGATTTAAACTATAAGCTGACACTTTGTATGCAATAAGTAGCATTTTATTAAATACTTTTGTACTTTGCCAAACAATTATTTAAATACAAGTGGGTTTTTTTTTGAAAAAAAAACACGTTTTGGAAAAAAAACACTACGAAGTCGACGGAAGAACCCAGTTCCATTATGGATCGGTTTATTCAGTGCAAGTCCATAGTTCCGGCCCGTTCCTCAAAACTTTTCATCTCTACAGTTAAATTCGAAATAAACACTTTATTCCATCCCGTCAGGTTGGCAGCGCCGTGCGTCAGCGTAGCGTGTAGGCGCGAACGAGACATCAACAGTGCGGCAATCTGGAGTGAAAAGAACAAGAATAGCGTATCGGCTTGAGCGCGAGCAGGATAGCACCAGTTTCCCCTCGCGTGCGTACTCTTCGCACTTGTGTTTCTCGCTCGCATACCGTTCAAGACGCGATGGCTGTCAGTGGAAAAAGGTTTTCTGGCAGCGAAGGAATGTTGCTGCTCCTCTTCGTCGTCCCCGTCGTACGTCACAAGTTTTACTTATAATTTGGCCCTTTTGCCGAGCAGTACTCGCGCTCGTGGTGCACTAGGAAGCGGGGGAAGCTCCGTGATAAAACAAATAGCAGTGTCCAGTGAGCCGGGTCTATTTCAATGCGTGCGTGAACGTGCCGCCAGCAGCTTCCCTAACGTGGCCAACAAGGTGCGTTGATAGATTCAGCAGTGTCGTCGAAAGGTGCGGGCGGTCCACAAGCGACATCCTCTCGGCCATCAACCATGGTGCCAGTGTGGTTAGTCCGGTGAAAGTGAAACATACTCGACTCGCCTCGACAAATGACGGTCGGCGATAGAAATGGTCAAATTCCCTTGCGGCTGACGAAGAATCGGGATAAAGGTACAGCCGCCACCACCACTACTGGCAGCCTGAAAGGAAAGGTAATAATCAACGATCACAGTTAGATCCACTGACCAGCTCGCGTGCGGTGCTGTGGCTGTGTCAGTTCGTCGCTCCGCCGAAATAGTTCTTCCTTGTGGTCACCCGGCTTTATCACACATTCGACTGCTGTCATCTGGACTTGTAAACAAACTTTATCACTTTCAACTGCGATCGCCGAGGGTCACCCTTCGTTTGTCTACTCGCCGGAGACAGAAATAGTTAGCTCCAGGGCTTTCCCCCAAAACCGTCCGGCTCCGGCCCAACACGGTCCAGAGCAGCCCATCGGGAGCTGTCGGATCTTTTTTTATCCGAAACCGATCGGTTGAGTTTCCCTCCAGGTTGCCTTCCCGGAAACCTGCCTGTATGCGCGGGGGCGCGCGGAAGAGTTATGTGGTATGTGAGCAGGCGGTCTGGCAGGCTGGCAGCAGGTCATAACGCTGGTGCTGCCGCTGTGGCGGCGGTAATTGTTTATGTTAAACCTAAAAATATACTGGCGCACGCAAAGTGTGCGCCATCCCTGTCTGCCCTAGCGTTCGGCACCGCGTGTATCAATTGGGGTGGCGAGGACCAGGACGAGGTCCGCGGGGAGCAAGCGGGAAGAGTATTTTTCCCTGTCCTCAACTTCAACTAATTTCCCACGTGAGAAGCAATATGTTGTTCCCATTCGAACGAGCTCCATATAGGAAGCAGATGATTGCAAGAATGTGTTTGAAAAATGTGTCTACAATCTAGATCTATTTGTCGAGTGTGTAGGAAAATGAACATCGGCGCATCTTTTTACTATGTCAAATATCCCGATCCCACGTCCCAGAGAACAGAAGAAATAATACTTCCATTTCTTTTCATCCCATTTCAGCGGTAGCAGTTTCATGGCCAACTCGATACAGCTGAAGTGAGAGTCGGCAGCGGTGTAACAGCGTCGTGTTTCAAAATTCGACGATTCGATTGCGCTTCCCAATGTAATTTCTTCCCTCATCTGTCTATGTTATGTTTGTGATACGCCCTCACAGAAATGCTTCGTCGAAATAGCATGAGCCATTCAGCAGGAACTGCCAGCAATGAGATAAAAGCATACACAGCGATCAACGAATCGCCAATAATGCGGTAGCACACTGCATTCAAACCCACTCCTCCGCTGGCAAGACAATCGTAGCAAAAGAACTAAACTTGGCTTCATCAAGCGTGCATCTCCTTTTTAAAACATCACAGCGTGCCTAGCAAAAAATGGTGCACCACTCTTGCTGCTGCACCGGACACAAACAGCGGTGACGAACTTCTGACGCCGTTGATTCTGATTTGTTATCGTTCTGGGCAACACCAAAACCCCATGTTGCAAATTGTTGAATGAAGTTTGTTAAGCCGATAGAAAGAATTGTGACGATGTGTTGCTCGACTGTGTGCCTCGCTGCGATCGAAACGAAAAACCGCGCCTGGTACAAACGGAACGTTTCCGGGAGAATATGCTAAAGAAATATGTGGTGCTGTGAAACCGATGACCGAACGTGATGGCGAAAACGAATCCCTTCCGGAATAGAAGGAAAGTGGCGTCGTACAAGTTATGAAGTGACCGCGAACGAGCAAACTTGGACTTTATGTTTAAGACGCCATCAAAAACGGACCAAGCCTGCAGAAGCTTTGGGCTATCGTCGTGGTAAGTGTTTGTCCATAGCATCTAAAATAGTTTGGTAAACTTCCAGAATCTATCTATTACCTATTCCAGAATCTCACTAATTTGCAACTAAAAAAAAAAACGCACCTTTTTGGTACATTCATGGTATCTTTCAAAACCGATTCGACTAAAACTAACCTAGGAATTTTGATGCATCCTTTCCTATGCTATGTCACTGCAGAGCCTTGAGGGTGGCCTCCGTGCTATTTGGCGACACTTGCCAGAAGCATCAACTACCTGTTGAACAGTTTTTTTTCAATGGACAAACGAAGAAGGATAGCGCGATTAAAGGAACCATCTTCTTGCAGGACACCATGGGCAAGGATGGATTAAACCCACATTGGCTTTCTTAAATCTACGCCTCGCCGGGGGGTAGCAGCTTATCCCGCTGCCATTGTCCAAGATTGCCAAATTTGGGAAAACCAGGACAAAGAAAAAGGAAGCCGTCAAACGTTCGTTGGAAATCGTTGAAAGATTACGATGATGGATCCGTTCGCCGTTTGGTGGCGGATGTTTGTTGAAGGATTTATCTATGATTTGCTTTCCCCTTTCTTGTGAAAAGCGGAAAACAAATAAATAGCTACTTGTTAGATGGCCCAATATGGCATTTCCTTGGCGGTGGGACTGGTGTGCTTTTTGATTATTTTCTTCAGATTTTTTGAACCGATGAAATTTAATGAAAAATAAGTTTGAAAGAAACCATGGTACAAACGATTAATCTACATGCTACAAAGTTTTCAAATAGTCGAAACGGAATCCGGCTGCTGAAACACTTCATCTAGATTAGGCTAGTGCCAGACGTACAGGTGTGTAAGTCGGCCGAAAATTGAATTTCCTTCACAACAATACACTTTCTTGTGCCTTATCCTTCGAGCAACTAACGGAAAGGGAAGAAAAGAAGAGAGACATAATATGTTCGTGCCGCTCCGACTGACGTACCATTTCCTATTTCTGTCTTCATCCTCCACCGTGTGTGCCCCAATCGGGCCAAAGCAGAAGCCATGCAAAGACTGCACCGATCACTGGACCGTGCCGGCATTATTGAATCAACGCGCACCAGGTTAGGTCGGTTATCCTTTCCCTTGCTGGGAAGGGGGGTTTCTTCTGGCAATCAAGCAACGCGCGAACGCTGGCCAACTATAGTGGTCGGGTGCTTCGAGACGCGATTACGGAGCAAAGGAGGAAAAACACGCTAGAATGAATCGCACTGGGAAGAAAATCAACGTTACCCAGTTGGGAACTGGCAATCGAATGTGTCTCAATCAGACGCACCTTCATCCGTTCGCCTGGCCGGTTTGTTTAGGGTTTTCGTTTCCTTCCACCGTGCATTTTCGTCTACGATGTCGCACGGGGTTTCCTTGGGGGATCGGCGGTAGAAGGGAACGGGTTTTGGGTGGTTGGAGTTCAATTTTCCCACCCTCCTGCATTTTTTCTTTTTTTTGGAGACATCCTGGTGATTACATTTCGCATCTACGAATGCGTCAAAGAAGAGAGGGATAGAGAGAGAGAGAGAGAGGAAACCGTCTGCTTCGGACAGATCAGAGCTCCAACAATAGAATCGGCGAATAATCGCAATTCGAAACCTTACGCGAGGGGGGAGGTATGTCTTGAAGACGTGCATCTTTCTTTACTGGATGAAGGACTAACACAAATTTGGCGTAGGAGAAATTTTACCTTTTCTCTGAGATGATAGTTTCTTTCTTTTTCCTTTTTCTATTTTGCTAAACGGGACATACATTTCCTTTCTCTCCCATTGCCTCGGACATTTCCTATTCTTCCGCCGATGAGGATTATGATTATGCGTGTGTGATTATTGAATCCACATCAAAGCGGGTCGTGATTTGATTTCCACACACGTGTGATACAAATATGCGTATGGGGCGCTAAGCACTGGCACATTGTTACGGTTCACTTGCCACAAGCAATGCGTGTCACATTTGTTCTTCGGCATTCGTTCGACAATTGTTCCCCAAAAACAAATTCCCCTTTTTAGGCATACATCACAATCGGTGAACATTTTTGCCGAATTATTTGTTTCGTGGAAAAGGGACGATAGGAGGAGGAATGCAGTTCCTTATTGCGACAATGAATTCCTAGACACATTGTGAGAACATTTGTCTTCTGTACTGATCTGCCAAGTTTGATGGTGTTATCGACCGAATGAACATACGCTTTCGTTCCAGTTGATTGATATTGAATTGGATGAAATGGCATCATCGTTTGGTGGTTGCTTGGGCTTTAGGCTCAATGGATGATAGAAAGAGTATGCAGTGTTTCTATTAAACTCCTATTGCAATGCTGCATTGGGAAGGTTATGCATTTTAAGCATCTTTCGGTCGTCTTCTTCTACTCAACAATGCGAGTAAACTTGATCACCTTCTAGCGTGGTTGATTCGTAGAGGCGCCGGAAGAAGATTGGTGGCCTCAACTTGCGGCACGACGAGAAAAGGCACACGGAGACTCTACTGCGCATGTGCGTGCATCCGTTCCGACGGAGACTCTGGCTGGTTCTTCCGCGGTGCTTTCGGTGCACGCGTACCCATTCCGTCTCGTTCGCTCGGTCGTCCCTTCTGGACTCGTCGCGTAGGATGTTTATCGGCGTTTTTCGCACGAGGAAAGCGGCTCCGAGGACCACCCAGATCAAGTTTGACCAGCACGGTGTGTAGTGGTTTTTCTCGTGCCAACCTCGTGGACCGCGTTGTTGTTTCATCCGCACTCGTACTCCTCTCCGCGCTCCTCTCTTTAACGCACCGCGCCCGAATCCCGGAACCGCGAGTCGTGTGTGTTGCGTGAGTTGTGGGTGAAATTGTAATTTTCACCGGCTGTAAGTGCTCGGGACAACAGCTTAAGTGCCAAAGTGCGAATACTTGGGCTGCGCATTCGCCGAGGTGAAGGCAAGGTGAGGCCAGCAGTCCAATTGTCAGCTTTTCAAGCAAATCGAGTAGATAAAATAGAACCCTGCCAGGTTCCCTAATTCCGGGCATCCTTAAGTGTCTTGTTAGGCTGTCACTTGAAACAAACCCCGTGTAATAATCCTGTTGAAAAGTGAGGCATCCAAAGGCAGCTGAAAGCGATAGAAAGTCATGGGTTTTCGGTATTTCCAGCAATATTTCCTCCATCTGGTTAACATTCGGAGGCGAGGAAAACATGCAAACGGCATCGAAGGACAATCGAACAGCATCCGACCATGGCATGGGATATTGAGTAACCGTTGCCTTTGTCACTCTTTTAAAACACTCTGCATACAGCACAATGGCCACTTCTGAGAACGCTAGACATCGATCGGATTACGAAGGACTCTTCTTAAAAGAGCCGCCAGTTTTTTTTTCTCGTAAAATGTGTTGCATGTCCTCGGAGCGGCTATCATAAAAATGCTAATTTATAGTTTATGATGCTCGTCTGAGTCCGCTGTGTCCCATTTTACGCCCGGCAGATGAGCTTTTTCTCGACACAGCCTCGCAGTCTGAGGAGATGCCGCGGCTTGTTTCCATATTGGTCCAGGCCGGACTGGTATCGTGTCGTGTTACTTACCATCTTGCGCGTTCGGGGAAATGTCCAGCCGATGTTGACATCGTCCTTTCTCCGCTCTGCAGCAAGCCTCCAGAGTGCTTCCAGATGTGCGAAACGCATCCTCTTATGATGCAACAGCGACCAACGGAAGAAAGGACGAAACCGACAAACGAAAGGACACGCCGATGACCGACGCCAAAGGAAGAAAGCGTGAATCTGAGTGGAAGAACACGACGGGATGAAACGCAAAAGCGAAACAAGCCAACTAAAGTAAAAAAAAAAAAGACAATCATCTGGAGAGTGAAAAGTGAGGCAACAAGAAAGGCCAAACGGTGTCAAAGATCATTACGGGGTGTTTTTTTTTCTTCTTCTCGGGAAATTGTGCGTGCGTGAACGTGTGGGGAAAAACACAGAAGAAACACAAAGGCGGCACCGCTCCCGGGGTGTGTGACAAGCGTCTAGCTCAGTGATCCGTATCGGCTTTTTGGGACACTTTTTCGGAAATAGGACCTCCTCCTTGAGAGGAGTGCAATCCGGTGCCTGAGAATTGCCTTTTCACCCGGCCGCACCCAGCTGCGTGTCGGAAGAGTGTAGTGTTTCACGAAGCTGCTTCGAATTTCGATTGTACCGAAAATTATCCCATTGATTTATAGACAACATATGTAGAGAAACGGTTTTACATATTGACAATTTTTTGTTTCTTCGCCTTGCCTCCTTATCGTCCTCAAACGGCAGGAAGGAGTTTTTTTTTTTTGGTTGGTCGATCGCGTCTATAAAGCTGATCTTAAAGTACTTGTTTTACGGCTGTGAAATCGGTTTGCCGGGAAGCCTTCGTTTCTCGGCGTTAGTGACGGTGATCGCCTCTATGATCGGATGATTCATGCCCACTCCGGTTTACTTCCACAAATCTCCCGCCCTTTGGAGGCGTTTATTGCCCCATTGCGCCGGCTACTTGCGCTTCTTCGCCTCACCTCGCCAGCCAAAGGTCGGTGGTCATTTCAGAGAAACCGTGTGTGATTCGCGGATCATCGGACGGGATCGGGTCGGGTTGGGGCCGACCCCCATCCATCTGATTCGGGGTCGGCTCACGACATCGAGGACGGGTTCCACCGCGCCATGGCGGCGACCCACTGCTCTTCCCGGCCGAGTGGGGGTGGTAGTGGGAGGAGAGAGAACAAAAAATTAAGAGAAAACCGCGACGCGACATCAAAGGTTTGCTGCTCGGGCTTTGCAAGCACACGGGCAAGAAAAGAAAGGGGCAAGAAAAAGATCTCTACACGGCGTCGGTTTTGTTGTGCCGGCAAAAGATCAAAGGGGAGCGCAACAGCAGCAGCAGCAGCAGCAGCGCCGTCGCGCCAACTGCCGACTCATACGCACGCGGGCAAATAAGAACGAAGTGAAAAAAAAACCCCGTATATATCTACACACACACACACACACACGCTCTTGCGTATGTATCCACAGTGCAGCGATCGCGCTATGATGTTTTTTTTTTTGCTGTCATCCTCGGAATTCTCACGCGAAAAGACAAAAAAAGACGCAGGGTGCCAGTCCTCCACCAAACTCTTGGGTTTTCTCCACGTTTCAATCGTGCAGTCTATTTTGTTTCTGTGTTGGTTGGTTGGTTTGTTTTTTTTTTCAAGCCAATATACAAATTTTGTTTGTTCGTGACTTGTTTGTCTCCGGCGGTTGTAGGAGAGGAACCCACCTTCCGCTTGCGCGGTGCACTTTCCGCGAGATCGAGCGTATACGTATCCTGGTGACAGATCGTCTCCGCGAATCGACCACCCGAGTGCACGGGAAATCCCCACCCACTTCCTTGTGTTGCACCATCCTTCCGATTGTAGAAACGATGGGAAACATTTCCGCAAAGGAGGAGCATAAAACAGTTTGCCTTAATGGTGAACCGGAGCGTACGAAAATCGTGGTACTGTGGATCGCGTGCACGTGTATTCACGCATTTTCTTAATAGATACGCGGATAAACCCTAAAGAGCTGGTCCACGTACAAGCTGGACACACGAAACCAAGTGTTTCTCAATATTAAATGGACTTAAATTGTACTTTCATAGAAAAATAAATCGCTCAATTACCCTGACAGTGTTCGAATGAACTCGCGGCCTTTCTTTAAAATTTTCCGTCTGTGCAGCATTCAAAGTCCTTTATATTTTTTATTTTGATAGAATTGAAGGCATTTGGGTTGATTGATATATCCTTGTCGACCTAATCTACGTTGCAATGGAAGCTTCACAAATCTGGCCATAACATCACTGGAACTTCCGGAGACTGAATCACGTAGACTTCCTATTTTCTCCAGGCACTTTGGCTTTTACAGCTTTGAGTTCATAGTTTTGATGATGATGATGATGAAAAGGTTCGTTTTGTGTCCGCCACTGGGCTTTTTTTCCCTTGATCGCTCTCAACACCTTCCAGTTTCTAGTTCATAATGTCGAAATTGAGAGTGGCCCAGACCATTCGTTGTTTCAAGAAATCATTTACAGACACGCTTCGACAAACACGTTTAAAGGCAAACGGATTTACTTGTTGTGATAAGCCATTTAAACTTGTTCATTCATTCATTCATTTGTTTCATTTGATCGACTTTTTTCTGAACATCAAAAATGTGACGAAGATTTAACGGTCATGTCATGAAATTCGGCCGATTATCTCCACGTGCGAGTTTTATGAATGGGAATCCTTGCTCTTGTTGCACGAATGAATCTGCTAACCATCCGAATGAAATGGTGTAGTATAATATTTTGGATGCTCGTTTTAATTATTACGTAATTTTATTCGTTCCATATTGACCTCTCGACCCACGCCCTGTTCGGTCGGTCGGTACTGATCGCTTTGCACAAACATAGATGAAAAGATTCGCCGGGATCGTTGTGCATTGCGCGTCTCTCGTCTCTGCCTAGAGCCGCTTATCTCAACTCCAAATTGGCGGCAAAAATCAATTAGCCCGTGGTTGGTTTTTCTTCCGATGTTCCGAAGACATCAAAGCGGTAAGATCCATCCTCCCGGTGCAGGCTTAATCATTTACGGATTAGGGCAGTCCTGTCCGGCTCGCGAAGGTTCACGACATCAGTCCTGGAGGCGAGCGACGATCGTAGGAGAAAGGCCGTGGCTATCAGCGGGCGGACCAGAGAGCGCGAATTGAACTAGCATCGCGTTTGCCGATGATGTATGCGCCTCCACAGCGAGATCAACCGCGCGGGAATTGTTTCCCCCGTGCGCGCCAGGGGCGGCCTTTTTGACTGATAGCGATGCACACACCACGCAAGGAGGTTGCGCTATTCTTTCCTTATCGTTTGACTCCACCAGGCGGGCGGGGTGGTTTATTTATACGCAAACTTCACGGCCCCGCCGTCGATCGATCGCGATCGAGATCGATGGCGCGTCGGCAAGGAAAAGTCCGATTGATGATTGGCTGCACAATTAATGGGTCTATTGTTGTTTTTCCATTTGGGGGCAAATTATTATATTACTGCCGCCGCTGCCGATGTGGAAACTTGTTTACTGACATACCATTGACATTCATTCGGAAGGACGACGCTAAGAAGGCGTCAAACGGCTGTCTTCGAGCAAAGGATGTTTTCGGCACGTGGAAAAACCAATAAACTCGAATGACGTACTACATATAAATTCTTTGTCGCGTCAAATGTGTTTGTTTTACTTGGCGAGATTCTTGTTGAGATCTTTATGAAATGCTTGTTATATTTCAATCGCCGATCGGTGAACCTAACGGAGTTAAATTCTTAGAATCAAGGCGCGGGTCCTTTTCCATTCGTTATTGTTCTATGGTGAGATTTCAATTCATCCATGATTCCCTGGCGAAATTATTATTTGGAAAATTATGTTAAATTACCTTTTAATATGGAGAAGGCAACACTCTGGGCATAAAACCTGCTGAATACAGCTGAAATGGCCGCAAAATGCCAATCACCATTAGCGCTTCATCCTAAAGCATGAGAACGCTTGGGTCTCGAATGGAAAATTGTCAAATAAAGGGCTAGTTTGTATGGCAATGCATATGCCACCGCCTTATTTTCCGGACCTTACACCATCCGACTGCCATCTTTTCTAAGCATTGTGGGAACTTTTGGGATGCACAAACACAAGAATTCGAATTTGATGGAGATAAAATGTCCCTCTTGTAAAATTTATGAAAATTGCCTGGAATATACGAACGCGTGCTAGTCAACATTGTAGATTATTTTAAAGAACCCCAGTTTAACTCATATTTAAAAAAGATTCCTAAAAGTTTACAGAATAACCCATGAACATTTTGAAAGAGGCAGTTGTAATCAAAATTAATGTAAAAGTTATTGATGCAATTGCGTGCCTATAAAGGAAGTTTGTTCTATCTACTAAAATTGCCCGTCTAGTTCTATTAGATGTATTGTCCTGCTCAAATGATTCTGGTGAAGCTCTTCCATAAAAATTGATTTGAATGCACTTTTCCCCTGCGCGGTTAGGTGTCTAGTTCTGCTGGCTTCAACAGCCTTCAAACCTCAACGGACGAAAGTATCCTTGGCCCCTGGCGCATGTTTTCGGAATAAAGAATCTCCAGGTAAGGCACGGCTACACGGCGGCCGGCAGCACCAATACAACATTCTGCCTGCGATACGAACACACATGGCAGCATCCGTGCGTTTTTCATTTCCCTTCGACCTAACGGTGAATTATGATCCCCGCGCCTCAGGGCAAAACTGCTGAACGATGGCATTGCAGAGCAGCAGGATGGTTTTCCCTTTTCATAAAAATTATGATCCCCCGGCAGGCCGCGTGCTCGATTTCTTCCACCAGTGGATTTGTGCTACGGTTCCGTATCAAATGTTCAACCCTCTGCTTGTGGACGTTTGTCTTCCACACAGGAGCGGGATAAAGGAGTAAGGATAAAGCTGAACCGTCGGACCAAAGGGAGAAAGAATTTACTAGTTGTGCTTACGTTGGTCTCGGTCGGTTCGACGAAGAAATGCGCGCACGCGGGTAAGGGAAAATAATTTTATTGAATTTGAATTTTCCATCGTGTTGAAAATCACAACCGCCGCGTTTTTCCCTACGAACGCCACCTTCAATTTGTGTAATTTTTCCGAGATTGATGCCTCGGGTGATGAGCAGACCAGAGGGAAGAGAGATTGCGCACTAGGAAAATGTTTTTCCAATCGGCTGCCAACAATGCCGACGTCAGTAGCAACGCAGGCAGGATCTTCCTCTTCCTTGCCCTGCCTAGAAATGTAATCCTTCACCGGGAGCAGATTTTGCGTACTCAGAAAAAGAATAAGGGGAAAATGTTTGCAACTCCTCGTCCTTCCAGGATATGATGGGATTTGATGTTCCCTAGCAGCAGCAACAGTAGTGGAAGGTGGTCCGGTTCGAACGCACCGAAACGCGAGGGCTACATTTAATTCGGCCGATGGCTAATTGCGCACGCACCGAGTTTTTGCAGCCCCACGCCGACTTTTCTCCAGCTGGGAAGTAAATTAAAGTCAACTAAATTATCTTTCTGATCCGTCGGACGGTACCAGTTTTGTCCTCGAGCGAAACCCACGCCATGACGCTTCCTAGCGGTGATCTCTGATCCTTTCCTCCGACTTTTTGTCGCTCTGGCAAATTATGTGATAAAAAGCAGCACTCGATTTTAATGTATTCCGTTCGGTATCGTTTAGGATCTTTCCCGAATAGCGTTGCGCTTGTGTGCACTCGATGCAAACTCATCGGCGCTTGACGCCGACATATTTTGCTTCATCTGAATTACCTTCATGGCGTGGATCGTAAAATGGGAGACCATCATCTCAGTATCCGGTTGCCTCTGGGCCATGCTTCTCGATGTGGTGTTCCGTACCGAAGTTACAGAACCGAGCCGGTAATGAGCAAGGATTTAATGGCTTCGTGTGTAGCGCGCTGCTCCTGCATAACGAAGAAAAGGAGAACGGGTAGCGGTTCGGGACTTGGGTGCACAAAAGCCGACGATGGTGCTTCTTACCACACGAGACGCCGGGGACATTTTAATAATCCTGCAGTCGTAAAAATGGCCGCTCCTCTTGAGCTCGTACGAATCGATTTGAATGCTCAGACTGGCTCTATCTTCCCTCCCTCTCTTACTCCGGGCGTAGGATCTGTGGAGAATCGTATTTTTTAAATGATGCGAAATTTCAGCATTGATTCCAACCGATCGCAAGAGCCGTTAATGATCCTGTTCTTGACCTTGCTTGGGTATGTCCTGCTTGCTGTTTGCAGAGCTGCTCAATATTCAATGCAGTGCTCAGTTTATTTATACTCATCTGCATACATGGTCGGTTTAAATAGGGATAGTTTTTATTTTCAAGCATCATTATTCTTAAAAAAAAGAACTGCTTTTTGGCATATTTAATACATACATTTATTTTAAACCGAAGTTCCATCAGATCTATCTTGATAAGCTTTGTAAAGTTTACTTTACTAGCCCAACATTAGTGTAATGTACCGCAGCAAAACGGAGATGATTATTTCGGCTTGAACATTGTAAAAGAAATAATATATCTTATCCTTGTTAATTGTTGACCCAGCAACAACAGAACATGACCTGTTTTGGTGCATGGCATCCGTTTTGACTGGCCAGAAAAGGCAGAAATAGGTACCAAACAGGAAATCTGATCGAAACGGCCCAATTTTGCCACACAAATTTCCGTTAGATGGATGAAAGGTATTGGCAACGATGGAAAACACTTTAAAGTACCCTAACGCTTCCATATAAAAGGCTATGAAAATCCCAAAGAAACGCTGAAAATTTTCCGATAAGCCTGAAGAACTACTAACATGTTCCACAATCCTTTTGAATGAAAAAAAAGAAACATAATTCGAATCAAATTGGTTCCGCTATGCCTCTCATTCTTTCACGGGTCTCGTGCAGCAACTGGTTGAGCGTTCGTTCCGCCATGATAATTATTCAAAAATCAACTCCCACCGTTAATGGCTATCGCCGGCGTGTGTTACTTGCTGGGTGTATTGTTCATTCAAAATCTTTTTGTTTTCCCCTTCTTGCACGCAACGTACGAGAAGAGGGAGAGGGGAGAAAAAAACATGAAAATGTCATTCACGTCGTGTAAGGACACTTCAAGACGGAGTGGCGGCCCGTGTCCTTGATCCGCCATCACTGAGGTGAATATAGGCGAAGGCCGCTGGCAGCCATTTTAAGTGCCGTGCGCCACCGCTTCTACTGCCACCGCTGATTCGTCCTATCCAGCCGACCAATTGGGCGTTCTTCTTGCGTAAGGTACACCGCACTGTCGCAAATTGAAGGAAGCGGGAGCTGAATCCGTGCCATCCCGGCCGTGCAAACTCCCGTAAAAGAACGAAGGGTCGTCGTATGTTGTGCAGTGGCGTGGCCTTGGGTGGTGACCAGGCCCTTACCCTTTCTCCCCTGTGCTACGCTGCGTTGTTTGCATTGCTTTTTTAATCCCTTGTCGATTCGAAAAGTTCTTCCCCCGTTTAATTCCACTGTTCTTCCGCACCGGGATCTGTTTTGTCCGTGCGGGAGGACGTTCATCTGCACATGGCATTATTTCATTTCCTTTTTTGCCTTTTCCAATCAACGTTAGAAATTAATTCCTGCTATCCTCCCGCCGCCTGCTTTTTGATAATTTAATGAAGGCTTCAGTAGGGATCGATGAAAGGGAGATGATGATTGTGAAGCATGTCCTTATTCGCAAAAACTGCTTGGTCCTTGACATTACAAATGGTTGGTCCTACATCGACAGTAGAAGTATGTACAGTACAAATTGTACGTCCTGTGTGCTTTGTAAAATGTCTTCAAACCATTATTACTGTTAACCAACGCATTCTTGTTTAGCTTGATAAATTGAATGTTCCCGTTTTCATAAGGCGAAATTGAAACCCCTCCGAGAGTCCTATCTGCGTAAGACAGCGTACGTTCCATTCCTCCTTCGGTCGTACCTCCTATCCTTACAACCGACGAAGGAAAAGACGTGCTACAGCTACCGGATTCACAGACAAGGTACGCGTTCCCTCTGCCCCTTTGCCAACAGCAATATAGGACTGGAAAGCAGGGAAACGTTCACCGAAGCGTGCAATATTTCGGTGCTTCCGTGGACCGAAAAATGATGATTGACGTCTAAATAGGATTTCAGCTGCGCGCGCAGCAAAGGTACCCGAAGCTGGGCGGCCAACGGTGTGTCCTGCAAGCTGTGTAAATTACGCTTCCAGCGTCGATTGGACAAAGGGCATTATTTTTCCTGCAATCATGAAGCTAGTTCTAATAATAATTAAATGTTCCCTATCCCGTAATGTATCAATTAAAGGAATAAACCAACCATAACAGCCATATTTTTTGAGAAAAGTTTAGAACGTAGATTTCTCTTTGCTGTGCAGGATGCCTCCTATTTATTTGTTAACAGCAGTGCGCGTAGAAAATGCTTGCTTTTTTGTAGTTTTAAATATTTTTAGCACTATTCATGATAAATTTTTTCATGATTCTTTTCTCAGATACTTTCATCAAACTGATATGTCACCGGTTGTATGACGAAAATTGGCAACGAAAGGAAAAGCGCCAGGACGACGACTGCCTTGAGAAGAAGGACTGAAACGAACAATCAAGCAAACAAACAAACAGGCAAGCAGATAAACTACGCTCACGTTGAACGTAGTATTAAACTTAACGCCTGAAGAAGCTGGACATAAAAATCGATTTAAAAGAGTTTCCACTCGCCGAAACGGGTGCATACAGAGACCAAACGTGCGGAAGCTACGCCACCACACACATACGGAAACCGGCTTCGAGCTAAATCATCAGCAGGGAACGAGTCCTTGTGCCTGATCCGCCCGCTGCGAGAGCGAGAGGATTATCGATGAATCAGCAGTATTCCCATCAGAAGCTTGATGACTTTACCTGCAGTGGACCTAGACCACCCGTTCCCGGAGAGGAAACCCGTCGGAAGGTAAGCCAAGTCAAACGGCGCGGAGGGCAAAATTTGGGACAATTTTTTTTTTTTGCTTGCCGATTTGTTCCTTTTCGGTTCGGTTTGCATTCATTGGCTTTTTGGTTGAACGATAATCTTTGCTCGATAAAGCCGTCCCACTTGTCTTGGGTTGTGGTGACTCAAAGAAAACGGGGCCCATAACCCGGAGAAAGACAAAAGGCTGATTCAATAGAGAACTTGCATGACTTTTGCAACTTACCGTTTTGCTCAAATACACCACTTTATTAAGCTGCAAACCTGAACAAGATGAAGTGGTTTGGTTTTCTATTTTTGTTGGGAAAATGGCACTACCAATGTTAAAAAAATCATTTGAATTTTATTTTTTTCCCTAAATTTCCCAAATTTCAGATGACGGATGTGTCGCACTCGGATCGGAGCAAAGATGGATCGCCGCCATCGTACGTCCGCTGGGCCCAGAACCTCAAGAACTTGCTGCAGGATGCGGATGGGGCGGAACTGTTCAAGCGGTACGTGGAGCTCGAGGGCGAGGAGCCGTCGAACCGGCTCAAGTTCTACTTCGCCTGCGAGGGCCTCAAGCAGCAGTCGGACCCGGAGAAGATAGCACAGCTGATCGGCGCCATCTACCGGCGGTTCTTGAAGAAGGCTCAGCCCACCTCGGAGCTGTACGTGAACGAGGATCTGCGCAACTACATCAAGTCGGGCCTGAAGAATGACCTGGTGCTGTCGCGGGACATCTTCGACAAAATGCAGTCGCGCGTGGCGGACATCATCAGTGAGACGACCTACCCGCACTTCCTGCAGTCGGACCTCTACCTGCAGTACGTGCAGAACATGCAGAGCTGCAGCAGCAGCAGCAGCGTCATCGGAAGCGGCAGCAACTCCAACCTTGGGGCACCGACGGGCTCGACCAGTGGTGCTGGAGGTGGTGCATCGGGCAGTGCGCACGGTGGTGGAGCGGGAGGAAGCAATAATGGCAGCGGTAGTGGGGGAAGCGGCGGCGGCAGCAGCAGTAACAGCAACGGAATGATGATGGGATACGGAATGCCCTGTTCACTGACCACCAGTAGCTCCACCTCGGACCTCTTCGTGCTCACCTCGTCCTCCCTGCCGACGGTACACGAAGACGCGGAACTAGTTAACGCCGACTCGATCGAGCAGCTGTACGGTGCGACGGGCCCCGGCCTGGACAGCCTGATGGCACTATCGGGGCCCTCGAACAACCCACCCCTACTAGCACCACCGCCGGGAGCGATGGCACCACCATCGGCCACGTCCTCCTCCAAGGTGCCCATGACGTTGACGAAGAACGCACTGATGGCCACGCAGAAGCGACGCCTCGAGATGCGGCCTCCCGGGTAAGGTGTTGGGCGACGCGCACGTTTCAGTTCGGTTCTTTTAGTGTGCGCTGGTTGGTTTGAAAAACGAATCTCTTGCCGATTTGCTTCTCGTTTATGTTTCGTTAAAATTAACGTCAACTTAAATCCACTTCTTTCGTCAGCAACGAGCCACTTCTCCATTGAACTTCATTCACGCGAGAAGAGGGCTCCCAGTTGTGCTACTATAGCTTGCTTCCAAATAACGACAATTCAAAATAACCGCTTCTGACCGGCCGCACATCACGGACCAGTCTGGATTAACTGTCTTGCAAAGTGCAGCAGTACCTTCATCTTTCGCGCAGCTTATGCTCTATCTTTGCTGGTTGAAATTTTAAATTTCCTTTCTTACCTTGTGCATTAACCGAAACATTCTGCTGCTGCTGTCCATAGTCTGGCTAGTCCGAGACCTACATCGAACGAAACCTCAAAAGTTGCCAATTTATTGTAATAACTTTAGTAATTGTGGTTTTTAATTTATTTATGTTTTTTCTCTCTTTCTTTCTTTTTTCCTTTCTTTTCTTTCCATTCCATCCGCTTTCCGTTTGCGTTCCATTCCTTGCGCTGCATTTTTGGAATGCACATTTTGGCCATCTCTTTCCCATGCAAAACTCTCGACGCTCCCGCTTCCCATTCCCGGTCACCATATCATTCATCCTGTGCAAATCTTGCTCTGTCTGTGCGTGTGTGTGTGTGTGTCTCTATGTGTGTGATCTTGTTGCCGTGTGCGTATGTCTGCAACATAATCTCTCACGCGAATTATTGCGCATGCGCTGGTCTGGCGTCCCACCGTGTTTGCCAATCATCGAACGAACATCACCTGCACACATTTATTTTGTCTCTCATGCAACAACTCCATCGGTCCATCTCCGTTCACATTCATCCTGTTGCTTGCGTTGGATCCTTTCGTCCGTCGGTACACCAATACCATTGTACGGTTCGTATCCTTTCGGCGCACACAACAACGACTATTGCCGCTTTCATTATTCGCGTCGTTCGCTCTCACTCTCGCCATCGACGGTCCTCCCATTTTTTAATGCCTGTTTCCCTTTTTTAAAACCCGTACGACGTATTCCGCGTCCTGTTTTGTGCGATGGCGCTTAAATATATGGTATTTGGCTCGTTGTAATAATGCCGTCGGGATGCTGTATCAAACTTTGAAAATTGATCTTCTCAAAATTGATCTTAAATGTCCATCGAAAATCCAATTCACCCTCACTCCGTAATCAAAACCCCCTGCTCCTAAAAAATCGAACGAATCGTCCCGGTTGATTATGTTATGGCCTCCTCTTCCCTTCTCCTCAAACCTCCCCCCGAAAATCCACACACATTTCACGCATGCAGAACACGCGGATACTCCGTGTACACCGCCTATGCACCCTATAATCCGGTCTCGCGGCGCGACTCAGAACTGGCCAGTCTGAGCTCCGGGCGTACCGATTCCGACACGATGTCCCATTCGAGTATATCCACGTAAGTTTTGTTTCGTTTTTTTTCCTTCGTTTATAAGATATTATTTAAGATGTTTTTGTTTCCACCATAGACCTTTTCTTTTTATTAATTGCATAAATTTGGCATCAAACGAAGGGTTCCTTTTCTCTGTCTGCCGGAAGGATCTTCTAACGGCCAGCTTTCAGTTCAGTTGCGAATCGTTTATTAATCTTCTTTTGTCACTACTCTCCCGTGTACCTTTTTTTTGTTTATCACTAATCGCGCGGATATTGGGAAACAACAACGGACAACAACAACAAAAACACTGCTTTTGCGCTTGTGTTGACCATGCTCGATATTTCCACAACCTTTTCCACAGCGATGGCCGGCCACATGCGCAGCGCAAACATCACCACCATCACCATTCGTCCATGGAGCGAAGAATAATGCGTGAAAATGCGCTCACCAACGAGGAAATCGATACGTTTTCGGTAAGTAATTAAGGGCGCCAACGCGATCCTGGACAATCTGTTACTGACGGGTGTTGGGTTTTCCTCGTTGTAGATTATTCCTCGCACACACCGGCACACACAGAAACAGCCACCACCAATGGAGTTTGCGAAGATACTGATCAACAAGCTGGAATGTATCGCCCGGGAGCAGGAGAAAGATGAGCTGCTTTGCAAAAAGTTGCAAGAGGTAAGTTGCGGCAGGTTAGAGCAAGGGAGTGCATGCCTTCATCGACGGTTTCTTTTGCTTCAGGCGGAATTGTCCGATCGCTCCCAGAACAAGGTGCTGGCCGATGCCATCCGGCAAAAGCTGCAGGTGGACGACGATAACGATCAGGACATTCTCGATCAGCACGTGTCGCGCGTTTGGTCTGATCTAACACCGAGCCGCTCGCCCGGTACGATGTCACCGTGTCCCCCGAATGCGGTCGGGTCACGCTCACGGCGTCACGAACTCGTCGGCTTTGGACCGGTTGGAGGTAAGTTGCAGGAGCGCTTGTTTTTTTGTTTGTCCTTCCTGTGAAGGGGTTGAGTTCAAAACATAACCCTTGCTTCACTTGATTCCGCAGTACCATCATCGATGCGACATTCGAAGTCAATGCCGGAGGGCCATCCGATGATGGGCCCACCGCTGCAGCCAATGTCCGCGGCTCCCATGTCTTCCGGTTCGCGCAAGCTCAACCACAAGTGGCCCTCGGTCAACACGGACAGCGGCATCAGCCTCTTCTCCACCGATACACTCACGAAGCACAGCAGCAGCGGCGGCAGCAGTGGCAGTCGCGGGGAGCTCAGTCTCGGCGGCAGCTCGCGGCCACTTTCCCGCAACATGCACGACATGCATACGGCCACATTACTGCAGGAATCCAGCCGCCGGTTGGAGGATGAAACGCGAAGGTACGTCGTGTGGAATGGAAGACAACCTTTGAGGTGGCGCGTTACAAACGAATCATTTTCTCATTCCAGATCGAAACGCTATCAATACCCACTGCCAACGAGTGCAATACAGAGCATGCCATTGCCGCCCGTGCCAATGTCGTCGTCGATGTCGTCCGGTGGCTTTGGGTCGCTTCCGCCGGCCATGCCTCCACCGCCGATACCTGCCAAGCCGCACCAGGCACCGAACGAGTTCACCATCGTCGTGTACTCGTTCTGCGACGAGGAGGTCCCGTACCGGATAAAGATTCCCGGCACCCAACCGCCGACCCTGCGGCAGTTCAAGGACTATCTGCCCAAGAAGGGAAACTACCGGTAAGAACAGCGCCGTTTCATCATTCTCCACTTCCCCCCAATTTTCACATCGATGTTTAATCCCTCCCACCCGTTTCCTTCCCGCTAGGTTCTTCTTCAAAACGCGCTGCGACGATCTGGACAACCCCGTCATACAGGAGGAGGTGAGCGGCGACAACGAACCGCTGCCCCTGTTCGAGGGCAAGGTGATGGGCACGGTGAAACCATCGGAGTAATTTCGTGTTCAGCAATAGTAGTGATAATCAATTCGAGAATGGCGGAGAATCGAAAAACGAGAATGGGAAGCCACCGACCTGTCGAAGATATATACTTGCCCGTGGTTCAAGTGCAATGAAGAAAGTGGTGGCCCCTGCGACTCCCGGTTTTGCACACACGTCCAAAACCAACCAATAGTATGTGTCCCGTTCGAACGAACGAACATATCGTGGCTTCCGTTAGCTTGTAGAGTTTTAGGAATTAGACTTAAAATGTTTCCGCGCGTTTAGATTGTATAGGAAGAGAAAGAAGAAAGCGAGCAAAGTTATCCAATAAGGAAAAGATCGATAAAAAAAATTGGCCCAAGGAGTAATGCGGCATGAAATTTGGACAAAGAAAGAAAGAGAGAGAGAGAGAAGAAGAGGAGGAGGGTTTAATTTGATAGGAAGTTGAGGGAGCAGAGAAAGAGTTTAACGTATGTTGCTTCCGTACTTATGGAATGGAGACGCATTTTGCCAACAGTGCCTTTTTTATGTTAGGTTAGCCATGTGCGTGGCGGCTCACCTAATTTCTTATAAAGAATCGTAATTAAAAACAAAAACAATCATACGCCATCCTTCGGCATCCACTGTGAAAGCAATGCACGCACGCGTCGACGGGAACGTTCGAGTTGAAAGCGTTCCCCCGAGTGAGCTGAGGCGGCCAAAGCAATCCACCAGGAAACGGAGTAAGCAACAGCGCAGCAGCAATAGATTCGCAGGAGCAAAAGAAATCAAACCGTAAGCATCAGTATTTTTTATCCGTTATTTCTTATGTCCCTGTGCGTGTAGATGAAATTTATTTTTAAATTTATAGCCTAAAATCGACGCAGCGAGAAGCAGGAGAATTGTTTAGGAGGAAATACCCCACAGAACTTAACACGGGAGTCTCTCCGTATATTTGTCTTTCTCAAAGGATCAAGTGTAATCGAACAAACCTTGTGCAGAGAACCCCTAGACAAGGCACAGTACTAAGATCGAGTTTATTTGTTTGCGAAATTTTTCATTAAAATATCTTAAATTTCCTATCTGGTTAGTTCTTCCATTGCTAAATTCGAGTAGTTTAGGTGAGGTTCAGTTTGTTTGCTAAAATTAATCGAAAAAGTAACACGCGCGGTTTGTGTATGTAATGTAGTTAGAACGAGAGGAGAATATGTAGAGAAGTCCTCCGAGACCACCTCTCCTTATCACTTAACGTACTTTCTTTTATCACATTATTGGTGGTTCTTCTAGCTGTGCAAGAGTCTAGCGTTGTAGGTAAAATTGCTTTTCATTTTTTTAAATTTTCTTTTCGATTTGTTCATACTTAACATTAGGTTATTAGCTGAGAGAATGTACATTTTGTGGCATATTTTTCAGTTTCATTTTTCGGTAAAGATTTTTTAGTTCACGTTATCAATACGCAGATCAGCTCAAGGCAGAGATGAACAGAGACTAGGCTTTAGGAAGAGGAAAGGTATCGTTTCGGTCCAGATTAGCCTTTTCATACTAAGATTCCAGAAGGTGTATGAGGTGGTGTGCCGTTATCAACCGGATGACATCAGTGAAACCGAACGAACGTTGTGCTAATACGGCATAGTATAGAAAATCGCGTGGGTCGTACCGAAACATAGAGAACTATATACACACATGTATATTTATAAGCTATACACTTATAAAACGGGAGAGTCAAAGCTTGGTAAAAATGAAATATAATTGCTTATATAAAACTGTTGTCGATGTTATTTTATTGAAATATTTGAGATACATGTACACGACAAAACAGAGTCGTAGGAATTGGATTGCTCCAATCTGCCTGCGGCTCCGATGGCGGATGTACAGATGATGTCGGATTCATGCCCCACCGGGAAGACACTCGTCACCAGGAAGATCTGTGGAACACAGAAAATCACGGGAAATGGGGAGGCAGCAACTTCAAACCGAGCGTCCTGCAGAACGATTGGTGGACCAGACCATGTCATCAAGACATGTCAAGTACGTCTGTTTGTCAGATAACAAGAATAATTAAGACTTACATTACGTTTAAAATCGTATTTGTTGGCTATATCCTAAAAATATGAATTTCTGCTTGATTCGAACATAATAACGTGCGTTTCAAAATCAAATTCGAAAGTCGGTATTTATTGACGTTGACACTTTGAATCAAATGTGGCAGGGCTACCAACCAAAAAGTTTGACAGCTCGTTTGCTCCGTCGAAGAGGGGATGGCGAAATGTCAAAATACCTTCCTTTTCGATTGTTCTTCCACGGTGAACGATCTGCCGCGTGTTGTGCTCCGATAAAATGTAAGGAATTTAGTAGCAAATTATCGATATTCAGTTGGTCTGTCGTCGTGTGGGATGCAGGATTTGGCACTAGGAATGCAATGTCGAATCGTTTTGCGTATTCCGCTCAGTGAAACGAGAAAATAAGCTCTTCCAAAAGTTGATGTTTACTGCTCTCCTCCGATCCGCCGACAGCCGAGTGTGGATCTAGCTACGTCTGTCGTGTGTGGTGTTCCGGAAGTGCGATGGGTCGTATCTGGTGGCTTGTTCCATTTTTTAACCCTGCCCTTGAAAACAAAGCCTTTCATCCTCACGATTGAAGACTAATAGGATATCGATATGTTAAGCATGGTGCTTCGAATGTTACCGACATGATTTCTAACCTCAATGTTTCTAAATCTTCGATCGTTGATATTTTTTCCTGGACACAGAAGCGAAGATGGTGCGTCCAGCGTATAAACCGAAGATCGTCAAGAAGCGGACGAAGAAGTTCATCCGCCATCAATCGGACCGATATGACAAGCTTGCGGTAAGTAAATTGAATGTCCCCCAACTATAATTGTTTTGCTGACTCAATTTTTACCTTTTCCATTCATCTCTGCAGCCCAACTGGCGCAGGCCGAAAGGTATTGATAACCGAGTGCGTCGCCGCTTCAAGGGACAGTACCTGATGCCCAACATTGGCTACGGTTCGAACAAGCGCACCCGCCATATGCTGCCGACCGGATTCAAGAAGTTCCTGGTCCACAACGTCAGCGAGCTGGAGGTGCTGATGATGCAGAACCGGGTGTACTGCGCCGAGATCGCCCACTCCGTGTCGTCCAAGAAGCGCAAGGCAATCGTCGAACGCGCAAAGCAGCTGGCCATTGCCGTCACGAACCCGAACGGCAGACTGCGCGCACAGGAGATGGAGTAAGAGGGCGGTACGGCGTCCGGCGTTTGATGCTGCTGCTATTGCTGTCTTTGTGCACTTTCTTTTGTCGCCCGAGTTCCGTTCGGTTTGGCGGATCTTCGAAAGCCTTTCTATGGGAGATTGGATCCGTTTAAGAAGTAATAATAAGAGATATTACACTTAAAAACGGCGAGCATGTGTTTTCATTCGGGTGAAACCTCGAGATCAGTTTGTGGGAAAGAAAAATACCGAAGTACAGACATTTGTAGTCAATCCTACAACTTATATTTTATATTAAATTAATCCAGTTTGAATCTTAAATAATCTTCATCAGCGCACTGTTACAACTTTGTATTCCATTAACTGCCGACAAGTCCCAGGTAATCGTCCATCAACGTTCCAATCGCGAACTAAAATACAAAAAAAAGGGATTTAACCATTAGCAGAATGAACGATTTTTGCAGAACCGTCAGTCAATACTAACAATGCCAGTGGCATCCACGCGTGTTCCGACGATCTTCAGCCGAATTTTGTCTTCCGCCGCAATTACGCTTTCGCCGTTCTTTGCCCTGTAGCACGGCGGTGCACCGTTCGGGCAGAACTGCATATCGGCCGGAATGGAATGATGCGAAATGAAGCACGACAGCGGGCCGATTTCGGCAAACATGCCAACCTTGTTGACCTGCTTCACCGTCGCGTCCAGCACTTCCCCCTTGAAGGGCCGGAAGACGATCGCCTTGTACTTGACGGGGTACACCACGAAGCCCTGGCCCGGTTGAATCGTACCGGAACCGATGTCGTCGATCGTCGTTACCGCGATCACGAACCCATACTTTCCCGTGCACGTACCCTCGACCTCGGTGTACAGCTTCTGTTTGACCGTTTCGATTAGCTGCGGCCCGAAGTATCGCGGGTGAAGCAGAATCTCATGCTCCAAGGATATCTGCAATGGTAGCGTAGAGTTTGAAAAAAAAAACGCTAATATGAGAGCGATCATTTTAACTTACATGGTAAAACATTTTATTTCGGTTGGGTCACACTTGTGACCAGTGGGAAACGGTGGGTTAATGTTGTCAAACTACAGCTATCCTCCTGCAGGCCGCCTCCTTCACGAAAAAGGTTTATGTTTTGAGCACAACCGCGGCGTAGAACAAGCGGCAATCCGAAACGCCGCTTGGTTAAAGATGGCAATTCCGTGATGCACCTAGCAGAATCAATCCGTTCCTAGTGGGGCGTTGACGGACTCACCTGCGAGACACCGTAGAGTAGGTTCAAAGGAATGAAAGTTAAACATCACCACCTCTGAACACATGTTCAGAGAGATACCGGAATATAAATGCTGCGAAGGGCCGGATGGTACATTGGTTAATATATCTTGTTCGTTCTGCGATTCAAATAGGCTTCAGACGATATTTAGGGGACTATTTCGTTAGCCGGAATTTCAAAACGTTAAAGCCCGTGCCCCTTGGTCAAACCGGTATTTTGAGTAAAGCCAACAGAGAAAGTCGATTCTTCAAACATTAAGGATTAATTTATTCATTTTACTAGTGTATAACAGCGGGAGGCATAGCTTTATCTCTCTGTTCAGTGTGTGTGTATATATATATTATATTCATAAGCTTTTCCTCGATAAAATTGATAAAAGGCAGAAAAGCGTTCCATTTGCACTCTGTAATTTGTAGTTTCTTCTTACCAGAAAAATAAAGAATAAAACAATATTCACACTGACACGCGTATCTATCTAGGTAGGAGAAGATTCCGTTATACATTTTGATTGCACATTTGTTGGTAAAGTAGATCGAAACCTAAACACAAAATGGAAGTAAAACCATAATTTCGATGCTAGCCAAGGAATGTGAAGCTGTTTAACATACACAATATTCCGGGGGAAAAACGAACGACGTTACACAAACGATTAAGAGGTGGTCCAGGGAGTATGAGGAAGTTAATTACATTAAACACAACGGAACACCGAACGTATGCATCCGGGACTGCACTTCATTTAAATGAATAAAACGAACCGATATAAACGATATAACAAATATACAACAATAATTCTGTGTCGACTTTCTTACTAGACGTTGCCTCAGAAAGCTAGCAGAAATTGGTTAATCTCCTAGCAGTTCGTGCCTCTAGGTTCCTACGGTCATCGTTTATCGCGTCCCTTCGTAAGGGCGGTTTTTCACGTGTGACTGAGGAGCTCTGTGAGCTTACGAGTTCGTTCGTATAAGTTACATGGTAATACTGTTGCACAACGTGGTTTAGTAGGGAGACATTAGTAGGATTTTAGGCAGGGGGCAGTTTACTGTAAGGGTTCGATACCGCAATCGATTCACTAATCTCTTAACAAATGTTAAAATTCTAATTAAAAATAATTAAAATAAAGAAGCATGAGGAGTAGTCATCAGTTTCCTTTGGGGACCGCTGCTACACGGAGCACACATTGTCGGAAGCCGGCCGACTGGCTGCGCCCTCCCCTTTTCCAGGCAAACGACTTCGAAAGGGGATTGTTCGTTTGAATTTAAAACAAAACAGATAAATTAAAATAACTCCTCAACGCCTGCCGCTACCTTGAACGCCTTGAACTTGAACTAACTTAATGGAAGGAAAACACAACCGGTGTGCAAGGGGGAGAGCGGTGCGAGAAAGGGGGGAAAAAGGGGGCCAATAGGAGATTGCAAGAACACGACCCGGGAGCGAACGGGGGGGTTACGATTAGAGGTCCCAGGAGAAGAGATGATGCTTGACCAGCATATCGCGCACGCCATCCTTGAGCGGCTGACTTTGGATCGCCTCGCGCTTCGCCGGCAGCTCCCAGTTCGGGTTCAGGTTGAACGCAAACTGCGACAGGAGGCGCAGCTCGCACTTAATCTGCACCCAGCCGGGCGAGTAGACGAAGCTCCACGGTTGGTACCACTTCTGCACGATCTCCGTGCAGCTGCAGAGCGTCTCAAGCCAGAGGTGCAGCACCTGTTCGTTTAGCCCGAGGCAGATGAGCGAGCGCAGCTTCACGTCCATCTGCGCGTGGGCCGCGTCGTGGCTTTGGTTCACCGACTGCACGCAGCGGTAGAGCAGCTCCTCGGGCGTCAGCACCTTGCCGTCCTCGTCCAGCCGGTAGGTCTTGCATAGTACGAGCCGCGAGTAGACCGACTCGAAGTCCTTCTCCACCTCGCGCGTCGCCGCCTCCTCGATGAACAGCCACGGGTGGCACGGGCCGCCGAGGAACGAGGGGCGCTTCATGCCGTGCTCCAGCACCTGCTTGATCGTGGGCGCGAGCGTCCCCCGGACCAGGTCCGTCACCGTCTCCGAGATGGCGTCGTCACCGGCACAGCTGTACTGCTTGCTGCGCTCGTCCAGCAGCTCGACGAACTTGGCCGGAAACCAGCCTCGTAGCCCGTTCAGCTCGCCCACCCAGCAGTGCTCGTCCTTCTGGCTCACGATCGTGATGATGTCGTTCTTGCGGAAGCCCAACTCGTCGTCGTCGTGCCGCTCGAAGTCGTGCAGGGCCTTCGCACGCCGGCTGCGCGTCCTCGACACGTTGATGTAGTTCTCGTGGTCCTTCGCGTGGCTGTCCATGCCGTAGTCGGCGATCAGCTTGATGTGCGCTGCCAGCTTCGGCTCGATCGCCAGGAAGTGCCGGGCGACCTTGAGGATCGCCTCGCGCAGATCCACCAGCTGCTCGGTCGTGCGGATGTTTTTGCACTTCAGCTCGTCCTCCCCGTCCGCACCGCCTGCGCCACCCCCGAACAGGATCGTCTGTAGCATGGATTTGGATTTTTTCATCTGCCTCCGGGCGAGCTGCTGCTTGGGAAGGTTCGCGGTGGCCTCGGGGTTCCCGACCAGCCCACCCTGATCGGCCATCAGGTACGCCAGGTGCCGCCGGCGGTGCGTCTCGATGACCATGGGCGAAAGGGAGCCACCGACCTCCAGTGACACCGCGAACAGGTGCTCCACGTCGTCAATGTCGCCCGGGAGGTCCGACAGCGAGTTGAAGATTTGCGCCGAGTTCTCCAGGTTCTTCACGCTCGGTTCCTTGATCTTCAGCAGGCCCAGCGTGAGCTGGAAGAGCACGATCGAGCCGTCGTAGAAGAACCAGTCCCAGATGCGCAGCAGGATCTTCATGTGGACGACGCTGGCGAAGAGCGTGAGAAACCAGTGGAGCGTGATCAGCGACAGCTCGATGTCGTGGCCCTTGAGCGTTTCGTCTACCGCCGTGAGGTAGTTGCCGATGAGCGTCTGCATGACGCGCTGGTCGGCCTGGATGCCGAGCAGCGTGGACGAGTAGTACGAGGCGGGCAGCAGGTCCTCCACGATCGTCGCCATCATCCAGAACGCGTCCTCCTCTTCGAGCAGCAGCAGCAGCGAGGCCGCTATCACGCCCGTCCCCTGGCAGTAGCCAATGTCCGGGTAGAGCCAGGCGATACCCCGCAGGATACGCCTCAACCGGGGCACCCCGGTGCCGTTGAGCGAGCTGAAGCAAGCGTTGGTTGGCATGATGCGCAGCAGATCTTTCTCGATCTGCTTCGACGTCATGAGCTGATCGTTCGAGGACGCCTTCACGATCTCCTGGTAGCTCGTTTCGGTCTTGAGCTTCTTCTGCAGCGCCCCGGACAGCCGCATCCACATCTGGGGCCGCAGCGAGTGCGGAATGCCGGCGCGCACCATCGATCGGAGCTTCTCGGTGCGGGGCAGCACCACGTCGACGCTTTCCCAGGTTAGCTCGGTCGCTTCCTTGTTGTGCGAGAACTCCAGGTGTGCGATCCACTGGAGCCGCTGCGCCGGATCTTCGATGAACGGGATGCTGAGCAGCTTGTTCGAGCTCTGCTCGGGCCCGTCCTCTTCCTCCACCCGGAAGCCGAACTCGTCGAAGCGATAGTCGGGCTGGTGGTTCGGTGGCTCGTCCGGGTCCGGCTGGCCGAGCTTTGCCAGGATGTCCTGCGGCCACATGGACGGTGTGAGGGCGGAAAATGGCCCACCGGCCGTGGGACGAACGCCCTCGTCGATGTGGAGCCCGCCGAGGGCAAGCTCGACCAGATCCCCGTCGTCCTCGGAGTTGGCTGATTCCATCTTTCTCTGGAAGAATCAATTTGGAATGTATTGCGCGAGATGCCACGACCCGAGGCGTTTATTACACCGTACCATATGTTCTTCTCTGCCAACGTAGCCTTCATGGTCGCGTGAACCAAAAAACGACATTGTTTTTCACGCTTTGCTATGCCTGCGCCCCACGTTCGTGTTTGCTGAGGAGTTTGGGAAACACTTGTGCGTCGAAATGGATCCTCCAACAATCCACAACCGTCAACCGCGTGTAGGTCAGAGAAAGGGACGCGCACAATTAAAACTGGCACACTGTACGGTTTTCCCACCACCTCCACCTTTCTCCGACGACGACGATGCCACGGATGACGACGAATCAAAACAAAATTATTTCTGAGTCCATCATTCACTGGTTCGATGGTGTTCCATATGTTTTGACGTGAAACATTTTTCTCACTTGTGTGAAGAGGAAAGACGAGTAGTGTTGCGAGTTCGGTGAAGCACCTACCCGGATTGATTCGTTCCTAGAAGAAAGATGCAATGAATTCCGGACTCAACAGCTGCCAACCAAAAAAAAGAAATGACGAAGGATTACGTACATTTGTTTGTCCCATCGATGCAAAAAATCCCTGAACCGATTAAAGAACATACATCGAAACTTACGAACGTACGCCGTGTCTTGGAACTGACATCAGGAATTGAGTTTTTCTAAAGTAGGATCGGATTTGAGGAGCTGCTTCTGGTAGGTTTAATCTGCTGGGTTGAAGCGTTTTGATCCCTTTAACTTACAGTTCCTTAACCAACCAACGCTACGTCGGAATGAACTCCCAAACGAAATGTGCAAAAGGACCGGTGAATGAATTAGAACAAAATTCCACTTCCAAACCGTTTGTAGGAGGCAGAATCGGTAGGCACATGTAGTTCAGAAAACTTATTGTATTGTTGTGCTCATACTTTTTTCATCCCTGACCCATATGGTCTGTCGTTGCAGTACGATATGCCCCCTTCGTATTGCTGTATTGTCTGTTCGTAGCGGTTGTTTCGAATTCGTGCCGGTGAATCCGTAGCTGTATATTCCATCTTGCCGGAACTGAGTGCAGCACGCATCTCCACTTGGAACGGCCCGGCCCGTGTAGGTGCTCCATGGAGTTCGTAACACTAGTCGAAACTGTCGACACCAAATTTCAGTCTGTCCAGAGCGTGTGCATTTCGTGCGTGCGTTTTGGGACGCGGAAGTGTCGTGTTCGTGACGTAGCGCTGTCGGAAAAGTCGAAAAATACATCAAATACACCAGCCCGCACAAGAGTGAAGTAGGTTTAGCTGCGGATCGTGCGCAACATTGCGTTCGTGGGATTTGATTTGCCTCGGCACGGATGCGGGTACCGTGAGGAGGGACTTTTTTCCCTCACTGCTGCATATCTTGCGCGATCGATTTGCGGGTGCGGAGCGAATGCTGCCGGAACAGATTGTGCGTTGAAAAGGCTTGAAACCGGTGCGCGCTCGGTTGAAGCGTACAGTCAGCCCATCCTCGCAGTCGGTCGAAAATCGGTAGATATGCAAATCAGCGTTCGGCGCTTCCCTCGCCCAGACAGAAAGGCGTGAGCGAAAAAAAAAAAGTATCTATACCCAGTGAGTGAGTGTGAGCTGTGACCGAGCGTGAGAAGACGGGTCATCACACCCTTGTTGCCAAACAGGTTCTCTCAAACCCAGCGGTTCCGAGCGCACAGTTCCGGCGAGGTTTTCATACAAAAAAAAAAAAAAAAAAAAAAAAACTGCACATTTCATCACTAGATCACATAGAAACCGTTTTTACACGGCACCGCACAAACACGCCGACAAGCGCCCGGTAGCGACGGTGTGGGTACTGGTAGTGGTGATTGTCGCTCGCACCAATACCAGCGCGCCGCTGCTGTGAGTGGATAAAGATGGAAAACTATAATGGCGGCTGACGCGGCGTGTGGATTTTTCAGAATCAAACGCATTTAATTCGCTGCAGTTCGGAAATGGTACGTCTGGAACCGGGTGCATCGGTCGGCGGACGACGCGCATCTCCGCAGCGCTGGTCAGTGGTGTGGTGAATGGAACTGGGCGAAAACAATCGCGGCCAGTCGCCAATTAGTTGTTTACTCTTTTACGACGCTGGCGATGGTGTGGCGCTGAAGGATGGTGCAAAGTGCGTGTTGCGTTTTTTTCCCCACCCTTCTTCGCTCGGTATCTTTCCTCGAGAGGGCGGAATGTGCGACCCATGGCGAGAGTGATCAACGGAAACGGGCGGCAGCGGGATTGACGAGTTGTGTCGTTCTAACATACCTGCTGCAGCACGGTGCCTGGATTCGTAAGCAAATTCACCGTGCCCGTCATCGGGTCATCGACCTGATCTCCACGGCTGGTCTGCTGCAGGAACAGAAACACTGAAGGATTCTGAACGTTCTTTCGGCGCGATTTCGTTGCGTCTGTAGTCTGGTGGTGTACTTTCTTTCCGAGCCGATACACCCGTTTCTGTCGAGTTTAAAGTGTGAATGGTTGTAAGGTTCCTAGATGGGAATACTTTGTGCTATCACAGTGAAATGGCAACTATGGTTTGGTACACGGGGCAACACCTCGCTTCAACATTACGATCATTCTGATGGCAGTTTGCAGTTATTTCCATTTCATCTAGCAAGCGTTCGGAAAGAGTTTCCATAGCAGCTGTCAAGTATGTGAATCTTTGCAGAATCAAAAATACACTCCGCAACTGAAAGGTTTCCACCTCACTAACAGCTGTCCAAAGTTCTGCTTCGCGGAAAAGTGGTTTCCGAATGGTTGTGCTAAACGTAACATAACGACATTTTCCTCCCTCCCCGCAGTCATTCGTCCCCGGTAAAAAAGTGTATACAATTGAATGCCGCTGTTTGTGGTGCAAAGAAAAACCAAATTCCGAGTAGTAGCGGTAAGATTTTCCTCACCGTTGGTTTACATCGCCCAAAAAGGTAGTATGCGCGCATCCGGACCACTTGCAGCTGTTTCTGTTTCAAGAAGGCACCAAGCGGACCGGCAGGGGAAGGGCATTGTTTGGGGGTGGGTGGGTTTGGTGGTCTTCGGGTTCGTTCGGAGGAAAACAGGAACGCCGTTACAAGTGTGCAGCAGCAGCAACAACATCAGCAACATGGTACGCAGCGCAAAGAATCCGCCTGTGAATCATCATTTCAACCCCCAAAAGCATCAAGCGGCGGGATGACTGTCAGTGAGAAGTGAGCAGACGAACGTTTCACCGTTGGCGTTCGTTGCGAGTGTAAAACATGGTGGGCCGAAGAATGCAACACAGTCGTGTGAAGTGAAAACTCGACCGTTCTCGGATGTCAGCGGAAACGGGTGGTGTTTGGATGTGTTGGCGAAAATCTCCCCGCACCTTCCCGAAGATTGATAACCCCAATACCATGCGGGGTGAGCTGCCAGCTGGTGCATCGATGAGTGAAAGCGCGAGTGCGTGAAGTGAGTGAGTGAAGAAGGGGGAGGGGAGGTTCCAATGTGTTATCTCCCACATTCACTGCCACCTTTTTTGCGTCGTTGCGGGGAATTTGTGCGATTCTCGCGTGAAACGAGACTGCTTCCGGATGCACCGAACAGCATCATCGGCTCGTCCCACCTGCGTGTCAAGCGAAAAGTGAGAACGAAATGAATGTGTGAGAACGGTGAGCTAGCAGCACGCCCGGTTTGTTTGGATGTACTTGTGCGCGGGTGAAAGCCGCTTATTCCGCCAACGGTGCGATAATTAACGGTACGTCAAAAAAAAAAAGGAAAAAAAGCTTTATTTCTATAACCCCCATTCTTTTTTACCGGTGAATGAGCGTTCGTTGGTTTTTGCCTCCTTTCTCCCCAGTGAGAGCCGTCTCACCAAGTATCATCTCGTTGTGAGAAGAAAATTTCGTTTTGCACTGGATGATTCGTGGGGGGAGAGGGGAAGGGGAGGGAGGGAGGGTGTTATGGTTGGGCGATGTACGATGTAAAGGAAAGGTGTTTTTTCCCGTTTCCACCCTGTGTTTCTTCCCCTTTCCCCCTTAAATCAACCCCGCAACCGTCCCATGCAGAGGTGGGTCACATCCTGCGTGGTGAGAGAAAGATTGCGCGAGTGAGTGAGAGATTGTGAGATAGTGAACTGCGCGGGTGAGCGTCACATGGGTGAGCGTGAGAACCGCACTTAGAGACGATGATGCGAAGGGAAGCCGTCGAAAAGCACATCGGCTGGAGGGGGGAAGTATTAGATTTCCTTTCTCCTCTCCGCTTGCTCCTGTTTCTTTTCCTCGATTTCGTATCGAGGTAAAAGTGCGCGACCAAACAACCATTAACGAGAGGGGGAGAGCAGGCAGCGAGGTGGTTGTGAGCAGGAAAGGAAAGGAAGAGGGGGTTTTGCTAGAACAGAATGTACACACTATCATCATCGGAAGCTACCAATACACAATCTCGCGCAATGCTGGTACATATCAATGGTGCGCGGTGGGTAGGGGAAGAGAGGAAGAGAGAGAGAGTGGATGGGATGGAGGAAGGTGGATGGCGAGATTCGCGAAGTTCCATTTTATTAAGAGGACAGCCGGAGCGCACGAATGCGCACGCTTGTCGTCAACTCGTGGATCCTCCTGCTGTGGTCGATGGTTCTTGAAGGGGTATAGAGGGGGGGTATGTTGGGGTGCTCTGAGCAGTGCGACTATAGCAACTGTATGTGGAATTGACACCCACCCCCCCCCTTCCAGGTCCCGTGTGTTATCAGTGTCTTGATGATCAGTTGTTATTGTTGTGCGGAATAACTGTCATCGAGTCGGAGGCAACTGAGGAAGCGCATTTTATGGCTCATCGTTTGCATCGGAGCCTTGATGCGAGCGTTGGGTGCCCTTCTGGACGGTGGGCAACCTTTAGTCACCATAAAAAAAAAAAAAATGACGGATGATCGAGATCGCCCAATCGCGAAATATAGGGCGACAACACGTTGATTCTATCGGATGCATTCTGCAGTCTCTTACAGTTTGGTTCTCTTTCTCAGCTCACGACAACTCATGGGATAATGCAAAAGGGGGAGACGAGTATTTACAAGGAGCTGCCAACCTGCTGCAGATGCAAACATGTTGCGATCGAGGTCGAAAGAAAATAATAACAACAGCCAACACCCACCCGGAATTGTGCACCAAGCGTGGGTGGGAAGGATAATTTTGTTAGACCCCTTTCTCCACCCCAGGAAGGGATTAACCATCAGAACGATTTATGGCATATGTATTACATGAATCTATCCTAGGGTGTTCAATAGAGGATTTCTTTTCCCAACAAACACCAAACTTAAAAAAAATGAAATGAATCGCTTGACATTACGAGTCAATCATACGACTTCATTGTAATTGCAATGAGAAGAACACGGACTGAAAGTAAGGTCAATTCATTTTACTTCATTTTGTTTAATAATAATGCTCCTCCTGCTCTCTTCTCCAACCTTTTTTTTCTATCACGAAGGTAAAACGGGGGGGTTAGGTGCATAGGACAGAAACGTGTTGGGGGAAAGTAGATGCCCTTATTCCCAGGCCGTGTTTGATAAGGCACAGCCAAACGAGAAACGCCGTTTCCCAAGGTCATTTACGTACCGTATTCCGTTTCGTCTACCCATTCGCCATACCAATCGGCCTTCCCGTTAGTCGCATCCCTCTGCCTCTCCTCCGACCTCGTCTCCATACCGACGGAAAAATGGCTGGTTAATTAATTATGTGAACCGCAAGCCGGAGCAACGGGAGGGGAGGAAATCCCCCCCCCAAGGCGCGGAGCCATCGCTCGGGAGAAAGCGTGAGCTTGAGAGGAAAAACCACCGGCGTGCGGCGGTGCGGTACGAATTTTACTGCGGCCACTTTCAAACGCCATCCAGCGATCGCGAAAGCTCGCACCGATCGAATGAAGGGTGGAGAAAAATCACGGGACCGTGGAAGTGAAAGAAATGAAATCTCACCGGGTAGATTGAAGCAAGAGAAAAGTCATGCAAAGATGCGTGCGAGGTTCGTTCGATCGGGCGGATTTCCAGTTTGTTTCCAGTTGTTACTGGACTTGATCACTGTCTGCCTGCAGTTTTCTGCGAAAATAATAATAATATATATATAATAGCCAAAATCCCGCTTACATGAAGTCATTCAATTTATTATATCTTGTATTAACAAGACAGATTCATAACTGAACAAATGTTGGAACCAAATTTTTCCGCATGTTTGGAACCGGCCATTATGGAAGAAGAAACGCTTCAACGAGTATAGCTTTTCTTCCTAAAAAGATGCTACGGTGCGATCTGGAAACAACGCTCTCATCATTGCGATCTTTACTGTGATCATCGAGCTTTGAAAGGTGAAAAACATGTTCCGTCCGACACCGGAACCGCCGTTTAAAACTTTCAGTCCTTCACTTTCCGTTGGGTGCTGATTAAAACTTGCTCTTCCCATGCATTTCCGTTTCGTATCGCATGCTCTTCGTGTGTCTCCAGTTCACCGCTTACGGGGTTCTATTTGTTACCCCTTGTCCGTTGCATTCGCTCTCGAACGAGTCACGTCGCCTTGGGGTGATGCATAGACAAATGCATCTCTCCCCACACTGCACAGACCGGGCAGACTGAACAGCCATGACCATTAAGAGGGAAAGAGAAGGACAGACGGACGGAAAATGGACGAATGAAAGCAAGAAAGAGAACCTAGCTGGGGGATGAAATAGAGACCCTTCTCCTCCTCCCTCCTCTATCTCCGCCTCCGACTGGTGGCGCTCAAGGTTTTTCTCGTCGTCGTATTCGTGGGAAGGGGACGGGTGAAGCGGAAGCAGGAAGGGGTGGTGCGGGTCTAGTCTGGCACGTAAATCAGCAACGATTGCTGCACTATGGCCCCCTCCCTTTTGCAAGCACCTTCGCGATCTTGGGTGCGCGTTTCGCGAGGCTTTTGCATTTGACTTCTTTTTAATGCTTCTTCCACCACCTGCATTCCTGCCTTTGGTTTCTTTTTACCAGGGTTGTAGTGGTACCGTGTGTTGGGGTGCCTAGCTTTTTCGCTCACTCACTTCTCACTTGATTCTCGGTTTGCTGCTGGCTTATTTCAGTAACATTTACCGACCTATTCTTCCCACGTTGTGTTTGGGGTCGTCGTAGGTGCTGCCTGCGCCTTGCCTTGCATCGGTCGCGCTCCCTGGCCCTCCTTGGCCTCTTGGTTGGCATCCAGCGAGACAGAAGGAGAGCGTAGCCGGACGCGGGTGCTGCATATATATGCAAGCTTCTCGTGCCATCGTATCGCTCAGCTCTTCCTCTCGCTGGCAAGGGTGATGAAAAAGTGCATTTTAAAGTTTGTCCTCACGGTGGGTCCGTCCCGGTGGTTTCATGGTTTCTCATAAGGGTGTTGGGACGAGGGACATCATCTTGGACGGTAGAGGCAGGTGTTGCAGCACTCTTCCGCCAATCGTTTCTGCTCGGTGCAGTTTCGTTTTTCGTCGTTCGGAGATTTGTCATTGACGAGTGCGAGACGCATGACCCAACCAAGCTGCATCGCCTCGTGAGATGATGATCTCACACTCGTCATCCACACACAAACACACACACACACCAGATGCAGTCACACGAGAGAGAGAGAGAGAGTGAGTGAGAGAGCACTAGAAAGCCTCGAGGCACTTTGGCTGATGACAAGCGAAAAATGCACATGCTATGAGCATGGAAAGACGGTGGCGTTAAGAAATAAGCATCCGCACAGAGCTTCTAATTAATGGGATGATTTCATGCCGATCCCGGAAGCGGCTGCTGTGGATGGCGGCTTTCGATTTCTTGTTTATTTCATTTCACCTCCACCCCCCCCAAAAGCTCAGTGGCGCCTCTCAGGAACTCTCGCCTCGTATCTCGGGTTTCAATTTGTGATTTGTTTAAAAAATTATGCTTAACCGTACCTGAAGAGTCCAACAATTTAAGTCTGGCTCCACGGCTTTCTCATTGCATGCAGGAGACGGTAAAGGATTAGAATATTCAAAAACATTCAAAAAGACGAATTTATAGCACTTAAAATACAAAATTACATTTTTCATTTAAATCGCGGGTTTCTAGTTTAATAAAAATAATACTAATATAATATGTTAAATCTGAGCTAAGTACGCACCGTTTTAGTCATCTGCAAATAAATGGGGAAGTAAAAGCGAGGCTTAAACGACCACAGTTAGATCGTTCCAATACATTGCAGGCAAGTCAAGTGGATTCTAACATGCACTCCGCATGGATGGGCAATGGTTTTCTACATTTTTCTCATGCCAGTCTTTTTTTTTTAACTTAAACTTTGTTACCTAAACCAACGCCCCTGGAAATCATAGGCTTTCTATTCGGTCTCGTTCGTCTCGCCCTAACCCGTGCGGTAAAGGTAAACGAAACAGAGGACGAAAGTGCGTTAGCAAGTGTTCCGTTTTTTTTTTTCCCGCCGCGCTCTCATTCTGCCACCAAGCGAAACTTCCCCTTTCTCGGCCCAGCAGGGAAGGACCGACCACCGGTGGCGCTGGCGCTTGGTGGCGAGATGGCCGCGTTCCAAATGATCCATGTAACAGGTCATTTTAAGGATGCGCTACGCTAGATTAACCATCGGCCACCCCGTCGGTGAATCCTTTCGGGAGGGAACGAGGGACGGTACGGCACGTCCTTGCGTTGTGTCCTTGCTTCTGTTCCACTCCTTCGGGCCCTTCCTTCTTTTTTTTTGTTTTCTTTCGCCAGCCACACGCAACACACTGGGCGTCTCCATTGCGCCATCGCTGCTAGACGGTAGCAAATGGACCGTCGCGCTTGTTTTGCCCGAGGAGCAAGCAAGGTAAAGGGGTCGTGTTGGATCGCATGGATGATTTTTAACTGGTGCTTTAATATTTCTCCTGTCCTGTTCTTCTCCGCTGATTGTCCGGTCCCTTTTTTTTCAGCTCCAACTTCTCCCAGCTGTTCGTGATGGCAGTGGGTGGGTTTTTTTTTAAATTTCGCCTGTCCTTTTGAGGAAATCGAAAGGATTGTCGTGTGCAATGGAGCACCAAAATGGGTAGCTGTTTTGCTCCTATGCTCTCTACGAAAAGTGTCTAAAGCTCATACGAGACTTGCAGAACTCGTTCGAGCTGTTGCATGTGGACGATCGCTTCAGCACGCCCCAGCATTGCGCCGACGTGTATGATTAATCGTAAACTGAATGAAAAATTGAACGTTAAAGTCCGACAAGCCACGTATGCCACCACCACCACCACCCAGCACATATTGGGTGTCATTAATTTCGCCCGAGCCCGGCAAACACTAATTCATTCATTTGTCCATCTTCCTTTGGTTTCTTGCGGGCAGCGAGGGGTACGGGAAAATTACCATTTCCTCCTCCGGTCGTTTCCTTTGCCTGAAGGCGAGGTGACAGGGAGATTCGTCGTACTGAATAAAAAATGATATCGATTACAGCGGCTCTTTGCGACTGATTTGGATCATAGTATTTCCCAATGAAACGAAACCAAACGTGTGTGTGTGTGTGTTTCTGTGGCCAATGGTAGTTTTGCACATGACTAAACAAATACAATTTAGCCAAGTGGAGCTGGGGAAGGATTGATAATTGGGAGGTCTGATGGAGGAAGTGTGAGCCGGATAATCGTTCGGCAACTGTCTTCCTTCGTGCGGTTTCCATGAGGGTTTTCGAAAAGTTGACTTTTTTGAGAATTTTAAACGCTTTTGAGTTGGAGAGCCGAGTGCCAGACGACATCTGACACTTGGGGATCACGCTACAACAGGGCATTATGAATGGTTGTGTTTCGTTTCTTTTCGATCGATTGAGACGGCGGGGAAGCAGTGACCCAATTTTGTCCTTCAACCCTCGGGAAGAACCACCGAGGTCGAGGTTTTGCTGTGTAAGGAGCCTGCTGGAGAAGGAATAGGTAGCAGCGCTCGGTGACAGGGTGGTAAGACTAACCTGTGCGGAAGAAAGCTGGACTCGATTTGTGTGGACCATTTCTTCCCTCCCAAGGAACCTAGTTCTTTCGAGACATTAGGAAAGAATGTCATTCGATATCGCATTTAGTAATGTTACGAAGTTTCACGGTTTACAGGAAGAGTTTACCCTTGTTGCGGGATAAACGAACGAACTCCCTGGTTTGTTTTTTTTGCGCCATTGCTTTTATGCGATTTTGTTTTGGAGCATGATGTTTGTTTAACGGGGAATAACGAGTGCATTTTGAGCCGAGGATGCAATTGCTAGCGATTAACTCGCATTGATTACGCTTGCGATCGTATGTGGACTATATCGATGAATCGCGGATTGGTTTAGTTTGGTTTGATAACAGGGCAATTCTAGGGACGTGTTTTTTTTCATTCCTTCCACCAGTTCCACACACTACCATCGTGGATTCTGGAGCTCTAAGAAACTGGTGAACTCGGAGGTCTCCGCGTTACAGCCGCTGATAAGCTTTTTTTTTTTATTGCGACAAACTGACGAATTCTTCTCGCCCTGCTGTCTCTTCCGTACAGTGAACAGTGGAACAAAAACGCACCCTTATTTGCTCCCGATCCGGTGACCGGCGAGTTGCAGCAAGGCTGTTGCGGCTTTGAAGTACCTCGATAAGTGGGGCACGTTGACAGAGCGGTTGTGTGGGTGAGAAGGTCGTAATGTTTATGTCAGCGCCGTTGTTCACTCGGTCGCTACTTGGTTTGAAGCTGCGATTTTTTGTTTCGCCCCTCATAGCACTTCCTGTTGCTTTGCTGTCGATTCCGTTTACACCCGATCACAGTTAATCACGTTGTTCGAGTCTTGTCAGATGCTCGATAACAGATTGTGGCGTGGATAATTTCCTTCTCCAGTAGAAGGACTCCAAAGGGGCCTTTTTAAATCAAACGGTCCTAATTTTCTGATGGTCTGAATATTTTGGTTGTTTCCTAGGGTAAATGAAAGTAAAGCTGATCCTTTTCAATGAACATTATATAGCTTTTAGACTGCTTCCATTGCCTGCAAGATGATTGAACTTAATTTAATTGTGTATTTTTCTTTCTTTTATTCCTTTCTTCAACAGATTGCTCGTCCTTCGTAACGCTCATTGGGATCAGAGACTATTGGAATGAACGATGTGACTTTCATCAGATAAAAAGTACACTTTATGAAGCGACAAAAAAAACCTGCACAAACATTCTAGCAACACGTGTGCTGCCTTCGATTTGCTTGTTTTGCCGCTGTCACAACCCCTCCCCCTCCCATCGCTGGGCTTTTACTTTGCGGTCTCGTCTTCCCGGCCCGAAGAGTGGGGCGTCGCACACAGTGGGGCGCCGTTTCGTCGTGACGATCAAACACACATATATCAACACGTGGCCACCTATCGTGCGGTTGCCAGCGGTGGCAGCCATGGGAAAATCCCGCCCCGACACAGAGACCGTCGTTTGGGTGACTCACAAATCCCGAAAGGCGACAAGGCGAAGGAAATGACGGTTCGGTGTGAAAGCGCACTGCCTTGAAGCGAAGAAACGCAGGCATCATCCCGCGGTTTACGATTGCGTGGGAGACACAAAGTGTATCGCTGTGTACGCCATTCTAGACAAGCGCTAAGTACGCCTTGAGAGAGTATTCCGCTTCCGCTGGGTGGAAATAAGGGACTATACCTACCTCAAGATCCACGCAAAACGGTCCCAGATTCGCTTGGGCCTGTTTCGTGGCAGGACGCTACGCATTGCTCCATAGTAACGGATCATCATAACCGGTTGTTCGAGCGTTTATCGATGCCGAGGAGTTTCGGGATATCTATTAATGTGTGTTCTTTGTTTTCTTCGTTCATTTTAGGTCCAGCAAGTAATTCCATCGATTGTGCGTGTCGAGTGTTTTTTTTTTCATCCGGTGGCGTTAAGTGAAGTGAAGTGAAAAATAAATAAATAAAGCACATCATACGACACAAGAAGTAAGAAGTTGGAAAAGAAAAAAAAAGAAAGAAAAAATCCTCAGCAAGTGAAAAGAAAAAAAAAGGAGGAAAGTCACAACGACGCAGCAAATGAGTGGTGAAATTTGTGGTAAAATTTGTGTGCAGTGACGCGGGCCTTAGCAGTGAGTGTGCGAAAAAGTCGTCCGGCTTTTCCGGGTTTCTGATTCGGTGCGCGACTTAGCGCTTGGGGTAGCTTGGCGCGGTGCGTGTGCGACGCTGTAATCGAGGATATGTGCATGTGGCGGCACCGAACGTGTCTGCCGGGGGCATGATAGTTCCCCCTCACCATCTGGTTTCGACACTTAATACTAGCGGAGCAGGAGCAGGAGCAGGAGCAGCGATCCACGGTGGCTTTGGTGGCGCCGTCACCAACGAGATCGAAGCGTTAGGCGGCAGCGGCGGTGGCAGTGGGAAAGCTGACACCACGCATAGCAAGCTGCACCACCAGCAACAGCCAGCGATACGGCGGAGGACCGGTGGCGCACTCCGGCAGGACAGTTACATCGGCGAAAGCCGCAGCTCGGTGGCGGCCGACGGTGAAAAAGCAGGAGGTGGAGGAGGTGGAGGAGGAGGAGGAGAAGAAGGTGTAGGTGCAGGCGGCGGCTTCCAGTACGGAAGAATTCATCGGTTCGCAGCGGCCGGCGGACCCCCTCCGGGAGTGATCGGCGATTGGAGAAGGAGCAGCGGAGGCGGCGACGTCGCACTTGGCGTCGGCGGGTCCCTTTGGGCGGCGGCGGCGGTGTACAATCGTGAGGACGCTGCTGCTGGCGGTAGTTCCGTGTTCGGGCGGGACTTTCACGCAACCAACACGAACGGAACCGGCGCCGGCACGGAAGCAGCAGGCGCAGTAACAGCAGGTGGTGGAAGTGCGGGCAGTGGCGGAGAAGAAGCATTGTTCGGTGCCGGGTGCGAAGGTGGTTTGGGCGGTGGTGGTGCAGACGGTCGAGCGGGGTTCGTCACGACGATCAGCAGTCAGTTGCATCGGCAGCAGCAGCAGCAGCAGCAGCAGAAGCACATTTTTCCACCGAAGACGGCCAACAATCTAGGCGCCGGTGACGTTGGTGGTGGTGGTGGAGGTGGACAGCGGCTTCTGGACGGCAGGGACCTTATCCTTCCGTTGGCTTCGTACGTCGGGGTGGTGGGAAGTGGGCGCAGGCAACGTGGGCACGCAGGTGGAGCAAGCGTAACAGCTGCGGTGGACGCACCAAAGACAACATTATCGCACGCGCTGCACGGCGCAAGTAGCGGACACAGTAGTAGCGGAAGTCACAGTAGCAGCAGCAGCAGCAGCAGTTGTACCAGCATTAGTGGAAGCGCTAGCAGTGCCAGCAGCACCGCCAGTAGCAGCGGTGGGGGAAGTGGAGGAAGTGTCGGGATCGCCGGCTCCGTCGTAGCACCGGAAGTGATCGGTGGCGACGGCGGCGGGAGTGGTGGCGGTTCGCAGTTCGGCTCGATCGGTACCGGGCGCGGCGGGGAAGCGGCAGCGAGTGCGAGTGGGGGCGGAAGTGGTGGCAGTGGTTGCGGTGGTGGGGATAATCGCGAGGACGAGGGTGGCTCGAGTGGGAGCGGAGCGAGCGGCAAGCGCATCCTTGCCGTCAATCGCAACATCGACGATCTGCTGTTCGGCAGCGATCTGGACTCGCTGATCAACGACAATATCATTTATGGCTTCAAATCGCTGAAGGTCAGCCGGGCGCTCTCGCAGGATCAGCTGGACTATCAGCAGCAACAGCAGCAACAGCAGCAACAGCAGCAACAGCAGCAACCTTTCTACCATCACTACCATTCGAATCCGCTGCATTTGCAACAGCATTTACTACAGCAGCAGCAGCAGCAGCAGCAGCAACAACCTGCTCCTCCTGCAGCCACCCCGTCACTGAGCTATCAACTCTATCAGTATCAACTGTTGCTTCAGCAGCAGCAACAGCAGCAACAGCCACACGGCAGCCACTGGATAGAATCGTCGGATATTGTAGCGGGCAGTAGCAGCAGCACCAGCAACAAAATGTTGGCCGACAAAGCGAAACAAAAATGTGAGTATATGCTTTTTTCTTATTCTAAGCGAATTTTTGTTTCCTACGACGGTTGATTTGTTTCGGCCAACAACGACAAATGGATGTACAAACGAAAGAAGTGACGCGACCTGTGACATCTAATAACGCATCGCGACTGAATCGATGTGCTGGCAAATTGAGAGTTTCTAGGAACTTTTTAAGTTCTATGCTTTGGGGTTTCGCGAAACCTCATCTCATGAGATCTAAATACGTAAGACACAGTCCTCTTTATTAACTTTGGTCCGATAATAGAAACATTAGATTAGAGCGAGATTTTTCTAAACGAATAATCGATTTGAAGCATTTTGAGGAATTGTTTTTTTTTTCTCGTTGGAAGTGATTGAAAGATTTCGTTTGGACAACGAAACTGTACATGTGAAACACGTAAGCTAAAAGTGTGAGGAACAAATCTATTTTATGTGTTCTGTAGCTTCATTGCGGCGTATATGGTTGTTTTTGCAAAACCTGTTGAAGAGATAATACATTGTCTGGTCGAGGTGGCGACATTTTAACCTGCGATCCTTGATTCCAAATGGCCTTTGGCCTATTATTTACTCGCGAGAAAAGTACTCTTGATTTTTTTTCCAAAGCACAAGCAATACTTCGCCAATAATTTTTTTTAAGCACGATGCTTGCTATTGCTTCTGAGTCCGCTAGACGTTTATTGTGAGCCAAGAAAGCTGTGAATCATTTGTAGACTTACAGATTGATCCATCTCAACCGGTTCTACTGGCATTTGTGAAGCACAGAACCCCGTCCTTCGTAACATTTCGAAATGACGTTCTCTGTGCCTACGGTGTGCGTGATTCGTTTCAATTTTAAATGGTGGAGAAAAGCGGTAGTAACAATTTTACCTGGGCCGGCCTTCAGTTAGCTTTCAGTCGTCTGGAATCGGCGTCTGGAAAGGTTACGGTCGGTGAGACGGCACACCACCAGGACGAACGCGGCTTACACAATTCACTTATCGGGCCAAACTTTCTCTATGGGAAAACTTTGCCGGCCTCCGTAAGCGTCGGAGGGAGTTGTTGTCCGCGAGCCTAGACGGTTTCATTGCGCGTGTGTTTGCGGGCTGGAGCTGGGTGGATGGGTGGATCCGTTGAGACGTTTCCGACGGCTTGAACTCTAATTAAAACGCATGAAACGACAAAGTCCCGCGACTTCGTGAGGCATTTACCGTCGATTCGGTGAACTTTCCCCCTTCTTTCCGTCATCCATCACCAGCCGCCAAATGTTCTTGGCAGATCCCTAAACCTCCTTTCGTCGTGTCTTTGCCTGGAGGGCGTGATTCGTGATTTGAATTCTTCCGAACTTTGAGACGCGGAACGTGGTGGAAAAATTGGAAAATTTTGGGTTCGAGAGTTTCCCGCGGTTCCCTTTTCACGCGGCTTTGTCATTGCACCCTTCGCCCTCCCCCGCATGCCTGCGTCGAATGCCTACCCATCCTGCAGCCCTGGGGGAAATTAATCGGAAAGAAGTAATTCGATCGTTTAGGAAGCAGCTAACATTGCTGAATTGATATTGATGTTGAAGTTTAAGCACGTTTCTGCAGTCGGCAAATATGTATTATCTGATGCTCCTATTTACTAAATCAATCCTGGTAATTTTAAACTCCCTGCAATTTGTTGCAAAAATACGTTTTTGGTTTACATTTACTCGCTGTTCAATTTGTCCAATCACATAAAACAATAATGCTATGGGAATTGAAAATTGATTATTGTATCACGCTTGTCGCGCGTTGGGAATTATATTGATGCACCGGAACATTGCTTATTTACTTTCGATATTGCCGGGAAGTATACTTGACCGTGGTTAATTTACTTTTTAGATAGGTTTCCCTTCAAACTCGTGATCCCGAACGGACGGTTGCTGGGAAGGAATCCCGTTGTCGTTGTAGCGTCGTTCCTTTTACAGTGGTGAAAACCGACTCTGTTGGCTAAAGGAGGAGGTGACGACCCGACCCAGAAGTACCGTTTATTGTTTCGCAAGGAAACAGTCATCAAACCGTCCCGTCCGATGTTTTCCTTGTGCACATAATGTCACCCACCTTTTTCTTCCGTCGATCCCAATCCCCATTCCAATGCCGGGGACGAAACCAAACCCCGGGGACCAATTTTTCCTCGGGAACAAAGATCAACCGAAAGGGGTCTTTGTCTGGCTGCCAGTCTTCCAGAACTTTGACTCCGAGAAACCCCAATGAAACGACTGATTCGGAGAAAGGAGAGGGGTCGGGAGCGTACGTCTACATCCGAGAGAGGGTGGGGGGGGATTCTTTATTCTTTCCTTGCGCCATTGTGTCTGATGTCGCGCGTCATCTCGACTTTCCCGTTACTAACCTGCAGCACTTCCGCGGCCATCACGGCATCAGCGCCGGATCGATTTGGCAGAGTTTTTCCGGGTTCGTCGTACCGGTTTGACTCACCGGGAAACCATTTCCCATCTTCGGGAAATGGAGGCGCCCAGTGGCCGTGTGCATGTTTCAGAAGAAGGCATCTAATTAATTTAAAGTTATCGTACTGACTTATAGAATTTAAGAAAATTAATAAAGAAACGGCATGATAAATCAACAACCTTTTTCAAACTAACCTTCAAGCGTCTGGTCTTTCCTGTCCTTTCCGACTCGGATCTTTGTAACCTTTCCTTGTGTGACAAACGTTGTTTCCTTAGACGTCGGAGTGTATTTTCCCCTTTCCACTACGTGTATGCACGATCGATCGCTGTGTAAGTTTTGCAAGATGTTTTATTACTGTGGCATTTCGTGTGGAGACCATTTGCGGAACAATTTCTCGGGAAGATATTGATTAACTTTGCGCTATTCCTCTTCTGGGAAAACTGACGTCCGATGCTCGCTACCTTGACACGAGAAGAGCAGGGCAGGGTTTTCCCTGCGTGTGTCGATCGAAATGTTGTCATCATTGCCGATAAGAATCGTCAAGCGACACAACATTATAGCAAACGGGATTAGAGCATCAGACGGGATGTCATAACTGTTTCGGTTTATTGCTTCCTCTCTAATCTCATGCCCCGGCAGCCCGGAGACGCTGAAATGGAGGGAAGAAACTACAAACGCGCGTGTTGCTCGTCCGTTGGGGAAGGAACCGATTTTCTTTCCATTCCTTTCCGCTGTGCCGTTGTCAGTTCTTTTTGCGCAGGAACCCTTAGGCTTTGTTTCGCGGGAAACTAACTTATCCCTGGCGCCGCTGCACAACGACACAATTTCGTGGCTCATGTTTTATGATTTAACGTGCCTTCGACCGCTGCGTGGCGGTGGGCGCTTTTCTGCGAATTCGTTCGTGTCGTCGTGGCTTCTCTCCGATTCCCTACGGAAGTGTTTGTGGCAAATTGTGGAAGGTCATTGGTCTCTCTCTCGCTCGGTCTCTTGAAGCTGTTTGTTGATATGTTTGCTGGCATTACGATTTCGCGTTATTATTTGTTGTGTCCGGAGTGGTCCGCATGCAAACCGCGGCGTCCTGGCAAAAACCCCTTCCTGACCTTGGTTTGCTGACCTCCGGACAGTCCCGGGCGCCAACGGGCTGCTTCAGAAACGTGTTCAAGACTCGCAAATAAATAACTCAACAAAACCGCGAGACTGAGACTCTGATAAGCGAAAGTGTTGGCTAAACGTCCACAAGCAGTCAATGTGTGGGGCACTGTAGCGTGTAGGAAACCTGGCGAGTTCGGGCCGTCGACAATGTCTAGACTAACTTTTTTGAATCACACATGTAAATGCGCTAGAAGTAAACCAGCTGTAATTTGATAAGCATGAGGCCGTGAACAATGTTTCCAAACCACCGGCTCAGTACAGGAATTCTTTCCATTCCACAACGGACTCGATGCTACTTTGAATTCCTTATTTTATGCTTCCCAGCTCAGCAGGGCACATTCGACAGGAATTTTCTCGCTTTGTAGGATTGTTCACGTTGTAAATGTGTGGCTCTTCTTCGAATTTCGAATTTGAAGTCACTGGTGGTGTCGAAAAGAATGTCGTTTGAAGAATGTGTACCACCCAAATATGCTATTCCTAAACTGAACCAAGATGCTTGCATTTATCGCGACTGATAAAAAAGAACCTGGATGGATCGCTTCTCTAGTGTTTTACTGTTCCACTGTAGCTGATACGACTGAAGTGCCGTTACATGCAGTAAGTCGCAAGTGTACATTCAGGAACAGCTGGGCATTGCTTTTACTCATGCAGCTGCAGCGGGATTCCGATTGTGTCTGCCTCTGGCTGGCACCGATGGCGCAATGCTGCCAACCGCTGGCGTCGGCGCCAGTGATACGCTACCGTAGCAGCTTATCGCATCTTGCTGTTTAGGAATAACAGTTATGAAATAACAAAAATGGACCAGTACAGCGTCACAGGAGAGCACGCGCGCGCTCATTGCGGCCGGCAACCACATCCGCGTGAGAAGATGTTGACACTCGTTGAATTCACCTTGGTCCGACTAGGGTGGTTGTTCCTATTGTGTCAGTATTCCTGCTTCGTGGCACACTTTACACTCCACATCCTAGTCTAAGGGAGGGGGTTGGAATTTAAGGTGTTGCCCCCTGGGAACAGCTACGGTTCCTTTTTTCGGTCGGTCTTCTAGTAGTAGCACCTTATCAGAGATTGATCGGAGCGCTCTTTCGTCGAACCGCTGTGACGTGTGGTTTTCTCTTATCGGGCGGCGCGCGCATTATTATTCGTGTAGCCGGAGCTGCTCCTGAGCCGAGGTTCGGTTGCCGTGCCTGGTCCGGGGGCTTTGGAACTTGAACGTTTGAAGTGCGATGCGATGCGGCACTGGCGCACCTTATCGGCCACCGTTTCTCCCGTGAAAGTGACGTGACACAATTCGTAGAAATATTTCGGTCATGGCCGCGGGACCACATCGTGACATGATTATGATGCCCTGTGGTGACATGGCGGTTTTTTTCTGTTTTCCTTGGGGTTTTTTTTTTGTTCTCTCCCATGACGTTGAACGCTCTGTGATGCAATCGACGGTGGCGGGCCGTATCAGGACCGGCGGCGGACCTGTTGTGTCCGTGGGGCGTGAAGCGGAATTGATTCTTTCACTTCGCGATAGAGATCATCAAACAGAAATCGGCTTGCACCATGTTCCTATTCCTATCTGTCCCAGTGATGATGTTAAGAAGGAAATCATTCGTCCGTCACATGATTTAATTAGTTCGAATGGCACTCCGCCGCTTCACCCGGTTAATGGTCACATTCAGCATTCATGCAACGCAAGGAATGCAATAACAATTCAATCCTTACATGCACTGAAGCACTCGAGGGGCAGAAGGAAGCTCTCTTGCCGGGGCCGGCGAAACGCACCACAGGGATGCACCGAAGAACGAATTAAAGCGAGAGTCGGACAGAGAGAATAAAGTATATAATCACATAAAACGAGATTACAGTTAATACCTGTGCTCAACACCATTCCCCGGGACCATTCGGGGCGAAGATTGATGTTGTTTAAAATATTTACAAATTTTTAATCACCGTTCTTGCGCGCGCCCCCCGGGGTTGACAACGGAAACTGATTCTCGAAGGAATGAACGAATGTGTTTCCTTCCACTCGTTTGCCAATTGCAGGAGAGTTCGGGGAAGCGACCGAACACTAATTGGTCCACTTGCAATTTACGATCGCACGTGAAAACTGTCCCGGTTTGTGTCCAACGTGAGGTGAGTTCCTTGGTACGGTGGGAAGGTTTTAATATGTTGTGCGAGGCCGGCTCGAATTGCGCCGCCCCGGCTAAAACCATATATGGCAGGTAAGGGTGCTGGTACCAGCACACACATGTTGTCGCTACTTTCTTCAATTGGTACACCTACTTTTGTTTTCGGTTTGCTAAAGTTCCAAACCTCAAACGTGCCTGTCGGATTCCAAGAAGTTACCACCCAAGAAACACACCAAGTTGCAGTGCGTGTGTACGTTCGTTCGCATTTAATGGCGCCATTATGTGTGTGCCGTTTTTTTTTTTGCAACATTGTTGCGCACTACCTTGGCTGATAAGAATGTTGCATCTGTCGCCGACAGTGCACAGATTGGAAAGAAGCAAAGGAAACCCACACACAAACGGATTGTTCGAAAAATGAGGCGAAAAACTTCACCTCCGCGGGGGGGAGGAACAGAAGTGGAACAGAAAGTGGTGGACCGGTAGCGGAGCGGTAAATGGGCAACAAAATGTAACCCACGACACGGAGTGGGCCCCCTGCTTGTATCCCTTGCCGTTGCTGCCACTTTAAGGTGTTTTGACATTTGCACAATCTCATTAACTTCTACCTTTGTGCCTTCCTTTGCACGCGCAAGCGTGTGTACAGTGCTTGATATATAATTGGGAGTACTTAAGTGACTCCAGCTAGGGATTTATTTTGTCGTTGCCTCATCGTTGCAGCTAGTCTAAGGAATCGGTAAAGTTTAGAGACATCATTACGGGAGATTAAATCTCCCTTCTTGACTCGGTGATAATTATTGGTGATGCATTTTGTGCGTACATAACTGTGCCCTCGGTAAATTCCTTCCGTTCCGTGGGCTAAAACGGAGATGAAATTGAAGAACGGGAGTTCGCGTTGATCCTCCTTTAAGTAGCTTGCAAAGGCGCTGCATCACGCGGCTCGTGGTTTTCCTCCCCTTTTTCGGTGTCGTTTAATGTTGCGAACCGGTTGAAAAACATGGCACTCGGTTGAGGTTTCTTTTTTATCATTAAATTTATTTTGGTCTTCGCTCCGTCCGACTTCAGTCCCAAAATAAATCTTGCTTAATGGGTCAACTGAAGTGATTTTATTTAGTTGATTTGTGTTTTGTTTTTTTTTGTTAAGTGTCTACCATCAATTGCACACGATTACAAATCCCACTTCGATGGAAGTGTATCGACCTGCTTTCTGGTTCGTTGCCATTCGGAATTGCGGGGTATGCTTTCGATGCATCCCGTTCTTGATCGATGCTAAAATTAAACACCGAACGTTTTCTCTGTTGGACGTAAGCGAATGCGATGGGGTTCAATGCTCAGCAAAGCAACCGCCTCTCTGTACGCATGATTGGAGAAGATTTGCATAGGATTTGTTTGCCGCTTCTTTCTCGTACGCATACCATAGAGTTTTTTCGTAGGAAGTTTTATTTGTTCACTTGAATTCTATGCACTTTCTCCAGCTATTCAGTTGAAAGTGTTCTAGTTTCTTCAGTGTTCGTTATTAGCTACTGTGCATCAACCTGGGGTTCGCTTTAATGGATATACGCCTCCGAGAGTACGAATGTTAAAATTCCAAACTTCGTCCAAGCAGGGTGAGGTGCGAAAAATAAATAAATCCATGCGGTGGCGGCTTCTTGCGAATGTGTGCCATTTTTATCACCCGACCCGGCCTGAAAAACGTCGCAGCATCATCAGTCCGCAGCCAACCGTCTTCAGGTGATCGCGAACGCGCTTGTCACATGCTTGGACGGATGACGCGCGCGCTAGTTTACCTTTTTTTCCTTTTTTTGTTTCTTTTTTTCAACGAGAGGTGATCATGAAACGCCGCCTTTGCGCACGCGTACATCATGGTCATGGAGACAGATTCTCTTGATTTTCTTGACGTTTTGTTTCATTATGGGCGTCTTTCCTGGAGGGTTTCTCCTGATTTCACGGGGGGACTCGTGGAGCGAAGATTCATATGCAGTTCATCACAACAGAGATACTGCAGAAACGCCAAAGCAAAGAAGAAGATTTGTGCAGATATTTAAAAATCTTAAAATCTGAAATGCATTCATTTTGCATACATAAATAATGTCTACAGACGTTTAGAGCACTGGAACGAATTTTACGAAGCCTTTTCTTTCCTTTTCCACTTGTGCAATACGCGATAAACTTTATCAAAACGTTGCTATCTGCCATTTCTACCGCTCGACATTATTACACAATCCGTGGAACACTCCTTCGAATTTGGCTGCGGGTTTAACCTCCCATCGATAAGCTCAGTTTGTTTCGTCGTGGCGTATATAACATGACTTAGTTACCAGGGAGTAAACGGAGCCGGCGATCCTATTTTATCTGGTCGCGCCTGCGTCATATGCAGAGTCGTTGGCAGCAGAACTTGGCCACCGAAGTATCAGTGCGTACCACTTTTCTTTTTTGGTTTCAGTTCTTTTTTCCAATGCCCTATGACGTCGGCACAAAGCAACCACTCTCTTTCCTCATGTGTTGTGGTCTTCTACGGGCACATGCTCGCATTCGTAGATGGTGTGTGCCTCAAGATAACGTTCAGACACGTGAATGTACGGTGAAATGGTACTTTTGGCGTCACTTCCTCTCTTTGCAAGTATGCGAATGGCGAAAAAAAAAAAACAGAGGGAGAGAAACAGTTGAACAAAAAGCCGATAGGGGATAGGGCAGTATTTGTAGGATTGATTGTACTCGTAATTTCACAGAATTATCAATGAAAGCGAAAGGGAGAGAGGTTGTTAGCAACAGTATCAGTGGCAAGAGAACACAAAAGGCGAAGTTTCAATCGAGAAAAAAAAAATGAAGGTCTACCACCAGGACGCGATAATAATTCGTTAAGGTTTATTCCCCGAAGGAATCTGGCCGAGACGTGGGGCTTGCGACTTGGGTGGCTAACGGGAATTGCGATTTTTATGGACACCCCGCAAAAAAGGGGATGCGAAAAAACACGGCATGGTTACGCGGGCGGAAACCAACACCGTAAGTGATCCAGTTTTTGTTCGGCTTGCTCGGGGGTGGTCTATTTTTGGCACTCCTGTATGTTGTGGCGTCCAGCAGTCAACAAAGACAGGGCAAGACAAATATTATCCGTTGTTGCCAGGTTGGAGTAAGCCGTTGTTTTTTTTTTCTTTGGGAGGAGTTGAAACAAAACATCCTTTTAAAAATGAATTAGAGAAGCTCTCGTTTGATATCAAGATACTTTTAAAAGATCCACCATTCCACATACCTTTAAAAGATCCACCATTCCACATACCGTTACGGAGTAAAGGTAGCTAGATACATGAAAATTCACATGCAGCTTCTTTGTGGAAACCGATTTGAAATTTTTTGCGGTTTGAAATTTGGAAATCTAAATGACGAAGTTTCCCAACTTTGAAAGAGTTGTTAAAAAAAAACTGACTTCCTTTGTTAGAATGCGAATGTTTTCAGCCTATTCCTTCCTGAGCTAATGTTTCTTTACTCGTTACAACTTTGCAATGTGTGTATAAACTGGCGCTTGTCTTTATTGCATGGCTGGCATCTCTTTATTCCATAGAGGGAGGCTTCGGGCATTTTATAGTTTTGGAGAAATAAAATCTTTCATGATCTTCAAACGTTATGAAAAGGAATTGTTCACCATCGAGCAAATACCAAATCAGGTTTGAGAGGCAACGTTTTCAGACCAGATTGATTGAAAGAAACCCTTGCAGGGCTGGGAGGTTCTTCCAATGGTATGCAATTGCATAGAGAATTGCACCAACTCCACTTCCACCTGCCTTCCACCCTCGTGCTGGATAGTATACCTGTAGGCGTCCGGCAACGTTTGCGTTGTACTTCGGGCGGAAAGCGCATTTACGAGTTTTTGTCACTTAAGCTTAAGCTGTTTGCACATAAAGAAGTTGAAACAGGAAACACACGCACACACAACAATTTTTGTTGGGCAAGGGGGGAGGTGGTAGGTGAAGAACAAAGAGCTTGCGTCCTTGGAGACTCCTTCGCACACGCAGTCAACGCCAGCATCGTAACGTTGCGGTTCCTTGAGCACTGCCATCGAACCCGTCGATCATCGCTTCGATTCTTTTTTGTTTGCTTCATCGGTTGCGTACACTAAGAACTGACGAAGAAGTGTCACAGGATTGGCTTGACTTCTTGGCGAGTTCTGCACGCACGCACACACAAACACACCGCCGTCATCATCGATGGGCTCGAAGAAATAAAACACCCTTGAGAAAACCGTGTGCTCCGTTGCGCTTTTTTCGCCCGTCGGCCCGACGCAGGCGAAGCAGGAATATATGTTTTTATTGGTCCGCGCGACTCGTACGTGCGCCCGATTTGACTTGGCACGTTAGTTTCGGTTCACGTCCTTGACGGAACGGACGGACCGATCGGAGTTTTCGGTGCATTCGCGTACTTCTAGCGCGCATAGCTCTGCGCGAAACACTGAGTGTGTGATCGTTGTCTTGCTTCGAAAGGCAAATTGCAAAAGGATCAGTGGTAAAAGGCAGTTACTAAAATATATAGCGAACGTCATCCAGGTGTAGCAAAGAGGGACGAAAGCTTTCCATTTGTAATTCTCGTGTCCTGTTCTGCGTTGTTGATGTTCGTTGGATTGCTTCCATATCCAGTCGCTCCTACAGCAAAGCGTTTTTCGACTACTCGCGTGTACCGCAGAACTGTTGTGTTATCGGGCTGTTTTATTGATGTCAAAAAATACACTGATCATAATTTGACATTCATCGGTTGACGCACGCAAGCCGCCAGTCAGTCAAAAACCACCAACCTCTCCACCAAAACGGGCGGGCTCGCCGTCGCCCTGATATTACTTAATCGCAAACGGTCGCTTCGATTGCATAACCTTTTTTGTGTGTTTGTTAGCAGCAGTTCGTTCGAGTGCGGCGTTGAAGTGCGTTCGTTTGCTGCCGCCGTTCTGACGACGATCGGTGCTGCGGGTTTGCGAGGGCCGCGCACCATAAGAAAACCCGCCACCGTTTCGTGCTCTTCTGGGGTGGAAGGAGGCGTGTGTTATGTGAAAGTAAAAATAAAATCAAGTCCAACAATACCGAGGGGGGAACAGGGCGAGACTCAGGTGTTGTCGAGTGTTCTATTTCATGTTATCGTTTGAAAAGGGATATGTTCTCGAATCTCTTTTGGAATGGTTGCCGCTGTTTGAGAATTAAAGAAAACATGACTGCAGGCAGTTAAGTCAGTGTACCTCGCTGCAAGCATTACCTTCTTATTGTCGCACAGTTTTCTCGCGGTGAAACGGATGCGATAATAATAGACGCTCGCAACGCACGACTGCGCTGATAGGAGACAGTAACGACGACGACGTCTGTCTGTTGATCGATCGTATCCGCGATCTGTTGCGAGTGCTAGCGGGCGTGTGCAGAAAGCGCTTGTGTACTTAGCAACAAGAGAGGCAAACACAATATAGAACCCTCCCATCACCCTCCACCGGCTTCAAGTTCCTCGAATGCGCGAATGGTTATAGTCTATTTTTTTTCGTTATTTGCTCTTTCTTCGCAAACTTCACCTTCTCGAACTGTGTGATCTCTAGGATCTAATCAACCACAGCGGCCTCGTAGGACGTCAAGTTTTGTTGCAAGTGTAAATCATTTCAATTGTACTGAAGAGCGAAGAGGAAGTGTTCTAGATTCGCGAGTGAGAAACGGCTGAGCTGCTGCAAAATGACCAGCGCACTGTGCTACATTTCCTCCTCGACGCTAACGCAGTCCTGGCCTTCGAAGGAGGACTACGGTGAGTAAACTAGCATAGAGTTCGGACCTTCGGAAGCAGTCCTTTTTTTTCTCGTTTCCCGCGTCGTTGATCGATTTTCGATGGTGAAAGTGACGTGAAATCGACTGCATATACCGACTATCTTTTGGCGGGTCGTTGACTTTCCGAGCCGTTGGGAATGCCGTGTGTTGCGTGTCGAGCGATCGATCGATGGTTCATTAAATTTAAAGGGAATGGAAGACGAAAAAGGTGTACCATAGTCTCCAATGCCAGACGCAACTACCTTGGGGGAAGGCATTTGGGTTTTTCATTACATATTCTGTCTGTCTTGTCTCGTGCGATCCCGTCTTTTGAGACTGAAGAAGACTTTGCAAACTGAAGGAGTTTTTTTCGTATAAACAATTTAAAATGACAAGATTTTTCTCTCCTGCCTCGGGGGTGTCTTGAGAATGGAGATTTGCAAAAAAAATCGCTCCAAAAAAGATAAGTGAACATACTTTGAATAAAAAAGAAATAACAACACTATCTACTTCTTGTTGTGCGTATTGTGCCTGTACCTAGTTTCCATCTTCGATTATCGTATTGAATGGTCGAACATTGTCCGAATCCACCAGTTAACACCATCTCGCTATGAGACGACATCTTAATCGGGCGATTTTCGTTGCACTCCGTCCCGAAAGAAGGGAATGAATTGAGCCGATGTGAAGCAGTATCGGTTCAAATCTTGCACCGGGTATTTCGTGAGTCGACTGTAAATTGCCCTCATTCTGACCTCGATTGCCTCAACGGTCCAACAGATCCCCGCCGAAGGAACAACCTCGAACACGCTGTTGTTTCGACCCCCTGACCCGTGCCGGCGGGTCGTTGTTGTGTCTGGTATGAAATGTCGAATGTCTACTCCGGACGAGTTGTAAGATTGGTCTGCCCTGCTCCCAGGTGTCCCCTGGTCGTGCTGGTTTTAGAATCGCCCGGATGGCTTAACACGAAACAACAGAAGAAGTCGGCGGGAAACCCCACCCGGTTGCAGTCTAAAGTCACCAAGCGCTCGATCCTCTTTCTCTCTCTCTCTCACTCTCTCTCGGCATGTTCAACTCGTTATCACTCCCCATGGTTGGGCATCATGAAGAGAAATAAAATCTTTACGACCGCTCGCTTTCGTCTGGCTTGCAGACGACTTCGATGCTATCATAAAGCGTTATGATTGATAATATTATGATTGCTCCGATTGTCATTATTGTACCGCATGATGTGAACATTCCTACGGTTTCTACTCGATCCTCGGGAGAACGATAGTGTTCCCAGAGTCTTCGATGAGCCAAAATGCAGATGACGGACGCAATGTCCCCGGACGCCCGAACGAGGGTCGCTCCATCGTTGCAGTAAATTCGGATATTTGCGACCCACCCTAGCCGAAGACGAGCCTTTTGCCGACGTCTGCAGCACAGGTAACGCGTGCTAGAGTGTGTGTGTGTGTGTGATTGGTCGTCGCAGGGTAAAGGTTAGAATTTTTGGGATGCAAATTAGTTACATGTAGAACCGTTGGCACCTAGAGTGACTGGCGGTCTTTCTTTTGCTCCGTGTGTAGAGTGTTAAGTTTTACGGGTGAAATGGAACCAGAGAAGGTCAATCCTCCTTTGTCTTTTCACGCCTTAGGCGACAGAAGGTGGGTTGTTTGAGGATGCCATCGCTCTTTTCTTTTTGTTTTGTTTTTTCGCTCTTTCTTCCAACAAACCACGTTGGTTTCGTCGGTCGTCATCGAGTTAAATCAGCGAGATTTGCCACCGAAAACCCTAAGAAAGCGAACTTTCCGAGGTTAAGAAGAGTTTTTCTCGCCCCGCTGTGAAAGCTTGACGATGTTATATATTTTTTCCGAGAATGTTTCTCACCCCCCCCCCCCCTCCCCCCCGCCCACGGCAAGCTCAACATTAACTTTATCTTCAGCAACGTTTCGGATTTGTGTTGCTTGGTATCGTTTTTCTTCGAGCGTCTTCTTCTGCTGCTGTCTGGCCCATTATTGGGGGTGGCAAGGTGGTGGTCCCCGGCGGCAAGCATCCGCTCGGGTCGATGAAGGCAGGACGAGGTGGGGAATTCGTCTGGAACTCGATGGAAAAAAGGAGGGAAAACCTACGCTAGCGTCTTACTGTGAGGCCCCGAGTTCATTGAATTTTCGTGCAAATGGCAAGGATGGAGCAATTTTTGGAAAATTTTGTCTAGAGGGTGGTCCAGCGAGAGGAGGACGAGGAGGAGCAAAGTAGAGGGGTTTCGGATTGGAAAAGGATTGTTAGATGGCGGTGTTGAAAAGCTGGTCTGTTGCGTACGCTCCCCACGTCGCAGCGAACCTTTCTTTGTTTTTCTTCTGGTCCAGTTTTTGGTTCGGTTTAATGTTCATTTTTAGATTTGAATCCGAATCGGAGTGAAAAAATTGCAGCAAGCAAAAGGCGTATTCGCCTTCACCACTTGTAATACTTAGGGGGACCGACCTCTCCCGTTACCGTAAATATGTGCTACAGAAAATCTTGAAAAATGTCAGCATGTTTTTGTTCGCGAAAAAGGATGAACGAACCCAATTCTAGCCGATCTGTCTGTGTGCAATCAATCGAGTGAAATTTCCTTTCTTTAATCCTAAGAGCAGATCTTTAGGAAACTAATTCCGCCGCTGTTTTCCCGGCTAAAGCTCACATTGCTTGCTACTTTGTTTGTCGTCTCAGCTGATTCCTACAGATGGGGTTTTTTTTTTTTTTTTCTCTTGTTCAGCCGCGGGTCATTTTTTTCAGCTTTTCTAGCCGGATCCAACGATGGGAAAGGAGGTTTCTTTAGGCCCTCAATCCAGCTTGTAGCGATAGGAGAGGGGGGCTCCTCTTGCTCTGTTTCAGCCTTTCCGACGAAGCCGGCCATCATTTCCGACCGACGACAAATCACGCGGAAAGGAATCAACGCAAACGAATCACGTTCTGGTGATTTATGTTCAACTGGCGGGCGACCAGCGGCGATGTTTGTTGGAGGAAGCTGTAAACTGTGGTGTAGGAGAAAAGCGCTCTCAATTTGGGTCAATCATGTCAACAGTTGAGTCGACGTATTTTTCTTTTTTGGCTCTCCATTTCATTCGAATTTGACCTGAGTGTTGACTCGAGATTGACTCGAGAATGGCAAACATGTAATCTTCGGCCTCCACTACGATGGCAACATTTGATTCTTTGTAGAATAACTTGAGCTAACAGCCGTGGTATTTTTTTAAAAGGTCTTTTAAAATGGGAGTTGATAACTCGTGTATTCGTGCGTCGTGCGGCCAACCGAAAACAGGGTAGACATTGTGTTTTCCACCTTCAAAGCCGAACGATGCTAGGAACGCCACGCAAGTCCTTGGGCGGTTTGGAATCGCCCTTCCGTTTTCTGATGCGCGGCGATGCGGAACGTCTTATGGTCACCGACGTCAAGCGTCGTGCAGTTGTTGGAGGGAGCAAAGCAAAGGGTTTCTCCGTGCCGTCTAGACGGATAAAGAAACCCGAGAACCGGAAATACTTGATTGAATTACATTCGCCTCTCTGCGAGCTGCTGGTTGGTTGGTGTATTCTTGCTGCTCGAGAGTTCATCTTTCTCCTTGTCAACGGGCGGAAGTTTGTCCACCCTCTTTGAACGCGTCCCAATCGCGGCTGATCCGCTGCATCCCTCCGGTGTTAATCTGCAATCGTGAGCTGCGACACGGATTGAAGCAGCAAAACGCCGACGGTGGACAGCAACAGTCTGGAGTTTTCTGGAGCGCAGACAAGAAAATGCCGATCGTTTGAGGGAGTTCGCTTGTGCGTGTTTTTTTTTTCATTTGATTCATCATTCAGCTTGCGAGTTTTCTTTTTTTCGATCCCTACAATTAAACTATTGGTTTCTTCATCACAATTACTACAACAAATGTTCACTCTATTTTTATATTGATGAATTCGTTTACAGTGATCAAAAACGCCATTCGGTCCATTTGAAGCGTGTACCAGCAACCGAGTTTAAAGTGGGTGGGTTGTGTGTGCTTCTCCCACACGCACAGATTTACGGAAAACGCTGGCTAGCTGGCGCTGGATCCCACGAGATTTTCTTTCATTTCAAGTTTCCGCGCCGTTTTATTTTTGCCAGCTGTGGGCTGCTGTTCGAGTTGAGTTTACGAGTCGAGTCAGCGACTAACTGTACACTGCAGATGGACGTGGGATGATGGATCTTGAGATCCGAGAATGCTGCTGTTGCTGTTCCTCGTTCCTCGTCGGCGATGTGTGGGTGAAAATAAATGGCAACCGGAGGCTTCGCCTAGTACCAGGAATGGGTGAATCGCGTTTCGCTGATACATGCCTGGTGTGCTTCCTTTTTTTTTCGATAGAGGTCGATTTAAAAAACAATCATGCCAACATTTTTCCACAAATTCGCTGCAGTTTAAAAGGAAGGATGGAATAGGAAGCCTTCTTCTAGCAGGCAGTAGCAGATCTATGATAAATTGAGATATCTCCGTCGCCAACGCAAACCAAAAATCGGATGGAATTAAACAAAAAAATAAAAAAATGATACTTTATCAAATAGAAAAGACTTCTTCAGAAGTCGCATATTCAAGGGTTTGCCTCCGATTATCGCTTACCGCGTTGGCAGACTCTCCGCGTCCTACGCACTGCATACCTTCCCTATTTCTTTCTCCCCGGCAAGTTCACGCGTGGTTTCTATGTGGGTGATAGATTTGGTACTGACGTACGTGGGATCAAATGCAAGCGAGTAGGTGGCTCTCTCTGTGCTGTGAGACTCATAAAACATAAGAAATAAATACTAGCCCATGTTGGACCAGTTGAAGAAAGAAATAAGTAACGTAAAAGAGTAAACATAAGGTCGTTATTTATTTGTTGTGCAATTAAAAGTCATTAAGCGAATCATTATGACCAGGGTTAACGTAGATCGTGATTCATATTATTTTGGCAAACAACCGGCCGGGAAGATAGGCATGCACCTCTTTCTCCGAGAAGACACTTTTTCTCGTCATGTCAGGCGAACGTGACGAGTCAAGATGCGGGAGCGTTATTAGTTCACTTATTCGAAGCCGGGCAGTAATGGGCGGATGGAAGAAGGGAAAGCATCAGACAATGGCGGCACCATTTGCGTCATTCTTGCTCTTTTTTTTTTTTTTGCGGCCACTGGAAGTTGCATTTCCGGCCGTTGGAATGTCGTCCGCCTTTCTGGCTGACGTACGGCGGAGGATCGTCGTCGCTGTGAGAGAAAGGCGCCTTAGAAAACTGTTGCAGACGAAGCGAAATGCTGCTCCTGGCCTCTGTCTACTCCGCCGCCTCCTGTTTGTGGTGGGGTCGGTCGTGGGGTTTAAGTTTAAGGCTATTTTTAAATTTACTTCCCGTCCGCCGACGCCACGGTCGCCTTTCTTTCTTTCTCGATCGTACCCTCGGCATCGAGCTAAATTTGGATGCGTTGTATTTTCTTCGCCGCGTTGGCTATTTTATGCTACATTTTCCAGTGTTCTCACATCGAAGTGCATAATTATAGATAGAGGTGCACCTTTCTTGAGCAATTTTGGTAGTGTCTCCCCGATCATATTTCCTGCAAACCCGGAAACCCGTGTCCTCCAGGTTCCTCCGACTCTTGGTGTCTTGTTCGTCTCCGAGCCCGGAAATGAGTGGAAGTATGATTCGCTCGTCTGGAGGTCAAGTCAGGTTTTGCAAACGACGGTTTCGACATTGGTTGCGTTCGTTGGCACTTTCGCAGGATGTTGATTTTGCCCGTGGCGCAGTGAGCAGGAGCAAAAAGAAACGATCTCCCCGAATGAAGAAATGAAGGGTGTGTGGGATGAATTATGAGTCTATTTTTGAAACTGTGACTTCATGTGCACCATCATCTTCCGTGCACGTTCTGGGTGGACTTTGGCCGCGTGTGAAAATGGAAATGCCCGCCCGAGAAGAGCGCGCGCGCGCGCGTTTGTGGTTTCGCTTTCCCGAACGAGTGATCATATGGTGCACGCATGGGTTTCCTTTGGACTGGGGTATGGTTTGCATTTACGGGACAGTAAGTGATGGATGAATCGGGGGAAAAATTGCACCTTAACTGCGAGCTGTTCTTTCTTTCTTCTTTTGTAGCAACTTTTCGATTTCGATGTGCCTTTCGATCATTTTCGTCGCTCGGTTTTTTAATGTTCCTCTTATCCTGTAAGTTTTTATTTGACGAACTTATTCTGTGAACGTAGTGTCTGGGTGGGATAAAAAAAAAGCCATAAAGAAGCTAAATGAAAATTCAAACTAAAATAAAAATATGCAAAGCGAAAAGAAACGGGCTAAGTTTAGCAAGGTGTATTTTTAATTTCATCATCCTTCCCTTCTCTCTAGTTAGTACAAGAATCTCTCCCTCTCGAGCCTTTTGGGGGGAAGCTCATTTTAAGTTGATGATTCACTTGCATTTCCTCTCGTCTGCCGCCGGCGGCTCGTCATGTCGGCATCGTGCCGTGTTTTGCATTCTATAGAACTAAACCCCCCGGCTGTTGCTTGCTCTTGTTCGCCGTTTCCTAGGTCAGTTTTGTTGACGCGTGGCGCAAATTGTACAGGTAGTTTCCGCTCCAATGGTGTGGGAGGGCTTGCCCGGGCTACTTGCTTGACCATTCTTGACATAAAAGATATTTTGTGTGTATTAAAAATAAATAAATTGCTTTTGTTGGTAAAGTTTTGGATAGCTTACAATTGAACTTTAATAGCAAAGAATATGATTTGTGAACACGAGCACAATTTCGCTTATCATTTTTAAATTAAAATACTCTCAAACACCGATAGAATAATGATCGGAGGAATCAATCGAGGACAAACAAAGCTCAAACATGCGAAGCATCTACCGTGACGCTTCGGTGGTGGCGGAACGGCGGAACGTTGTGTGGGTGAAGACCTGAACCGAGCGGAGCGTAGTGCGGAGATTTATGCTGGCGGTTGTTGGTTCTCCGTGGGCCTAACGCCGTCGGGCCGTGAGCAGCAGTATGCCTAGTAAATCATTGTTCGGCTGTCGAACTGTTTATCCATACCTCCGTTCCTTTCAGTTGCGGAGGTGGCTCCGAGGAAGAGACCTTCGGAAGAGGATGGGGTTTCGGCAGGGGGTGTGAAAGGGCGTAAAATGTGTCTGCATCTGTGGCGTCTGTTCAATCTTAGCGCAGTGTGATGCACCGCACCGTGTCCCTCCCCCCGAAATATGGATGCCAGGTCCAAGGGATGAGGAACGACATTATTTTTCCTCGCGGGTCGTGTGGGAAGGATGGAAGATAACAATTGCGGACAGGGGTGGCATTTGCCTTGGCACGTCATTAAAACATACTGTACATGTTGAACGATGATCTTTCTCCTTTAAGTTGTTATCTTTTTAATGGTTGTCTGGAGAGTGTAAAAGACAAGTAAAGCAGCATGGTTTCTGTTAAAACACTTCTAGAGTAATATGTGTAATCTAGAATAATAAGTAGACGTATTGTTTTGCCTCTATTAAACAGTGTTTGTTCACCATTCCAGCGTTGGCTTTCATATTGAGCCCGCCAGTAGCCAGAAGGGTATCTCGGCTGGAAAAAGACAACTGCCAGTCGAGGAAACGCCACCCACATTCGCCGCAGATTTTAAGACATGCAAACAAACAACAACACCAACGGATCGGTTGCACTGCTGAGCTGCACCGGCGCTGCAAGAAAGTGCATCCATTGCACTTGGCTCGCTTTGCGGTGCGGGCAACTGCATCGGGCCAGTTTGGGTCAGGTCACAGGCCCAAGCTAGCGGCGATCTTTCGTATGCATTTATTCGGCGGCACGCTTGGCGTTGTCGTTTCAAACGCGAACGAACTGATGCAATGGTGGATTCGGAAGGCGTAAGAGTGGTTTTGCAATCGCGTGAGCGCACTGTTGCGCACTGGGTGATCGAACGCCGCTTTATATGCTTTGCCGAAACGTACTGTACGTGTCTCGAAAGCGCTCATCGATCTTAACGTTCTAGGATATACCAAAGAACCTAGTTTATGTTTTTTGCCATTATACTAGATATATAGTTCTAGCAAGGATTATCTTAACAAAAATCCCATAGGAGTAAATGAACCACCATGCGACATGATACACCATACTTTGTTGTGATGTGAGGACAGGCGAATAAAACAAAGTAGCATTGAATAAAGCAGGTTTCGTTCAGCTGGGTCCGCGGAAAGGTAGGACAACGCGGCACGGAAAGCTAGGGTTTCCTGAACAGAACCGTGTACGCGTTCCGGCCGGTCCTCCCTGTCCTGCCTGTAGTTGCTAAGAGTCGTCGATCTTATTAATAGCTTTGCATATCCCCTCCTAACCCGACGCTTCATGACGTGTGTTTGTTTGCGCGGTTGGATGCGAGTTTTTGTTTTGCTGGCTTGCAGGCAGCTTGGCTGCGTACTTTCCCGAACCTTTGCTTTAGTTGCTGTAGTTAAAGTTGCTGCCTTAAAGTTCGCTAACAGCGCCTTGGGAAGTACATTATGAACTGTTTGGAAACTCTGGAGTGACGCACTGGGAGGTAATTTTGCTTTTCTTGAGCTCCGGACGAACAACGAAAGATCGAAAAACGGTAGAGAAACGGTGATCAATTGAAGGGAAAGACAGTTTAGCGTCTGTTCAATGCAAAGTATTGGATATTTCAAAACGGTGGGGAATAGAGGCACAGCAGAGCGCACCCGAGACAGGGCCGGTGTTGTAATGGGTTAAATATAGAGCAGAGGCAACATTGCGTCGGCGGCATCTTTTCGGCCGTCGTCGCGTTCGCCTGGGGCCAAAAAAGAATGAGCAGCGAACTCGTCAAAAACCCCGCCGCCATGTCCAACACGAACGTTTAGTTGGTTCGACTTTCTTCTTCACTCTGCTTCTGTGTTCTGGCTTTTGACGGAGCATAGGAAGAGCAATGCTGCTCGGAACGAGGTCTCCATCCCCTGTGCTCCTCGGTAAAGCTAACGCCCACGTGCTTTGTTTGACACATTCCCGTGCTACCGAAAAAAGGGGGCCTTCCCGGCGAGTAGGCGAATTTTTCGCGAGCCGTCAAACCGACCAACCGCTAGCGGTGTGCGAGAAACTCATTATCGGCTAAAGGAAAGGCTTAGCCAGATGCAAAAAGGCTTGGGTCCGAGGCGAAGGGTTTGGTTGGGCCGGATGAAATGGTGTGGCTCCGTAACGACCAATTTCTTCCATGCTTTCGCTTTGCGTACCGGAAAATTAGATGGGCAAAAGAAAAAAATACCCTCGTGTAGGCGTAAAAATGTATTACCACGCTGTCTTTGCGTGGCTGGCTGATGACGACGATGCTGTGTATCGGTCCTTTCTGTCCGCTGTTGGTGTTCGGGGGTCGATGTGACGAATTTTCTCCCAACGCCCACCGGACTCGCGCTCGCCGTGACGCAGATGATGCAATTACAGTCAGGGACAGCACGGCGGTGGGCAGGATCAGGAAAGATGAAAAAGAAAATAAAACTGCCCCGTGTGGGTTTCTTGGTCGGTTGGTTGCGGCTGAATGTCTCCGCGGTCAGCTTGCTGTCTGTGCTGGGAAATTCCCCAACCGGGCGGTCGAGGCGACGGAACCGGTTTGCCTTGGTGGCGAATTTCGCGGAACGTCCCCACCGGAACGCAACGGAACGGCACATGCAGTCGCTCGGGCGCACGCACACAGTGGACTGTCCGGGCGGATGAATAATGATCCAATAATGCTTGGGCGTGCGGAAGAGATGTGCAACATACTGCACAAGAAGCTTAAGCTGTGTGGGTTGCTGGATGTTAGCGAAACAAAACTGTTTCCGCGTTGAGACTCCCTTGGCTCCGAAGCTTTGCTTCTTTGGAGCCGATTTGGAAGTCTTCATTGTTCACTTGGGTTTAGGCAAGCCACCCAACAATATGTTCCATTTAGTGTTCTTCAAAGATTAATCAGAGTAAGTTTCCTATAGAAAACGTGCTACAAATTTGTTTTTTTTTTTAACAAGACACATGCCTATCCGAAGATCTTGAAGAAGTCGCACGCTCCTAACGAACGCATCTTCCGATGCCAAAACTCACCAATAATGACTTCGAACCTTCGGAAATCGTGCCTGCTTCCGGACATCTGGTGCCGCCCCGATGCACTGCCTTTCCCTCCTCTCCCAAACCTTCTTCCCTCTCCGGGAATTGCTATGTGTCCACCCGAACAAGGAAGAAGTTTTTCGAAGCTCCGAAAAGTTTTGTCCCGAGAAAGACCGCCCAAAGGAGAAGCACACCGCTGGTCGCGTTGTTCGCGAAGGGTGAAGAGGCAAACTAAAGAAACACACACACACAGACACGCACACGCGTGTCCCGCGTTAAAGTCTGCGCCGAAAAGTCTTCATCGGGCGGGTGCGGTGCAATGATTAGCGAAATTGGCCGCAGCAGCTGCCCGATTTCCGGCGCAAATCAACCCTTCGCCGGTGCCGGCCGGCCCGGCCAGTCGCCGGTGTGGTCCCAAAATCAATCTAACGCCAACAGCTGCGTCTTCTGTTGTGGCCGTCGCCGCGCCCGGGGGTTTTGTTTTATGTTGTTCACCTTTTGTTTGTCTGTTCGCACGCTGCCCTGCCGCCTGGGTGTCGCGCTTCGGCGGGTGGGGGTGTGGGGCTGGCTTCCTCCCGGCGGTTCCCCATGTACGCTACGAGCCAACTGTTCCGAGCGTTGTTCGGAGGACGTATTGGGGCCGATGTGCCTTCGATCAATGTTGTTGCCTTCAGTCGATGAAAGGCGGCGCATGAAAATCACCATATGTGCGAGAGTCAACGAACATACTCATTTGGGCGGCCTTCTCGAGGTCCCAGGAGGTAGTCCGCTGTGTGTCATCGAGGGATGAACGTCTGGTCATTCGCTGCGAGACGAGGATGGCTTACGATGGATGTCAGTGGTATCCCAGTTTTTCGATGCCACCATTTTTCAGGACTGTTTTTAAAGTAGGTCAATGGACCAACTTCGCTGGTATGTTTTCAGGAATAAAAGGAACGGCAACGAAAAGTCAAGTTTAAACTAATGTTCCTACGGAGATGAAGCTCTCGGGTTTGCACAAGTACGCAGCCATATTTTTTCGAGTAACCCGCGCCTCACGATGAACCGCGCAGTGAGATGAGATGCCGATCGCGATGAGCAGTTGCACTCACGAGCTTTTTCATCACGTTCTCACCGGCATTAGTTTGTTCAATCACACTTTTTATTGTTGCCCTTGTTATGATTTCAAGCGAAACCGAAACCAGTTTCTCTGTGGCCACCTGGAAGAGGGGCGATTTTTCCACACACACCGCGTTTCTTTCGGTGAGGAAAGAAGCTAAAAATAAAAAAAAGAAGCCGTCTAAAACTCACCATTCCACCGGGAACAACACACACGTGGAGGTGCATGGTAGGGGAAAGGCAGAGCTAATAACTCTATCGAATGTGGCGCTGCTGGCATCGCTAGATCCGGTTGTGTGGAGCCGCCGCCGCCGCCATCGTCGTGGTGGTGCGCTGGCTCGTTAGCAACAACGGTGCGCGAAAGGCGCGCTAGATGGAAAAACGTAAAACGTGATTGCGAGCTCCCCAAAGCCCGGGATGGAGGCGCGAAGGACGGAAGAAAACGGAACTGAGAGAATGAAAGAGATAGGGTCAGTAGAGCGAGAACATGCATTGAGTTTTTGTGCCCTTCCATCTATGTCGGCATGATAAATTTCACCACTCCTGGCAGCGAGACAGAGAAGCACGTCGTTCCCGGTTTTTCGTTCGCTCTAGTTTCTGCTTGCGGTCGCTGTGAGAGTGACCGATGGGGAGGGAATTAAATTTTAAGGGGAAACAGCAGCCATCCAGCAGCAGAAACAGTTCAGTCACAACGCGGTAGATCGAGCGTGGCCACGCCGCGGAGGTGATCTTCATCGACCGGCGCGACATGTGCGCGATCGTGCGCCCGCGAACAGCGATGGGGAGTGAGCACAAAGAAAAATGAATGAAACATGCGCCATGCAATGATGAGAATGACGATAACGATGCCTAACGTAACCTACCTGGTGAGCTGTAGACGCGGTTTACCTGAACAGATTCGCTCCGCAGTGAACTGAGGACGCGGTGTGGTTCTTGAAGGTGCTTTTTTAAATGTGGAATGGAATGAAAGCAATCTAACAGCAGCCAGTTTGTCCACCGGTGAAATGATTCATGCCATGTGCTGATTCAAGATAGATTCCTTTTTGGGGAATTCAATGTAGCATAAGTTTCGTTTTCAAAACAGAAACAATTATTTCAATTCATTTTTCCATAGTTCGACAGTTAAAAGGAAACCATGGTCGTTATATTCATTTTTGCTTGAAAAAAAAAAAACCTTCATTTCAAGTCGTGCAGATGTTCTTGTGCTAATTCAACAAAATCTTAGATGGACCAGTTCTTTCGAGCAAAGAAAATGCGTCGTAACACTCGTTCGTAACACAGCAATCTGTAAACCAAAGCATCCAAACACATACACGCAAACCAAAAGCGGAGTAGAAACTGTAATCGATGATCGACGAAGATCATCGTCTAGAAGAGCTTTTTTCGGCGCAAATTTTGCACCTGTAAGGCGCGCTACATCAGCATTAACCATGCACACATACGTACGCTCGCGAACATCGCAAGAAACCATGCAGAGACACGCAAATGCTAGCAGGGCGCAAGAAGAAGTTCGTTAACCTTATTTCCGGCTCAATTGCCTGTTGTGTTGTTGTCGTCGTTGTCGTCATCGTCATGTTGTGTGTGTGGCGTTCTTCTTTCGGCCGCATGGCGAGGTTTTTGGGATTTGGTTTTGGAGGGAAAAGGTCGCCGCCGATCGATCTCACCGTGTTGTTCTTAGTCGCTTGGTACAAGATGTCGAACGAACAGAACGAACACGCTCAAGTTGGTGGGAGTTTTTGGTATGTTCGTTTCTTTGGTTTCTTTATGTTTTGCTTTCGATGGTGTTCCCTCTCCAGGGCCGGATTGTTTGCATTTGCTTGTTCGATCGTTTTTTTTTTCGAGAGCATTCGGTACTCTACTTTAATTCTCTGCTAGATATACGATAATTGTTTTTTTTTCTTATAATATTGACTTCGATTCCAACGCATCTCAAACGAACACTAAATTAACGAATTCTTTTTTCGCTCTTTCCAATCCATCTCCCGATACAGTAGCAGCACAATTTGCATCCGGAAATGTTCCTGACTCTACGCGGCAAAGGCATCATGCGCCGCTTTACGGAAGACTGGTTACAGAAGAACACTTACCTGCCGTACATCGTGATATCCATCAGGTGAGTATCGTTAAAGAAGGAAAAAGGAAAGATTTGCAGCGCATTGAACTGAACCGCTAACGTCCCCCTCCTATTCTCTCTGCCTTTGCAGCGTTCGATCAGTCCCACCTCATCAACCGATATTCGGGCGATGCAGGCGCGGATACCATCGCATTTTCGAGATCCGGCAACGGCTCCACTGCGGAAGCTGAGCGTGGATCTGATCAAAACCTACAAACACATCAACGAGGTGCGTACACACGTGATGCACATACACTTCCGTGTCCCATTTGGCATTATTTGGCGGTCGAAGGTGTTTCCCGTTACCTTAAAAAGCACGCGGTCAATTCTCCACGGAATGAAAGTCTCCTTCGTTTCGCTGATCTGGTTCCAGCAAGCATTCACGAAAGAGCACGTCCACGCAGTGTCGCCTGCGGCGGTGGATATATTAAATTTTTGATATTCCTTACTCCTTCCTGCCTTGCGTGTCATGCTAGGCGTAACATAAAAACGATGTAACGATGACGCCGGTGATTGCTATTAATTTCAATATTATAATGCGCCGTCCGAGGGTCCGGTGCCGTTGGTACGGCTTGTTCGAGCCACCACAGAGTCCTGGTGCCAGCTTTCTTGCACGTACCGTATTTAAATCCGTTCGCTGGGTGGTGGCAAACAACGGCAGCGCAAGTTTGCGGCGACGAGAAACGTGGATGAGTGACGATGAGTAAGAGAAAACTACACTTGAGGACACTGGAGAGCACACTCATCGTGCTGGCGGCGGCTTTTCGGGTGGCGGTTTGCTGGCGCCAGCGCACAAGTGGTTTGCCGGTTCAGTCATTGTTGTTGTTGGCCGTCCAGGCCCGGCTGGACATTGGCGAGTGGCGTCAACCTTCGTGTGGTGTAGACTGAAGAAAGGAACACGCGGGGCAGCGCGCATTAGGCCGGCGGTCTAGGACGACGAGCGGTGGACACCGTGTGACGCAGCTTGAAAACCGTATGGCGAACGTGAGCTCTCTTGCGGCGGACCCAGGCCTTGGGCAAACTTCTTAGGGCTCACTATAAGCCGACCGGAGCCCATAAAAATGTGTCCACCGTTTGTCCATGGTTCGTTCGTCTTCGTCTTTTTTGCGAACGCGGGAGAGCTGGGGGAAGGCGATCTCCTCCGGAGCATGTCACGTAGGGACGAACGAACCGGAATGGACGAGCGAGTCCTGTCCATTATTTTTCCGTTCAAACACATCCCACTCGTGCGAACATTGATTCCGGTGGAACCCGGGCTAGGCGGAAACAACCGGCGCCCTCCTTCACCGTCGTCGCTTATAAAGCTATTGTAGACGATTCATGGAAGAAACGCCTATACACGTTGTTCCCCACACCATGAACAGAAATTGAAAGCAAAATCGCTATTTCTCCAGCATCGAGGCGGTTTTCCAGTGGCCCACGCGGTGCGATTCTCGAATCGACACAACCGGGTAAATCTACTGTCCAGTGGAAAGTTTTAGTAATCACCAATCATTTTGGTCTCTACTCTTCCTTCGAAGTGGGGGACGGTTGCCAAAAGATGAAGATGGTTCTTCTTTACCGCTGGTGACACACGCCTCATCGCATCGGGTATGAGCTAAAGTGAAAGGGATGAAGAAAAGAGTGATCTTCTAGTACATGCAATTATTTTCAAGTAGCATTGCTCATGGACGAATTTCAGTTAGGGTTCTTTTTTGGTTCTTGAACGAATAATGAATGCATGCATGTTGAATGTTTAATTGGTAAATTTGACCTGGAATGGAAGAGTTTAGACAAACATTTTCCAAAGCTGCCGTTTCGGACATTCAATCAATTGTAGAATCCCATCGTTCTAGCTTAGCTTCAAAATAATGAAAGAGTTGCGCAGAGTTTTTTTAAAAGTATTCTTGTTCATTATTCACGCTCCGTTTGGAGATTAATTTTGTCACCAAAAAGTCAGCGCAACCGCGGAAAGGTCAGAAAAAGTACCAATGGTGCCGTGGATAAACATATTAACTTCATTTATTTTGCGTACGTCTCGTGGTTTGCAAATACGAGCTGATCGCAACGATGGATGTGGTTATTGGTTTTGCAGTTCTCTTTTCTTTCGAATATTACTTGCTATTGCCTTTGCAATGGGAAGGTGATGAAGTGCTGTGGAGTGCTATGTGACCAGCCAGCGGAGGTCGGGTGTGAGCTACTGCCAGATCCAGGAAGTGCTGGGGCATCCGGCGGAGTTAACCCGGGCGTGAGCAACACATCCAGCCCCAAACCACCATCCGTACGGCAATCCGGCATTCCGCGTGTACGATTTATTACCGCAAAGTGACGAGGAAAGAAATTGACATTCGTACAACGGTTGCTCGCGTTCCCCTACACATCCTCCGCCTGTTGCAGCTTCCTCTGAAGGTCTCGGCTGGAGTCGGAAAGGGCTGGGATGGTGGACGCCGGGAACATGGGAACCTTCATTATTGGAATTTTAATGTAAATTCTTTCACATTTTCCTCCGAATGTTCGACGACGAGAGGGAGGAACAAAAGCGTGCGAGGATTGCAGTGCGAAAATTATGCGGATGGCGTTTATTTTCATCGCCCTCCTTCTCCTGCTTCCCTTCGCCTGTTCCCTTGGTTGTCAGGACTTTGGGGTAAGAGGGAGGTTCACTTAGGTGGACTAGGGTGGAACCCCCCATTCCTGTCACGTAGCATTGCACGGAAGAAGGAAACACTCCGAAATTTTCCTCTTTATTTTGCTGTTTCTATGTAAGATTCAAAAACGAAAAAATCAAAATGTCGCCATTGAAAATTCTAAGCTGACAAAGATTAATTCAAATGATTTGTTGCCGTTTCGTTTCACCTTTGCCGTTTCGAAAAAAAGTCATGTGTAATAAATACTGTTTTAGACTAAACCATGTACTATATCAGAGTGAGTGGTGATGGTTTGCTACTCTCAAAAAAGTTCTCTGAAAATTCACAAAAAGGGCAAAATGGTCAATGACCCTTTGTATTGATTGGTGTACTACAATCCAATGGAAATGAAGAGGGAGGGGGAGACGAGGAAAAGAGCGTCTGGTGATACTCCAATCGGTGCAATTGCCGGTCCACTTGTTCCTGGCCATTGGCCAACAGTTGGTATAGGTAGAATGTAAAACTGCTGGTACGTCGTTGAAGGTTAAATTTGGTAGTGAATAATTGTTCATCGGAAGAGGGAAGAAGGGAGGAATAGAGCGTTACTACGGACGGACCGTCCCACTTGCCCCTCAGGAGTCTGGGGTTCAACACTGAGAGTAATTTTTTTTTTATTTACCTTGCTTCGTCTACTTTTTACAATATCGACCATTGTGAAGACCTCTAATATTACAACACCCCCCCTACCCTCCCTCCCCCGCCGTTATCGTATCCACTTGGCCACTTGGTTTCAATGCAACCGTCTGTCTGCTGCATTACACTGCCTCTGCCAACGAGGCCATCGTCGACGGGTGCGTGGGACGAAGACGGTGGCCCCGCGGATGAGTCTGGGATGAGTTTGTGAGTTAATGAGAAGCTCAAGTATCCTTTATTCCGGGTCAAATATCGTCCGCCTGGTACGCCCTCCAGGGTCTTCGTCTCTTCTTGTCCTGTTTTATTACTTACTCGGACGATACCAACCGGATGGTTATTACTCATCGTTGCAAAACTCGTCTGCCAATCGCCGCCCGGCTTGCTTGCCGGCCCGCCCGTCTCCCGGATCCCGAACGGCGTGGCTGCGTTACTGCGACGCTCCGTTCAATTTGACGCAGGACACACTGTTGACTTGTGGTCGACCATCATCGACAAACGATTCCCAATCGCCCACTTGTGGCCTGGCTATATCGCCGGGGACGGGCCATCTTCCCGGATGGCGCTGGGAGATTTATGTCGTTGATTTTCTTCTTTTTGCATGCAGCAGTTTGGTTTGATTTTGCCTAAAGCCCTGATAATTGTCGACGCCATGATTTTTTTCCCTTTCCCAGGACCACCAGGCGTCTCCATTGGTTGAAGGGATGTGATAAACTAGGATTTTCTTGGTTTATTTATTGCAAAGCGTTGACTGTATTTATTTCAACACAGATCGTTGAACGTAAACATTTGAATGTTCACTTTTGAAATTTGAAGGAAAAACGGGTTTTCACGGGTGTAGGAAAATGGAGCATAAGTCTATTATTGGTAAATGAATAAATGGATGTGAATAGTTTCGGTTGACTTTCTATCATAAAACTATCCAACTAAACGTTTCAAATCTCACGACAGTTTTATCCTTCTCTAGAATGCACAAGGCGACATTTCCTGTACGAACCGAAAGTGCCTGCCAGTAGTGCAGTGGTTAGTGGGCTCTCCGGCGTGCACCAAATATCGATTTTTTCCAACCGAACCGAACGGCAGCATCGCCAGCATCAGCAGCAAGCCAGCCAGCCAGCCTGCAAGCCAGCCAACCAGCCAGCCAGCCAGCCAGCCGTACGGACGCGCGCGTCTGTCGTGGTGTCGCCGTGCTCGTTGCTACTGCCGTAGTTGTGTGAGTCTCGGTGTTTTGGAGTTTTCCATCTTTCCGACTCCGCGGCTGGCGGCTGGACTTGGGACGGTGGACGGTCGACTTTGAGTCGCATCCGCTGGCAGGCTGCTGCTGGTGCTGCTGCTGCTGGTGATGCTGCTGCTGTTGATGCTGCTGTTGTTGCTGATGATGTTGCTAGTGCTGCCATAGTGGTAGTGGTGTGCTGGATTGGATGATGCCTCTCCGCTCGCTATGGCCGACTGGATAGTGCGGCACTGCTTGGGATCAGACCATTCGGTTTCGTTCCCTTATCCGTTCGCTCGAGTCTGCACAAATGAAATCCTAAGCAAATCTGCCACTTTTCCCCATAAAACGACAGCAAATACTTCGATTTGTTAGGGATTGTTTGGGTACATGAAAAGAAAAGGACAATCCCTACACATTTTCCAGGTGGACCGACAACCAGGCGCCTCCATCGTTTTATTTTTGATTTATTTTTTAAACGCTTTTTGAGCTTCACAAAATCTTTTGCATCCATAAACGGATTCAATTTGAAATCATCACTTAACATATTTGTGACTTGTCATTTTAACAAGAGGCTTTCAGTTCAGTTATCTTTCATTGAGGATGATTGAAAACCTTTTTTATATTATATTATATAAAAAGGAACAATGTCATGAAAACAAACCTTAAAATTCGTCTATGGAAAGTGCATTCCTTTAAAAACATATTGCCGAAGCAAAAGTGAAAATGGATGCGATGAAGGAAGCGGTGCCGCAACTGCATTGGCATATCAGCGACGCACCCTGAGCGTATGTCGGTGGTAGTGGTAAGCAGAGTGGTTCGTCGATGCACTTGCACTTGCAGCCTGTGTCTTACCCATTGTGGAGATGTATTATGGCGCGTTCTCCTGGAAGCATCGTTTGCTATGGGAGCGAGAGACGCACAGACGAGACGAGGGTAGACAGATGGTAACAACGCGGGGTGATTTGTAGGTTGTGTTCGTTTTGCTCTGTTTCGCGGTACGATGAAGGCGAGGAAATAAGAACGATAGAGAGAAAAAGAGAAAGTGAAGGGAGTAGAAAAGAAGGAAATAAATGCAACCGGATGCAGCAAAGGGAGCAAATGAGATGACAGAAGGAGTGTCGGCGCGATCGATGATATATGATGTGGCCCGTTCACTTCAACAGGAACAGGCTCCGCTTCCTCTGAAACAGCAAACCCAAAACTCTTCCAATTTCCAAACGGAAAATTCTTCAAATTCAGTTGGTTGAAGAAAGAATAATCTGTCGTTTGTTTTAGGTTTTTTTTATTGAAAAATTTTCTTTCAAGTGATGCTTTTGCAATAAATAAATGTATGCACATGGCGAATTGAGTTGTGTAAGAAATGTGTGCGTTTGATTTTTAACAATCGTTCATTTTGCAAGCAATTTTTCCTATCAGCTGAGATAGAACTCCAGACGAGGGCGTTCGCAGTTGCGTCGCTTATTTGCGCCCTACCCCAAGCGCAAAGCTGTCGCAGACACATCCATCCATCCAACAACCCGTCCGTCAAACCAACCATCCGTCCGTCCCTCATTTGATTTTCCCATCGCCCACTGTCTGGCGTCTCCCCATCACCGACGGTCGGGAGAGTTGGTTGGCGTGTCGCGTCCCTTTATCGGAAGGGCGATTGCTCTGTGTGTATGTGTGTGTGCGTACGCGCTCTCGCACATTATTGGGCGCGAGCGGCCCGGTACGCACACCAACATCGGTGTGCACACTTCGGCGCTCCAGACGTCGGCATTGGATTGTGTTGGGAGCATTGCAGAAAAAGGACGAAGGAGCTGCACGGATAGAAAAGGCGTGTGTATGGGTAGGGGTGGTAGGAAGAGATAGAGAAAGATAGAGAGAGAACGAGAAAGAGACAGATGTCCAGACAGCAGAAGGGGACGTTTTATCGGAACAATCCAATCGGGAAAAAGGCGCGGGGGCGCACACCACCATCCGCACCACCAACATTTCGCCGGCTCGATGGGTGAGGAAAAAGGTTAGGAAAGGTCAGCAAGGGAGACGCGGCAGGTAAGCAGTCAGGCATCCCCCCAGCGGCTTCCAGGAACTTCCTTTTCTTCTTGGACGTTTCGTTTTGGTTTTGGTGGAAAATCCTGCGGGATAAATTGCGGGCTACTGCCGGCGGCAGCGGCAGTGAATCGACTGCTCCTCGTGCAGCAGTCGTGATGGTGTGGTCCACATGTGTATTGGTGCTAAGCGAATGCCGAGCCGTTCCCCGACGGTCATGATGATGACGATGATGATGGCGAGAATAGAGGCTTCCCGTATCTCGACTGCTTTTCGAGGAAATTTGGTTTCTCCAAGGAACCTTGTGCTGAACTGGATCAACGGGTTGGATGAAGATTAATCGTCCTGTTTGTGGTAGGACGATTTTACCGCCATGACATATGCACCGGTCCCGAGAGACGGCGTGCAAGGGACAAATCAGAGAAAGAGAGCGAGCGTAGCGTGGAGGAACAGCATAAAAGTGATGGTCTTTTCGCTTGCCTGCACGAAAACGCTTTGCCGGTTTTTCTTTCCGCGTGGCATGCATGTGTGTGCATTTTGGGAGCAGCAAATTTGACATCCATATGTGTGGCCACGGATAATTGTGGTTGTGTCTGTGCATGCTCTCCCGACGACACGCTACATGTTCCTTCACGGCCAGCCAACCAACCAACCAGACAGGTGATGGAAAAAGTGGCCGTGTTCTGTCGCCCCGCGCAGCTAATGCGTTTTTCTGCTTCCTTTGCGTGTACAAATTTCACCTTTCCTCGACTGCATCTGCCGATTGCATTGGAATGAACGGGTTCAAGGGGGAAGAGAAATACACAGATGTTCCCCGAAGGTCTCACCATTTTTCGTCTAAGAATGGGGAAAAGGAAAACCATTCTCCAGCCTTATTTTACTTCTACTCAACTTGAAGAAATTCGTCTTGTCCATGGCCTTTGAAGCGCCTAAAGGTATGCAATATTTGTTGGTAAAATTTTGGCCAGACTCCTTTAGATGCAAATATCAACTTATTAGTAACAGATCATTCAGGACCCCTCCAAATTATGTAGGTGTCATGTTGGCGATTTTAAAAAGCGATTCAAAGAAAACAAACGTTACATAATAACGCTCACCTTAAATCATTGTAATGATTTTATCAATGGTATTGTTTTTTCTTTTATTTTTCATCGCCTCCACACCAGAACATCCTTACAGTACGGGTTGTCTATTGGTTTGTTTTTCACCTATAAAGGAGAAGAAGCGTATATTGTATCTTACCGGCGGGTCGTCCCCTAATCCGAAATGAATTAAGTTTCTCAACAGTTGCTCAGCTGTTTACTGTAGTCATAACCAGTTCGCCAACAGGGAGTTTCCCCCTCTTCGTTTTGGAGGTGGTGTTTTTTTTTGCTGTTTGTTTCGTTGTGAAGAAGGAACACAAAGACATAATAATGGCCGCCAGAAGCTGCTCCTGATTGAGTCTTGCTTGCTCAGCATACACACTCACCATAAGGAAGAAAGGGGGACACAAAATGAATCAAGAACTGAAAGAAACCAGGAGGTTGGAAGGAGGTTCACGTTCTCGTGGCGAGCTTGCTCCTTTCTGCGGCCCGATGTGTGCCCTCGGGGCATCATTCCGGGATGTCTGGAATGATAGCTTTTGCTCTTCGGATTTGGTACCCACTGCCTCTTACAGTTCGCGTCGTACGACCGAAGGAACCGCCCCTTCTATCCGCCGTGTTTATCCATCAGCTTGTCTTCCGAAAAGGCTGCCTTGCGCTTTGCTTGTGTTGGCCGCTGTGTCAACATCCTTTTGTTCTCGCTGTCGAGCATAATGCAAGTGACAGCCAAAGAATCAACCTAACCAGTCGCGTCCCGCATCACCTCTACCAGAGGTTTCCACGATCGGGGATCCGTCACCCGACCCCGGTAATAGAGAAAGCAAGGGAAGAGGGCACACGACAACATAAGTTGGTGCAGGGCAAAAGTACGCTACATTATGTCTGTAGCAAGCGAACGGAAGAACAAAACGAAGGAGAATTATAACGCCAAAAAAAGTTGATGCAATAGAAAAGGATTGAAGAATAGGGAATCCCTCTCTCTCTCTCTATCTATTATTCTGCGCCTAACGATACGATATGCAAACGGGAAACTGGGAAACCCTTCTCCGAAATGCCGCAAACAGACGTGTTAGAATCCGATGTGCCAATGTGACGTTTCATTATTTTTTTCTTCTCTTCTCCTATTCCCGATTCTCCGCCACACGCTGCAGGTTTACTATGCCAAAAAGAAACGGAGAGCTCAACAGACCCAGGGCGAGGACACATCCCACAAAAAGGAACGGAAGCTGTACAACGATGGCTACGACGACGAGAATCATGACTATATCATTAAGAATGGCGAGAAGTTTCTCGATCGATACGAGATCGATTCTCTGATCGGTAAGTTTGTTACGAAAGGATTGAACTTGAGGGAAAACCGAAAAAAAAAAACTTTTGCTAATGAGAGCTGTTTCATTTCTCCCCTTTATTTTGATTTTTTTTTTGCTTTTACCACAGGCAAGGGAAGCTTCGGTCAGGTGGTGAAAGCGTTTGACCACGAGGAACACTGTCAGGTGGCGATCAAAATCATTAAAAACAAGAAACCCTTCCTAAATCAAGCACAAATCGAGGTCAAGCTGCTGGAGATGATGAATCGGGCCGACGCGGAAAACAAGTACTATATCGGTAGGCAACACGAGTCGAACAGCAAGCGGCAACTACAAATCCCCTCGGCCGCGTCCAGTAACCATTCTAATGTGTGTGTTTGTTTTTTTCTTTTTCTGATGTTCCCATTGCAGTTAAGCTAAAACGACACTTTATGTGGCGGAATCATTTATGTTTAGTATTCGAACTGTTATCTTATAATTTATTCGATCTACTGCGCAATACAAACTTCCGCGGCGTATCACTAAACCTGACGAAAAAGTTTGCCCAGCAATTGTGTACGGCGTTATTATTTTTAAGTACACCAGGTAAGCACGAGTGGGAGGGATTTTGGAGTCCGGGTCGGGTCCTTTCTGCATTGTAGCGAATTTGCCGATTGTCGACTTGACAACATTAATAATGAGCACAAGTTTTCTCGATGGCTTTCGACTGACTGTCGCCTGGTATAATCCGGGCGGCGTCGGTGGGTGGCGAGTGTAATGTGCAAGTCAAATCAGACCGTTACGGTTGTACAATTATTTTACACGCGGTTTTCTTTTGGCGGAGAGGAAAGGATAGGTAGCGACGGAGGGGGCGCTGAGGCTAGTCCCGAATCACGTAATTGTCAACATACTACTTTCACACGGCTGAGGTGTTAATGGTGTGCTGCTACAGCTATCGGTAATTGCATGTAACGATGGTGTATCAGCTGCAACATCGTGCAGCTTCCGTTACGTTTCCTTTTTTTTTTTTGTAAATGTCCGTTGGCGGCACATTACACGTTCTGAATCAATAATGGCGGATGGTGGATACGGTTGCAGTTATTTGTTTTTCACTTACTTTTACAACAAACGGATTACTTAGCGACCAATTGCATGTCGGAAAGTGCAGCGGATGCTAACTAATTTACATGGGTGATATACGTGCCTGATACCGGGAAGTGCATTTACATAATTCCATTGTAATTGAAATAAGGAGTGAAGCAATTGGTGCATAGCGGTCGATGGATAAAAAAAGGAAAAACAACGTAGAGGTCTTGGTAGATTAATTTTTCGTTACTTCGATCTACATTTTGTTGTTGACGGTAGTTAAAAACGTTTCGCTAGAGATTAAAGGGTACTCTGTCGTGTCTTTTTTTTTTATTGCCATGTGCTAGGGAAAAATGGCTACACGTAGTGTGAGTGCAATAGTTGTGCGCGTGGTCGAGACCACATATAACTAGTCTACGCTAAAATAGCATCTAAATGAAAACAGGTGGAACATGTAAATATCTCGTTAATTTGCATGTTATTACCGGAGAAAGCTGCCTCCGGTGAGAACTGGTAGGAATGGAACGAAAATATACCGTAACCTATTATCATGCTGTTGAAGAAGCTTTTTTTTTTCTTTTCGTCGGTATGGTAGTAACAGTAAACTGCATTATTTTTGCCTTCGAGACACCACCAATTTTACAATGCGGTAGTGCAGGCAGAAGAAATGAACACGCTGGTGGATATTGCAAGCGGTGCATCTGCATATTAGATTTTCTTCTCTCCTAGGAGGTTGTAACTGACTTTTGCTTGTAGATGGTCTTGCCAGTGTTAGGATGAGATGATTTGTGTTGACAAAAAAAAATTCTTTTTATTACCGCTCGTTTGATCCGGTTTGTAAAACCTGATTGAAAGACTGGATCCTTCTGCTGCATTGCATAATTGAAAAGTAGTAAATAGTAGATCGAACGATACAGGTCTGATTATTTCCTACAGAACAAGTACCTAATCGCTTTTGCATTTGTTTTTTTTTTTGCAGAATTAAATATCATACACTGTGATTTAAAACCTGAAAATATACTACTATGTAATCCAAAACGATCAGCAATTAAGATAGTGGATTTTGGCAGCTCTTGTCAGTTGGGACAGCGGGTAAGTGCGTTTGCAGGAGACAAGAGAAGTAGATAAGATTAAAGGGTAATTAATTACGCCATTGTATTTTTTTTGTCATACTGCTCACAGATATATCAGTACATACAATCACGTTTCTACCGATCGCCGGAGGTACTGTTGGGGATTCCGTACGATTTAGCAATAGACATGTGGTCGCTCGGGTGCATCCTGGTCGAGATGCACACTGGCGAGCCACTGTTCTCGGGCTCGAACGAAGCCGACCAGATCAACCGGATCGTCGAGGTGCTCGGCATGCCACCCAAGCACATTCTCGATCAGGCGCACAAAACTCGAAAGTTTTTCGAGAAGCTCCCGGATGGTAGCTACGTGCTGCGGAAGACACAGAACCAGCGCAAGTACAAGCCGCTCGGCTCGCGAAAACTGCACGACATCCTCGGCGTGGAGGAGGGCGGCCCTGGCGGGCGGCGGCTCGGCGATCCCGGCCACAGCGTGTCGGACTATCTTAAGTTTAAGGACCTCATCCTAAGAATGCTGGACTACGACCCGAAGACGCGGATCACACCGTACTATGCCTTGCAACACAACTTCTTCAAGCGAACGTCGGACGAGAGCACGAACACGGCCAACACGATCAGCTCGCTCAGCACGAGCCCGTCGGTCAGCACGCAAGATCAGCCCAGTCACGGTGAGTATCGGGGTCGGGGTCAACGGCAGCGCACCGGTCAGCTGCTGGCAGCTTCGGCCGCGCGAAACCACGCACCCGCTCCGATGGCATACTCCTCTTGCACCGCCACTTCCTCGTCCTCCTATCACCCGTCATCCTTTCTGGCTTCCAAGCATACACCCAATCCTTCCGCTCATCATCTTCCCGCTCATCGCCATCTGCCTCATCACGAGAAGGCGAAGGCAACAAACACAAACCATCTTGCACCGCCGCCGACAACCAAATGTTTGTGTTCCGCTTCATCATCATCCTCCTCGACATCGTCATCTTCGTCGTCCGCCTCATCCCTATCGGCAACTGCGTCGGCTACATCCACGTCGACAACAGGAACGACTGGTGGTAGCGGTGGTGGCATTAGCGGTGGAACTGTTTCCAGGATTCCCCCGAATGCGAAAAACCCCAACGAGGTGGTGCTTACCCAGCCGGAACTGGGCGATCGCTTGAAGAAGATACACATCGTGCACCAGTCCGCTGGTGTAAAATCTTTTCTCTACCACAAGTAGAGGCGCGAAGCCCCCTCTATCGCCACCAGTCTCTCGCGGGGTGATAGATTTCACTTCCTTTCATTTAATATTTCATCGCTGAACCACCACCCGGGTACGTTTATAGAACAATGGCGTTAGGTCTTTTTTAACAACTAACATACGCCAAATGGAGGCTTGTTCTAAAGTCGCACAAAACCTGGAAGAAGTCGAAGATGCTCAGCCAGCGGTGGCACAGGTGACTCGGAACTGTTTCTTGTTGTGTGTTCCCTGGCTTTTATCCTTTTTTCGAGTGTGTCATTTTGTCATAACACACTAACCCCTCTCGCGATGTGATGCGACGGCTTTCATGGTGACTTTAGTCGCTTTAGGTTAGATTCTGATATTTTTCGTAACCGCGGAGTTGTGAAGGACAGCAACGTTAAAGTTTATCTCGTCGAACAGTATCTCAACGTAGTGTTTTAGTGTATAACACCTTGTGACCGTGTGTATCTCCTGATCCCTTATGGTTCTTCTTTTCTCTTTATCTTTCTCTTTCTTCTTTCTCTCTCTTTCTCTTTATATGCAAACCCTTTTGCCCTCTCGACCGCTTTCTAACATTTAACATGCATCCATTCGCACGCCTTCTCCCGCGCTGCTTCGGCCGACGAGCAGACGAGCGTCGATGACTCGAAACGGAGGATAACAGTCGCCAACAGCAATCGCAACCGCAACCAACGGCTCCTCAAGTGCACCGTAATAACAGTAATAAATAGAAACAACCTGTGCTCGACAATTTCCCAAAACCCATTTACTACAACTAACCATCTAACTTACTAACTTATCCCACAAATGCGCGCAAGTGTACTCGGACATCATTTCGTGGGGTGGGGCAATGGAACATAGGACATGGAAGTAGGTTAGGAAGAGATGCGATTTACGCATGGCTTATGGTTTAGCGACTCAATCGAAACGAAGCGGACCGGGTTTTTGTCTTCTCTCTGGTTAAAGGCATCATTCATTGATCACTATCATCTAGTTATCAGCACATCTGTAGTCGGTTAAGGTTGAACATTTGGTTTAGGCAGGGACAGATAAAGCATACGCAAGAGCAAGAGGCCAACGTTTTGCCATAAATTGGGTGTTGATGTCATCGTGGAGCAGACTGAGAAAGTGGGGCAGGCGTAGTAGATTAACTGAGAAAGAGCAATAAACATGTGTAAAGAATGTAAGTTAATGGATAATTGGTACGATAGGCAAACGCATACCTTCCCCACATCCAATCAACTTAAAAGCTATACCCCTCACGTTCATCCACTCGTTCATTCGGAGCTTCCATTGGTGTGTATCGTTTACTTTTCCTGTATGTAAGTGCATCTGTTTTCCGTTTCTGAAAAGATATTTTTTCATGCAAATTGTGTTAAGCTGAAGAATAATCCTTCAAAGTGTTGTTGAATCAATTGACTGAATGTGCAAACGGCAAATGGGGAGCAGAAACAAAATTAACACGTGTAGGAGCAGAAGGGTAGGAGGGGGCGGTAGAAGCAAAGACAAAATAAAATGAACCTGACGAAACCTACGGTGTCAAAGGGAACTGGTGTACATTCTAGTAGCACGGCCCGCAGACCGATCGAAGCATACAAAACAAAACAAATAATAACGAACATAATATACAAAAACTCAATAGCAGGGGTTGAAGGATACGACATAAAAACGGTACCGTATTTTTTTTTCTTCGAACCGATATGATACAAAGTATAAAAGTACACATGCAAGTAAATAAACACAATAGAAGTAAATTGGGAATAGATGGGACAAACGTACAGTACAGACAAGAAGCTACCTATATTTAGAACAAGCAGCAGAAATAAATAAACCACTTAAAAATGCAAGGAAAAAGGCAAGGAAACGATGTATGAGAAGCGATGGAACGATGAATGAATGAACGAGCAAGAGCGCATGAATGGGGAATCGGAACGTGTGCGAATTGAAACCATAATTAAATTATAACCACAACACAAAATTGGAAATAGAATATGCGAGGCAAACTGGTAAAAGATAAACAAGTTGTGCGGTTTTAGATTCTATCTTCAGACAGTTTCAAAAGGTATGGTTAGAAGAAAGGAAAGGGACACAACAGTGAAGAAAAAGTATCAAACATGTGGACTGTAACGATTAAAATTACCTGAGTATACATACATACCTTTGTTTCGGTTCATTTCATGGCCGTTTAGGTGGATTAAATTTCAATTGTTTGTTCTGTTTAAGTGGCACCGTTTTGTGTGCAGGGAGACAGTAGGACAGACAAAATCGTGAGCGTTCACTGCTACCTAATTTTCCGCTTAAAACCAATTGTAACAAGTAAGAGAGATAGAATCTGATGTTTTTTTCAAACAAAGTAAATCCACTGATAACATACGGATTCATCATACAACCACAACGCATCTGGTCGATACGAATGTAATGCCAATATCTATTGCGAGAAAGTATGACACCGAACAACACAAGAAGAGATGAAGAAGGATCACCTTTTCATTAGTATCGACAACATACACACACACACACACACACGGGCGTTCAAGCGAAAATCTTTTCGTACTCTTATGATTACCGTAAAACTCTTATGATTATCGCGTCATGATCATGATCATTCTTATCTCGTCTCATCTACCACATCAATCCAATAATCAATCAATCAAATGTCTGATCCACACACATATTTTTACAACACTGAAGAAGGAGTAGGTAGAGCGGAAGGCTAAGATCGGAGGTTTTGAAATCGGAGGAATCACACCTGAAATAAATAATCACGGTGCCATATTGAGACGTGGGAGAAGAAGGAAAGGTGAAATTGTTGAAGTTTTGACGATTCGAATTGCGAACGTTGTATTGCCCACAAAAGAAAAAAAAAGCTAGATTTACGCGGTACACGCAGTCATGGAAGCAATAGCGCAGAATCAAATAAGAGTGGAAAATACCAAATCAAGCAACAGTTTAACCAAACTAAATCCATAAAAAAAAACAACACTAGCTCAGCTACGGTCTGTCGACACCTTTGACTTCGTTGGTGCATGGTTAGGCAAGCAAGGGTTGAGTCGCGAACCGCAGAGAGAGAGAGAGAGAGAGGGAGAGAGACAGAGAGAGAGAGAAAGAGACGAAGTGTATTGTGCAGACAGTATGCCAATGACGGTGAAGGCTACATTCTGCTTGATAATATTTAGGTAATTTTAAACGAGTTTTTTTCTAACAAAATGCTCCCTATTAGTAGTGTCACATAATTATTTATGTTTTGTTGTTTGTTTTTAATTCAGTATTTAAATACGAGTGAATCATCTTTTCGTTGTACGTATGCTCTTTTGAATGCTTTGAATCGATTAGATTTTGGTTTAAATGTTTGCCTTTTTTCATCTTCATTTTCGTAAACTCCTCCTTATCCTTTCACCCCCAGTTTGATTGCGCATGCTCTGTGATCCGCTTGATTGAACCGTTTCACCACGGGAGAATAACACATGTCTTGACCAACGTTCCCGTTCTGTGTTTGTTCTTTTCTTGTAGGTCTTTCATCGTTACATCAGCAGCAACAATCGTCACAGTCTCAGTCCCAACAACAGCAGCAGCAACAGCAACAGCAACAGCAACAGCAGCAACAGCAGCAGCTTCAGCAAGCACAGCCAAAATCACAGCAACAGTCCCTGGTGCTGCTAGCGCCTCCGGTTTCCGTTGGGGCGAATGGTGCGATGAGTAGTAGCATCGCCGGAAACGGTGCCATCGTCGGCAGCAGTAGCAGCGGCAGCGGTTGCGTCCCCGGTGGTGTTAGCAGTAGCAACGTCAACTCTACTTCCGCCAGCTCGTCGTCGTACCCGCTCGCCATGGACTGTGATCCTCCGGTCGCGTCCAGTCTCACGCACCCTTCAGTAGTCAACTATTCACTTCCGGCGCTCTCTGCCGCCCGGTACGCGGGACCATCGGCCGTCACTTCCGGCGCAGCTGGAGCCCTCCCACCTTCGGACTACCACCGGATTCGATACTTACCCCATCAGCAGCTGCAACCGCAGCAGCACGGACAACACGTTCAGCAACCGCCACCACCGTCGCATCTGATGTCATCCGCGTCCGGTGCGCTGGTGGGAGGAGGCCACAAAAGCTACGCCCCCGCCTCGTTACCACTGGACCTCGGCAGTCATATGGCGTCGTCGCTCGGCGGGCTGGTCATACCGGATCAGCATGTTGCCCTCTCTGCGATGTCGGGCAGCTTTCTGCCCCACAATCTGCCACCCGGAGCAGGCGGATACGGAAAGTTCTTACCGCTGGGCGGCGCTGGGATGGGTCCGTCTGCCGGTGGCAACAGTTTGGGTGTGATCGGTGGCCCGGTGATGGGTGGTGGTAGCGGTGGAAGCTCGATGGGCGGTGCTGCCGTCGGTCCGGCTTCGTTTTCCGTGAGTTCCTCGACGGGTGCTGCTGCAGCAGTGGCAGCCGCGGCAGCGGCGGCAGCAGCAGCAGCAGCAGCGGCGGCCGCAGCTAGCGGAGGACACCAGCTGATCGGTGGAAACGGTGGCAGTAGCATAAGCAACAGTAGTAGTAGTAGCAGCACCAACGGAGGAGGAGTAGGTACTGGAGGCAGCGGGCCCGGTGGTGGTGGTGGCGGAGTTAGCAGTAGCAGCAGCAGCAGTTCGAAGGGACACGGCCGAGTGCCGCCAGGAGCAACGACGAACGATCGCGACGAGTCGTCACCGATGGTCGGTGTTTGCGTTCAGCCAAGTCCAGTCATCATTCACTGACACCAGTAACACGTACACTCACACAAACGAATGCAATAGATGGGGAAAGAAACTACTGTAGAAATAGGTCCTGCTCTATCATCTATCGTCACGACGATACAAGCGAAAGGTTAGGCAAGGCTTAGTCAGACTGACATCCGTTTCCGTTGTCATTGCAACCATCAATGAATCAATGAATCCAATCTCGTACTGATCCTCACAACTCATTGCTCATCGATAAAGTCACCTCAGTTCACCTTCATACGCGCGCCCTTCTTGATCATCTTCGATCGATCCTCTCAGCAGTATCTCCGAAGACCCGTGTTATAGGGGAAGAGAGGAAAAATACCAAAAACGGAACAAAAGAAGGAAACAAATTTCGAGTCGTTCGATTTGATTCGTTTAGCCAAATGGAAGGGTACACACGAATAGGGTTAAAGTGACTGCTTCTTTTTTTACAATGATGCACCCGTTGTTTAAATGAACCGATCCACCATATGCACACTTGCCGATGAAAAGAGACGAAAGAGCAAAAACATAAACAGGTTCGCCGTGTTGGAGAAGGATGCTTTCGGTCATTTTGGCCAAACGGTCGCAGCAATAATTTTGCGCTAAACTCCACCAAAAAAAAAAAAAAAAAAAAAAAAGGGAATGAAGACGATAAAGTGGGCAAAAAGCGGGGGAGACAAATGTGGATCTAAGTTTTTGTTTTCATGAAGGACGGAGAAACAACCTAAGAAATAACGTTTTGCTAATGGTACTGCCAAGAAACAATCGGTTTGGAGCAACATACGACAATGTGTACATCCTGTAGGACAGATTATTAACTGTGGAAGTTTTTTAAAAGCGCTTAGCAGTAAAACGAAAACAAAAAAAAAACGGGTCCGCCATTGTTTGTGGCGCCCAATGAACAGTCCAACCGATATGGAAGTGATGAAAAAATGGCTGAGAGTTAGAGGGAGCAAGAGGGGGAAATTTAAGAATTCCTATTACTACCAATGTCTGTGTTCTCCAGTACGATGGCAGTGGGCGGGTGAGGCAGGTGATAGTTGTGCAAGGCGCGAATCGCACGTTTGTGTAAGTGCGCACTAGTGTGGGGGCTACTGAGGGCAACTTTTACAACGCGCTTCACTCTCGCGTTTCCTGGCGTTTAGAAGAATATTTTTAAAGACTTTTCTTTACTCCGAATCTTCGATCGTGTTTACTCTCCGTGCTGCACCATTTGCCTAGGTTGTTTTTTGACGCTAGGGATGGTTAGCTTTCGTCGAAATCGACTCGAACAGATTGCGGGCAAAGCACTGCGTTAGGTTTGAGGCGCAGGATTCTTGCTTCAAATTAGCAGAATGAAAAGTTAATGAGGAATTTTAATGGAATTGCCGATCGGGTGGAAGAAGCAGTGAATCGATGCTGCTTCTCGTCCAAAATGTTAGTTCCCGTGGTAGATCTGGCTACAGGCGATGCGGCTCGATAGTCCTTTTGGCATAGCGAACTGTGTAGGGCAGGCAGGAACGACGAGCGTAATGATATTCCTCCTTGTACGGTATAGGCAACATACCTTTAAAAGTTTTCAAAAATGATGCCCGTGCAATATGATTTGTTTTTCGATTTGGAATGATATAAATCATTGGCGTTTTTTTATTATGTATGTAAAGTGGCTTTTTGATTTTAGAGAACCACTTACCACCATTCCTAATAGAGACACAACGAAGTAAATCGAAATCAATCCTCGTTTTTTTTTCTTCGATTCAGTTGACTTTTGTGAGTTTCGTGACAACAATCATTGTATCATTGTAGTAATTATTACAATGTCATGGTAAATGATGTAAGTCAAATGTAACTACAGTAAACTGTTGAGTTTGATAAAACTTCACGATAAGTAGTTTCGAGAGGCACTAAAATTCAGCTGATCGTTTTTAAAAGGATGTCATTACGCCAGATCAACGACGATGGGATAATCGTTTTTGTATTTCATTCGCACGGATTGTGCTGATTAACGCAGATCGAGAAGAGGACAATAGGAAATCCAACGATAGAACAAATATAAAAAAAGGATGCTTGATGGAATTGTTGAGCCAACGGATTGATGTTGACCGCAAACGTGTCTGATAGACTGGCATGAACTCGCAGCGCCTACGAATAGAACTGACGGTAGACGAAGAATAATATGCGCATCTGTTTTAAGACCAATATTGTGTAACTAAATTATTATTTACCGCAGCAAAACGGGGGCGCTGTTGGACGGGGCCGTATTGTTGCGTGGGATAATTCGTACGTCTCCCGGCCTTCGTTGGGCCTAGAGCACACACACACACACAAACGATCAGAAGGGAGAGGGGATGGGGGGGAGGGGGGGCGGTGGTAGTGTTGTACTGTACAGGAAGAGAGGAAAAACTACAATCAACCATTTTTCTCTCTTTGGAACGCAATGTTGTAAGAAACGATGTACTAATCTCGTGCGTTTGCGCTGCGCGAGTCGTCTGCATTAGTTTGGAAAGGGATAGTTTAAGTGGGTGGGCTTAGGAAAAACAAGGATTAGAAAATGGGGAACGGAAAATGCGTTTATCACGCAAAGCAGTGTGTTTGAGTGTGTGTGCGCTTGTATGGATGTGTCTTTACGAAACCGATCAACATATAAAGGGGCGCAACGGTAAGCATGGATGCGCGTGGGGAAAAAAAAGAACACCGGAAATATAACCTTTTCTCGAGTATCATGAAGTGCTGCAGGACTTTCGGAAAGCAATGAATGAATGCATGAGCGCGCGAATGGAAAAGATGAATGAATTTAATTGTACATATTAACTGATTAGCACTAATAATAATAATATTAATATTAATATTAATATTATAATAATTATAACAATGATACTAATTATAATATCAATAACTGAAGTGAACAAACACAAGTAATGGTAAATGATGTAAGTCAAATGTAATACGTTGGATTGCAGCAGCTGCATCGATGGACGGTAGAGTGGCGCAGGGATGGGAGCTAAATGGGTGGGAATTAAAAAACCCCAAACTCATACATATACACAACCCCAAGATACATTTAAGTAAGAAAAATCAGAAAAAAACAAAAAAATAAATACCATAGTAAGCGACAGTAATAGATCAATAACCTAAAGAAGGATAAATTAATTAAATTAAAAATACTAAAAGAAAAGTAAAAAATGTAAACCACAAAAAATACACACCCACACACCTGCAAAAATAATATAGATAAGGAAATAAGGGTGAGAAAAATTGAAACATATGGATTAGAAGAGAGTGAAAAAATCCTGTGTACCACAAAAAATGAAGAGCAAAAAAGGAAAGAACAAAATCAACGGTATGTTAAAAGTCAGGTAAAACATGAAGACTAGAAAAAAGAAGAAGAAAAAAACACACGCAGTGTAGAAAAACACATGATAATAGCGAACGGTTAAGGATAGTGAGTTAATAATAAGTATGGCGTGACGAATGTCGAATGAGCAATGTGGAGATCGCGTGAAAGAAACACTGCACCCGCAGACACACAGCTGTACGCAAGTGAGGCGGTAGGAGACGATAGAGAAAAGCTTAAAATAAGTTGTAGGGCGATAATTAGGACGCGTTGACGCTTGTGTACGAGTGTTTGTATGCGGCCGTGCAGTGTGTGTGTGCACCATTGTAAGCGAATGGTCACTGGAGCGCTTTACTGTACTGTGTAAGGAAAGGCAAAATACCATACACTACAATATAGACAAAGTAAAGGACAAGACCATTTTGAACGGATGTGCTACCTTGAGTAACGTGTCGAGGTCTGAATGAAAATAACAGAGAGAAAGAGAGAAAACACACTTGAAAATGAAATTCTCCGGCTACAACCAAAAAATCCGAATGATCTTACCGTGGAGGAATAGCGTTTCTATTGTTGAGTGGTGAAGCTGTTTTAGGAATTTTGATTGCTTTCGTTTAGATTTCTTCCAGCCTTTTCTTATGGTTTTCACTATTGGTTGATCATGCTTTAGCCGTCTTCCATTCTGGCTGCATTGCTGCGTCGGTCTTCAACGTTATGTTTAAAGTTGCTGCATTGAATTATATCGGAAATTGAGTTGGGGGAGCGATTGCAATCTTTGCCTGGATTGTGTAAGAAGGGCGTATTTGAAATTAATCGTGGTTTATTGGGTCTTGTTTGTACAGTATGTTTTACAATCCGTTTTTACAGTTCATTGTTTTTTCTGTTGCATTGAAAGGCAGTTTTTATTTTGCTTTGTTTTGCATTATGTTTTGGTTATGATTTTTGTTCAAAGTATTTGCTTAAGATTCTTTCTTTGTTCTTCTAGGAAACAAGCATGCACCCGTCGAAAACGCATACAGTGGAAAGAAAATCGAAGTACCATGGTTCTCAGTCTATATCAATCTGTTTGATAACATGTTTGACATATTTAGTTGTTGTTTTTTTTTCAAATTTGAAACGAACTAAAATGGACCTTCCTCAATCAATAAATCCAGCATTAGACAAATGAGAATACCGAAAACACAATCTACGAAGCAGAAATGAATCAAACGTGTCGGTAGGCAGAAAAAAGAGAGAGAGAAAGAGAAGAAGAGAGAGAAAGAGATGCAGAAACAGAAGAGTAAGTAAAGAAACATCGAAACAGAACATGAACTGGCAACCAAACACCTCTTCACACCATGTGCATGCTTACAAATGATCGGAAAAGCGTGCTCGTTTGGGGCGTTGCGCAGGGCGATTTTCTTTTGACGCACGTGGAACGCAGGAGGAAAGCCGACAGTGGTCAAGTCAGGAGCGACAAGCATCAATACTACCGCATTTGCAGATGGACGACTGTTTACACGTAAGAAGACGTTTAGCATTAAATAAAACACGAAAAAAAACCCAGATGAAAATGATAACTGCCGGATGCGAGTGGGAGAAACAGTAGGAAAAGTCAAACGCAACATGCAACATGTTGCCTCTGCCGTATAGTAAATGCGTAAGCGAAATGAACAAACCAAAAAATAAACAACAAAAATACACAAAAATCAGCATAGAACCACTAACAGTAAAATAGGACGGTAAGGAGGAGAAGGGACAGAGAGGATACGATGAAATGAAAAAAAAAACACGTAAATTAATATATTTATATACTCTACTCAAACTCATCGCGAATTAGATGATAGCCTCGATAAGCGAAGGAAACGATTGCTGCTACAGAAACAACCGGTCGAAGGAGCTTGAACTGCAGAGGGACACGAATAACTAATGACAAAAAAAAATATAATGACAAAATCCTCATGGGTAAGAATTCGGGAGCGTCAAGGACAAAAAAAAAAAAGAATACTAGTAGGTACAAATGGGAGGCATGATGAAACGCCAAAGTGTTTCGAGATTTTGTCCTATGTTCTCAAACGATATGAATGGACACTTTCGTTGGCGATGGTTTGAACCATTAAAAAAAAAAAAAACGACCGTAAACTGTTTACTGCAAAACTTTCCAATGCGGTCAGGATTTTTGTTTTGTTTTTGCACGGTGCGGACAGCGAGAACTGAAAATAGAATGATACAGACAAAAAAAAAAGATCGAAAGAAAAACTTGAAAACAGCAGAGTACTGCGTAGCCGAAGTTTAGCAATAAAGTAGAAGAGAAAATAGAAGCGATTAGAAAGTAAACGAATGCGCTAGTGGAAATGGGGTAAGTGTGTGAAAGTGGTGAAAGATTAGGAAAAAAACAGAAGCGAATGAATGGTAAATTCTTAGCAAAAAAAAAAGAAAAAAGAAAGAAAACAAGAGTCTAGACGCAAAGCATAGATCAGTGCGTTCGAGTGGGTTAAAAAGTATTAGAAAAGAAATTCAGCTCGATCGGGAACGTGGGATGAACCGGACGAGGAAAAACACAACATGGCAGGCAGGCAGACACGGAAAACCAGGTGAGAGCCTGCTGCGCCCTCAAGCGAAGCTACCTAATCAATCCGCAATGTACGCGAACACAGACTACACAAATAATCCTACGCAATCGAGAACACGTGGGAAATGTGAATCGTGAAATGTTTGCTAAAAAAATAAACCAGAAATACATGAAAGTGAGAAACAAAAAAAAAAAAACAAAAAAAAATGATAACACGCAGTAAAACAAATGAAAATGGAAGAACACAAAACGAAGAATTGCGAATGCGAGGGGATAGGGCGAAGCATGATGGATGAAAGAGAACAAGACGTAAAAAATGGTAAAGAAATTTTGAAAAATAAATTGTCCTTGTGTGTTTTTAGATGGGGGTGGGCTGAGGATGACATTTCCCGGTGAATAGTAAAGGACCAAATCATCCATATTCCGTGAAGCTGTACAGATGGCAATTAGATAATCGAATATTTTTTATTGGATATCGACATCTTTTCATCTCATCACGTTTAGAAGTTGACTTGCGGACGATAGTGCTGCTGCAGCTTGTTCGCCTTCACGCCAACCTTCTGCATCAGTTTCGCCTGCTGCCGTTTCATGACGTGCATATCGCGAGCGTTCCGTGCCGCTGCTTCCTGCTGCGTGGAAGTCCAGCCGAGCGAGCGATACTGGGCGAGTACCTTGTGTAGCTTTTGCGTCGACTTCTTCACCACGACTGCCCGGTTTGGATTGATCCGTTGCTTGTAGTAGCGCAGAAGGGAACGATGGCCTATCACGTTACCGGAGGGAAGGACCAGCTGATACTCGTCGCCATCGAGTGCGGACGGTGCTTGCAGTTCTGCGTCCACATCCATCCCGTCCTCGTGATCTGGGTAGCTGCTACTGTAGTCGAAGAAATCGACGTACTCCGCCAGGGCGGCACCCTCGTGCAGCATCTTGCAGTGGCCCTTCTCGGCCATGTGTTTCCGCACGGCGTCGACCGAGTAGAACGTACGGCCGCGCTCGTTGCACCACAGGCAGATGTAGTCTCGGCAAACCTTCTCCGCCAGATACGCGAGCAACCCCTCCACGTCCACGCAGTACTCGGCGTCCGGAATGAAAAAGGAATGGGCCACCGACATGTGCTTGATGTTCGAAATCAGGTCCTCACTGTGCTGCGGGCAGAAGATGCAATCGTTGTTTTCGATCGGATTATCAAACTCCACGTCCTCCCACTCGTCCGAGTCTCCTTCCATCTCCTCGTCACCCTCTGCCTCCTCCGCTGCGGCAGCGGCAGCGCGCATAGCCGCCCGCGTCGACTTGACAGACACCTCCAGCTCCGTCTCCATTGCATCCTTTGACGAGGCGGCATCCGTCGCCAGACTGCTGGCACTCTGTTCGATGAATCGCTTCAAGTTCTCCTGGTGCTTTTTGCTGTCCAAATGATTGTCGTGGGCATTTTTCGACTTGAAAACCTTCCGACATGCTTTGCAGTAGACCGACTGGTCCTCTTGAGCGGCTGCATCGTCAGTCTTTTGCTGATTCACCCGCTTCTCGAACTCCTCTATCGTGACCGGTGGAAGCTCGGCAAGCTTTCGCTTCAGGTTGTACCGGTGCCAGTGGGTTTTGTAGTGTTCGCGCTGCATCTCGGCGGTGGCAAAGCGAACGCCACAGTTAAGACACGTGAAACTGGACATTTTGATTGTTTTGCTTACAAAACTCCTTTAAAATTTGAAACGATTCCTCTGCTGCACTTGGAAAACGCGTGTGCGTGGTGCAGTGTTGTGAAATGTTTACTTCGTTCGTTTTGACAGTTGTCGCGTGAAAACATTCAGGACGTCAAAGACGGCGAAAACGGAAGGGTATGTTTTATTTGGAAAGATCATACAAATGTTGCAATTCGCATCACACATATGTGTTTCTTCAAACATACAAATTCCTTCAATATTAAAAAGATTCTTCTGCTATACTTGAAAAACGTGAGTGCGTGGTGTACTTTTGTGAAATGTTTACTTCGTTCGTTTTGACAATTGTCGTGTGATAACATTCAGAACGTCAAAGACGGCGAAAACAGAAGGGTGTTTTATTTAGACAGATCATACAAATGTTGCAGGTCGAATCAAACATATTTATTTGTGTTTTATATATCCAAAATATCATCCAGCCATTGCTGAATATCTTCTTTTGTTTCTTTCTTCGTAGTTGGAGCTGCATGAATTGGTTTGCTTGGCAAAATAACGCTCGATGTTGACGCCGCGGGCGCTGGAACACTGATTGGAACCCCAATTCTAAGAGCACTCATTTTCGTTTCTACCTTCTGCTGGATAACTGGTGATATTTCCGATTTTTGAGGAACTTCTGCTTCTGAACGTACAATTGATTGGATTTGCTCTACAGTATTCTCTGGAAGAGCATATTTTCCAACCAAGCAAGGCACAGGTTTCGGCGGTTTTACTGGTCCCATCTGCGTTTGGGCGGTGTGCTCTACACACAGTTTCTGATATGCACTAAGTTGAATTTCCGCTTTGTGCCGCATCGAATTCAGCTCACTTACACTGAAAAGGCTTTCGTCGTAGCCAAGCCGTTGGTGGAAAGGAATGCACTCCAGGCTGGCGTTCAGTAGCTTTGTATCGATGCGGAAGTATTCGTTGTAGCAGGTTTTTTGGTCCTCCCCCAGCAGACCTGTTTCCGGTGCCAACCAATGCTTCTCGGAACTGAGTAAAAAGTGTCCGCTCGTCGATGGTGGAACGGCAAGAAGCTTCTCAAAATCTGCCGCATTCAGCTGCTCGTCCTCTGATTCGTTCCCGTCTGAAGGTAGATCACGATCTTCGGTCCAGTTTTGTTGGATTTGTCGTTTTCCATACCGTTGATCGCATACGACAAGTGGTGCCGTGTGCTGTACTTCAGGAACCGTGGTTCGTGTAACCTTCAGTGTAACCGTTTGCTTGCCCGGCTTTGGAGGAGGCACTTTTTTGTGAGACTTATCTTGCCGACGTTTGTTCTGTGAACGAAAGACGATTTGGTTTTTTGTGTGTATCGAGGTTTTGTAGGGGCGGAAAGGATAGCTGTCGTATTTGTTCTCTTACTTACCCGCAAGTCTGTTTTATCCATATTTTTTCTAAAGATATTTTCCGATACAGTGTTAGCAAAGAATAGTGTTGACAAATAACGTCTAGCAGTAATGAATCGATCGATTGTTTCGAACAAGACGAAATTGAATCACTTTGTTGTTGTCAGAAAATTAAACGGGAAAATGTAAACAACATATCGGCAAAGTTTCAGATGTCAACATTGACATTCTTTCAAAACTGCAATAATGCGCTGAAACCGTTACCACGAATAACCGTTACCGACGTTACTTATAAAAAATTAAGTAAACTAAACTAAACTTTAATACAAAGGGCAAAGGGTGTAAAGTATGCTGTATACTAAAAAGTTGTTGCATTTTCACATTTTTCCTCAAGATCTGTGCGAATATGTAAAACCGGTGGAACCTAATAGCGTCGATATATCGTACTAGTACTCCTTCACGTCGAAAGTACTTTCGGTGAATATGTGGACGGATGAAGAAAAGAGAAGTTTTCTGTTCAACAGAAAACCTCCATAGCTGATCGATACTCTCATCGTAGTTCCATTTTTTGCGGGGATCGGGCGGTATCTGTACCGACCACGATATTTGAATGCTACGATTTCCATAATGCACGTCCTTCTGCAGGTTAAGGCGTGCAATATTGTTCTCGTGTTTTGCCGTAGAAAATAACGAAAACTTGTTGACTTCTTCAACAGCTGGATGGTGTCTAGTAATGGTATCCCCATTCTTGTATTTGTACTCTTAAATTGTTTGTTGATTGGACAAAATGGTGATGATTATGAATTTGCTCATCTATTTTTTTGTAACAAGCTTCAGCTTGCTCTTCACTATAACTTCTCGTCCTTTATCGTTTTATTTCCGAGGGAATTTTTTAAAGGATAAATCAATGTTCATGCAGAAAGATTACACGATGGTATGCTAATTAGGCACTGTGGTGCAGCCACCTTCCCACTGGTGTTATGAGCGATGTACATCAGCAACAACTCACTGGATTAAAAGGATTAAAAAGGGGGATTTGTTTTTCCATCGGCAGGTGCCGCCGATAAAGAACCGGTAAGCAAATAATTTGCACGGATGAGCAAAAGCATAAAGATGAGTGCAAGCTACGTTGGGGCTTATGACGTGATTTGTTTTGCCTGTTCAAATAAAAAACTTTCATCTAGCAATTAGCTATTTAAGCAATGGCCAAGGTAGACCAAAATGCTCCGAAAAAGAAGGGTGTTCGGTGCCGACCTAGCGTTTTGGTTAAATTAAATGCAGTATATAAAGAGCACTAGCGTATAAAGCCTTTTTAACCAGCAAGTGAACAAATCTATAATAACTGCGAGACTTGATACTCTGAATTGAATTGTTTTATCTCGTGTCCGGAACGACTCATCTCGTTTCTATTTGGTCGTTATTCTTAACTCTTCCTGAGATAAGTTAAAAGCATGACGCTTAGTTTAATACCATTTTGGCAAGCAAGAATTAGAAAAATGATTGCCTCGTAAATATACCCTAGCAGCAGAAATGAAATAAAATCTCCACTGGCACATTTTAATGTTACAACATAACAGTCAAATATGTTGTTTCTAGAGCACGCATTGGAACAGATTTCATTTTCCCCGTCGGCCTCATAAAGAATTCCCATCGGAACGGCGAAGGACAACTATCCCTGGAGTGGAAGGGATGATTTCCTAGAGATAGACTACCGTTGAGACCAATTCTACCGGTTAGTGCCAGAGGGCTCATGATTAAATTATTTCATGAGGTAGTTTCCTAACGTGCGCCAAGTCCTGCAGCATCCAGGAAGCGGACACATTTTTAAACCACTCGAACAAGGCTGCTGCGAATCGCTTTGGGTAAATGTAATTTAATTTATTCATATGCTACCTCTTGGACTCGCTACGACAAATGGCCTGGAGTTTGTCAAAAACATATATTTCGAACAGGTTAGTTTTTTTTAAAACTACTTTTCACGTTTTTCTAATCTCCAACAACTGTTTTCAGTCGAAATAAAAAAAAAAAAAAAAACACCGAACGCATTTGAAACATAAATGTTTGCGGCATTCAATGAAGTTTTAGTACTGTGCCTCTTGCCACGTTGCACCTTGTGGTTTTAGTCGTTATTCATAGATTTATTTTTTTGATCCCGTTATGCCTCCCGACCACCAACTCTAACTTCCAAACCCCGACCTATCGATGCGGCCCAGCTTGTTGCCTTACCTCGCTGCATTTAGTCCTTGTTCCTGGTTTCCCTCTTCCAAGCGCAACCATGGCGCCGTGCACTGCCGACTTTGCACCGAGTGATCTTTGTTTGGCTAGCATGAATAAACAAACACTCACTCGCACATATATCCTGGAACTCGAACGCCAAGCGACGGCAATCTCCTCGACGGCGGCCAGAGGGATCCTTCACAGGACACGCGGCGGCACGTAGTCATGGAGGGCCTGACCGGAAAGGGATTTAATTGGTAGCCAGCGAAGGCGCAAGCTCGTAATAGGATCAAGGGATTTACGGCAAAGTAGATTATTGATTGAAATCGGAAGCTGTACGCGGCCACGAGACGTTCATGCGCTTGTCCGCGAATGGAAGTGAATAGGGAGAGGATGAGGAAAACCAAATAGAAAAAGAAAGGAAGGAAACAAAAACACGCGAGGGCAAATGGCAAAACCGGCACATATTCTCCTGCCATCTCCCGGATCTGGATCGTACAGGGTGTCGAAGAGAAAAGGAAGGGACGGCATGGTAGAAAGTAAAGCTTGTGTCGCGCGAGGAGTTTCAACAGGATTCTTGTTTTGATTTTCATTATGCTTTGCACGTGCCCCAACTAAGGAGCTTTTCCCCGGGACGCGGAGAAGAAGTTAGTTAGCGTGTCCTAACGGGGTGCCGTGGCGTGGCGTTATGGAAATGAAGTGGTTAGTTAGTTACTTATGCTTCCATTATGATTCAAAGGTTCATACTCGTTGCAGTTTATCGAAAAGTCTTGTATCTTATTCGGTACGGTAGGAGGTTCAACAGCAAAAAAATCCCTCAATCAAATGCTGCTTTTATTGCAAAAATCCTCATTTTCCCTGAGTACAGCGGGGGAGAAAAAGCTAGTTAGTCCTTAATAAGGTCATTCAAGTGTTTGTTTCAATAATAGTTTAAGTAGGGAGAGACAAGTAAAAAAACAAAGGGTTCTATTTGATTCCCGGATTCAGCAAGCGTGGCTTCATGATGAGTTTTTCCTTCACTTTGATGTGCACTTTTTCCGGTGTGCGTCCGCTCATTCCTTGGATCCGGAATGGTTTAAGCTCATTATGGAAGCGCTACCATCGAGACCCGCTCCGGGGAGTGACCGTAAGGAAAACTGGACGATGGGGGATGGATCTAAAAAAAAAAAAATGAGCACTCCCACTTGTAGCCTTGTACGGCTCGAGGTAAAGGTGAAAAACTAGTCGTCGGAAAATAACAAAAGCTCCCATAATCTCCCCGGCAAAGAGTGTCCTTTGCTCTGCGTTCTAGCCAACGGTTTGTCTTTTCCACTGCTCCAAATGTCACCGAATGGACAGTCGTACTGCACAATCCGTTTTGCCCTCCGCTGAACCCTCGTGGTGGAGCTTCGTTTTACGCCCCGGTGAAAACAAACAAGCAGCAAGCAGCGTCTCCGGCCCCAATGTCCCCGGTGGGATCGTTTCGTGTGCGTTGCTGTTGTTGTCCATTGTTTTATACGCTCTATCTCTCGAATGGCGGGATGGCGGTGGCAACGTCAGTCCGCGGAAAAAAGGGACACGCTAATGGCGTATGCGGCGCCCCGAGCTCCAGTGGAGTAACGCACAGCGTCCGACATGCCGGCGGCAAGCCAGTAAGTTCTTGTTTAACGAAGTAGCACCGGTTTCTTTTATTTTCTGTTTTTGCGTCCTGCTGCTTGGTGATGATGCTGCTACTGTTTGCTGCTACCGCTTCTGCTTTTGCGGAATTGCAAGCGATCCGTCGACAAAAGACGGCATGACGGTGCAAAGTGGGAGGGCTGGGCGATCTTTGCTCGTGCTGCCAGTGACGTCCCGGAGCCTCCGTCTACCGTGTGACCCTGAGGAGACGAATAAACAACAACATCCATTCTCCCGCTCGGAATCGTTAGCTGAATAACCCGGCCCCGGGAGGCAGCGAGGAGGAGAACACGGCACGGGAACGACGGAGACGGAGGTCTACCCGCTTGCAATGGGATGAAGATCCCCACAAGAACAGAGAAGGAAGCTAGGGGCCCAAGGGCGAAGCCAAAGGGGCGAAACGGTGTCGCAAAATAATGGGTCCTTTCCGTTGGAAGTGTGTCAGCCCACGTCCGAGCCGCTCCAGATTGTCTGACCTGAATCCACCAGTGACGCAAGTGCACGTCGGCACGTACTCGTGAAATGTTTATTCTTCAAAACTCTCGGGATCCTCGGGTCCAGGAATGCCTACCAGGTAAGACAAACAAAATAACCTCCACCGGCCCGTCCCTAGCGTTGCCTGACGGACAGGCTGCAAGGAAGTCGAAGGATAAGAGCTGAAGGAAAAAACACGACCGATGGTAGGACCCACGGTCGCACACGGGACGAAACATGGAGCGATGATACCTTCACAAGCGTTCATGGGAAAGATGAAAACCCCTCAAGACATCCGAGTACGCCTTGATTGCCGACCAACCGAATGTTATTCGGCTACCGATAAGACGACCTTTGGGTGGCGTCCAAGCAACCTTTTGTTCGGTCTTTTGGTTCACCAATGATTTCCGCGAAGAGCGGTTTGCTCCAAACAGCAATGTTAAGGTACGCGAAGGTAACCGGGAACCAGGGAGTGTGCGCGTAATGCCCGGCTCTGATATTTCCTGTCGTTTCCCGCACGGCCGGATATTGATATTTTCCTGTGGTCAACCTCTTGCGCGCGCGTGTGCTGGGAGTTTTTCGCCGGCGTGTTGGGTGAAATTGGCTCCTCCGGTTGCCATAATACACCCCCCCCCCCCCCCCTCCTCCAGAACGTTTACCTAAACCACTTTCCCATCCTCTTACCTGTTGCGCGAACTGTCCGGTCCGGTTCCGTTCCATTTGAACAAATTTCTCCCCGGGGCTGCGAAAAACAAATACGTCGCCGCCCGGATGCGGGCCGCTGTTGGCCGAGATGTGGCCGGCGATGGGTCGGTCTCGGGCCACTTGTTGCTAGCTCCAGCCTTCTTCCCTCTTCCCTTTGCAGTCGTGTCGTGCCCGCACCACGGTTTCGATAACTCCGATGCGATGCGGCTGTGGGTATTTCTATGCTTCCTACTCTCTTGCGCAGTGTTTGTCTTTCCCGCTGCCACTTGAACGGGCCGCGATCTAGTGCAAGTGGGTTGCCGATGACCCCACCACCTTTCTACCCCACCAGTTGTGCTGCCGAAGGACGTGCCCGGCTACATCGAAGTGTGTGCTTTTCTGATGAGCAATTTTTAAAGCAAGCAAAGCAGGAATTTAGACTTTTTTGTGTGTGTGTGCAGTGCCTTTATAGGATTTGTTGGATAGAAAAGACTCTCCACCCTACAGTAGCCCCTTATTAGCGTGCCAAGAACGGGTGCCAGGAAGTAGGAGCACGATGGATTTGTTTAGGATGCTCGTGAGTTGGGAAAACAGTGGAAGGGCCGGAATAGGCATTTCTAGGTACCTCAGAAGAGAAGAGAATGATGGTTTATATTGACGGGGTTTAGCCTGTTAAAAAAAAATTGTTTAAATGGACTAATGGTAAATGAATGAATGAAATTTTATTCCAATCTTGTGTGTCTAACGCGTCTAAACTGTCAACATTTGAGAGTTCACACGTTGGTGACAATACAGCTTCAGGCAGACAAATGAGACGCGAATGACTTCATGCGTGGAGTTCAGTTGACGGCATTGACAAAATTGAACCCAAATGCGCCATGATCATCGGCATCGTTTTGCTTCCGAACTTGGTGCAGTGTCACGTTTTCCACCCGATGCGATACGGGGGAAATTTAATTATGCACCCGGCGTAATTATTCGCCAGCTTTCATCCGTATGCCGTGAGTGAGATACGATTCAGCTAGAGCGCGCCAGTTTCTTCTTGGACACGAAGCGCGCTAGCGAGTGTCGATGAAGGTTGACGCATTTGGCGTACGGTTGCTTTGCAAAGCCGCAGCCAAGGCGCAATTTCAACCGCACAGCCAAACAAAGCGGGTGTGCAATTCTGCGGAACTTGCTCGCGTTCGTGATGCCTCCATGGCCGTGCTATTTGCTTCGCCCCGGCTGTGATCGAAGTCACACCATTTTTACCACTTTTTCCAAGAACCCCATGGAGAAACCAGCGTTGAATAGTAGGAGCACCCCGATCAGAAAAAAAGAGGATTGAAGTCCCGGACGAGCCTCGGGAACGTCCATTATTAGTCTCATCGTCGAACGTCAGGTAAAAGCTCGACACGAGCTCTGTCAATGGCACACAACCGCAACATGTTCGGACGTGGCCCGGAAGTTCCGGGAATGGCATGGGAGCATGGGTTGTGTGTAGCACGCCGCTGTCGTTCGCTTTCTTTTCTTTGAACTTTCACCAGCCGCCTGCCACGAGGTTCCATTTGTAAAAGAGGCCCGGGTTTGCACGCTGCTGGCTGCGGTGGCCGTGGAACCACTTTACCGGTAAATATGATAAGCTGTCTTCTGCAGACGCGTAGCTCATAAAGGCGGTCATCGTTTCTCATGGTTCTGGCACCGCCCTCTGCGACAGAGCCAGCGGTTCGCCGAGCGCCAGTTCTTGTCGGTTAATTTCAATTAAACCGGAACCTTCCTTTCTGGCTTGCTCGGTCGCTCCCGAATGCCGCGATTCGGGAATATAATGATAAAAGATTAGCAAATGAAGGTAAATTAAGAGAAATGTCATGGCCCGGAGGGAAATAAGGAGATTTAAAAGCAAGAGAGGGCTAGTTCGACTAGCTTTTCGTATATTTTTCGAATGGTTTATCAAATCATTTCGATCGGCGTAGTGTTTTCTGTGGTTATTTGTTTGTTGAATTCCAGCTTGAGCTTGAGCTTAAGGCGTTTGTCCAATCGCTTTCTTTATCCCAAAGAAGGCATTGCAAGCCTGGAAAGAAACGCCTGGCATGAAACGACATTCGTGTTGGTATTAAAATAATAAACCATTTTCGTGAAGTGTACGGCAAGGTTCAGTTTCCTTCTCCAGGAAATCGCATTTTCAATTTAGTGAAACTAAAAATGAAAAGATGGCAAAATATATTACAACTTTCGTTAATCAAATGAGATTCCGATCAAGCATTCTGTAGAGATTTTAATCAACTAAAGCTGATCCATTCGTAAACGATAGGGAGCGAACTCGAAACGATGCGACCGAACTTATCAATTGCTGTGTACTCAAGCGCGCCATCATAAATAGAACCGATCGAAACCGTCGTACCAAACACCCACGTTGCTATGCTGTGCGTATGCTGCCGTCAATTTAGTCCGCTAAAAATGTCATAACCGTGCATACACGCACAAGGAATGTTATAAAGGAACTCTCTCTCTCGTAAACTAACACTCGCCGAGCCCGGGCACGCTGCACGAGCTGGATAAACATTTTCTGCCACAACGAATCACGCCGTGGCAGTCACGCTCGAGTTGGCCGGTTGGTGGAGCAGAATAACACGACAGCGTGAGCATAAGTTAAGAACAGTTCGTTTCTGTCCTCGTCGGCTGCCCCAGCTTCTCGAAAGGAATGCCAGAAGCTTTCTTCTGACGTACTTGCCGAAAGAGACGGAGATGGACGGAGAGACGGTCAGGGAGAAAGGATGCGCGAGAGCTGAAGAATGTATTTATAAACGCTTTCTCGTGGCCTCCCGGTGGTGCCACGAGTTGTGTTGAAGTTTTATGGAGAAAAGGTGAAACATTTCTTTTTCGTTTTTTTTTTTGGGTGAAGAATACCCTATCGTTTTCTCTTTGTGGCGTACTAACGATTCTCGGTTCGATCGATTATCAACAACAGGGTTTTGCTTGCAACTTTTATGGGCTTGTTTTCTCTTCATTCTCGTACCATCTTTTCGAGTGTAACAAAGTCGAGCATCTTCTTGCGGTAAGCCGTCGTTTAAATCCCAAAACCCGTACGTGTGCGTTTCACTCGTCTCGGCTTAAAATATGAACCGAAAGGAATCGAGGAAAAGTGCAACCACTGAACGGTGAGTAATGTTTATCAAGGGGCGAGATAGGGAAAGTTACACGACGTACGTACGAACTCAGATAAAGGATCGCACTCCCGTAAGGTCTTCTCCTTTGCTGCTTGTCCGGAACATAAAACCATCAAATCGGATAGACAAACAAACATCAACTGGATGCACCTCCAGCTACTTCGAATGCATCCCTCGCCGTGTCAGTTTGAGGCTGGAGTTCTGGGGGTCGATGAAGGCCAGGTAGAGCGAGGAATTTAACCTGGAAATCTCAAACCGACCGAATAATTTCGTCGAACTACTCGCAGAATGTCGGCCAAGTTTCGGCAGCCCGTGTTTATCGGGAACGTGGTAGTTTATCGTTTTCGACTTAAAAGACGAAGGCCAGTGAGAGCAGGGCGTCGCTGCTGGAAGTCAATAGCAGGGCAGACAGAGGGGCAGCGAATGCATCCCTTTCTCAACCTCCTGTTTGGGTGGCAGCTATTCGTATCGGTTTTCGACGCCCTCCCAGTTTGAATTTCCCATGAAAGATTGAACCCGCTTTGGCATTGAACAAACAAACAGGACTAGCGGCGCGCGGAGAAATGATCCAAGCTGGGGGGATCGATTCGAAGGAATCATAAGGCTAAGAATTTTCTTCGTAAAGCATGTACCGGAATGTGAGGGCCTTGCAGCCGAAGCCTTTGCATTCTTCCTTTGTTTCATCACGGTGCAGTAAAGGGCAGCGACGGCTAGCAGAAGGAAAGGATTTTCCAAAGGCCTAGCTGCGTATTTCTAGGAATGCGGATAAATATTTAAACCAAATCCACTCATCCCTTTCAATGTAGCCAACATCGTGGCCGAGAAAAACGATCAGGAATGTTTGGAATATGCTTACCATTGCTGTTTACTTTTATTCTAAAAAAAAAGAATCAATTCCGTAGGTAAGAATCCCGTTAAAAAAATGCGCAAGTTGTGGAGAAGGAAAAGTAGAGGGGGGTTCCGCCTATCGGAACGAACGCAGGCTTGACATTATGCCATCTTTTGCCATGAGAAAAGAGCAAAGCATTTAGCAAATTTAACGATCAGATGAATTATATTGGGTCAGGTTTCTGGTGTCGTGGTTATTTAAGTGCTACACGGTATGCAAAATGATTATTACTCTCATTGGGATCTTCCTCTCTAATTTCACGCACTAGTTTGAAATAATTTTACCTGTGCTCATTTGAGTCCCCGATTTTCGAACGCCCTCGTTTGGCCTGGCAGTTTCACGCATGTCGCGTTGCATTACGCTTCGATTAATAATTACGTTCCGCTATCGGTCTAATCCAGTCCAGCAGCTCCTAGGTTAGCCAAACGTAAAAGCGGTAGAACACCGGTTCGGTGATTATGTGCAGCAATTGCCGTGCTATCCAGCGAAATCCTGCCGACAGGGAAACATTGAAGTATCCTTCAACACGGAGTCCGTGCTGCTGGTTTATCGGGCGCTTCCCGTCGCTTTGACAGATCATCCCAGATAGGCCAGCCTGTATGACAGGTATGAGATAGTATTGCCGGCTTACAATCGGGCTCGGAAACTCTCGACACTGGAATGCGGTGGGAACGGTTGGCAAGCGAGAGCAGCAGCAAATAAAGGATCAAACGGTCTCCCCAAAACGTTCGATATGACCGTACGAGCTGCGAGCAAATCAGGTGTCTGTTCTGCATCTGTTCGAATGCCTGCTCCCAGCCTAATGGAGGTGCATCCTAGCAACGCAACGGTTCCACTTCATCGAGGTGCTTTGTGAGTGGGGAATATTTGTCAGAAATTGACATTGCCTTTGTTTGGTGCGATGTTTTTTTGCCGTGCAGTTTTTTGTTTGCTTGCAAACGGCGTCCTGGGGCCAACATAGAACACAGCAGAATGCTTTTTCCCGGGGTGTTCCAAGGTGGCATGCATATTTGCCAGGGAATGAACGAGAATTGGAACATGAAACTCGACGGTGGGTCGTTTAATTGCTGCATGTAATGTTGATCGACAAGTTCTGAGTATGAACAAAAGATTTGCGAGGAAAAATTAATTGTTTCGTTACGTGGAAATCCTCAAAATTAATTATTTATTCCCAAATAATGTGTACACGGCGCAGGTTACACAATTATATATCCTGCCTCTGGCGACCTTTCAAACAATGTTGTCCTACCATAGTTTTATCAGTGGACAAGTGAAAGTGCAATTTTCAATGCGTAAACCTTGCCGTACCACAACGTTGACCATTCAACGAAGCCTGATCCTGGGAGGCTGGGAATAATGAAAAAGAAGATACTCAACCGGACAGCACAGTCCAGAGCGAGACAGCTATTGCGCTTGCGGGAGGATTGAAAAACGACGCTGCCATTCGCCCGGATGGAAGCGCCAGTCTATTAATAGAGTGTAGCTGAACTTTGTTGCTATGCACGCAAAAACTAGTACAATTCGCTCATCCTAGCGGGTTCTGGAAAAGCGTAGACAAACCGACGGTGCAGGTAATTCCTACAAAGGGTTACTTTGGTAACGACCGATTGTTGGTTTCGCTTACTGTTTATTTTTCGCACCCATTGGAGCTTCTATTAATCTCGGCGTCTTTTACTTATTGCAATGGTTTTTTTAACGATCGAAACAACATCAAACTTCCGCAATAAAGGGATATTGAGTTTGCGTTTTCCCGAACGAACATTTTAATTTGACAGTTACATAAAAAAAAACCATGACGCATTGTAGCGTCTTTTTTGGCTGATTTATTTCTGAATGGTTGGTTTAATAGGTGGATTGTGCCCAGATATAAAAGAAAATTTTGAATCATTCCGATCATCATTATAGAACGTGGAAGTTACTCCTTCGTACCGGGGGAGCTTCACTTTTCAATGGTTATAAATTACTTTACTATTGCGTTTCGTGTACTTTACTGTGCCATAGCTCCGTACAAAGTATTTACTTGATTTACCCACTTGATGAGACTATGTTGATTGACAAGCAATCATAGGCGAGAGGACCAAACCAAACTCCATGCAAATGTTTGATTGGATGTATGCCAACGATGGATAGCAAAGAAGCTGGTTTTGTGTATTTTATTTCCCGGCTGATGATGGGAAAGGTAATTGAAGCATGAGTGGAATTTAGATTCAAAAATTTCTTAAATGATTAATTATCTTTGCAAGCCGAAGCAATCAAAGTAATTTTAAAACTCCTCATTATACCTCATGAATGTTGTGAATGAAAAAGAAGAAGACGAATTAATCCTGAAGTAGCTCGTTTTTACTGAGATGCTTCTCTTTAGTATGACGATGGTCAAAGCATGCTCTAGTTAGCAATTGAGCAAATTTAAGTGTAATTTTCCTCTACCTTCCTATTTTCCTTCCTGCTATGGGTCTTGGCAACCATTTGAAGATGCTTCCCAAGGCTCGGTCCCAAATTGAGAACGGTTGCGTTTCCGTTTAGCAACCGGCTGTTCCAAGAGGAAAGGCTGCACATGTTTGCATCACTTGCTTTCCTTTGCAACGAAAGTTAGCCGATGCAGTTTGGAAGAAGTGCCGCTTGGCCGTTGGGAAGTTGAGATTAATTCTTGCGTCGAAGTAAAACTTTTAATTGAAATGTGTAATCGGATAACACGCACAGGTGGTAGTGGACAGAAGGGTGGTGAGGGCGGAAACGGTGCACGGCACGGTTCTTAATGCACCGAGGGGTTCCAATTACTCCGAAAAACCACTCGATGTTGATTCGTTTGTGAGGGGAGACTAAATTTTCATCCCTGCAAGAAAACACTCGGGCTAATGTTTGAGGTTGCTTACGTAATGCAGTATGATCTAGCAAAGAATTTCAGATGTTCTAGAGAAAAAGTTGAACCACACATCCGATAAATAGGGAAAATGGTGTGGTATCGTGTTTGCTTAGCTTGTTAGATTAAAAGCAGGAAAATCCTATCAACCTGATTCTTTCTAGATTGTGTGGAACAAGAAAAACTGCTGAAACATTTACTTGAAACATTGTATCTGTGAAAGTTCCAATCAAATGAATTTTTGAGCGATTTCCTGTAATGGAGGCGCCTGGTACTTCACGTCGACCGATACTGAGAGATCCGATGGTCCGACGGCTTCAATTAGCGGCAAAAAGTACCTTTATTTTGCCTGGGGCTGCAATTGTGCTTGACGTAGTCCCGCAAACCGTTGCTCTCTGCTCCGCAGACGTTTTGTCACCGGCAGCATCTTCGAGGAGATTCAAACATAATCGGGAACTCGACGAGCATTACTCACCTTCCGGCTGTGTGCGTATCGGTCAGCGAATTTAATTATGCTGTCATCGTTGACTGACACACCCCTCCGGACGACCGTGTGATTACGGATCGCGTGCCTTACTGCCTAAGAGGAGCTACAAAGATGTTCCTTGACGATGTTCCGTCCACTCCGTCTTCTGCCGGCGGCGTTCGCGGGAATCGTTACACGGAAAGTAAGACTAGATCTGGCGCCACCTACACCTTCGGTGGGATAGTTTTAAGGCGATTCACGGTGCTTTAGCAACCAACTGACGCGAACCGTTGGTGGATGCGTCCGCCCACGAGTAGAGGAATCCCCACGGAGGTCAGATCGATTACGTTCGACGATCAATGATGATTGATTTACCAACGAGATGCTTTTTGGCCGCGGGCTCTTTGCGTCCGGGCAGCAGACGAAACACTACCCCACATTGATTTTTTGTTCGGTTGATTCGGTATGGCGCGTAGTCGTTGAACGTCGTTTCTACCGCAGCACCGAATCGACCGACCTGGCAAGTGGTTCGATAAACAATTCGTAAAACAGACGTGCTTCGCCAGGAGGCTGACCGTGTTTACGCCTATTTTGTCTATGCTTCCGGACGGTTTTCAAATTAGTCATTTCCAGTCACTGCAACACGTTCGCCATCCAACAAACGAAGGTTAAAGGCCCGGAGGAACTGCGGAGTGGTATGAATACGATAGACCGCAGAAACAATTTGGTAATGCCTCACAATGCCGGCGTGGTTTGAGAAATTACTGCAAAACACGAAACACGAATCGACGCACGCATTCGTTGCAGATTGCAAAATCAAATATTTCCTCCCATGACGCATGCAAGGAAAATTTACAAAGTCGATTCGAGTTTGGCATTGCAAAAAGCAACCCCATCGTTTGCACCATATGCTTTCGCCCAACCGAACGGTCGTTCCCAAAAGGCTTCCCCGCAAGGTGCATCGTTTCATTCATTCACCTGATAACATCCGTACTTTGGCTGGCAAAAGGTCAGCACACTGTCGACTGCAATGTATTCCCTGGAGGCGTAGAAAGGGAGGAGTGGGTCAAATCGTCCTCCCCCACCCAACCTGGTGGACATCACACACACACACACATACACACGAGGGAATCATTTCCGCCTTTCCCGGGGAGGTTCGGCCGCATTTTGATTTAATTAAATTCTCTCCTTGTTGCGCTTCGGTGCGTCGGTCAGTATCAGGAATTTAATTTCACAAAATGCCATCCTAGGGCTCCCCTGCACTTCCCCTCTGCAGAGTGGTCGCTCCTCTGCATGGGATAGTACGATGCACTCCATGGTCAGTCAACTTTCATTCAGGTTTCGCTTGAAGGGAAGGCAAACCGTTTTCGATTCACCTGTGCAGTACATGCAGCGAACTGCCAGGGGAGTTTTTTTGTTTGCCTTAAGTTGGCGTCATTATTTGCACCGCAAGGCTCATCAGCCGGTGACTCCTGACACCACTAGCCATGGTGTGCCTGTGCTCCCCTTCGGAAAGACGGTCGCGATTGGAGGTGCCACCGGTGGGCTTCACTAGCGAAAGGTTTATTTTTTAATTAGCTCTCTCAATTAAGAAATAATGGATACTGCGCAATTCCACCGGCGGCGGTAGTATCCGAGGTACAGCGGTGTGGCTACTAGTTTCACTCTAATTGAACAACACCGGCAAAAGGTGTTCCGGAAGCGGCCACCACGGATCGCCAACGGATGTAAAAACTGCAAAAGTCAACGAGCGCCTCCACCAATGTTTTTCCTTTTTTTTCGCAGGGAACTCTCTTCGGTGGATGCGCTGGCAACTTTGATCAGCGATCCGCGTTGGCGTCTGGTGTTTTTCCGTCGATGTTTTTTTTGTTTCTCACAAGTAGAAAGCCGAGGGAAAAACACTCATTCCGAACGCAATGCTGAGCGTTCCTTGGGAGCCACGGTTGGCCCCCGCAGGGGCCGCAATGGATTTTTCCAAGCTTGCGAACGCTAACGTCGGCAGGCAGGCAGGCAGGCAGGCAGGCAGGCAGGCAAGGCGATTCGATTAAGAAATGCAAGATGCAATGCGAACGAAACTCAAAGTGCATCGCATCCGTCTTGGACCTGAATGAACGATAAAAACTCATTAGTTTATTATGATGGTGGTGGGCATACCAATACCACTTTGCCGGTTGCCCGGGATATATGAAATCGTGGTTCAGCGGAGGAGAGCTGAGGAAGCAAGGGGCTGCGTTGCTGACGAGCATTTTACATGCGATGAAGATGAATATTTTCATATTCTACGAAGGGACAGATCTTGACGACAGTATTCCGTAGATTAACCCCTGGGCTTCTTCTCGTTTCCTTAGGACATAGCTTGTCGATTCATCAACCGACCAATTGGAACTCGCCCTCCTGAACCAGTTTTGCGATAATCCGCACGGAGCTAAGTAACGAAGACACTCAGCCGTACGAGGTACCGATGACTTTCCGGTTAAACTATCCATCATCGGGAAGATATTGCAATCTATTTCTTTCTTTTTTTTTTTACTCTGAGAGTAATGTAACCTGGAGTGAACAGGTATTTGTGCTTTTCTTTGAGCGTGTAGCAAAGAGAAGAGAATAATTCGAAAAGTTGCAATTAAATTGATTGCCTTCATGGAAGTGGAATCGAAAATGACAAATAAAGGAATCTACATTGCATTAAACATTACTAAAGAATAATCGAACAGCTGTTAGGATTTAACCTAACAGTTTGTAATGAAAAAAAATGACTACAGTTTTTAACAACTCGAACAACTATGCTTTACAGTTCCGCAGAAATAATAATAAAATTCGTTTGAATTAATTATATTGTCTACAATCCAACGCGCGATACTGTTGCCAGAAATCCTTGACCATTTTGTATCTATTATCCGCGATGTCTGGAACTGCATTGCTGCCAAAACTTTGCCACAGAACAGTGAAATGAAGCCGTCGAATCCTGTTGGTTCCTGGCAGGGAAGTACACTACCGGTGCATTGATGTGAAATGCTATCCTGCAAGCGACTCAACTCAATCGTAGGGAGTCATATGCTTCCCTTGTTCACTCTTTTCCCAGCTTGTTTGTTGGTAATTTGTTGATCTGATCGCACTGGCAGATTTGATTTGTACGACAAAAGCTCGCTATAAACGGTATCATGTTTTCGATCTGTTCACATTGCAGCTCGAGAACTTTTTTTTTATCAGACGAAACAATGGCGGAAATCAAGACAAAAGAGAGTATTTTAAACATTCGAGCAAGTGCAAAATGAGGATAATTAATTTCCGCAATCACATTGCTCCGCTGGCTGGTGAGTTCGACAAAAATATCTCTGGCACAGTTTTATCTTTCCCATGATTTCACATTCAGGACTTAATTTTGTATGTGTGGGAGCATTATAACTGTAAACAGATCCCATTTTTAAGCTCGGAATTTAAATTATAAAAAAAAAACCTTTGCTGATAGAGAAATGGTTGGTTGTTGGATGCAAAATATAATTTTTGTTATGTCTATAGATGTATATACACACGGAATAAATAGATAGTACAACACAACACGCAAAGCAAAATTCTCTTTGATATGCGAGCGCATCTGTTGATTGTGATGGGTTGGTGGTTTTCCACATCACTTTCGTTCATCGTTCATTTTCCTCTATGGTTTTATGGTGGCTGTTTTTGTTTTTATTTAATGGTTTTATTCAACGATGGAAAGTTTTTGCTTCCTGAACCAAAAAAACAAAAAACAGAAGAATAAAACATGAAACAACATCAACAACAACAGAAACTCACCACTGAACACTGTCAATGTAAATTTAATAACACAATGTACCTCAGATTACCTCGTTGATGGTAGCGGGTAGCGTAATATGGGTTGATTTTCTTGTAATTCCGTCTCCCCTTTATGGTTCATTTGCGCTATCTTTGCGCATGTGCAGGTGGCCTTCAGGAGTGGGGGCGGGGAGATAGAGAGGATATAGATAGGGTAGAGTGAATGTGGTTGGTAGGCTTTTCGCGAGGAGCATGCCGCAGGCAAAGGTTATTAAATTTACAGCCATAATCGGTAGTACGCGGAACATCCCTGCAGCAGACGCACCAAACAGCAGGAGGGCTGCGCGGCGGAATGTTGGGTGTGGTGGTTTGTAGGCCCGATTACAGGATTAATTTTCCATCCGACAGTTTTCCGATCGGTGAATGCGCGTAAGCGCCGTGCCGGAGGTACATTTAGAGCGCGGCACAGAATTGCGAAACAAGGCTTATCAAATCGACAACAGGACCCGCCCCGAGATGGAACGAATGGGTTGGAAAGCGGATAAGGGCGGTGGATGAGAGTGCTCGGTCAGCACATGCTGCATTCGGCTGATGGCGCAGTGCAGCGAATGGCTGCAGCAGCTTGGCAGAAAACGCTTTTCAAAACGCTGATGTAATTGGATGCACTCGTTGATCTGCCCGATGACGGCGTGTGATGACAGGCGGATGAATTACTTCCGGCAGAGATGGATAAGATACTTCCACCGCCGGGGCCGAGCCGGGACCTGTATCGTGGTACTTTTTTGTTTTTTGTTTTGTATTGTCGTTTTTTTTTATCGTAAACTTTTTCACTGCAATACTAACGCAAGCGAATCGAAGGATCACGTTTACCGTCGAGTCGATGCAACATAGGGAAAGAACGTTTCTTGTTTTGCCTTTCTCCCGGAGTGCTTCCGGTACTAGAAAAAGGCAACAATTTGATTAATGGAACAATTGTAGAGTGATACTGTGCTGCACCGGGCGCTTTGTCTAGAGCATATGGTAAGGTTTCCCAGGGGAGTGATTGTTTGTAGTAAATAAGGAAGACAAAAAAAAGCATACAACGATTCGTTTGGTTTCGATTTTGGTTTGGAGTTTTTTTTTATCAATGTAGAGAAACAAAAACGATAATTCGTCTTTATCTTGCCTGCTTTTATGTTTGATCGAATAAATATAAATTGCATTTATCGCAGAACGAATAACCTAGAAAAAAACTACACGATAGTTGCATCCTGGCCTCTAAAGAAGCTGAAGGAAGTCTTTTGTATTCTACCAGAAATGAATTTCAACCAAAATCATGTAAACATTTTACCAAATTTCGGAAGATATCCCTTAAAACATGTTTTTTCTAGTTTTTCAGAAAATGTAAAAAACTCCCATTTGCTGCTTAAAATTGCAGGCCTCTGTCACGGACTAAAAGGTGTTCTAAATTAACCCCTAATGAGATCAAAAAGTAAACCTTACGGCGATTGTACGATTCTACTCAACGCAAGGAAAATGTTCGATTTTTCCCTTTCCATGTTTTTTTTTCAATCTACTCCCTATATTAACTGCGCTTAGATCAAAACAATGCCAATGTTTACATTCGACCGTCGGCCGTCGAATCAATGCGCCCGGTGCAGCACAGTATCACTCTACAATTGTTCCATTAATCAAATTGTTGCCTTTTTCTAGTACCGGTCGACCATCGACCATCGACCATCGACCGTCGACCATCGACCGTCGACCGTCGACCGTCGACCATCGACCATCGACCGTCGACCATCGACCGTCGACCGTCGACCGTCGACCGTCGACCATCGACCGTCGACCATCGACCGTCGACCGTCGACCATCGACCGTCGACCATCGACCGTCGACCATCGACCGTCGACCGTCGACCGTCGACCGTCGACCATCGACCGTCGACCGTCGACCATCGACCATCGACCGTCGACCATCGACCATCGACCGTCGACCATCGACCGTCGACCGTCGACCGTCGACCGTCGACCGTCGACCATCGACCATCGACCATCGACCATCGACCGTCGACCGTCGACCATCGACCGTCGACCGTCGACCATCGACCGTCGACCATCGACCGTCGACCATCGACCGTCGACCGTCGACCGTCGACCGTCGACCGTCGACCGTCGACCATCGACCATCGACCATCGACCGTCGACCGTCGACCGTCGACCATCGACCATCGACCATCGACCGTCGACCGTCGACCGTCGACCGTCGACCGTCGACCGTCGACCGTCGACCGTCGACCGTCGACCGTCGACCGTCGACCATCGACCATCGACCGTCGACCATCGACCGTCGACCGTCGACCGTCGACCATCGACCGTCGACCGTCGACCATCGACCATCGACCGTCGACCATCGACCGTCGACCGTCGACCGTCGACCATCGACCGTCGACCGTCGACCGTCGACCATCGACCGTCGACCGTCGACCATCGACCGTCGACCATCGACCGTCGACCATCGACCGTCGACCGTCGACCGTCGACCGTCGACCGTCGACCATCGACCATCGACCATCGACCGTCGACCATCGACTTAAACGCACTTTTACTCACTTACTGAAAGCATTTCTTGATGGTGTTTACTGCCTTGCCGACGAGTAAACGAAACAAACACATATGATTGCTGGCTCACTCGATCTTCGGTTTTCTGTTTTCAGAACTAAAAAAATTAAATCTGAATGCATCCCGTCGCTACTATAATATTAAATTTTACTTTTTACTTTGATAATAAAAGAAAGCACTTTCAGCATTTTTATAAGTTGGATAAAACTGAAGGTTTTACTTTATACAGCGCGTGAAGCACGGTTCAACGGGCAGACCAAAACAATCACTGCCTTGCCGGCGACTAAACACAACACACACAAATGCGAGTGCTGGCTCAATCGATCGTTCTTATCGATTACTTTATACCAAGATCGCTTTATCACGTTATCATCACGATATACTATTTAAAATAACGGTTACGGATGATGTTGATACGTATTTGAGAACCTATTCACTGCTTCTGCTTCTTTTCTATCCTCTTCGTTTCACTTCGTACCACTTCGTATTAATTTTGTCGCACGTACAGCAAATTTGCGAAAAATAAACTTTTTGATAACAGATAATGATCTTACAACACCGCCGTTTACAACGTTGGTATTGGTATTCTTTATGCAGTGCATCGAACGATGGTTGGTATCTGGTTAGGTACTTTTAGTTCGCACGCCTGCTTAGACACAACGTCGGTTTAGTTCGTGTGCTTAACCACGTGAGATAAGTCCATATAATGTTTATCAGTGAACCAGTGCCTAGAGAAGTTTTTGAAGGTAAGCTAAATGCTGAGTGTTTTAGTGTCTATTTAACTGACATATATTCGTTTTACTCATCGTGATTGTGAGCAACAGTACAAATTTAGTTCGACAATGTAAGTATACACCACAAAAGTGTTCTTTTTTTAAAGTAAATTCGTTCCAGTAAGGTAAGTACTATTCTCTATTTCTAATATGCTAATCCATTCGCATGCGACATTCGGGAATTGTAATTTTTGTGCGAAAAAAGTGCCCACGATGTCCGACGTCGATCATGGAGAACGGAAACGGTAACGCAGGCGCCAGGCTCACGCCGATCGTAGGGCAGCGGAAACGGCGGAACAACGGGCGGTACGCTTGACGGCGACGCGGGCAAGGTGTACACAGGACACCGAAGCGACTGGGCGGAAACGGCAACGCAGGCGCCAGGCTCACGCCGATCGTAGGACAGCAGAGACTGAGGACCAACGGTCAGTGCGCTTGGCGGTAGAGCGGACACGGCGAGCTCGGAAACGCCAGCAAACGACCGAGTCCACAGGAAGGAAACCTCCGTCCTGTACTAGGTACAGGTACGTACCTCCGTGGCATCAACGATGCGCTCAGTGTGCCTTAGCATTATGCTGCGTTTATATTCTTGCAGATTCTATTCTTCTAACAAACAGAGTCCTGCTGCCATCGAATGCGCCAAAACTATGTCCATACATTAGCTGATCCACTTGCTGCCCTGTTGACGGCCACTTCGCCTGCTGATAGTGTTCGCACACGGTATGTACCTCCGTCGCATCAACGATGTGCTCAGAGTGCCTTAACATTGTGCTGCGTTTATATTCTTGCAGATTCTATTCTTCTAACCAACAGAGTCCTGCTGCCATCGAACGCTTATGTCCATACATTAGCTGACTTGCTTGCTGCCCTGCTGACGGCCACTTTCGCTTGCTGACAATGTTCGCACACGGTATGTACCTCCGTCGTATCAACGTTTCCTTCAGAGTGCCTTAACATTATGCTGCGTTTATATTCTTGCAGATTTTATTCTTCTAACCAACAGAGTCCTGCTGCAGACGAACGCGCCAAGCCTACTTCCACATATTAGCTGATCCACTTGCTGCCCTTCACTGATGTTCATGCTTCCGATATTGAGTCAAATTATTTTTCCTCATTTACGACTACTAAGTTATATTATGCTTACTAAGATGTTTGGGGGGTTTCTTTGTTAACACCACTAAACTTCCTCGATGATTTCTGAACTTCGAATGACTAAAACCTATTTCAGCGCTAACTTTTATAATATTGGATGTTATATGTTGCTTGGAGTGTAGCTTACTACAACATTTCCTATATGCCTTTTTTTATATATTCCAGATGAGAAAAGTATGCTGCGATCAACCCGTATGCCATAGCCATGTGGTAGGAGATGATCCAACGTTGGTTGCTGCGACGCTCCACGAAGTCCGAAGTGGAAACAAAAATCCCAAACTGAATCAAAAGAACACAAAAACGCAAAACAAACGCCTTTTTAAGTTGAAAAAAATAGGAAATCAATTTTTTCAATTAATTTTTTTATTCATATTTCAGAACTCACGGACCTGTAAGCCCAGGAGTCTGGGAGCGCCAGGATACCTGGCTACAAAAAACTAGTTGATATTTAAATGCCTTACGATCCGAAGGAGTCTTGGGAGTAGGATCCGATCCTAAGGAGTAGTCTGAGGAAGAAATAGTTCATAAAATAGGTAAAACATGATGGACAAATATTGCAGCTTCCTTCAATCATCTTTTGCAGGAAGATCCATCGCACATCGAAGAACAACTTAGATTATGAAATGCTTTCATTATCAAACAGGACGTAGTTGTGGTTTATTGTTCACCATCAGAGAAACCAACAATCGATACGGGCTGCATGAGTTTAGTTGAAAAGCTTTGCAACATGACGTGGAACGAAGTAGGGCCGGAAGTATTTGAAGAATGAACAATCAAGATGCATTCCGAATTTGCAATATCGAACAGAATCAGGTTTCAGCCCACAGGATGTTAGGTCAAGCCACAGGAACATAACTTTTTTTCTCGTAACTCAAAAGAAGATGCTACACGGAGGACAATCACCAATCCTTAGAGTTTGGTGAAGTTAAATTTCCACTGGGAATCTGGGTCGTATTAAACAAATCTAGAACCACTCACAAAAAGCTACATATCAACAAATGGATGGTTTTTGTGGAACTGCAGACATCCAAAACTCTTCACAGATACTTGAACAAAATTTCTGGCAGGTTCTCGATACCTTGCAGGGCACATAGAATCGAAAAATCTGCTCCCATCGGCAACGGGTACCGGTCGGGTGGGGCCAGTGGAGAAACAAATTAAAAAGTCGGTTTAGAGCTCGTTTGAAATGAAACTCAACGCGCTCCGCACCGAGTTGCCACCCGCAGCATAATTCCAGTCGGCTTGTACTTCTAGCGTTCCCTCGGCACTGTGGTTGGGGAGCAAGGGGCTGTCAACGGGTAGGTTTTTCATTTTCTAACTTAATCAGCAAATGATTATGATTACCTGTTACCGTTTTATGGTAGCAGATTTTGTTGGCTGCTTTTGTGACACCGCGTGGGTTCATCTTACTTCGATTTAGCTTCCATGGCTTCGGTGGTAGCTCATTTTTCCCACCTTGTTGCTGTTTTGTACACCGTGTAGCATTAGCCTGTGTTGTGCCTGAGGGTGGGAAGGATAGAACTAAATTCAAAAACCCCATTCTACTGTTGCACGCGAGTAAGGGTTTGTGTTGAAAGACGGTATTTTTGATGCGCTTTGCATGAAAACATGTAACTTGTAAAAGGCTTTACAATCCGTTAGAGCAATACGGATGGTTCAAATGTAATAAAATGTGCATGTTGTTAAGTGAATCCATTTACAAGCTTTGTTCCTTAATGTCTTTTTGCTAAAACACGTCTTTTCCCGACCATGGTAACAACTTCCTGTCAACCGAGAAAATATTACCCGTCGCAAATGCAAAACTCAAAAATGAAAATATACAGCCTTTGCTAATCACACTTTCCTTCGTTCAGGTGTTGCCATTTCTTTAATCATCCTACACCACCTCCCCACACCTCAACGCGCTATTTTCCAAGACACCGCTCCTTCCTGCCACAATTGCCGAGCGGCTTAAGATCAAACAGGTCGGCACTGATGGATGACTCCGGGGAGAAAATGGGAAAAGTGGAGCACAAACTGTGGCGTGGCAGGAAGGAGGCCGAAGATTGATGAGCAGCAAGTGGGCCGAAAGCCAGCCAGTGACGAGCGGAAAAATTGGGACGTACTGAGCGGGCTAGCGGGGACAAACAGGATGAGAAGGCGATGAACCAGGGTGAGGAGGGAGGGGGAGGGGAAAGTGGGGGTTGAAATCCGAACAACCACAACCACAACAATATCGAAATAATGAGGAGAAACGCGTTTTTAATCTAATTTCAATCGGTAATTGTTGCGAAATTACGGCGCCCAAAATTTGGCCCAATGGGGTTTCCCTTCCGAAACGAGGGCGGGCTCTCGTTCTTCCAAAATGAAACCGTTGGGATTTGTTCAGATTAATGTTCTTCGCTGGGTTTATTAGAAGCCAGACATCCGTGTCGGAAATGTGGAAAAAGGAAAGTCAACCGTCCAAGTGTAAAGGTGGAAAGATGGAGTTCCAAACGGCACCTGAGCACCTCCCGCAGCCCAACGCGTAGCGAATTAAAAGCGCGAAATGTATACACCCAATCCCTTTTCCCCCATCGCTACCATGATTGAATGGACGGATCCTGGGCGATGGTCACATAACAATAACTGTAAAATGGGTACCGCTCCAAGGCCGAAGCTTTTGGTGTTTGAAAAGAGACCGGACGATTGGTTCAATGGCACCCGAGATCGCACTCTAGCGAACCCGAAACACACCCGAAAGTTTGTGCTCGAATAACGATGATGATTTAGAGCTTGTCGTTCATCTTGCCGTAACCCAACTGGAACAAGAGCCGTAGGGGAGGCTAGAATAAGGGCACCGCATCCCTTCGGGAGCAGCTGCGCCCGAGCTGGATCAAAAAGCAGACTCCAGAGCGGAAAACTTCATCACGCAGGTTCTTTCCCGGTGGAACGTGGCAGAAAAACCCCTGATTTACCGATCGTTTTGTGGCGGTTCGATCCCTTTCTATGGTGGGGCCACGACCGGGGAGGAAGGCTGCTAATCGGTGGGAAAAGGAGGATTGAAATGATCGAAAGTTTAATAGCTATTGGGTTCATTTTACGGTGCGTCTAAGTTTTGATATAAGGTTTTTGATTTAAATCGAAGGGCTGTGGACTCTATGGCTCGGTGTTCACTAATCTTTTTTCTAATGTTTTAAACATGCTTGCTGAAAAGAAGATGTGCACTAAACTACCTCCAAATGAGTTTGCACAAGAACGGTACGAATAGTAAGGCAACTGGTGGAATACACCTTCAATGTTACCAAATTGATATGTTTTAAAGCCAAGACATTTTTCAACTGCCGTCTTCAGTTGTTGAAGGGAATTTTGCATGAAATATATGAAGAAGACATTGGACATCAAGAAGCTTCATCCATTTGTGTAACGTTTGAAAATGAATCTTTGTTATTTATGCACAAAAAAAAAGTAATCAATCAAAAATTCAAATTCTCTGAAAAACAAACAAATTGGATTGAAAATGGAATGAAAATGGAAGCTGGGTCTCTTTTATCCGGACTCTGCGGAATGGGATGATAGATCCTACTCTGTATTTTACACTATTCATTGCGATTCAGTTGGTATATCAAAAAGATCACAGTTCCTCGAATTCTTCTTGGTAGCTTTATATGAGCATGAAATATGAATTGATGTGTCCTTTCGCAGAAATAAAACAATATTTAGTCAGGGTGTGCTTTATTCAACACAAAAAAACTTTCCTAGGATTGCAGCTGTACCGCCTTTCATCATTTGTCCTTGGATCGAAATTCGCATAAAAGATGAATTGAAGCCTTGTTCAGATTCAGAAAAAAATGGACCAACTCCGCTCCCGCCCAAATGGCCGCCGCAGTAGAAAATTCTGACCTTCGCAGGTACTAGGAAACCCTGAGATGGCATGGATGGATTTAAATTAACCGCGCCTCCAAGCCATACACCGGATGTGACCTGGAAAAGCTGATAACGGTAAACGTACCTTGGTTAGTTGTTCGAAATGCTGTTGATGGTGGAAGGGGTGGAGGATGGGGAGAGGTAGGTACGTTCGAACAACTGTTTGCAGTTTGCAAACCCGAATCCAGGGCAGCCCAGCGTGGATGGTCCAGTTTCCAGTGTGAGCAAGTCTCGCGGGGCTGATTGCAGCTGAAGGTCATGTGCAGCGAGATGTACAGGTTCCATCGCGCCGTGTTTGCTGTCCACGCCGGGCGCAATGAAGCCTTGAACAACACGGCTGCCAATTCACGTGACGTGGCGTTCGCCTCGTGACTCCCGCCCAGGACATCGAGACGGCTGGCTTGGATGGCCGGGGCATGTACGCTAGTCTGAGGCTGTGAGGCCCGCACACGGATGACTCCACCACAGCAGGGCAGTCTGGATGGGCGCTGTGGATGGAAGCTGGTTCATGGTCGTCGTCATCCTTAGCGTCAGCGGCGTGCAGCTTCGGGTTCTAGCGCTCGGGTAGGCGCCTTGGCACGACGTGGAAAACCCGTGACCCGGCGAGCGCTCAACAGGCGATGTATACACTCGCGCCTGACACGAACACATTGTACTGTTCGTGCGTGTGGCAAATTTGTCTCTGTATTAGTGCCATCCCCTACCAGAAAATGTTTTCCATTCTCGCTGGAATAACCGAAGAGGTAGCCGACCCGAGTAGAGCCCCACGTTCCACGAACAGTCTCTGGAGAAGTCTCCGAAGGCTGCCCGGAACCCGCGAGCGAACAGTGGTTCATTCGCACGGGGTTTACCTTTCGCAGTTTTCCCGGGAGACCTGCTGCTTTTCCACCGACCAGCGTCGAGGTCGACGGTCCGGATGAACTGGCGGCGTCGTGAAAGAGAAAATGAACCGACAACCAGTTGCGTTCTCCTCGGGACGACGGCCTTGTTCATCCACGTGCGCACGTGGGGTCATGTAGCATCTGTTGGTTGAAAGAACTGAGGAAAAGAGGGGAGGGGTGGGGGGCAATGAACTGGCCACGTTTCCGCCTGCCACAACACGACAACAGGTGCTCGATGCTCAACAGGGCTGCCGCCCCTATCGTTCCACTGGAACTATTATCACCCTGTTGCGCTCGCCTCTTAGTGTCGGTCGGTTTGCAAAAACGGGCTCCCTTGCTGATAACAGCCGGAAAAGGGAGAGAGAAAGAGTGTGTGTGTGTGTGTGTGTGTGTGTGTCTGTGTTTATGTGCGTGTGCCAGTCGGGTGTTGCGCAATGCGTATGCGTTCCGCCAGCATCGATACTGGGAGGCTGCGTGTGGTCGTGCGTTCCCAGGGACAAAACGATCCGAGGCCTCCTGTTGCGCTTCGGATGAGCTTCGGTTTGCACCCGGACACCCGCCGGTGTGACGACGGGATGGCGCGGGTGTATGGCACGTGGGTGGGTTGGTGGTTTATCGGGACCGGGGATATAAAAGTAAAATATGAGCCGCGCTCCAGCTCAGTCGCGTACGGAGGACTGCACTCGGCGGATCGGACAGCACGGACCTGTTGCCAGCGCTCGACGGAAGTGGCGGGTTTTCTCGGCTCGAGCTTGGTAGCAAAAAGGAAACGAAAAAAACCAGAAGGAACGATTACCAGTTTCGAGACCGAGCCGTCAGAGTAGGCCAAGGCGAGGGTTGGATGTGAGCTGAGACAACTTTAAACTTTCGCAAGTAGGCGACGCAAAACGGAAACAACGATGAACAGTTAAAAGTGACAGTTTCGAGCGTTTTGTCGTTCCTCGAGCTCCGTCACGGATTTCGAATCGTTTTCGCCGCGGTCCCCATGTACCGACCATCCGTGTGAAACGAGCAAGGTGCAACGACACGCCAAGATAGAAATAATGGAGTAGCCAGATAACAAGCATACCGAAGACAACGGGAAGTGCGGAGAACTGAGTGGTGAAATGTAAAGTGAATACCACCGTAGTTTGGAGCATCGCAGGAAATAAAAGTGCAGACAGGGAAAGGCTGTGTGGCTAGGTTGCACGCAGTGTTAAGCGCAACTGCTAGCCATCTGCCATCATCCAGTGCCATTGCGGACCGGAGTGCGTTGTCGTTTATTGTACTGCTGAATAGAAATGCAAATCAAAGCGTTATTCAGAGGCTTTCTTTGACAAGTCTATTCGGTGCTAGCTAGTCGGTACCATCCTAGTTTCAGTGCAAAACGAAAGAAATGTAGCCGATCGAGGAAAGAACTGGAAGTATAATTTTGATCACTCACCGATACGGTGCAGATGTGTTTGAGGCTGCACAGAAAATGAATTGCCCCGCTGGTGCGGTGAAACTGCGGTGAAGTGTTCCTGAGCTTCTGAACTCGTTGTAACATTTAAATCGCGTTTCGAAAAAACAAAAAACATTACGCTAGTCGGAGTCATCACAGGAAACAAAACAGTGAGTTGAGTTGAGTGTTAGTTGAAGGAGGTCGACGACGGTTGGGGTGGAGCAACGGGGATCAACCGCAGCACTAAAGTGAATCTGTAGTCACCGAGCATCAACATGTATGTAGTAGTCTCAAGAATTCTTCCTCCTCCAGCTACCCCGAGAAGATCTTGTATCCTTTACCATAGTAGTTGTTCATTTTCGGAACTATATGTACCTTATATCCTTATACTCTTCCCTTTCGTTAGTTTCGCTCTCCTTCTTCCAATGTGTTGTGGGCTGTGGTTTTCCTTCCGTGAGTGTGTTGACTTCCTAATCTACTCTCCATTTCCCTTCTGTCCCTTCTCAAAGTCTTTAAAAAACAAAAAATCTGCCCAACTCATTTAACACATTATTACTTGGGTTGATTTTTGGTCGGGTTGTTTCCTAACATAACTGGGTATCTGGTATCCGAATTTCTTGCGCACCGCTAATTGTTTGTGGTTAGTTTGAGGCGAGGCTCTTTCATCATATCTGCCACTGACAGCGCAATCGGAGTCCTCGAGGACAGGCAGGGAGCAGCACGGAATGAATACGCTAGGGCAAAGGTACGGCAATGGCACGAAATACGAGAATATAAAACCAACCGGTCGGATTGAGATTTGTGGTGCGGTCGGTCCGTCCATTTGGAAAGCAGTGCTTGTGGGCGTAGTAACGAGCAAGATCAAAGAGTCGGACGGATGGGCCGGACGTGTTTTCGTTTTTGGCAAGAACGGCTTTCATCGATGGAAATTGTGGTTTTGGAAATACCAGATCCATCAGATTGGATTCTCGGTCATACTGGTTTTTTGCGTCCCCTGTAATGACCGTAATTGTATCGGATAAGAACGGGGTTCGTCTGGGAACCTTTTTTTTATGTTGCTCACCGCTACGGCTGCAAGATTCTCTATCGCCGTAATTGACGACCTGGTGCTGGCAGCTAATGCAACGCTTAGTCCGGGGAAAGTTCTGAGCCTATTTAAGCTTTATTTGGTCCCGCATTTCCCGCAGATCCTAGCTTCACTCCCCACAAGTTCGGGCTGCCTATTACACCGTGAGCGGTAATTATGGACAACATTGGTAAAGCAGACGTTGCTTATTGGGACGCGGCGTATCGTACGTTGTAGTTCAAGCTGCCGCTGAAATGCGTGTAATTATTTACTGATAGGGCGATAGGCTTTCCCTGCTTTCCCGCCAACCTTTTTCCCGTTTTCCATCGAAACCGTGGTTTACTCAAATTGTTCTAATTGTCCTTCAATATCGTAATTAAGAGCTGGTACTTTTTTGGTTTACTAAGAGCTAATTCCACCTGAAATATCCCATTAAGGACCGTCTCTCGGAAGGGCTTCAGTGTTTCAGTGAAAGGCATTTTGCATCGGGAAATTCCCAGAACTCGCCTTCCCGATTAACGTTCTTTGGAAGCTTCCTTGCGGTTCGCAGGAAGTCAATCTTCCGGGAATCGAAATCATCTCCTCGGAGCGTAATTGGACCTCTGGAGAATAGGGATTAAAGTTCGGTGAAGTAAAAAAGTCGTATCGATTGATTGCCTGTACACGTTACAGGGACCTGTCGGTTGTTCGATTCGGTACAGTATTTTAAAACCTTAAACAAACTCGCAAAACAACTTTAAATTGTAGCAAAAGTATGTTAACTAATCATCTTTGCATTTTTCCACCTTGTACTGCCCCTTGAAAAATGGTTAATGAATCTCGTTGTTTTACGATCGCATTATTTATTGTAAGCTGGAATGCGCATGGTGAAGACGGAGCTAGGGGAATATTCAATTCTTGAAGGGGACAACATCTTATCATCCTTCCGTCCATCAAACTCTGCTTTCAGTATTCGACACTTCCCGCGCTTATATTGATCGTAAAACGGACGCTGCTGGGAAATGAGCTTAACTTTGAATGACCTAATTAAGCTCTTCCTTTGGTTCAGGTGTTTTTTCACCTCCACGCTGTACCTCGTGCACGAGCAGGATAAGTCCGGCTCAGTGAATTCTTGCTGTTCCGCAGAATGTCGAAGCGCCAAAGTACTCACAAACAGCTTAAATCTCTTTCTCTGTACTTTTCTTCGAGCGTCCGTCCGGAAAGGAGGTCCGGAGAGGAGAGGGAACTTTCGGGAAGTCGGGAAATTACATCATAAAACACAGAGTCCCGTGGACAGAGTGCCGTTCGTTTAGTGTCACTTTGGTGGCTTCTAGACTCGAGGCGCTCCGGTCGAAATGAAAACCCAGTGGTGAATGAAAAAGGAGGCTTCTAAAAAATCTGCAAACAAACGCAGACTTTCAGCTGGGGGAAAAAACGAAGGCCACGCAACGACGACTCGGGCACAAACGATAAGAACCAGATGAACGATAGTGATGCCAACTGCTGAGAAGGGCGAAAAAATTAAACAACTCAGTTGTGCCTATAATCCGGTAATCTCCAAAATCGCACAACCGTGGTTATGATCGTGGCCTCTTGATCCGGAGGAGATTTCTCGAGTCGAGGCCAACTTGAGCCGGGACTGTAAGGGACAGTCAGGGACGGGCTTAGTTTTATTTGCACAGCCGTTTCCATCCGTTCGCGGGGCTTAAAATCACGGAAGCGGCAACTTCTGCTCTCGAATGCAGCAGCGATCGCATTCATTGCCACGCAAGCGAGTCAAAAAAACGAAGCGCGCGTGCCGTCTGCGTTGGGAAAAGTCGGACCGGGATTTCGGTAACGCGAAACTGGGGAAAGCTATGACACGACTGCGAGCAACAATAGACACTACAGTGTTCGGAGGTCGGCAAGGCAATGGGAAAGATGGGAAATGAAGGGAAAACTTTTCGCTTTTATCGTGATTTCCTACTTCGTTTCATTCATCAGACCATATTTTGTGTCTCTCGATCGTCGCGGGTGAATAATTTAAGTGAAAAGAATACTTAGCCAGAGCAGGGTGATAACGATAACGAGGGACGATACGGTGACGCGCGTGGGAAAGCGAGAGATGGGAAATGAAAATTGTTAAGCTTCAAAGATCAACTTCTTTACCTCATAAAATGGCAAACTACTGGACAGCGCTGAAAGCGATTCCTTGAACACGGCGCGATGGAGAGAAGGAAAGACATTTCTTGTGCGGCATTTCCCTTGCCCTCGCTTGGAAATTTATTTTCACGTTTGATGTTAATCCTCCCAACTATGGTGCATGAATTGGCGCGAGGTCGTCGGGGAATTTAGCAAAAGTTGCCCACGGCAGAAGTTGAAGCTGAAACTTGCTCCGGTTTAATCCGCAATGAAATCACCACTTCTTCGCGCGCCGTTCTCAACCAACTCAACTTGCAGTAAGGAAAGTGAATGTTTCTCGGTGTAACGCGTCTTTGAAATATGGCCCTTTCATGACCAACGTTGCCCTTGGCTACGAAGTTTGCACGTGATTACAATATTTCACGCCAGATGAATGAAAATGAACGACGTGAGAGTAATTGTCTCACTAACCGCGGATAGCGGAGTTTGGGGCACTTTATTTAGAGTGTTTCTTTTTGGTTGCAAAAGGGTTTCCTCCTTTACTAAGCGAACAATTGTATCCCTTTTCATATTCTAAACAGCAGCAACGGTGGGGAATTGAACATGAAGCATTAAAAGACATGCGTATAATACTAATCGCACGTCCAACATTAAAGCTTCGATAAGATGTTAGTGAATTTATAGACTTCAGTAGGCGCTTTTTGAAAACTTGTATTCGTTTTGTACCCCATCGGCAAGCATGTTTTCGGTAGAGTGTGATCTTCATGGCGATAATTCATTATACTAAAGGACTTGAGGCTCTTTATCCTATGATTAACTGACGAGTAATTTCTTTCTCTTTCTATCATGCTCTCTATCTCCCTTCTACGACGTTTCGATAAAGTGTTCTTCTACAGCTATTACGATTCGGATGAGTGTTTTATGGCAGTCGGCCTTATCCCTCGTGCAAGGAAGGCAGACAGGAATGGCACGACCGGTGTTCGGTGCTTTCCGTGACGCTTTTCCGGCACTTTATCCAGAGTCACGTCCAAACGTCTTAATCGGGCGGGCCGGTCCTAGTGGTAGGGAGGGGCGTGTGTACCTGAAACACGAAACCGGGATGAATAAATTTGAATTCTATAAATTCAATCACTATCACCGCCAGGATGGAGACACGCTGGAGAAAGCGGAAGGGAGTCGGGGCCATGAAAGAAACCACGCTCTTGCTCTTCCCAACCCTTCGCCATCCGTCGCCTCGAGCGCCGCCTCGAGTTTCGAATTTCGGACAGGAAATTCATGCTTTTCCTTTACCACCGTCCGCGTGGAAGGATGGTGCGCTGGTGGAGGGGTGCTGTAGCTTCTTCATTGGCTGCCAATTTCGGGCGCGCGGGGAAGACAAGCTTGCGGCAAGGAGCCTGGGTGTGTGAGAGGAAGAATCTGACGGCACCGAATTTGCCTACCAGCAGTGACAGCGACGGCGAGAAGGATGGCAGATTTTCCCGGGCTCTTTGGGGGGGAAGCGTGGCGGGTTGGATCGGGCGCAGGCCATAAAATATGCAAATTGAATTAATATGTTTTATGAATGCTGTTTTGATTTAGCTGACGGTGCAGAAGTAGTACAACAGGTTGACGGGGATGAAGAGGGAACGCACGTGGAGGTCGCGGAGTGTGTCCCCGCGCCCTTCTTTTTGGCAGCTCGTGCGATTGTCGTGCGCTTACAGTGCTCGTTTTCCTCGTGCGCCTTTAAGTTGGGCATTTTCCTCGTCTCCGTCGCCTTTCGCTCTCGAGCCTCGGAAGGAAATGGAGTGTGTTACGAGCTTTCCTCGAGCATCCCTCCGTCCGGGTTGGCCTACCGGTCGTTCGGTCGTGCGGTCGATTCGTCTGTTGAAACGTGAGCTTCAGCCCTGTGTCGTTTCTGGCTTGATTCCGGATTCTTATGCTCACTTTATAGCTCTCCGAGTCTCCAACAATGTCGGCGACGTGTTCTCCGGCACGAGAAGCTCGGAGGGGTTTTGCTTTGAATGGCTTTTTTATGGGAAAACAATGTTCGAAAAATGGCTGACGTGCACACTGGCACGTTCCATCCGTCGGAGCGGCTTTTCCCGGGCGGTGAGACGCGAGCGGACGAAAATGATGATGTTGTTGTGTATTAGCTTAAGCTTTTTCGACACTTTGTGAAACTTTCCAGCCCGCCAGCCCACCGTTCCGCCCGAGGGCGAATATATAGGATACGCAAATTAGGGGACATCGTTTTAAGCGTGGGAAGTGGAAAATACGCAGCAGGGTATGGGTGGAAAACGGCGTGGATTATTATGGCAGATGAAAACGTCCGCTAGCGCCAGAGAAGAGCGCCTTGGTGGCAGGTGGATCGTAAATTCGCTTTAATTCTATGCGTGCTTTTCGAATTGCACACCACGTTCATGGGACCAATTTTACATACTCTTGAAGGAAAGGCTTCCGCAGTTTATCCTGGATCTTGTTTCGTCTTTCCCCCAAAACGTGTCCTTCTAATGCGTGTCAATGATCGAAAGGCAATTGGTTTGGAGCATCATATTATTTGTCGCCCCGGGATAGAACGGCAGAAGTTGTCTTTTCCGCAGCAAGAAGATGCTTCTAAACGAGTGAACGGGCTCCTTCTGGTATATGGTTCTCGTATGCAAATGTAAGTCAAACGAGCGGCATCGAAAAGGGCGTGTCTTCGGTGGTAGGTGCCTCTTACTCGATTGCCCGGGAACGTGCTTTTATTTGCGCAAAGCAAACGAACTGCTTGTCGGAAGATTATGGAAATTATGAGTGAGGAAATGAGCAAAGCACTGGATAGCCCTCGGCAGGAACGGATATGGGTCTTTCCCTTGTCTTTGCCGAGGATATTGAAATTAATCTGCAGGAAAAGTTAGTTTATCCTCATGACTGTGTTTTATCCTGCTTGTATTTAAGATTCTAACGCAATTAATATGCAAGCGACTCAATCAACCAATGAACTTCACTTTTTACTGACAAAATACCTTTTGAATTCCCATTCGCGTATTGTGAGATTTTCTTTTATTTCTATTCATGTCGTGGTTTTTACATCATAATCCCGAATCAAAACGTCAACCCTTACTCGTGTCTACGTTTTTTTGCGAATGTTGCAAAGAAGATAAAGTTGGAGGGGAGAAAGAGAACAACCACTCTTTTCCATTTGAATGGCTATGGTTTTTACAAAGCGCCGGAAATGAAAGTTTTAAATGCAAAACGATAAGCAAAAGGAAACAGAACCCAAGCTCTCTATCGGTTGCAAATTGGTGTGTTTTTCCTTTGCTTTTCATGGTTCTTTGGCGCCAAGGCAACGGAAGGATCTTCGAGGTTGGTGCTTTGGCAAGCATTATAGAAGGTGAGTGAAACTTTCTTTGCAACAAAAAATTTCCCTCCCACTCTCCCTCGGTGCATTCTTGTCCTCACAGTTGCTTGGTTTTCTTTAGCCGGCCAAAGCGAATAGAAGGATTGCAAAGGAGCATGTAAAGTGCCGGAAAAATAGCAATTTGGGAAGCGATCCGGAATCCCTTTCGGCGTGGCAGCACGGAGCTGGTATGTGTCGGAGCCGAAGGTGCTATTTAGTATTTTGTGCACATTTTTTTGTTTGATCGGCCGGCGGGCTCCTCGGAAATGTCCGCCCCTCTCGAAGGACACGAACGTTAAACACGGAGACAACGTGAACCTGCTGCTGCTCCTGCTGTTGTATCGAACTCTACGGGGCAGACTTTCGCTATCGTCGTACGGTACACTCAAACTGACACAGAGTCTAAAAATAAATCAAAGCATCGCTTTCCCCCATCGCCATCGTCAACCTTTTTTCCTCGGGGAAAAACCGACTAGAAATCGCTGGAATGCTGCTGGCGTCGAAGCGATCCCTAGCTTCCGTGCCCATACCGTCCTTGGTCGATGAAAAACCTGTTTGAAGCGAATCATTCTGCATTTTCTATCCCTCTCTATCTGCTTTTCCACAACCTAAAACGGATGGCGTGACGATTTTTTTTCTTCCAATGCTAGGCACGCTTTTTCCCCTTCGTGTTTTCATTCCTCCCTTTCGTTCGTTGGGTCCAGATTTTTGCGCTCATTCCTCGCTGCCACCGCCTGTTGCCTGTCATCGTGGATGTAGCTAAAATTAGCCACATAAATCATCATCCCACTGGAGCGGCAAACATGCTGGAGCAACCAGCACGGCCGACGGCAGAAGGCATATAGATACACGTAGTACATAAAGGCCGGGAATGGCCGGAAGACTGCAGACGAAAACCGAAGGGACTCAAAATCGATCGTTTTCCCATTTCTGAATTGCAAAAACTTTCCCCGCCAAGATTTGTCTTTTCAGCAAGAATAACAAGTTTCTTTCCACTCATCTGTTGCCGGATATTGCTCTCGAATCGAAAGTTTCGCAAAATCTGTAGCAACAATGTGGCCGTGGGAAAGAGCAGAGAAAGAATCGAACCCTTGTGTGAGCGTGTACCATCGCTAACAAGGACAATCGTTCCTCCATTCATCTTCCCGTCAAAAACCCTCGCGGGAGCAATTTATTCGTTCCGTGCGGGACAAAGCATTTTTTTTCGCTCAGAAAGGCATTACCATTCCGTCAGAAAAGCGCGTCGCTTTGCTTCCCTTCTGGTAAAAGGTGTTTAGGAAAATTGCAACCCCCTGGGTGGAGCAGGCAGCAGCTGAACTATCGCTTGAGTCGATGGCGAGCGCGGAAAAGATTGATCAAATCCGTGCACCAAAATCAACGCCGGTTCCTCGTAGGGCACGCCACTGGGGAAAAGCAGAATTCCCTGCGGACGCTGTGTGGGGATCGTTACGCACCGGGATGTGCACCTTTATGCATGAGCAAAATCCGCTGCTAAACGGGAACAGGTTGGCTTTATTTGAATATTCCTCCGTTGAGTGCACGCTGGCTGAGTTGGGCTCTCCTTTCGCGCGCTTTTCCCGCTTCCTGTGGCGGTGAAGCGGACCACACTTTCCCTTCCGGTTGGTGGCACTGATACGATGCCAGGCATTCGTGTGTATGCTTGTGGAGGTAACGTAAACGTGTGCCGTATGGTGGTTTTTTCGCACTAGTAAACTAGGTTGCATAGTTGCCAGTAAACTTTCCCAGCTTTTCTCCAGCTTCCTACGGTGTTTTCCGTTAGCGCTTGTGCGAGAGGCGTCAATGGTTCGTTATTCTGTGATGTGATATTGTAGGGAGCGAGTTTTTCGGTGCATCGATAATTGAAAGTGGAAATATTTTACCGGAGTAAAACAGGAATTCCGTTCCTGTGTTTGGATGAATTTCGTCTACATGTTTCAGAGTTCGTATCATTTTGTTCAACTTGAGTTTTCGTTACGAAAAAAAATAAAAATAAAGAAGTCCTAGCACAACTATTCAGTTTCATTCAATCTGAAATGGCAGATGTGTTTAAAACTTCTCGTCATGTTTTATCGATAAGCCCTTCCATTTTTTTCAACTGAAGCGTATAAGTTAAGCCAGAAAACCCATTTTCCTTCGATGGCGATGAATTAGATTACATATGATTTGAGGATGGGATAAAAAAATTCACCTTCAACGTTAGGTCTACAGAATCTCCTCGGATGCTTGCCGACCATCGTGAACGGTTGGCTTCTGCCGCCGGGGACGAAATGGGTTATGAATATGCTCCGGTGCTAGGAGGAGGTTATCCTTTATACCACGCGAGGGTTGATACTTTCCACTCGATAAAATCGTGTTCAACTCTCAGGCAAGCATGTGGTTGCTTTTTCCACACCTTCGGCAGATTGCCGGACCGTGTATCGCAGAATGAGTTGGCAAAGTGACCGGCACAGGGCGAGGGTTAAAAAAAAAAGACGAAATGGTTCATCCCTGGAGAGGTTCGTTTTTAAGGGACGGTGCTGGCCCGAAAGGACCATAAATCGGTTGCGTTCACTAATGGGCGAGAGATTTAATTTCTTTCGACGGTGGTCGGCCTGATAAACCGCAATAAATTGACGGGCTTTATCCAGCCGACCAGGACCTGGGTGGGGTTGAATGAATTTACTACCTTTTAGTGGTTTACGAATACTGGGAAGAAATTCGATATCTTTTCCATGGCTACCTTATAGGCTGCGGATAGGCTTAGGCTACCTTTTTTCCTTCTTTTTTTGGAAACGAAACCCATGGGATTGAATGGCTTTCCAGGGCAGGGGCCGAAAGGAAAGTCGAAAACCGAGCGGATGAAACGTTAAAGCCAGAACTGGGAGCCAGAAGCGGATGCTTCAACAATGGCTTCCATTCCGCGAGGCGATTTCATTTTTGATTTATTGTTGATTGCGAACACGAAATGAAATGTTTCGGACGTTTTCGAGGGGAGGTGATTTGTGGATCAATGAATGCCCATGATGCACTGGGGTAACAAACAACATACCCATGCTTCGACCCGATTTTCGATTAATTGGCAAATTCGAGCCCATCTTCAAAGCAAATTTGAAAATTGCTAGCTTTAGGAAGAAGAGGGAAGGAACTGTGAAATTGTTGGGGCACGCAGAAAATGAAACCAATTTTTAAATCTTGTTTGTTGGGGCAGATAATAAAATGCTCTAAAGCTATTCAAGATTGATGAAATGGGCGTAAACATGACTGAAGCTTTCTTTAAAACGCGTAAAACGTCCGTGCTAAAAGGTTTGACGATCCCTTGCCAAAGCGAACGAATAACATTTCTTGAGAAATTTGAAATTTCCGTTCTTCTGTTGTCGTTATATTGACAAAATTACGGTAATAAACATTGACAGAAGTTTTTTACCTCTCCACCCTCCACAACAGCGACACAACAGGTGTGGGTTAATTGGAAAAGTTTGTAAATTAATTCTCAACTCCGGAAGATAGCGCGTCGCAGCGGAGTAATGTGATTGTAACATTTTGCGATTGAAAAACAACACCAGAATGCAGAGAGCTCCACCGTGGGGAAACTGTCATATTTGTAGCTCTGCCTTTTATGTTCTTTGATAGGCCGTCTTCACCGTTGGTTTGTTATCTTATCCACACCGCTGAAGCACCTAACCGGTAGCAACGCCTGGATGTAAAAATAAGAAGTAACCTGCAAATGCGAAGAACGTCGGAGTTTCGAAATTAAATTCCTTCGCCGAAAAATGCGCTACCGGTTCTGTGCAGCGCCGTGGGTTGGCAAAAAGGAACGAGGAATTTCCACCGGGGTTTTACCGGTGGTTCAAAACGACCACGACAGCGTTTTAAGATGCTTCAGCATTTGACGGTAAAGACACATTTCACTACAATGCGCTAGCCGAATGCGAGAAGTAAAAAGTATGCTAAACTACGGAGTGTGGAAAAGATGCAAACGATGAACCCTACCTGCCCCAAAATACATTTGCAACCCATCAGGCAGTCGAGGATTTTGCGCACAAACCAAAGCCATGGGCTCTAAGTTTCTGTTCTCTACGTTTTTGATGGCAGCTGGCAGCAGTGGAGTGGAACATAAAAGGAATCTTTTTCCGTGGGAGTGGGATGGGAGGGGGGGGGGGGTTCTTTTTCTTCCACTTCGTCCTCTTTCAGGGACAACCCGCGGCATGGCACTTTGCTCGTTTTTTGTACTGTGACGAATTCCATTTGTTTGTCTATTCAAAAATGTGTCGCAGAAATTTCCTTTCCATAAACGAAAGGAAGAAACAACGAAATGGCGGATGGTTCAACGAAATGTCAAGTTGATGGTATATTCGCGTCACGAGAGCCTCGCCAACAGTTAAGTGTTGAGTCATCCGAGAAACATCTTAATTTTGGCCTGGAGAAAAAAAAATCATGCCAGTTTGATGCTTTTGTTTTTCCAACGTCCCTTTGGGACGGAAAGTTCCTTCAGTTTTTTTGTTCTTCTTAAAACCGAATGCAAAATGACAACGAATGAAAGGGAGAAAGAGCAAATACTGGTCCCTGGCTGGGAATAGCACAAAGACAAACTAACACCCGCTGGGTCTCGGATAAGTAATAAAATAAATTTAATAATGCCAAACCATCACAACCATCACCAGCGTCCCCACGCAAATTGCAGCCAGATGAAGTCAATATTGGGCAGCTGCCTTTTTTTTCCCGTTACTCTCTGCCAGCCCATCCAGCCATGGTGGAAACGAATTTTCCATCGCTTCTTGCTCGGAAAACAACGTCTGCTTCGGCAGTGCCGCAGCGTATATTCAATTATAATTAACGGAACTATCCAAGCGGACAAGTAGGTAACGTCCGCCCCTTGAAGCGGTCTGTTTGTCCGCGCACATTTTCCCCACCGTTAGCCTCCCCTGGGTGCCCTCCGGTGCTGTGTTTCATTGTTTGTCGCCAAGTTTTACATCTTTTGCTGGTGGTCAACGAGAAACAGCGATTCGTTGTTGGTCCGGCGCAGCGGTGGACCGTTTCATGTTGGTGGCGCTTTGTTTCATTAGGGAGACGAAATGGAATTTATTAATTTCATACGTCTGTGCGAGGGGTGAAAGCAAAAGCGCACCGAATGAATCGGAATCACAATGGATGAAAATTAAATGAATGCCCTGTCAAAGAGGGTTGAAGAAAACTGTGTCTAAGTTGACTTAGAGGGGGACCAAGGGGGGGAACTTTACTCCACCGGCGTGTTGGTTACAGCACTGACAAGCAGAAGGTTCCGAAAAAGGACACATTCGGCTCTATCCTGTTTGATTGGGTCCCAACGCCCAAAGGGTGCCCCCGGGGAACAGAACGAACTCCGTTGCCCTTTTGTTATGATTTAAAGTTTTTCCCCATTGTTCGACCTGTGCGGACAAAGGAGGGTCTGCGCTTTCCGCGTCGAGGACTCTTCATTGTTTAAAGTTTGCTGCTGCTGCGAACCGAACCCGTTTCGCGGACGTGGGCGTGTGTAGCTTTTCGGAGTGGAAGACGTGCATGAGGAGGGGAGTGTGCAGAAGGGACGGACACAAAGCAGCTGGGGACATGTTACACCTCCTGGGATACACGACCGTGGCCTCTGGGCTACATGGCGCGATGGTTTCAATCAGGCCGCAAACAAACGACGTTTGCCTTTTCGCCATTTTGATTCTTGTTAACCTGTGCCGCGAGGGGTGAAGGGAGAAAGACGAGAAAACGTAGAGAAAGAGAGGAAGCGAAAGCAAAAAGAAAAACACAAAATGGATGAAGTTGTTTCATGTACGTGGGAACACAACCAGAATTGCTTTTTCAAAGGCACAATGAGAAAGGAAAAAAAGTAGGGAAAACTTGGGAAAGCAACTGCTTTCTCGCTCACATATTCACTAGCTTAAAGGCACCCCTTCGCACACGAGCGCCCCCAAACCAGGCACTCTCGCTCTCCGCGCACGGATCGAGAAATCGAATTTTCCCAACAACGACAACGACGACGATCTGCCGATGGCTGCGATGGGGTTTTATTGTTCGGCTGTTGACGAGTGCCATCGAGTGCCGAAATTCGCACATCCTCGCGAGAAAGAGGGGGTCAGTGAGGGCGGAGGAAGACTGCTCACCGAAAAGTGTGTGCAAGAAAATCGAAACACTCGCTGTTAAATGTCAAGTTTGTTTGAACGTTCGGTTGACAAGCACTTCAGCGCGATGGGCCGAAAATGGTCGACCGGTTGACGGTCCCAAAATGATGGAGGATGCGACTTGCGCTGGGCCTTATGTCTTGAGGGGGGAAAGATTGTTTTGGTCCTACTGGTCCCGGGGAAGGGTGGAGTGTCATTAGCCGATCCTGAGTTTGCTGGTTAGTGAAGACGAGCAACTTGTTGCTTGTAGATGTTGGTTTAATGTTGAGCCGTTGATGAACTGCACTCCTACCTCGTAGTCAATAGTTATATTGATTTTAATGTTCAGAAAGCTAGAGTTCTTTGTCATAGAACTACAGTGAACACTGTTCACCTTTTACACAAAGCTGTCCATAAACGAAGCACTTTGCTGTAGATGGTTTGAAAATTGAAGCGCTTAGCTAAGCTTAACACATTTTCTTCCATAAGCACGTTCATGCTTCTGTGGATAATAAATTGCTTTCATCCGAGAAGTGACGTGAATTCACCTGCGCCATCCTCCACTAAGTGATTAAGTTTGTTACAATAAAGCCGATCCATGCATCATCATCATCATTAATATGGGCTCAAATGGATAAAACAGGATGTTGCTTAGGAAAAGCAACAACCAAACGAAGGCAAATAGAAATCGTTATGAAATGCACTCATACCGATGTGAAGATAAAAAACAAATCACACACAATTGTCGAGGAGCTTTCGTTTTTCTCACAGCGCTCAGCGCTGTATCGACAATTCGCAAGAGCACCCATTTTTCCGTGACTTCAGCAATAGGAATAAAATGGGAAAAATAAAGACCACCGATCGGAGCACTGAAGAGCCTTTTGACGGCGTTCACATTTTTGCAGCGGTTGCCAAACAAACAACTGCCATTGATTGGAGAGGAAAAGAGGAAGGGAGCTGGGTGGCTGATGGCCTAAACGCACTGCTGTACACTTTTCCACGGCCATTGTTTGTTCGTAATAAATTGAAAATCTTTCTTCCGCTTCGTTCTCTGGCGCCACTGAAACCCATGTACTTGGAGGCCGTTTTCCGACTGTTGGGCCATTTTTCACTTTTCCAAGTGCGATCCACTCGAGCGTGACACGGATGGAACCCCCCGCCCTGTCATCTTGCGCCAGTGCTCTCGGTCTTCCGCGCGAAGAAGCTTTCTCTCAGCTGCGAAGAAACTGCGAGTAAATAGAAAGGAAAGGGAAAGAAAGTAAGAAAGAAAAAAAGCCACCGGTACGTCGAAACACTTGCCTTTCTCTGATGGGAACGTCGTTGGAAATATGTGCAAACGAATTGATTCGATTGAACGAACCGCAGCGTGCGGCGTCGGGGAAAAAGACCGCCTACCCGGCGGGAAAAATGGCACCGAGGCTCTGGGCCGGAATCAAAAACAACAACGCATCAATTCGGCGCCGCTGGCAACAGGTGGAAAATCACGAACGGACGCAAACGCTTTTTCCTTGTCCCGGTGCGCTTACTCGCGTGAGTCTCGGAGGTTGTTCGGTGCTCTTGCCCCCCCCGTGGTGCCTCCCAGTGGGACTCGTTTCCGTAATGCTGCCGGGTGGTTGATTATTTTTCTACAATTCTCGTTCCGCAGCCTCAAAACAGTCGGGCTGCGGGGGAAGGGCGAAAGGATTGATCGAACTGTTCGTCGGACGGATGGGTGGGTTTTATTTATACTCTCTTCTATGGTAACTGAGTATTTCTGAGCAAACAATGCGCTACTTCCCGGAGGATTTTGATCCACCTCTGTATCGGACCCAAGGCGGGTCTCGAAAGGCCTTCCGAGAAAGAAGACGAACGCAATAAAAAAAAAACCCAGTTCAAAATACACAAGCCGTCTCGATACGATGCCCTAAAGATGGAGCGGCCTAACGATGGGAAATTTATACAACGAAGAGTTGTTTGTCCTAAAACGAAATTTTAGGATAATTTTATTATAATTTTGAAATATTCACTTCAACATTCTGCCAGTGCTGTTGGATGTCTGCTTTGTTTTCTGTATGTAGTGGAATATTTTCGATGGTGTCAAAAAAGTTCCCCAGCGCAATGCGAACCGTGAAGCACCATGCGCCTCCATTGAAGATTAGGTTGCTCCAACCGACGGCCATCTTCATTATGGTTTAGGATTGGCTCCAAGCCAGGCAGCGGTGACCTTGCACGAAATCTTAAAAAAAAAACGCGGACTGTTGGCTGGACAAAATTGATAGCTCGCTCGACAGCCGGTGCTACCCGCAGTCAGGTTCCATTAGCATAAAATTAATCAGCGAAGGCAAAAGTAGAATCGTGTGGCAGGGCACGAAGGTAGGCGTACCATAGAAGCATAATAAAATGCACTGTAAGCATAAGAAGGGTCGGTTCGTAAACTGTTTTCATTCCTATCAAAAGGACCGTGGCTCTGTTTTAGAGAATGAGCACATTCAAGGTGTTTAGGATGGTGGTGGTGCGCTCGTTTTGAGAGTTGTCTTTTTCTTGCCTCGGTGGTCATTGAACTCAGTCAGAAAAGCATCAAAAGGCAAAATTTACCATATTTCTTGGGAGCGCCCTTTGTGCGCCCGATTTCTTCAGTTTGTTTCGAGGAAAGTACAATTTTGCAGCGTTTATGAGCATAATCTTCACCAGCGTGAAAGATGACTCCTTTAAGCTTGGCATGCTGTTTTGATCTATTAAGAAGAGGAAATCGCTTTTGTATTGTCTTGGACCACTTTTTTCCTTTTAAGCTATTCAAAAAAAGCAGAACGAACCTGTTTCAAAAGGGAGGTTTCTTTAATGTTGTGCTAAAACGGAAGCATTGGGTCCACTGTCGCGCGAGGTTTAACCTTCCGCAACAGGCTCGATTAGTTCTATTGAACCGAAAAGTCCACCAAATTGATTGAAATGTCATTGTGCTGGCAGTAATTGTTTCGTTTTTCCGATCCGTGCCTCCGAGCGGAGCAGCGAAGGAGCCGAGACGGTAGCGTTGCTTTCCGCCCCCAAGTCTCATTTAGCTCCAATTCAGCGTGGTGAAGATATCGCAAGCAAGGATATCGATAATTGAGAATCGTATTTCACGCACTGATTGCGATACCTGCGGCTACCGTCACGAGAAAACCGATACGAATTGAGGTAGCAGGAAATCCGTCCGGACCTTTTCGGCAGCTTTTCCGCACGGATTGGTTTGGTTTGTCACTGGCTCAGTGGGTGCAGGCTGCTCGGAATCTAAAATTGTTCAATTAGTGAGTTTTATATTTTTCTATTACTCCAAAAGTTGCCTAGGGGAGAAAACAAGAAACGAAAGAAATTCCTTTCGGTAAAAGTCTTCCGAAAACGATTCCAATCAAAGAGAAGTTTTCTCAACCAGTGGACCCAGTTGTCGCAGCGGCCATTTGGCCACAACATTGTAGGCTGACGGGCCAAAGGGTCGCAAAGGCCGTGGTTTGAAGTTTTCCTTAATGTGCCTCAGGCGCTGATGTTGGAAGGGGAAAATGCGAGAAGCGATCGAATATCTAGTTTCAGCCACAGTTTTTCCCGCCTTGAAAAATAGCTCCAAGCCAGTTTCGGCTTCGTCGTGCAAAATTCATCCGGCCGATTTTCACCAAACCGCCACGTTGATAGGTCATCGGCTCGTCGGTCATGGGTTCGAGGTCAACTCGCTCCTTCGATTCGATTCGATGGTAGTTGGAACGAGGTGGAAGGTGTGTGATAGGAACGTTCACTTCGGTTGCCTAGGGAGCAGAAAGAAGATCAACGAACCGGAGCGCAGGAGTGCTTGAGTTTACTTTCTTTTATTGAATGTATTGCTTTTCCATGGAGCGCCCGAATGCGTTCCGGGGCAAGTCGATTAGATTGATAGGATTGGTGATACGTAGGAGCCCACTTTCCCCATCAAGGCTATGCCGAAGTTGGCATAAACATTACCTTCTGCTCAAAAGTACCCTTCGAGTGTGAGGGTCGAAGTTTTCCCCAAGGATCCTTTCCGTTTTCCGTAGCGAGTGAAGCCTGCAGAAGCGGGGTAACCCAGTCTAAACCATTAGGAAAGCTTTGTTGTGCGAATGTTTGCGAATGTTCCTCGGGGCTATCCAGCTTTTCGTGGGTATTGTTTTTAAACGCGTTGTGCATGAGCGGTTCACTTCGGCTCCGAGAAAACTTTAGGGTCTTGCGGGTGAAATTCAACCCACCCAAGGAAAGATACGAGGAATTTCGCACCGTGGGGAAGAACGGAAATAGATAGGTTTATGGATGCGAACAGCTCACTGCTGGCCTTTTTCGCAGCGAAAGATTGCGTAATGTTTGTAGCAAAGTGAAAGTTAACGAACCGTGTTCTTTTCATCGCCAAGAGATTGGAATTGGGACCGCGTCGCAAACGAAATGGAGTCGCAACATTTACTTCTTTCACTTGTCCATCTAGCATCATGTTTTTTTCAATTTCGTTGGCTATTTTAGCAATTCCGTTCAAAACACTTTTTTGCCAGGCGGAAAAAATGTTCCAGAAATTGCTACAACGTCGTAAAAGATTGCAAGTCGGTGCAATTTTATAGCTGGACAAGTTGAGAGATCGGAAAAGAAATGGTCGAACTTTCTAAGCGAACGTTCGAGCGCGCTTTCCGGGTTCGGTTTCGATGAACATGACTTCATCAGTCGTTCCACTAATCTGGTCTACGTCGAGGGCACTTGCAATCGGTGAGCCAAAGCCTCAAGACGCTTCGATGTAGCAGAGTAAATTGAGGTACTTACATGCAGTTTGTACCCGCTTTCGGAGCTCGTTTTTCAATCAGTTACCGCACGGAAATCGAAGCGAAGGGACGTTCCGGTTTGCTGTCGAAAAACTTTTCCGGAAATAGGTAAAGTTTTCCGACCCGCTGATCGGAAATTTCAATCGACTCGATTTGGTTGCGGGTTTGCAGTTTGTTTTTGCTTCCTTATTTCGACATGGTTGGCAAGCTGGTAGTTTTCTTCCCCTACCCTTCTTGGCCCGACCGATGAGGGTGATGAAAGGCGAACGCAACTAGCTAGCGAAGTTTTAGGTCACCTTCACCCCCTACACCGCCTTCCTTCGACCGGGTGCCGACAGCATCATCATCAACGCGCTTATCTCCACTGGCCATTCGTGATTGCGGAATGTCGTTGGACCAGGTTGGCAACGGTGGAATTTATGTTTCCGATTCGCAACTCGGCGTGGTTGACTGGTATAGAAAAGGCGCACTAACGATCATCGTTCTTTTGTCCCTCTGCGGACGGGATTGAGTTCCATTACGCTGCGACACTTCAGGATTACCCGTTGGCAATGCTTAGCCTAGTGGGGCAAAGGGGGGGGGGGGGGTATAGGATTAGTGAACGAATTGCACGTTATTTATCTTCAGCAGGATGCGCCAGAATGCGGGGTGCGCTCTAGCAACCGTCCCGTCGAATCAATCGAAATGGACGCGAAACGGGCGACGGCTAATGGCGATTGAGCCATCATCGTTGGGGCGTTGGGGGAAGTGCTGGGCGTGCGAGTATGTGATGGGTAAGAGGGCGGGGCTGAGAGGGGCATGAATTACCATCCACCGGGTCGTGAAGTGTTCGTCCCAAGTGGTGTATTGAAAATGGCGCCACGAGACCATTCATCACTCTCGGCCGAGGGGTGGCAAAAAGGATGGAAGCTCGTGGAAAGGTGGAACTGGTGGGTGGATTTCATAAATTTCCCTTCCCGGACCTTCACTGTGCCATCCGTCCCGTGCACCGTGAGTGCTACGACCGGCGCCACGCAACTTTCCACCTGGTCCAAAAGTCGGGGTTCCGTGATAGTCAACTATCGCCATCGGCGCAAAGGACACGTGAAGCATCGTGCAGGAGGAAGAGGAGGAGGGGGGATTGGGGCTGGTCCGAAGGCAAAGACAAATGACTTTGTCGGTGAAAAGTAATGGCCATCGTGGGCCACCTTTTCTCACCCAATAACAATAAACATCGTTGCGACGGGTGACGGTGGCTCGAGCTGCCTTTTCGGTGTTTTCCGTTCGGTTCGAATGTTGGCCAGCCGGTGGTGTGAGCGTGATGTGTGTAAGTGTGCGCGAGGACGCTTCCCGAGGCTCATGTAAAATTCATCCCAGCCGGGCAGAACTTTGCGAAAAGCGCCACCCGCGCGGATCGTTTGCGGCATTTATACCGAATCCAGCCCGAGGAAGGCACGCCGAAAGAGGTGACGGGCTGGAGGGAGAAAACTTTTGTCTTGAGCCGTGAGCAGCGTGACTCACGAGACCGGCATCTCCCTGACGGGCATCGAGCCAGAGTGGGAAAAGGTGGCCGGTGCAAAAAGTCAAACAGGCAAGTTTTTCCTCGTCGTTCCCGCAAGTTCGCCATCGTTGCGTGCAGGTTTTTCTTGTTTTGTTTTTCCACAAGTGTCCACTAAGAGCTCTCTATTTTCCGGCTGGCCGTGCGCTGATCCGAGAAACGCCTTGACCCGGAGCATGGTCGGCAGCTGATGGCAACAGCGCTGAAGAACTTCACCTGATCGAAGCGTATGGTTAGCTTTTCCTGTTTTGTTTCAGTTGGCAGAAGTTTTTGCATGAATTTTCCCCGTCCTTCGGCTCTGTTCAGACCCGTCAATGTCAATCCCGCTCCGAATATGTGTATGTACAGTTTGTGCAGAGTTTGAAGTGTTATCTCTTGCTAGGATAACAGTAGAGAACGGAGCAACCATTGTAGCTTCTCAGTGTAAGCAAAAGCGACATCTTGGAAGTTTCTAACAGCAGTTAATAGATCCAACTCGTTTGCTTCTGGGAAGTTTGCTTTTGGTTTTGGGGTTTTGGTGAGAATGAAATTTTCCCAGTCGATTGCTCAAAACAAATGCAATGTGGTTCCTTCGTCCATCGTTGTATCCGCAAAATTCGCTTAAGTGTCTCACTTTTAACGTGGTTTATTTTTAGAAGAAACTGGTGAATGATTTGAAAGAAAATGTTAAGGGTTCATTGAGCGTACATTTATTTGTTAATTGCATCAGCCTATTGACTTCAAGTGTTTACCTATTGCTGGCTTGGTTCTATCAGTTTGAGATCTCGTGCAATTTTGACGCTATTAGGAGAGTGAATGTACTCTAGAGAAACATCTACGGCTTATCGCTGACTGTTGATGTTTTAGAGGCTTTCATAACAATTGCTTTTCAAAAGGACCCTATCAAAACCAACAAAACGCAACCTCGTTTCAATCTTCAATCAAACCTGTGATAACACAGGTGTCGCAATATTACCATCGAATGCTTGGATGAAGTGGTCACTACGCTGATGGTAATGGAGGGTTGAAAAAATTAACACTACTAGCTGTGAATGCCCTTCGAACAGACGAACCAACAATTAAATGGCGGATGAGCCATGGCCGAGGTTGAAAGGATGATTGCGCACTGGTGTAGGTGCAACCAATGTATGGCCATGGATAAACACCTCCAAATGCCGCCGAACGTTGCGAAACGCCACAGACTTTGCTCGACGTCCTGGGCAAGTGGGTGGGTTTGGTTTTTCCCCACGATCTCTCTGCCTTTTTTTCCTTCCTCCTTTGATGAGCCGTTCTATGCTTCTTTGCATTATGTTTTTTCTCCCGTAATTACCGCCGTCCAGTCCGGTGTTCGCCGGTGGCGCCCGTACGCCGGAGGGGATGCGTCACGAAGCAATCCGTGCGCTAATGAAGCATTTAATGTCCTTCCATTCATGATTAATTACAGTAATGCCAGGCGAGCAAAATATATCCCTCGTCATCGGCAACGGGACAAAGTTCACCTTGGGTACGAAACGGGGAGGAAAAAGCACCGGCAAATCTGTGGCGTATCAGTCCGAGTAGGCCACTTATGCTCGTTCCATTTGGCGCCATTTAGCTTTATATTTTCCGGAGCAGTTAGGGCGACAGCAGCACGGCTCATTAGGGGACGGTTTAGGGCTCGGTGCCGTCTAGGCCAGGCTTTCCTTCCAGCTGGTGCCCTTTTTGCTCGTAATCCCTTGGAAACAGGACGAAAGTGTTTTGCGCAATTTTGTGACTGGCAATGAGAAAAAATTAAAAGGAAAGACTATGTAGTTAGAACGTTAATATTGAACTGCATTTTTCGTTATTCAACTGGTTTGAGTAAACTAAAATGATTACTCAAGGACAAATCGTCATTGTATGTTTTAGCACGATACTTTTACATGTAAAAAACAGTCAAAACAGTGAGGATACTTTAAGCAAACAACCGGAAGAGAAATCATATCAATTTCCAAAGATAAGCGGCAAACATAGGCAACAATCGATTAGCTTTTCGCACAAGCCAATCTCCTGATAAATGAAATCAGTTCACCCATCAGGTTTGGCTCCGTTGCGTACTACGGAAGTGGGGCTGCAATTTGTTGGGACCATGAGCCGACCGATTTGTTCCAGCTGTGTTGACACTAACACGGCCTGAAGGGTCGTTTAGGCTGAGAGATTTTGTGTGCGTGCTGTCGTTAACCTTCTAATGCGTTGGGGAGGAAAGCGAACATCCGTTGAGAGCAGATAAGGCTGCCTGATAAGGAATTTTGGACGTTGTTTTTTCCATGTGTTTGTTAGACTTCAACTTCTTTTTCATTGTGAGGGTGCTTGCGCTTAACAAATTTCTTGAAACATCCTCTAAAGTGGTCCTTGTTTCTGTTGTAAGTTTATAAAATATGCATCTGCGAGAATCGACACACTTTAGTTTTTTTCTATTTCTTGCAGCAATGACGCAGGTTTTTTTTTTTCTTAAATCTTGGAAAACTAGAGCCGTTTCTGTCCGGTGGAAAAGGTCAGAAAAAAGGCAGTTGCAAACCATCGCTTTCCACGATGCTCCATTCTTTAGTCTGTCCGTTTTTTCGGCGCGGCTCGGTTTGGAGACATCTGTTGAATTTCCCATCGTAAATTTGGCACCCATGAATGAAACCGATGAGCAACGCCTTGGGCAGCAGACCAAAACGGCGCGCCTAGCGTGCGGTGGAAGTTGTGTATGCAAAAACAAGACGAATACGGACGAAACTTAGCTCTTCCAAGCGGCGTGGTTTGGTGCGTTTTTATTTATGTAACCTTTCACTTCCTACCCGCAAAATCATTGAGTTGTCTTGGGCTGCTATGCCCAGTTCGACCTGTTGGATGGTGTATGGCGAGCGATTACCAATCGATGGTAATGTTGATGCATCGAAGTGTTAAGCCAAAGTGACCCGAACATGAGATCAATAATAATGGTGTCATTTGAGTGACGGGCGACCCTTCCGGCAGCCACGAGTCCGTGTCGAATGTCCTTTCGGTATTCTGAGAAGTGAACTACGAGGAAAAGAAGGTCGGAAAGGCCAAAAAGGAAAAAAAAAGGATCAGGAACCAGCGGCATGCAATAAAAACATATTTTTCCGTTGTCATTCTCACGTCATCACTTTCGGTTTCGTTATTTCGGCAAGATTCGTAAACGCTTTAGTTGATGATAGGAAGGAACAGAAGGGGAGGGAGGAAATGGACCTACGGAATGCGTCGCTTAACCCTTGGTTATCTGTTGCCGGACCCAATGTCGTCGGGAAGGCGATCGGGTTCCACACCATACGGTAAATTTCAATCGTAAAAAAAAATATCGTTTCGTTAGTCTTTCTTCATCCACGGAATCTTCGATCGGAAAATGTCAACATGAGTGTCATATGCCGATGATGATGAGGATTGATTTCTTTCACCTTAAAATTTTTTTCTTTCAACTCTGAGGACAAGTGTTGTTGAGTTTTTTTTTATAAGTGTGAACAATCGCATGTATTTTGAATGATCGCAATCATTGTTTGTTGAACTTGCTAAATTTACTAGTATATGTTTAAATACTGGATGATTTACATATGTGAATGTTTACTTATGGATTCATGTTGCGCTTCCGTACCCTCTTTCTAGAACCCATTGAAGTTCCTGCAAAGATAAATGATCTTCCCACACTCGTTCGGCAGAGGAAAATCCCCAAGAAAATCCCCCTCTATCAATCGTCGCCCATTAGGACGATGAAAAAAGCACTCATCATAGTTGTTGAGATAAGGCTAGTACGCCGTCTTCATCAAACGATGATAGTCATTGGCATCAAATGTGACCGCTCCTACCCGAATGATACCGTTTCCTTGGTTTTCTTTTTTTGTATTCGGTTCACTCTTTCCCGAGAGTTAACTGCTGCATCCTGAGGGCTTGAAGCCGAAACGGTTCGGGCGGGAAAGTATTTGAGAAAAGCATTAAATGAATAGAGGTAGCTCTAGAAAAACATCCCCTCGCAGACGATAAGCTGGTTTCGGTTTGATAAACACATCCCCTAGCGAAACTAGCCACACATACCACTTTGTCCGTGGTCATCAATTTCCCAAAGTACACTTGCTTCGCATACCGCATGGTAGCGGTTTGCTTTCCACGTTTCACCGGGGCGTTACGACTGAAGGTGAAAAGACGGTCTCTGTGGTAGCAAAGGCGGCAAAAATAAAACTAAATGAACCCCTCGAGCCGGTGGAAAAGAGCGCTCGGCCGGGGCTGGCTGGAAAAACAGAAACATTACGAAACAGCACGCAACAATATCCGCAGTTAGTGTGTTATTTCCTAGCAAACTTCCTCACATTTTGCCCGTTTATTTTTCCTTTCCTGTCCAGTTGTTCCCGGGGGAAAGAAAGGTCTTAGAAGTGTGTCGTTTCTTTTTTCTAGTACGGCGTGAACTATTTCTTTTCGTTTGTGTTTCCTGTGCGTCTATACGTGCTGGCAAAACAATTCGTGCCGAAGTTTTTCCAACGATTGAACGGGCTAGGGTCCGCAGTCGTCTTATCTATTTTCCTATTAACTTTCACCCACGATGACACATACACAAACACACAGTTGTCGGGAGTCACATACGTGAGGAGGCAGCAATAAAAACAAACATAATACACGTCCGACAAAACTTGCCGTTCCTTCGTTCTCCCTCACTCTTACTGCTTTCCGGTACGGTTATCATACGGGCAATGGTTTTCCTGCCGGAAAACTGCCTCAAATCGCTTTTCCAGTCGAGGCACCTCGGATTGAATTCATGAGCACGTTCACCAGCGGAAGCACTTGCGTACAGACAGTTTTTTTAAAAGTCCGTCGAATTGTGGGAAGATAAATGCGGTGCATTGTCGGTCTGTATGTTTCCAGTAATATGCGTTGAATTCATCTTCGAATATCGTATGATTGTTAGAAAAAAAAGCGCGGTAAAATGGATTCACTTCCAACCGAAAAGTCGATTGCATAGTTTCAGGCGCGCAATTCGTTTCCATACATAATTTATTTCTGTCATATTTTCAAGAATGAAGACTTCTATTTTGCTAGACATGATTCATTTTTCGGGAGTAGTATTAATTTCCTCTCACAGATCTCCCTCCATGGGTTTCGAACGCATCCCTATCTGTAATACACTTCTAGCCACCCATTTCTCGAAGTTTTTCCGAATGTTAATCCTTCGTTACAGTGGGAGGAACGTGACCCACATTGCTTATGCCCAAACGTTAACTAATTGCTCCAACAAGTAGCAGTGGCAAGAGGTAGCAGTAACCACAAACACAAGGATACAAGAAGGATCTGCCCTTCCACAAGGATACAAGAAGGGAGAGAGAGAGAGGGAGGGAGAGAGATTGAATTCGTTTTATGTACGCGCGTCCCACACGAACCAGCACCAGTTGTTGAAGGTGCTGGCTTTTTCCAACGTTCTTCCATTCCTAGCATAATCCGCACACGTACGCGTGTGTACTTACTTGTGCGTCATCCTCATGTGCAGCACGGTGATGGGTTTTCTCTTTCCCCCCCCCCCCCCCCAATCCCCCTTTTTCGTTCTCTTCCAACATCGTGCCATGGATTTGACGTCCATCCCAGAAGCTACTTTTCGACGAGCGTCGTTGGACTTCTTTTGGGTGGATTAGGGGGTGCGTACATGTGTGTGTGTGTGTGTGTGTGTGGTGCATCCTACATGAAAGGATATTCTTCCCACTGTTTCCCTTCTCGTGCACGCCTCCTGCCCAATCACTCCAAGTAAAGTCATCGGAAGGTACTTATGAGTTACGACGCTTTTCGGTGACTGACTTCTGAATGGTTTTTTTTCGCTCTCCGTCGCTCGTGATACCCTCACACACCTACATCGTTTGCAACAAATGTTAATGCCAATGATAATGCACTGAGGCTGCGTGGGAGCAGAGCGTATGATCCCGCAGAAGGAGAAAGCTAGCAGCAAGAAATGGCGACTTCAGTGCTGATGGCCATCATAACCATCATCAGTCATATTCTCATCATCATCATCATCAGCAACACCACCACCATCATCGAATTTCCAGCCCTCCGTGTTGCTCCGGCCATAGTAAAGTCATCAATATTTATTGCCTCGTAAAACTTGACGGTGGTCGAGAAGGAAGAAACCCAGACTGCATCCGGATATTAGCAAACAGTGGCCGGAAACCCGTCTTGCTCGTTGGAAGATTATTCCCATATAGATTAAGTGGAAGTTAGCGCAACAATTTTGTGCCCATTTTTCTTTCCAAGGAAACGGAAAATAACGGATACTCTAAGGGAAGACGGTAAAAAGTAATTGAAAAGTTTTTTTGAACACGTTTACGATTGTCTTGTTGTAAAACTGTTTCGACGGCTTAAGAAAAATGACAGGAAAAGTAAGGTTTGATACGTATTACAGTATTTGCCACCGTTTCGTGTCAAAGCCGCACCTCGCTTTCAGAAAATTGCAAGATTTTCCAAAAATCGCACTATTTTGTGAACAAAACGCCAACCGGAACTGTTGCATTCAAAAGTGTTCAACTTTGTTTTTTTTTTGTTTTTCTCGGTTCGATCATGGACTGTTTCATCCTTTCCTTCGTGGTAAAAAATGGTAGTAAAATCGGAACGCTACATAAACGTACGAACGAATCATGGATCTTGCGTTGTTGTGACGGTACAACCATTCGATTCCGATGGTTTCCTGCTTCAGGGAAACCGTAAGCCTTCGTAAGCCGCCGTGCAAAGAAAAGCTTCTTAAGGTACACATGAAGCAAACGTTGTGACACTTTTCCATTGTTCATTCCGATATTTAGTATCGGTGCTGCCTCGATCTGACAGCTTAACGGAAAACTGGTCAACGCCACGGAAAACAGGTGGCTTCTTAATCTCTTGTTTTCTTTTCCTGTTTTTCAAAATGGGCTTTCACATTTTCGAACGCAGCTACCAGGATTGGTTTCTATTTGAGAGGAAAAACAACATGGCATCATGGCACGATTTTTCCATGCTGCTGTATGATTGTTTTTCGAACAAAAAGCACTAGCGCACTACCGTAAAAAAAAACGTGAAAGTAAAAATGAGGAACAACAAGAAAACCGTTTAAAATCCGGTTGTTACAGTCGCCGTTTTACTGTCGCTCAGAAATCGATGTAAGTACGGCCTCTTGTGGTGGGGCGTTATTACGGCACAGAGCATTCACACCCGACCAGAAGCGCTTTTCCGATGCCTTACCGTGCGTCTTTTCCTGGCGGCATGCGCTGGAGTGCCAAGTGGGTGTCCATTAAATTACGATTTTACGACTGCACCGTAAACCCAACGCGCCTCGTTGGGCTGGAGGGTGGAGGAAAACGCAAGAGAAAATTTTTCCCGGCCGCTCCTAACTCGGTGGGAAGCAACAGGGCTCGTTGGTAGGAAAGCCTACACTTTTTTTTGTTATTGCCGCTGAATGGAACCGAGCATTCATGTAATTTTCCTAGGCACTTGAAGCAATACATACAACAGTAGATTATCAGTCTTAGCCAACAGGCTTAAAATGCTCAATCTCATGAAATTTCTTCCCAATTACTACGAAAAAAGAGGAATTTGAAGACATGCAAGTTTTTTATTCTTTTGAAAGCGGTAATTTTAAATTAGTTTATTAACCAAAGGAAATACGTAAGTAAACAGTGGTAGAAAATTTGCACAGCTGTATATTATAGATTATTTACCTTTTTTCTCTTCTTCCTTCTGGGTGAAAAGTGTCCTTCCTTTGAAGAGCATTGTTTGCACACGTATCTAAACGAATTTTCCACGTTTGTCGAAAGTTTTCCCGCGCCACACGAGCGTGAAAGCGATCCGGCTGTCGAAAGAAGAGGCATTCCAGGAAACTTTGAGATATGTTTCACAGGTCTGCACGGATGAATATATGCGTTATTAATACGCGTCTGTGGGCGAAACTGTCGGCAAAGTTTTTTCCCACGCAAACATCCCGCATGAAAAATTGGGGTAGCACCAAAATCCTACCTTTCTACTGTCGCACATTTTCACACCTGCGCTTACGGAACGCGTGATAAAAGATGTGTGTTTTTCTTTTTTCTTTTTTTTGCAGTGGCCAGTGAATTCATCCGCTCTTACCCTTGTTGTTCGCTGCGTGTCCATTTTCCTTCCGCGCTGCGTTCGTTTCCCTGCTTCACCCGGCGTGCCATTTAACCAATTAGCAGCGACACTTGTTGAACCGATGCTCCTGTCGGTGGCAGCCTTCGCCGGGGTCATAATTCTTCCCTCCCTCACCCTCTCTCTCCCTCTCAACCCCGTGCCCACCGGGATCCTCCGGGGCAAGTTTCCGGAACGTTCGAATGTTTGCCGAGGTCGTGAATTATTTAGAGCTGTCCGCCGCGAGAGGAAACAGGGCGGCGAGGAAAGTAACGGGCGGTAAATGACCGGCCGAACAACCATAAATCATCCCATTAGTGGCCGAAGCAGAGCGAGCGCACCCAGTGTACTCGGGGGCCTTCGGCGGTAAACCTAGTTTCAAAGTTGTACTTATCGTGTTTTATGGAACTGGTTTCCCGGGCGATTTCTTTGCTGCACATTACAAGCCGGTTGTCCGAGGGGGAGGGGTGGAAAATAGGAAACCCGGACCGCGTATTTACAGCGCACCCGGAAATGCTGGACTCGATGGACTGGGAAGGTTCAACCGTAGGATACGTTGCGCTTGCTGGGAATGCTTTCTCACACGAATCCTGCGGAACTTGTTGTCGAACGATGGGCGTTCGGTTTTCCGACGGAAAGCAGTGTTCGTTTACTCATTATTTTAATTAAACTTTTCCTTTCTGCACACATTGAGCGAACCTTCAGCCGGCCGGTCCCGATGGAGAGTGGTTTCATTTAAGAAACGAAAAATCCTCAATGTTATGGCGTTGAAAATCAGATGAAGGGTAATCGTCAGGCGGCTTCACGGTAGTTAGGTAGAAACATGAAACACTTTAGCGTGGAAAACCAGCGCCGTGCAACCTCCCCGCATTTTCTCCACCCCGGTCGTTCTTTGTACAAAATGTATACCACCTGGAAAACTCATTTGACAAATAGCTTCCAGTGGCAGCTTCCCGGCCGGGCATGAGTAATGTAGGAACAATATTTTTCCAACTGTTGCGCCACCCAGCGCTGCTCAGGTGCCGTCTTCCGTCTCCGCTCAGCTCCGAGCTCCCGATGGGGAGATTACTTTTGCACGCCTCAAGCAGCGCGTGATCCATTGCGTTATGTTTTCCCATTTTGTGTTCTTATTTTGGTCGGTTTGTCATGCAGCATTTTCTCGGCTAATTTTCTTTTCCCTTCCCTTCGCCCTACCTGCCGACGGTTGGGATGGGTTTTCCTCCTAAGCTCGTCGTTTCATCAGGATCTCCAACTGGGTGGCGCGCAACCCAACCCCTTCCCCATTCGATACGAGGTTTTATGCTTCATGGATGGTGGGGTTTTTTTTTCTTCCATGCGGCAATGGATGAATGTTCGCCCAATTCCAAGCGTGACAATTTCAAGCCACCTTTCTCCACTTTTCCGCTGAAAAATGCATCCCGTCGCGAGTGAAGCGAGGCAACGGCACGATCATCCAACGATCCTAGCGATGGTGAACCTTTGAAGAAATGTTATTCACAAACACACACACTTTTGCTCAGATTTTCTTTTCCAAGAAGTGGTAGAATTTTTTCCCAGCGAACTCAGGCAACCGTGCGGTTCGTGAACCATTTGTTCGTAATGAAGAAGATTTTCTGCCGTAGTGCAAGCGGATACTCTGCAGAAGGGTTGAGAAGGGTGTGGTTTGGCGGGACGAAGCGCTGGTTGGTTGATAGATTACGAGCCTTTGGGCGAGATATGTAAAAATTGTGCACGAAAGCATTTTTGTTCTCGGAATACCAACGGCGGAGAAAAGTTTTCATTATGCACGAAATACTCGGTGTGCTCTTCTGCGCATTAATCCTGTGCTTTTCTTTTTATCTTTTATCCGCGCCGTGTCTTCGTCATTCCTTTGAATAAAATGTGAATTAAATTAAAAGCCACTTGTTTAAACTTGTGGTTACTTGAAATTACTTGAATCACTTGGATCACTTCAATATCGATCAAATATCGTTAAGACACTGCTCGAAATTGCGATACCTAATGTAAAATGATTTCAATTGTCATCAAAAGAAGGTTGAGATTTTCTAACTGACTGTTCTGGCGGTAACGAAATGGAGTAGCCTCGACGGAATCCTGTGTCGAGATTAAGTGCGCACAATTTCTACCCAATTTGGACCAATAATCGAAATGTCAATCTTTGGGCGAAGGAAGCAACTTCGACTGTCCGTCCATTCCTCGGGTCCCCCCAGCGCAGGGGAGGGTGGGGGATATCATCCGCAACATCATCATTATCATTTCCACCGGTTGCTTCCCAATGCGACCGAGATTTCACCCGCCGTCCGAAGATAAAGTGTGAGAAATGTCCGAGAATCTGGCAGGGGGAGGCACGCCGATAAATTTAGTCGCTCGGCTCCCGTCCTGCTTGTGACAACCTTTTCTTCCTCGCTGTCCTCGCTCCAGTCCACCAATTTCCGAGACAGACCATTTGCAAGGTTCAAGAGGTTAACGTTTTAGCTGACTGACAGCTGTGAGTGACGGTTGCAGATTAGAAGGTGCGTCGGTCGGGTCGCTTCTCCGGCTAAAACGGCGAGAGGATGACCGTGAGCAGGTCGAGGGGGCAAGTGCTGGAAAATTCATGCTTTTGTCTCTTCTCAGTGGCGTGCGGGGCACGCTTTCCATGCGCACTTCGGAATAAATTTCCTTTCTGCCGTTAGAAATCAAATTTGCGCTCAGCGGTCTCCTTGGTAATTTATTCTCGGAACGAATCCGAGGGAAAACCATCGCAACCATTTGCCCAGACACAGGCTGAATGTTATCCATAAAGGGCGAAGTGGAGTCAATAAGCCGTGCCGGTGGGTGTGTTTTAAGAGAGAAAATAATTTTCTGTCTTTCTCGATCACTAGAAATGGCAATGATTGATAACGGTCGTTGGCAAATTATGCCATAAATTAATCTATGCTTCAACTTTAAAGATAACTTCTTGAATAATTGTGTATTGAACAGACAAATTAAAAAAAAAACATGTTTCTGCGCATGAATCATCCCGATAACCTCGTTAATCTGCTCCACCAAAACTAAGGTATAGTTTCATCGAAATGATTACGGTTACGGAATTCATGGTTTTACTTTTCATCTTAACCGCGATTAACGTAACGACGTTCGTTAGAAAGTTTTCCTCGTCCAGTTGACGGCGGATCAGGTCAATGGAAAAACGGGCCCGCCTGTTGCCCGGGTCGAGATGTTTTTCTCGATTAGCCGCCCGATAGCTTAACGTCGCGGGGACCGTTCTCGGTAGAGGAAAGCCGATAACCTCCTCCAGGCAGCCACGGATAACAGCTGGAGAGAGGATGTCGAAAATTTATTCATGAGAAATTTGCTGAAATTGATTTATAAACACCTCTGCTGGGCCCGTTTTCTCTGTTTCTTTCTTTCTTTCTCTGAACGGATGTTGTTTCGGCCGTTTGTTGGAAAGTGGAGCCAATGGAGCTTCCCCGAGGCTGGCACGTGCGTCGGGTCGGGAGGGGCAATTGCGTTACAGAATCTTTTCCGAAGCTCGGTGAGAACATTTGTTCTCCATTTTTTTCGTTCTTTTTCTTTTTCCTTTTTTTTTGGGATCTGGCCGAAACACGCTTTAGGCCCCGAGGAGCGTGCGCGGGCGATTGGTAGGCTGTGCAGAAGGAACAGGGATTATGGAAATGTTCTGAACAAATCGGGCCCAGATAAAACCATCGAACACTGGTCGTACACTTCCATATCCTTCCGGCCGTCTAAACACTCCGGTGCTCGAGTGAAGTGCTCTTGTGGAAAACGGAACGAGCTTCAGTTTCCCTTCATTTTCCCGTCCGAGCCGAACCATCCTGCCTCCTATCAGTGTGGAGGGAAATCATGGTCGGGAAATTCAATAAAGTTTGTTAATTTAACTTTCCTTCAAAACCGATTTTTCGACGAACGCCAGGGATGGTTTCCGATCGGTCGAGTCAGCTCTTTTCCCTTTCCCCAAGGTTGTCGTTCTCGTCCGCTTTTGTTCTGGAAACATACGAACGGGGCTGACGCCAATTGTCGGTAGAGTGGAAGCACTCCTAAATTGGAGCATGCTTTGTGTGATCAAGGTTTTACTGCTCCAATTCGGAACGGGCAGATTTAGGCCAATCGTTTAATTTTACAAATGGCTCTCACCATTCTCACCTTTATAGATCTGGATGACGGAATGTGTATCAGAAAAAAAAAGTCAGAGCTCTTCCCAGACTATCAACTGGCACACAAGTTTTTAGATATCGAAAGTGACAGGAAATTCAAGCGAAAAAAAAATGCTGCTTCTGATTCCGGACATGAGTGGATCGTGATGCAAAACTACTCTAAATTTCCCTCGTAGATTTCCACCCATTTGTGTACTTCAACGAATCGATTAAAGCGCAACACATTCATGTTACAGTGGGAAGTGTTCTTCAAAAAGTTACACATATAATGAAAAAGGTGCCTTCGTAGTTTTCTCTTCTATCCAAATTGTGAAATGCGCTCGAAATGCCGTTATGTGAACATAATCAAAAAGGTCCCGTTTTGCCAAGAGTGGAACAGTGGAAAAAGAAACTGGGAAACTCCAAAGAGAACCGTGGAACCGTCCTTTTTTTTTCACCAACCATCGCTGGGAACAATGATTTGATCGTTGAAATCCGTTGTTTCGTAGAGCGAAGTGACGGTTGTAAGCTTCTCCCAAGAAGGCCGCCCGAAATAGGACAGGATGCGTGTAAGTGATGGCTTAACATTATGACGGAAAGTGTTCTGAAAACAACAGGAGCGGCAGACTAATGCCACATTTTAAACGAAACAAAAAAGCTTGGCCCTTCATAAGCGCTAGATTGTTTTTCTTTTTCTCTTCCTTTCTCTCCGAAAGCTGTTCATAATTTTCACGCCACCCCTAAACGCCGCCTGACAGGAGCTTTGCTGTTTGCTCTTGTTTTTGTTTTCTTCATTTCATTTATCTTGCTTCTTCCATCCGCTTTTCTCTATTCTTCACCACTGTAAGGCGCCAATCGACCGCCAACTTTCTGGCGGGGAAATGGGTGTTGCCCCCGGGGGCGAAAGCGGGGCTGCTATTATGGGGATGCTTGGAAAATCCTACCGTACCATTCATGTGTTCAAACTTTGGCTTTTCTTACAGCCATCATCAGCACACACACACACACACTCTAAGAGCGCGCGCGCGCGTGTGTGGTCGTCCGAAGAAGGTGGGAAAATTGGTATAAGCATTATGGCCCGGGGAAGGTGAGTGCGAACGAAGACGAGGACGTTTCCCTCCAAAACATTACCGGTACCGGGGGATGAAGGGTATTTTGCCTGTGTGTGCGTGCGTGTGTGAGAGTGATTTGGTGTGGTTTTCATTGTTTTCCCTTCCGTTGCTGTCCCTGAAACTGTCCAACTGTCACGCCGTGGCGAAAGTTAAGCTTACTCGCACACCACGCCCCGCTGCCGGCCGAATTTCCCGCCGGAAAAGTCGAGGAATACAGGGACAGCAAACGCCCACCTACTGGTCCGGGTGGAAAAGACGCGGCCTCGATGGATTGTCTTGCTCGGAGACCTGTTAATTGAGTGACGGGAGTGACGGCGGGCTAAAAGCCTCGTCTCCAAATGTCGCCGCTTGTGGGACGTGGCCCGCACGATGGTGGCTGAATTTTAAACATTACCGGCTCCATGAAGGCCACCGCGGATGATTTGCCAACGCTTGTACATGACAGCCGTTTCCTCAACCGTGTGAACCGTTTCAACATGGCTTCAATTATCGCCGAAGCATTTTGAGCCCGGGGGTGGCGTCTTGTTTACCTTCCTTGGCCGACGGAGTAACACCACGGAAAATGGAACCCGGGGTTAAGACGCGGCTGTCACTGGATATGCCATCAATTGGGCGCGCGTTCACACACCCACGCGAGGCTGAGTCAAGTGCGTCCGTGTAACGCGAGGCCGTGGAACAAACAAGCGCTGGCAGGTGTAATTACAACATTCAACAACAAGAAAGGGATACCTTGTTTGATCCAGCGCGTCAATGTGCGATGTAAATGGATGTTGTGCAGACAAGTTGAAATTTGCCTAAAGCATCCCAACACCGACAGTAATCTTTTACTTCACGACAAACAATGTTTGATTATAATGCATCGATTGTATAAAAGTTAGCGAACCAAGTTTTTACGCATGTCGGGGATTATTGGGCATTGAAATTGCATTCGCGCCTGTTCGCTACATAATCAAATTTCCTCCCACTAAGTAGAAGCCCCAGGCGAAGGGAAACTGCATTCAAATAAATTATAAATCAAAACAATCCTACCACAAAGTTCAATTCTTGAATCAAGAGAGAAAGGGGATGCACATCACTTTGTTGAAAAAAAATGTAACTTTTTCTGCGCTCACAATCCTGGGCCGTTTTGGACACCACAGATCCCGGAAGCTCGAGTGGAAAATGAGGACAAAAAATCCTCACTGGAACGGAAAATAAAACAAGCATCGTGTTTCCAAACCCTTGCTGGACGGGATCGAAGGGGTTGTGGATTGGCAGTCGGGAGCATGGATATTTGCACAGAAATTCAATTAACTGCCAACTTCAGCTGCCACTGATGGCAAAAAGAGAGAGAGAGAGCTGCTGTTGGGATACAATATGTGTTCTCGGCTATGATTGGAACTTCGGGAGCAGAAGCTTTCGTGCACAGAAATGTTGTTCGTTTTAAAATGTTAGCCAACTGGTCGGTGCACGTAATGGGAGCGCAATATCGGGAAAACGAACGGTTTGCTAACGCGCACAAACACAATTGGTAGATGCAATAAAAAATTTTTTATCAAAAGTATTTTATTTTGCATGGAATAAAGCCACGTAATTAATATCCTGTGGCGATTGGAAAGCGAACATTATTTTTTAAATGAATCTGTTAGTTTATTTTGCTTATTTGTTGGTTTATTATTATTGCAAAGCAGATTAGTATATTTTCCAAACACAGCAATACCATTATTATGGACCGTTAAGTCTGCACAAACACAAACGCCACGGTTTTACATGCGATCCTAAGTATTATATGCCGCATGAATGCCCTTTTTGCTATTCGTTTCGGCCAGCTGAAAAGCTGATGAAAACATGTCCGTCGAGGCCGGAGTTTTCCGCATGCGAGGCCAAAAAGAGCGTTTCAAATGGTTCAAAATGGACACACCAGGCACGTCGATAAGGTCGTGGAAAAAAAAATGGTGGTGGCGACACGTGAGGACATTTCCTGTTGCTGTGCTGTTGCTACACTTCCTGTGGCTTTTCCTTCTGCGCCCTCCTCACCCTTGCCTGTCCCGGTGCATGTTTCAGCCGAGGCAGCCGGTATCAACAAGTGTCGTTTTTTTGTTCCCCCGCATCCTGCCCAAGCGACCGCTGATGGACAAGCACAAAAACCAGGCGCGTGCAAATAAATAACGGCAGCGAGAAATATGTTATTACGAAAAGTAAACTTCGTCCTCAAATGCAAATGTTTGCCGGATGCACTCTGTGGGTTGTGCAGGATGTTTGCGACAATCTGTGGTGGAGCAGAGTGCACGACGATATAATGTAGCTAACGTCAACCATCATCCAGTCCCGGCTCTGTTAGCAATGTTTGCATACATTTCATTCATTACGGCTAGCGGTGAATGGTGCTTTGATTTTTGTAGTTGTTAACCCATTTTGCTCATGTACACAAAACTTTGATGTCCAAATCAGAGAAAGACCTCCGGTGGTATGATTTGTGTGCCATCAGAGATCAAAGCGCCTCGCCATCTGTGATTTGAAAACAATGTTCATGAAATAATAATACTTTACACAGTTCTGCCAGGGAGTCCTGATGGTAGATTGGAAAGTTAAGCTCCTACGTATTATCATTTAAAAACTGATTTGTATTGTGCTTTGTCAAACGTGTAGAATGCCAACTGTGCCGTTATTTAGAGTTAAAAACGCTTTTATATTGCTGAACACAATGATCAAAAGTCAAATCAAAAGAACATGTTTCAAGTCATTCGTCGCTAAGCAAAAATTGTTAACTAAAACACGGGTGAAGCCGAAGGAGAAATAGATTAAAGCGACGCAACCTTTAAGAACGATACATGCTGGAACTTGAAAGCAATCGTTTGATAGCAACCCCCATGTGTAAGAGTGTAAACAATCGAGTACGTGAAGTGAAAGGACTTTGCCGCAATGAAACGTCAAAAGTAAGTGCCGCGTCTGAGCCGGAACGGGATCGAAACAAAAGACAACGGGCGACACGGGCGAGCAAGACGAATTATAATGCCAGTTCCAATTGAATTCTATTCGTATGGCTACGTGCTCCCGACACTTGGCTCGTGCTTTGATTTGTGATGCTGCGCTACGTTTCCTTCGTCCTTCTACCTCCTCCATTACCGAGCATTGAGCCGTGTAAGCTCTCCTTGCTCCTTGTTTCCGAACGCAGGTCCTTTACAGATCACGCCTACCGGGGACGTGGCACGCCTTCGTGACGTTTCCGAGGGCGAAGCGTAACAAGTGTATCGAGCGGCATGGACGAGCAGAGACGAGGATTAAACGAAATGAAATAGAAAGAAGTATCCAATCCAAGAGATTCGATCGCCACAGCGAACGCGTTTTCGTGACTGAAAAATGTGAACGTTTGTTGTTGCCAATATTTGCCATCGCACATAGAACAAGATGCGAGCTTTAAAGATGTTTAAAAATAAGATAAAACGATAATTTAAGAAAGAACTGCATTTGAGTCTCGAACACTTTAACTCACTATTTCCACAACCATTGAAGAGAAGGATATGAACTCTGATTTATGCTTTACCCTCGTTGATGTAAGGTTTTTTTTTTTTTGTGTGTTGGAGGTTTTGCTGTCAAGTCACGTTCAGTGAGCTTTTCTCGGATTAGATTTAAATTGCACCCGACAGAATGGAGCTGCTGGCACGAATGCAGTTAGAGCAAAGTAAACCACCGACTTTCAATTTCTTTCGAAACTAAGCTAGTTTTGCTTCAAATGTCCAAAAGAAATGTTAAAAATATGTTTCGTTCATCTTTAAACGAATTTTTTTAAGCGCAATGTTGTTTAGACGAATTTTAAAACCATTGTGAATTCCAAATAATGTTTAGCAGATATGTTGAAACTCAGCAAACAAAAGTACTGTCTACGCTGACCGCACTTCGACGGTAATAGTTGTTTGATAAAAACGATACTAAATGAAAGTTTATGCCATAAAATAAAGATCTTAATCGTAAAAGATAAAATCCTTTCGACCGTGAACTACATTGATCTTGAGGATCGTGTTGTATGTCCTGTAATTGTTCAACAATGCTGCTTTCTTCGAGCAAACCATTAAATCGATGCACCTCAACGGATAATCCGGGTCAAGCAAATAGGCCCTCCAGCTCCATCCTGGATCAGCTGATAGCGGACAACATTTAGCGAGCAGTTCGGCGAACGCTAACGACCCCAGTCGCTCCAACAGGATCCGGGTACGGTCTCGACGAAAGGGCAAGTGCGATTTGGCAGCACGAGTTTTCCGTCATTCTAGAAGGGTCGGATGTTCGGATGTCATCGTTTAAAAATGGCCGATTTAATGGAAGCTTGATCCAACGATCCGGCCCCAAGTTCAGCGGACATCCAGAGAGTGCAATGTACTCCTGGCACGTAGCGCACCGCAAGGTCGTGCCGGGGGATCATTATCCTTCGTCAGCAACGCATGAAGGGAACGTTCGAGTCTCGGTTCAACGAGCTAGGTGCTAGGAGCTAGGGAGGAGCGGAGCGAGGGATCGCTCCGAACCGCTGTGGGTTGGTGGCGTTCCTGCCTCACCGACATACTTTCCTGGCTTCCCTGCAAGTCTGTGTGAGTGTTAGCACACTTGATGTGAAGTGGCGCTGTGTTTCGGTCAACTGGCTCGAGGTGGTTCGAACCGAACCACTACGGAAACCTACCCTTATTGCACCTTATTCCGTGGGCTCGGAGTCGGCGTCGAGAAAGTTCCCGTTTCCAACGTTCCCAAAAGCTCACAATTTCCCTCAATTTAGAAACAAGGGACGAGTTCTGTTCGTGGCATCCGCTCCAGAGGAGGCAACCTTGTTTGGTTGGTCTGTTTGCTTATGTTCACTCTCATACGGACTTGAGCTCGTTGCTGGATTTCTACTCTAAAAGGCTCAACGATACTCATGTGTTTGCCGGTGGGTGATTAGCGAAAACAATGAATATTTAATTATCCACCTACCAGCGTCCGGAACGGGAAGAAGCTAGATGCTCGGCATTCAACATCGTTGTTGTCGGTGTTGTGTGTAAGAGCGTGCGTGCTTTTTTTTTTGCATCCACTCTCCCAGCTTGATCTCGAAGCGTGTACGCTCGGGTCGTGGACTTAACTTTTCATCTGCCAAGTCGTTCCTACCGCAACGCCGCTGGGAAAAGTAGGATACGTTGCCCAAGATTATGGTTCGCGTTGAGTGTGAAACGGAACGAATCAATGTACCATCCGGGTGGTGCGAATGGCGCCGTGTTGAGTTGCTTTTGGGCTGTAGGAAGGAAGATAGATGGAATCGGATTTCAAGAGTTAATTTTCGTAATGGCCACGCGCGGTCGGAAGTGCACTTTTTACAGGAGAGGACGAAGTATAAGAAGCATAAGCAATAATATGGCATCGCAAACAGGATTGCTACTGTTCGGATTGGCCCATCGCAATGGTTGCGGCTACCTTTCGTTGAGGATGTAATTTGTATTACACTTTGTTCACCATTGTTGCGGTATGCATTTTCTTCCAGTTTGATGAATTATAAAGTACATATGTATCTTGGGCAAGATTCATGCTAAAGTTCCACGTTTTCGACCTCGATGTTGGTAACATAATTTTTATAAAAAAACATTGTATCACCATATCATTATCGCAGTTTTTACATCGAATCGAAGAAACATGTTTTCCAAATTTCTTGTTCTTTAGAGGCGACAAAAAATCAAGCAAACGTAAAAGAGTTTTCCCTCGCCACGGTGTATTGATTTTTTTTTAAATATTGATCAAAAGTAAAGTTGTTAACAAGTGAGTAAAATTTTCAATGGCTTTCCTCCTTGGGAGGTTGACCTCTCACTGCTGCATTTTGAATGTGCATTTTAATGCTTCATCCTAAGCAAACAACAGTACCCACCCCGAGGCAAATTTTTCGGGCAGAAAAAAAAAATCCGTGCGGCGTCCTTCGTGGAACTGATCTTTGAAAGGATCCATATTTATTTTCCATACCTTCACAGAATATATCCGTGACATGCTATATCGGCGAATGCTGCGTTCCTTACTGTTGGAAAGGCATCAGAGCCGTTCGATTGAATAAAACATGCTGTGTTTATCATCGTTTACGCAGGAAAGGAGAAGACTCCAGCTCGCGAAAACGAAGGGGAACCTGGCGTCTCTTTAATTATTTCTTTCGGCAAGTCTTCAATGTTAGACTCCATGTTGAAAGATTTTAAACATACGAAAACACAATGGTGAAACTATGATCGAGTCGATTAGAAGTGATTTTTGGAAAGCGCCCAAAAAGCGTTTGACTCACAAGGCGGCTTAAAAAACCCCCGACCGTTTGCTTCCGGAACCACCTAGAAAAACGTTTGCAGATGGTGTAAAAAAATGTATACATCGAGGTGATTAATTCTGGGTACCACAGACGAGACCGAGCAGGCGCACTTGGGCCTTTTCCAAGTGTGGAGAATTTGCGGCGGGAAAAACCTTGTGTGGAAAACGGATCACTTTCACCTGACGCAACGTCAAAACCGGCACACCCTGCGTTTGTTTAGGACGTACGTACTTCGCCAGGTGGCGGATGTGTTATACTAAGAGGATACCCAAGGATGAGGTCGAGAAACTCCCTGCAAAATTTGCCAGCTGGGCCGAAGAATTTGTATTTTTACACCATCATTACTTTCCACTTCATTGCTAATTTTTATTCTCCATCTCTCGATCCCACGGAAGGGCCCCCGGAGGGTGCCTACATTTATTATTATTAGCTCGGGCCTAAGCTACGGCAAAACGAGCAACAGGAGACAGCATCCGCTCGTCTCCATCGTAAACATGGGATCTTCTTTCCTTCCTTACTCGGCCCACTTTCATCGACATAGGCTCCGGCATGGATGGTTTTCATTTATGTTGCATACGATAAACTTCGCACCGGGAGGCACGGGGATGGGATGTTAATTTCTTTCGGTGCTATCAATTTATCCTTTTGTCAGCGTAATGTTTTTCTTTGAGAATTTTTGTAGAAAAAATTCGAAAGCAACAGCTTGCAATTGTCAGAGTTTACCCAGAATTTTTTGGCTACAAAACTGACAGTCTACATTGCGTTCAACGGAGAATTAAAGAGAGAGCGAGGAAAAGAGAGAGAGAGAGAGAGTGAAAGAGAGAAAGAAAGGGTAACTGAGAATTGGCAATACGTTCAACAAAGACAGGACACATTTAGGCAGCAAAAAATCGTTTGAATAATTTTCGCTTATTTACACAGCCGCTTGCCCTGGTTTTCACCCACGCTGCAAAAGGAATGGCGTCGGTTTCATTTGAACATAAAATAAATTGACATTGACGACCGCCGACGCTGTAATAGTACAGTGTTCATTATTTCCGTTCGAGAGGAAAATTGAAATGACAAGCAACAAGCAAGCATCAAAATTTAAACTAAATGTTCGTAACTTATTTCATATTGGGGTTTAACAACTTTAACGTAGCCTTATATGGTTTACTAATGTTAAATACTTCGTTCAAAATACTGAAATGCTTGTTCTGCCTTTTTATCACTTAAATTTCCGATGCAAATAGATTATCCTCCGAGCGATTGTCATCGCTTACGATGGAGAAAAATTGGAAATGACATCGAAATTCAACACAGCTGGCTTAATTCTCATCACCTTACAGTCATGAAGCGATTTTTTGTTTGAACCGCAAGAAAATTGGCGCTCGCGTCATAGCACAAATGGAAATGCCTGGTCGTAGGACATTGCGAATAGTGAATCAAAAAATCGAGCAAGAATAGAAACATTCAACAAAGACATGTTACCCGGGATCAAAAGCGAAAACGTGAGCCTGGCAATTTCCACAGCGCACTTGTGCAAACGTTGTTTCTTCACTTCAAAGGCCGCAACGTCACTCCACTTCTCGTTCAGTTGAAACCGAAAGCCAGCTCGCCGTTTTGCCATTTCGCTGCCCGTTTCGTGGCACATGAGGCAACTCTTTTGTGCGTGTTGTACGAGCTTTTTTGTTTTATTTTTTTTTTCTATTCGCCTTTTGTAAATTCATCAACCAGAATAACCTGTTCCATTCTCACGATACAATAACACCGAAACGAGCACGAAAGTGTCTTTAGGGACGGTTGTTTTTTGTTCATCACTGTTCCCTTCCTCCCTGCCATCCTGCTATTTCGTTGGCCACGGTGGCATCGGCGCCTTTCGAAAGAGTCGGGAGAGCTGGTTGTTGCAGCGCAACACCCAATTGTGTCAAGCTCAACGTTAACCGAACGCTGCCGAACCACCACCATCATCATCATCGTCAACAACATCCCGGTTGAGCGTTCTGTGTGTTGGGGAAGTTTAGCATTTAATTAAAAATTAAAATTGGTTCACCTTATACCTGGCTCGGCGCTTCCTGGGGAAAGACTTCCTGCGCTACGGCGTTTCGCGTGTTTTTCCGCGATTCTTGTTCTTTTTTTTTCTCCCGTACACCGAAGATCAACACTGGCTCCGAAGTGAATGTTTCGTTTCGGTTCGAAGACCTCAAGGGAAGGGAGGGAAAAGCAGCTTCCTTTGCCACGACGATAAGTGAAAGACATCAACTCGGCGAAACCGTCTCGTTAAACGAGTCACGAGTAAACGTGATGTTCACAATTTGCGGTTAAAAGCCAACGTTTTGTTTGCTGCGATGGCGTTTTCAAAGTTCGTAGTTGTTAATACAAAGTTAATAGGAAATTGCTGAATTTTGAAATTAACCTGAACATGCTCGCCAGCAAACATGTTCTCTTGTCTTGCGATTTTGCTTTATTTACCGAGGCTTTAAGAGTGCTTTTAGCGTTTCCAGCTGGCACAAGTACACAAGCCCAATTTCCATCATGCTAGTTCCCAGAACAGAGGCGGCATTGACCGGCGTAGCTAAAAATTGTGTCCTTGTTTATGAAGCGTATGTTTGAGGCATTTTTCCTCTTGACGTCCATCGTTCACTTCATTGTCGTCGTCGTCGGGGCCGTCGTCGTTAGCGCCACCGCCGTCATCGCGTTGACGAGATGACAATTATGAATTCATGAGTGACGTCTAGATGACACTCGCCCCAAAAACACAACGGACGGCCTTCGCAGGCCGGAAGTGACGCAAATGAATTTCCGGTGAAACTAAAGCACAAAAGCGCCGCTCGAGGACGCGCTGGAAAATCCCCACGGGGATTTCGCTCCAGTTTCCCGACAAAAGTGCGCTGCACTTCCGAGTTGGGAAAGCATTTCCCCCCGAACAGTGCACCTCTGGTTGCGGTACTTTTCGGCTTACGCTGTGAAAAGTCCAGCAGTTTCCAGCGACAAAGGCGGACGTGTTTTCCGAAGCTCCATTTCATCAAACCTGGACGGTGTTGCTGTCACCGTTGTCATGACGATGGTTTGCAAATCGGGGATTGGCATGAGTTATGATGATCTGTGGCGTGATGTTGGAGGGCCTATCAAAATATGGATAGTATGAAGATCACGGAGACATATGAAGAAAAGTGAAGCAACACAAACCGGTTGTGGCATTAATCTATAGCGTAACCTCAAGTTTACCATTATAATGCTCCATCCGTTTTCCCCGTTGAAAAGCGGAACATTCTAAAGGATCCGTCCAATCCCAATCAATGCGCGGTTTGATTGTACATTGCAAACCTCACCCAGCATTGCAAGCATTTCCCGGGCAACATTATTATAATGAGCCTAGGTTCGCTGGGTTGTCGAAGGCAGCCTTATCGGAGCTGCATCGAAACATGAAAGCGAACGCTAATATTGTAACTGCGAACTTGTGGCCTTATCAGGAGCGTCCGGAAGTACAAAGCGGATAGTAAATTCCGGTATTATGCTCGCATTACCACCTGCGGTCGATATCCTCTTTGGCAGGTAAATCTAAAATTAACCACAATACAATGTCGTTCCGCCGAATCGGTCCCACCCAAACCAAATTAAGGAAGGAGTTGTGCTATTTATTATGCTATTTTAGTTGCAGAGTAGAGCTAGCTTCTCCCAGATACTAGCGTGACCTATAACGGCTGTTAGTTGGAGTGTTGAAAGGTCCCTTTCTGAAAGGGAGCCCCATTTATCGTACTTTTAGTTCATCCTGTTAGCTAAACGCCGTTTTAGTGGTGTTTCCAGTTAAACAACTTTCCCACCGAACAGATGCCTTTCCGGTGCGGGAACTTTTCCCGATGGGAGGGCATTTTCATTACCGCCGGGATTTAGCCGGGTAGCTTCCGGGACACTCTTGTGCATCGATATCAATAATTAGTTAGTAGTGCATGCCTTTGAAAACAACCTCCGGCTCGAAGTTCCTGTAGTCCTAGGCTTAGACGGATTCAATTCCCAGCCACTGCAGTGTCGCACTAGCCACAGATTGGGATCTACTTGTTTCTAAGAAAATTCTACTTGAACATCATCGAGGATTTTTTTCAACAGGCTCCTCCGTTCGCTCCTGTTCAAACGCTCCTTGTTGTTTTGATGTAAACTGTACCCACAGGGCTGCAAGATAAATCCTGTGTGATGGCAAATAGATGGATGACACACGTGCAGCCCTGCCAGGGGAGTTATCTTTATTAATAGTGCATCTTGACAGGCGTACCAACTCATACCTGTTGATTGGATCCTTTTGACAAGTGTTCCCTCGGGTCCCAGACTGGCACGACAAGGCCATTCGCTGCGGCTTCCCTGGCCAGCCCAGGCTACTCGATCTCTGCTCTGCAATCAATCGGAATGGGAAGATTGAAACCACATCGTAAGCAGATGAAATAATTAATTAGAATCGCCGGCACGTCCCGGGGCCTTTCATCTCGCCAGCCTGGGCTCGTTCGTTGGTGGTTGTTCGACCAGGACAGGACTCTCTTGCCTTTGACTACGAGGCCTCTGATTGATTTGACCATTTCCGATGGATGCCGGAGAGGAAACCGATTGCTTGAGCAGAACGAGAAACTTCCAAAAACGGTCCGGGGGCGATGACGAAGGTTTTTTCTTTGGTGCGCAGTGAAGTGAAGGAAAGGAAAACCCCCTCGTAAATGTGGAGAAAATCATGTCCCATTTCGCTCGACCGTACGCCCGTTTGTTTGGAGAATTTCTCCACCCTAAATCCCAGCAGAAAACAGGAAATATGTTTGTCTTACCATCACAATAATCTTCCTTCGCGCAAATTCCACATCGGCTGCGGAGCGAGAGAAGAAATAATTCTACACGCATTCCATTACCTACGTCAGCCAGACGTAGGTATGAATTCCACCGGGAGAACGATTTCCATCGCACACCGGAATAGAATCGATGAAACGAGATAATGAAAAAGAAAACAAACAAAATGCGTGCCGATAATGTCTTCGTGCACAATCCGGCGTGAACGTCACGATTTCTTCCGATTGACCTGCTCAAGCCCAGGGCGAGGATGATGGAAAATTCCACCTTTCGACCACTCTGGCGCTTGCGGTGCACCCTTTCACTAATGGACATTCGATTTTACGCCAGGACGGTTGTGAAAGTGTTTTTCCTTTGGCTGAGCCCTTTGTTTCGACCGCGAGCAAACGTGTAGGATTTCTCGGAATTTCCATCATTATTCAATTCTTGTCGGCACAACGGCCTGTTCGTAGATTCGTGGCACAGGCCCTTCTCCGAGCCATGGATAATTGAAAGGTTGATAGATGGTTTCGAGAACCTCGGGCTGAGTATCATGATGGAAGGCAAAATGTTACAAATCTGTGCAATTCCATAATGACACGGAGAAATATGTGAATTCACTGCTAGTATGCTAAGCGTGTGGAAGGAATGTTTTGAAAGAATACTGTCATTATATTTCTGTGACAGTAAATTTGAGAAGTTTTATCTCAGGCTTGCGTGCGGATTCAGTAAAATCGTTCCATATTCAATGACGTGTATTGTTCTCATGCTTTACAAAATACGAAATACCCTTTTTCAAACGAGAGGCTACTCACGAGCAAATAACCGTAACGAGATGTGAACCCCTGAGGCTTGTACACTGTGATGTTGTGTTTTGTTTGTAGATTCATGTATATTGCATCATTCTTTCCTGGAAAACAACTCAACTTGAATGCCAAGAAATTTTCCTGAGTACATGTATGCCCTTCTCTCCCATAGCAACTAGCAAAACGAAACACAAACACGACGTTATGGTGAATAGAACACGCACATGTACTAGCCAACAAACTAGCCACCTCCTCCCCCAACCGGCTGTTGCGTTCTGCTGACCGAACTGAAGAAGCAACTATTCTTTTGCCGGGAAATGAGGAGTCGGGCGCATCTAATGATGCCGTTCCCTTCCACAGACGCACAATCCCTCGGCATGCAACAGTTGTCAGTGGCGTTGTGCTGGGAATACATCATTTGAAATAGCTTCGTCCCCTCAAGTTTTCCACTCTTTTTCCCCGGCTCCTCTGTTACGCATGTCTGCCCTGCCCGCACGAATGCACAGGCATCGGGTCGAATCGATTGGTGCGGTTCAATAGTGGCATGCCTGGCCATAGCTTCGATTATTGTTGTCTCGCACAGTTTCATCGCATGCCCGTGACGTAGGCCCCAACCTGGTGTGCGTTAACCGGGACTCCTCTGTGAGTAGGTAAGCCTCAGCAGACCGCAAGCACCAGCCTGACTCGATGATTTTGCCACAGGGCGATGAGCTAGCCTTCAGAATGGAAGGTGAAACCAGGGCTCTCGCCTGTGTGTCATTGAATGATCCATCGAACCGGAAGCCAAATTGGACCCCTGGTGTGGGCTGAAAGGGAAGGGGGGGGGGGGTGTTCGCCATCAGGTGGCATGACTAGATGGATGGATGGATGGATGGATGGATGGTTCGAAAGGATGCGGATGGCTAAAAATAGATTATTGATGATTTCCTCGGCACCAGGTGATCGGTTCGGAGTCGTGTGCGGGCAGGAAGCTGCCATATTCCACTGGCAGTAACTGGATTATGATGGTGTCCTTTGCCCTGGTGTGCCGAGGACGGATGTGGACAATCGGATGCTGCGCCGGGGTGGATCAGATAGAAATCGTCACCTACGGCCGCTCTCGCCCGGCCAGTGGAGCGATAAAACGAATCAGTTCATCGCCGTAGACTAATGCATCTTTTTTCCACATGCTTACAATCCGACCGGAAACCGGACCGGAGAAATAAACGGGAGTTAAGCCTGTTTGGGAAAAACGAGAAAAAAAAATCCTTTAATTCAATGAAGTTGGATTTAGCAGAGAAGCGTCCCGTGACAGAAATTCCTCTGGTATGGGGAAAAACGGACGTGCTGGAGTCCTGGATAAAGGACACCACAACAATGGATGACCTGGACCAGATGGACATTTCCACCTTTCGTTGTTTGTTGTGCTCAGCATCATTGTGCTGCAAATGAAGTTCTACCCAAACTCGGCATCATCTGATAGCTTTGTAACAGTTAGATCGCACGACTTTCGATCTACGGTGTGTCCGTGTGGCACCATCTGCCCTTTGGCCAGCTCTGCACGAGGTGGCTTAATTGGTTTCATGTTGAGTGGCGTCTGTTCGCACAAACACAAAGCGTTGAGTTTCAAATGAATAATGCAAACTGGCCAGCTCAGGAATTCGTAATATCGTCCTGTTAAAAAGGAAAATTGGGGCACATATGGGTTTCTTCTTTCGGTCTCCAATGGAAACTTTTCATTCCATTCCTACGGGAAAGTACGTCTTTGGAATGTATAGATTACTTTTGTGAAACGCTGTTTTCTGCGTGTTGAATTAACACAAAAAAACTTCCCCATTTTATTAATTTAACTATCTGTTGATACAATGACGACCTGAGGTTCTACTTAAAACTGACAATCTCCGTGGGCGACCGTCACAATTATAATTAAAATCGCATGGCGTGGAAGGCACGCTTGCAGGATTAGCCGTAGAAAAATGACTTCCTTAAAGCTCCGTCCATTTGCTTGTGAAAAATCTTCGCAGCTGCGGTTGAAGGAGACATGGTTGGAAGAGGGAGGCATCTAAGCTGGCGCTTAATTCACGCCGGGATGAATAAAAACTGCAGCTCATCCCTCAAACATGCCGCCATTGTGGTGACACAAATGGGACCGGAGACAGCGGGGCGTCTGATGTTTTATTTTTTCTCTCGCCCGTTTGCCCTCAAACGCAATCATTTTTATAACGATGGCTACGATCAAAGCAGCAGGAGGGAAAGCTAGGGAGAGAGAGAATGAGGGATTAAGAACGTTTGGGAGGGTGAAAGATAGAAAACCCTTGGTGATGCCAATATTGTTGGGGACTTTCTTCGAACTTACCTACGCAGCGTTAGCGGTTTTTCGATAGGATAAAGCTTTATTATGCTGCTAGTCGGTGGTCCGTGCTGCAGCATGATGAAGGATTTATAAAGTTCGAGCGAAAGTGGTGACGTTTTTTGCCATCGTTACCCATTCAATTTCCTACAGTTTATCCCTCTTTTATGTTGCAAATTCTAGGAAATATTCGTAAACTGCGGTGACCTTACACTTTGCCGGTGAATCCCGTTCCCCTTCCACGCGCTGGTGCGACGAGCCTCTGTTTTCCGTTGTCAGTGAAAATCACTGACGCGCCGCGTGACGCGCAACAATGGGCCGGAAAAGCCGAGGCCCAATCCCTACGAACGCCGAGTGATTACCCGGAAGCGGGATTAATTGGAGGCCGCTGATGAAGACGGATGAATGCGAATCTCGTCGGTGGGGGTGGTGAAAGTAAAAATCCAGTGCGGATGGAGGGGAAATTACCACAATCTGCCCACAACATTGATGTTAATCACTTCATACGTGGGCGATTGCACTGCCGTCGAGGGTCGGCAGGGAAGCAGACGTGAATCTCAGGAATCCCCGGAAAGGTTCATAAAGCACACCGTGTCAGCTTACTCCACGAGTCGAGTCCATTAGGGAAGGGCTTTGGCGCGGCCGGTGACAAACGGGTTAATACACCTGCACGTTGTTTTACAAAGGATCAGGAATCGATGAAAATCCTCCGCCTTTCTCCTGCTCCCCCGTATGCCGCCCGGTTTTGCGTTCCCCGAATGTGGAATTCATATTACACGACTCGGTACGGTTTCAATAAATCCCCCGCCATCATCTCTGCTGCTAGCGATTGGAGCGATCCGCTCACACGGCAGGCACGCATTTAATTGCTTCACTTGTCAATTTGCATACCGCGGTGCATGCGGTCGGTTGCACGGCAACCGGTGGCGGATGGCCGGGGTAAAAATAAATTATGTGCCAATTTTCACGGGGGGGGGGGGGGGGGGGGGCTGTTGGGGGGCCAGCGGCAGGTTGGTGGTTGAGGGAAGGGCCGTGGATGCAAATGAAGTGCATTCTATGCCTTTATTCTTTCGTGTCACATTCATCGAAGCACATTTCGGTCCCGGAATGATCGTAATTTAAAATCATTTTCTACCCTGACATACAGCGCTGCATTTCGAAAGCTTCCACCAGTTAAGCTTCCCCGTGTGATATTTATCTTTGTCCCTTTATTGGAATCAATAGCCTTCCGTGCAATAATGAAGTTCAAAAATTTCATTTTGCAATTCCTCGCCTTTTGTTGCACACGCAGCGTTTCGGCACATTCTTTTTCTGCCCATTTTTTTTTTTCCCCGAGCCCACTGGTTGGAACTATTCGGTCGTAAATGCATGTTTCACCGTATTTATAAATATTTAATTAACATACTTCCTCCGCCATCCCAGCGATGACGCAGTGGCCCCGGTAGCCTGGAACGGGAAGGGAAGATCATAATTCCCACTCTTCATGGCACCGATTGTGCGTCGGCAAAATGTACATTAAATCCTTTTCCTCTTCCTCTATCCTTTTTACTCTATCAGTGTGCGTGTGAGTGTGTGGGAACTTGTTGCGTATCTCTATTGATGTGAAATTATCCTTTCCCCAGAAATAAAACATCCTGATGAATACATGTGAATTTTATTTTTTTTAATTGTAACGATCGTTGGAATTTTTTTTTTTTAAGTTTGGAACAAAACATATTTGTTTAAGCTGAATTAATATAAATGTTTTAAAGAAATTAAACTCCTATGTACGGGAATAAATAGAGTACTATCATAACTTAAAGAAGAGATTTAAAGATTATGTTAAAACCTATATTTTCCCATATTCTATCGATCTAAATTGTTCTCTCATCAATTTTATTTTTTACTTGATTATAAATAAAAATGTTATTACGAGTTTGGCAATCATATTTAGGGGGTTTAATTGAGATTTATTGAACTTCTTTCATTTGCTTCATATTTAAAAATTTAAGCATCAATTCATTTACCTTTACCAAACCGAATTTAAAACTCTCTCAACAACCAACAACACATCTTTTTATACTTGCAGCTTTGAGTTTAGCAGTGGTCGGTGGTGGATGAGATAGAGAACAAAACACCAAAATTTTCATCGAAGCTCTTGAAAAGAAGAAAATAATCGAACGGAAAACTGGATTCAGTTTTGTTTCCCTTAAAAAGAGACATCGAACATTTATTTCCATATCGTTCGCCTTTTGTCTTGTTTCGCTCCCTTTTACCTCCGTGCGAGTTGGATTCAAATTTCAAATTTAATTCTGTTTCAAAAGTCGGTATTACAAATTCCCTGAGCTGAGCGATGGTGGGTGCAGCTTAACCTAAATCGCACGGACTATCGTAGACAACTGCTGCCTCATTCGAACCATCCGATCGCAAGCAAAACCATCATCGTCGTCCGTGGTGGGAAAGTCAAATCCATGTTCCAATTCCATATAATGCAAAGGGCATATCAATTCGACTGATTCGACAACCATCATCACCACCATCACCACCACCACCACCACCGCCACCAACGCCACCACCAACATCTTCAAAAAGCCCCATATCTTCCTCATCTTCCAGTGTAGGCCGTAGATATGAACCATGGCAAAACTTCGCCATTACAGGTGTTATTTTATTTCCTCCTTATTTATGCAATTCTGGAATGCTTCAGTTTCGCAGCTTCGACACACAGACGCTTGCCGCGTCCCGAGCACTGCGTTTATTGTGCTTTTGCAACCATGTTCTTGTTTGTGTTTCCACTGCTCTTGGCATTCACTTCTTCTCTGCAACGCGCGGGCAAACGTTTCATTCACTCTCTCTCTCTCTCGTTACTCGTCTCGAGTCTTTAGATATTTTCTTTCCTAGGCAACTTTGGGGGAAATGCTGCTTCTCTTCTGATCCTTCACTTCTGCCACTGTTTGCTCGCTTCGCTTCACTTTGCTCTCTTTGAGCCACGCTGTTTTGTTTTTTTTTTCTCATGTTTTGGTTTGGTTTGTTTGGTTTTAAATTTGTGCTGGTTTATGTTGTGTTTTTCTGCTTGGGTTTTATTGCTACTTTGATTGCATTAGATATTAACACCAAACCGTCAAGATAAGCACACTTATAGTTGAGGCCATTACAAAAATGGGGGAATAGAACATCCTTTTTTTTCCTTTTTCCTTTATCGTTGTATTTATGCTTCAATGCACGAAATAGTTTGTTTTACTTACTCACTTTGTTTCTGATTAAGTTCCATGTTTGTTTCATTACTTTGATCAGTATTTCTTGTTTGTGTAATTTTCATTGCATTATTCACGAACTAGAAACAATTAAGAAATATTTTATTAATTTATGATCATAGTTTAAGCTCCTGGTAGTTACATTTGATGTTTTGTCATCCGTTGAGGAAACCAATGCATGCTAGTAGACAAGAAACTGTTTGATAAATGCTCACTATATTTGAACGAAGCACTTGCTAGTGATGGAGCTGGCTTACATCTGGCTGACGAACGTTTCTTCCTTATTTTCTATCACCCTGCGATGCGTCCTCGGGTACCGTGACTCAGGACTATGACGGCGATCTGCTTTGTATGCAACCTGCCTATCATGTCTCACCAGGTGGGACTGGTATGGCAGGGAGGAAACGGCTGGGACGATCTCGTCCGGGAGCAGGTAGGCCGCGTTTCCACGAGTCCATCGGGCATGGCAACTACATCGCTCTTGGTACGTTTCAGGTCGAAGAGTCCACCATCCGGCAGCGGCTCGGCGGACGGCGCGATTCGGCGGCACAGATTTCCGGCGCATCACCTCCCAGTACCTCTCCGCCACCAGGTTCGTGTGTCCACGCTTCCGAAGGGATCTCTCGGACTTCATCGAACATTTCCACCATTTTGCAGGTGCACAGCGGCGCCGGCGAAGCTCGCTCGCCCAACTGACGGACATCCTACGTGAGTGGAGCGGAGGCGGCTCGAAGCGCCAGAAAGCGCCACTGAACCGGCGCGAAACCCTGGCCGACCTGGCCCGCAGCCTACCCTGGAGCAAGGCCAACACTGGCGACTCGTACAACAACAACAACAACAACAGCAGTGGCGGCAACCAGAACAACAGCCACGCGCCCCCACCCCGGAAGCGGCGCGAATCGAGTGCCGACTCGGGCGTCAAGAGCTGGTCCTACCGGCGGGACTCGCATGCGTCCGACTTTCGCAAGGAGCGTGACTGGGAACGCGATCGCGAGAAGGAACGCGACAAGGAGCGGGAACGGGAGCGAGACAAGGAACGGGACCGAGAGAGGGAGCGGGAGCGAGATCGGGAGGACTACAACCATTCAGCGGATAACTGTCGAAATGTGAGTCGCGCGTAGAGTTCCGCCAAGGCTTTCCGACTTACTTGAGGTGTTCATTCGGTTCGCCATTTTAGGGCTCGCGTCGCAACTCGAACGACTCCAGCCGGGATCGTTCGTCGCGCCGGGACTCCACCGGAATCGGTGGCACGGCGACACCTCCACCACCACCACCCAAGGTGGTCGGAGCGCAGCGGAAGCGCAAGGACTCGCTGGTCGTCGCGGAAATGCCCAACTTCCGGCAGGAGCAGCGTCCCTCGACCAGCTCCACCGCGTCCGACTCCGGGCCGCTGTTCGTGGCCGTGGCGCACGTGGACACCGCCTGCCAGGCCCTGCCCCCGCCGACCATCATCACCAGCTCGGTGACACCGCCGGCCACCAGCCCCACCGCGCAGAAGGGACGCCGTGACTCGACCACCCAGTGCGGAACGAAAATGACCCGGCGCGACTCGCGTGTTTCTCCCGAGCGTGCCCAGCGGCTCTCGAAACTTCAGCGTCAGGTAAGTTCGTTAGTCCTACCTTTTTTTGTGAGTCTTGGACCGCCGCCTAACGAACCTTTACATTCACTTTCTTCTCTGCAAAAGGCTACCGCTTACGACGAGTCCTGCCTGCCCCCGGGCGGATGGAGTCGACGAAGTTCCCAGCCGGCCCTTAGTCCCGACGGCGAGGGACCGGAAAGGCAAGCGCGTCGCGACAGCCTAAGCCCGGACAGTGCGTCAAGGTGAGCCGAGGCCGAGCTTTGAGAACCTAATGGATAGCCTGTTAAAATTCAGTCCCGTTTTCGTCGAGTGCTTCCCGTGCGCCCCGAGGACACGGAGAAAATGGGGGAATGATAATGTCCGCACTTGACAATGAACGATTAAATTTACTTGTTGAAGAATCTTACTATTCAGGAGTTTTGCGTAACATAAAGCAGCTGTACCATGGCAATGTTGCAGGACCTACTCTGTTACTCACTGCTCTAACATTGTTAAGCAAGGCTGCCTTGGTTCTAGTTGGCCTTGGTACCAATTATAATTACGTATATATTTTGGAAAATTGTTCCTTTTTTCTTTTCCAGAGGACGCCGTGATTCACGATCCCACCTATCACCAGATCGAAGCCACGAGCGCGAAGGAAGCCCTCGGCGGAGTCGTCGACTGCGTCGACAATCATCATCAGCTGCTCGACAGCCACGTTCGCCCGATTCGAGCAGCTGTTGCTCGTCAAGGTAAGCACCGAGACACAATACGCGTACATGAGGCGTACCGAGAAACAATACAAAGCGCGCTTTCCTTCACTGGCTTTTTCTCGGGAAAAGCTCTCTTTTCTTCTGGAAAATCAAATTTCCCATGCCACATGAAAGCTTTTCCTTGTGTCTTGGCTAAGTTTAATACGATTTTATCATCCTTCTCCTACAGAGATGCGAGTCCATGCGCACGCCCGCCGCCTCCCACCGAGTGCGCCCCTCGCCCTGCCATCCGTCGGCAGTCGACTACCGAGGAGATTCTGATTGCACGTGGCTTTCGCCGCCAGAGCACAACCGAGGAGATGATACGCTGCCGCAACTTTCGCCGCCAAAGCTCGCAAAGCGATGACACCAGCCGGTAAGTCGTGTTGCTGTACCTTGGCTGCAGGATCCTGACTCCTTACCATAAAGCTTCGCACATGTGGGAAAGCTTGCTCGGTAGGCTTTCGCTGCTTCCTCGTACGAAGTGAACTGTGGGAACCGGAAGGTAGTTTTGCTTATCGTATGATTTTTGCTCTCGCTCTCTCTCTCTCTTTATTTCATACCGGCTCCGATTGGATACCACCTCCCGCTCCCCTTCTGACACCCACATCATTCAACAGCTATCGCGGTCGGCGGGACTCGAGCGCTCAAATTATCGACGGCACCATCGGCACGATGACGGTGGAAACCACGAGTACGTTTTTCGATTCTAGTACGCAAACAGGTATGATTAGTGTGTGTATGTGTGTGTTCGTGTGTGACACCGTCTGTCCGTGTGTGTGTATGTGTGTATGAGTGTCTGTGTGCTCGGTCGCGTATAGGGTCACGTCACGTCCGGGATCGCGGCCAACTCCAAACACTAGCGAAAACTGTTGGCCACTACCTGACCACGCGAATCGTCCCTACTCCTACGCTGAATTGAGTTTGTGTGAGTACCCTTCTTCCCACTCTTCCGCCTCACTGGGTGGGGTGGTTGTTTACAACGCACCGTTGGATAAGATGAGGGAAGACGAAAACGCGTTTTTAGGTTGTCATTACCTTGGACTGCAGGGGATTCTTTCCTTCGTTTCATTTCCTTCTGCTCGCCTTCGCTTTTGTCCTTGCGTTATCTGCATCAGTGATAATAGAATTCCGAAAATTTCCTTGTCCCTTAAAAAAAAGGGAAACATCGAACGAACTAAATCCCAACCTTCGGAGTGTAAACGAAGAAAACAAAATCGACGGAACGCGCGACGGAAATGAGGTGGGCTGGGGCTGCCGGGACTGCATAATGAATGAAACTTCCCTCCGGTAGGAGACTTTGCCCTGCGTCATTCATCTGTCATGTCAGGCCGGTGGACGGATAGGAAGCACCGAAGCCGGAACCTTTTTCTTCCCCCACCAGAGCACCACGCTTAGGGTCAGTTGAGGAAAGTGGGAAAGAGCGGGTGAGGCGTCCCAGGAGCCCTCCACCTTTTTGCAACATCCCTCGCTTTTTCGTTTGCTCTACCGTGAACCACGGCACTCTACCCAGCTTATGGATTACAACTTTTCGCCGAAATATTCCTCTACCACTCCCTCCTCTCTTTGACCATCGGGAGAAAGATGATTTAGTCTGATTGACCATCCTGTGCGCTGGTGTGACGTTACCGGATGCTTCCATGACGCGCGGCAGAAATAAGCGCACACCGGTTGGCGGAGAACGGACAGGAGGCAAGGGTAGCAACATTGTTGCACTCCTTCGAAGGCAGAATGATGCTAATGTTGCCGTCAAATGGTGGTTCAACTCGGGTTTGATATTGAGATGAAAGAAGGAAAACGGGGATCTTCAGCTTCGACTGCAGGGTTTTTCGAGTAAGCCTTTCATTTAATCGATATTTTAAATCGGACGAAAAGGCACAGGAAGGTTGTAAAGCGTTACGCTTAGGCGTTACACGAAAAAGGGCAGGCGCAATGTTTAACCCTTAATCAGGACCAGCAAAGACGGGTAGCAGTTAATCTTTCTTCTACCAGCAGGGATCTAAGTACTTACTTTGCGTTATGATTGATCCGCACGATTAATCATGTCGAAATCCTATACTGAGTGTTTCGTAGTTGTTTATCCACCAAAACCTCTTTCAATTCATCAACATATGGTGGACATTTGCTTTAACAACCCATTTTTTTTCGAAGTCAAACCACGTTTACATTCGCCATTCCAACTCCAAGATGAAGTAATAAAGGACAACTCGTTCACGATTGACTGGAAACATCAAAATCAGGCCAAAAAGTTTGCCGACCAATGAAGCCTTTTCATTTCCTTGACTAGAACTATTAGAATGATTGTCATGTTGAAAATTAGTCTTGATGAATAATTAGGTTATTTATTAGAAGAAAATAGGTATTACTGAATTGGAAAATCAAATCCCTCGAGTTCGGAGAATAAAGCGCGAGGTGAAACCGAAAAGAAGCACTCAAAAGAATTGGTGTTGCAGCAGATGTCGGCTCTCGGTGGCGAGTTTTTATCTTCTTTAAGAAACCGTAGTAAAGCAAAAGGGGTTTACTCTGGAAATCAGTTGGCACGCGAGAAAGAAAAAGATACCAGCAAAGAAAAAGCTCGACCAAGCAAACCGAAAACGCCACACGCAACGTGCCGTTTTTGCTCGTGCTTTTCTTCGCGTTAATCGTTGCGTAAATTTGTGTCTGATTTTGGCAAGGCGTGACGAAACCCGCCGGAGGGAGCACGTGAAAAGTGAAACAAACGATGGCTCGTTCAAGGATTCGCTTCGAAAAGGGCTAGCCTTGCACGTGCCATTCTTCGTTGTGGGCTGCTTGCCTGCTTGCTTGCAACAAAAGAATGCGGGAACCCGCCGGCTGGGTGGTAAATACTTCAAAGAAAATTCTAAACTTTAGAGCGGCATTGGCTTCTTTTTCCGTCTTTCGTTCTCCCGTGCAAGTTCATGTGCCGACGTAACTGGACAATTAGTTCCACTTGTTGTATTGCTGGACATTCCTGCTCTCGGTCAGCCTCCGTAAGCATTGAGCTGGGAAAGTCTTTCGTTGCCATGGAAGCTCGCAGGAAGGCTTTCATGACGCCAAAATTAAGGCTCTTGACATTTGTGTAAAAGCAACGTACGCTGTCAGAAACCGTACTGCTGGACCTGAAATCGGTAACGTTAAAAACTTGCAGCTGGCTATGAATTGCCCCATTCTGGTGCCGATGATCCGGCTCGGGTGTCCTCGTCAGATCTTGAACCATCCATGCGCTGGGTGTTATCTGATGCGGTTAATTAAATTTTACGAATGACCTGTCGCTCTGCTGGCATGTCCTCGACATTTGTTGCGACAAACAACGGACGGCAGGTAACCTTCGCCCAGCGCCTCTCGGCCTGCAACCGCTCCATTTCTTCATCGTCTAATGAGGTGCTGAAGCGTACGGATCATCCGGGTCGTCCATGACCGTACGTGGGCGGGGGAAAATGTGCGTTTCACGTTACGGCCGGTCGCTTGGATGAACCCGGGCGAGGTCAGGTTGAAATGGAAGGCTACCGTTGGCGCAACACAGTGGCACCATTTGACGATTGTCCTTTGCACCTCACGGTACTCCACGTGCGCCAGAAATGTTGCACTTGAGGTCATTCGCACGATTCGATGGGCCGTTGGTCGAGCCGTGAAACCAAAGAAACGTGTAGGAGCATACCATCATAGCAGGGCAAGTGCCATTGTCGTGTTATTCCATGAAGACTTTTTTAATGACTTGTACCATACATTTGGAAGCTAGGTTGGATATTCTAACATCCTGAGTAGGATAGATGAATATTTCAGCGGTTACATCACATTCTTCTCATCCTCATGTCCCATCAGTAGATGTGGAAAAGCATTGCCAAGAAATGAGATGCGGCAAGTTGTTGAGAATATCCATATTTTTCAAATATTGAAATATGTACGGGAATCTTTCAAGGCTACAAAACTGAAGTTTGTTTATATTTAGTCTGCAGAATGGCGTCATTTCCACCTACATATTGTGAAGCAACGAGATCGTTTGGTTAATTATAGAAGAGTATTTCTGGGGTTCCTACAGTCAGTTTTATGACGTACGTCAACCGATAAAACAAGCGCGTAGACCTTGGATTTATAATCATGGATTGGCGCGTTGGCGTTCATGGGATTTTACGTTAAAAAATGTTGCCAGCTTCCTGGAATCTCGTGTGCTCACGAATATCATGATTCCGGTTGTCTCATTCATATAGTTCTGTCCAAGATCCTAACACCGTGGTTTCCAGGTTGCCTACGCTTACGAGCTAATTTTAAACCCAGCGTATGCAGTTTTTTATCCTCAACTTTCGTCACTTCTTCTGGTAGCTCTCCTTCAGAGTGGGATGCTCATTTTACGGTGCTTTTCACAAGTTTCCTTGGAAAGCGTTATGCTGTTTGAAGCCGAGTGGGATCACGCGAAGGAGTGCTCCTTTTGGGGACACCTACTCACTTGCTGTTTTGAACAGCCTCTTCACCGAAATCATCTCCAACATCGTTTACTGCGCTGCGTCTTTAAGGCCCCGCTTGGTCTATCGATTATCCTGCTTGTGCCTATTCGATCGATTTGCCGCCGCCCACGGGAGCGTTTGCGCACGCATTCGTCGTAATACGCAAATATCTCGGGTCGGGTTGCCGCAAACATATAAATACTTTCATTCATACCCCCGCGCTCAACGGGAAACTTCATCCGGACGGGAGTTCAACCATATCGATTTCCTCGGTTACTCCGCACCATGCAGTGAGGCGTGGGATTGACATCTTGTGAATGAATCCCTGGCGTCACGCCCCAAAAGCACATCAGTTCGAGGGAGAGAAAATTTGGTTTTACGCGTGTGAGGAAATGGTTAGAGAAGGGCAACGAATACTCTTTAAAATCCCTCAATTGCGTACACTAGTCAACAAAGCGTCATGGATACACATACCGTGCAGAACAGAATTACGATGACGCCAATTGGAAATATCCGTCCGCATCTGCTTGGCAACGTGGCTGGGGCGCTTTATTTAAGTACCACAATGCAAGGGAACCAACATGGTTGGAGGGAAATGTGTCAATCGCAAGCTACAATCCGTCGATTTTCCTCCAACTTCTGGCACACCTTTTCCTGCTGGTAGTCTTCCACGTGGGCACGTGGCCAACAACACACCTGACAACCATCGCTTTCTACACTCCACCAAATACATTGGAAACACAAACGAGAAAGAAAGCAATGATGAAAACACGGCCTACGTGCTGTGACGCCATTTCTGCAGATAATAGACGAATGTTAATTCCTTGCGTTAAGATTTCCACCATGAGTCCGGGTCGAGGAGAAATCTCTTCTGGTTGCTTTCTTTTCTTTCTCTCTGCCTTGGTCCTATATCGGCTTGACGCGCTTGACGGCGCCATGGCGGCCGTGAAATTGAAAGCCAGTCGAGGGAAAGTTGCTTCACATAAAACTGATTTGCATACCAATGAGCATACCTAGGAGCAGGAGAAACCAAGGGGTTTCATTCTTTTCGATCCTTGCAACAGTTGGGTCGGGTGAGCTATTAAGTAATTTTTACGGTGAAAGTTGTTTTACAACAATTCTCACTTACAAGCGCGCTGGAACGTTCTCGGCTCACGGCAGTAAGAACGCTCGGTATCGTTTGGCTTGAGATATTATTAGACAATAAAATGAACCCCAGAAACTAGCGGGGTGTAGAACGTGTTGTATATTTCATGAAGACAACAGTCTTCAAGGAATCCTCTTGTTTGCTTAGTTTTTGGATAAAAATCTTGCGTTGATATGCCACGATGTGTCTATTTAAATTATGAAGCGATTGTTTGTTAGGGAATATTATGTTATCTCTTTCATTATGTCATTATTGTTATGTCATTAAAAAGTGATAGATAGTATTGGATATAAAAGCAGATTTTACCACTGAATCGGGAACCATTTGAACATTTTGCACCTCTGGCGTGTTAAGATACATCCCTTACTATCTTGTTCTCCTATTTCGACACAGTTTTTCATTGATTGACAAAAAAACGGGACGGAGTTTTCGCCGTTTTCGTTTACTTTATGACGCACACTTTCACCACACCGTACCTCATAATCGCTTAATCTGCGCCATTTTCAACGCGACTCAAAGAAGGAGAAAAAATAACAACCGCCCGTGTTGCTGGAAGCAATGAAAAATGTAGAAAGAATGAAAGAAGTTGCTACAGAATTTGGTTTCATCCCATCGGAAAAGCATTGATTGTTGCCCTTTCCCACGGGCCTCCTAGATACCTAGGAGCCGACGGTTTTGGTACTCCTTTTTTTTTCGTTCCAAAAATGCTTCTAACCTCATAACATTGGCGTCCGGTACTGGCTACACAACGAACTCAATCGAAAATCGCATAAAATCACGTTTACCTCCTTCTCTTCTCGGAGCACTCGAACTTTGAAGGATTCGGGGACTCTAAAGATCCCATGCGTGCTGCTACCGCCACCTTCCCTCTACCTTTCTTCCCGGCGCCAAAGGTCGGAATATTGAAAGGATACGAGCTTCCGAAAGGCAGCTTTTTGATTTCCATTTTTTTTTCCTGCGCTTCTCTTCTACCTTTTAACGCCGTTCTGGCCGATCGAATCGAACAATACACAAACACACCGGGGACAAAAGAGAAGAGTCATCCCACACACAAACATACGAACACGGGAAACGATAGCACCGAAAAGCCGTCCCGTTGTTCAAGATTCACCTGTGACGTCGTGGCCGTGATGGGAAAAGTTGGGTTTTCGATCGAAAAGCAAAACAACAATCCAATACCAAACCGGAACTTGTGCCCTCGTCTGCGGGAAGCGGTGGCCGTAAACGAGGAAAAGCACCAACAACCCCTCATTCATTCGGCTGGCCACCGTTTTCGTCACTTCACTACAAGTTGATCCGTTTTTATGGCAATGCGACGCGGAAGCACAGGCGTGTGATCCTGTAGGCCTTTCTCGTAGCGAGAGATGGGGGGGTTGAGGGGGACGAATTTGTTACTTTACGGCCCCTCGTGCCCTCCATACCTGCCGCTTCCTAGATACTAAGCCTTTTTTTACGATGCTCGGTCACGCACTAAGCACTCCCAGCTTTGGAACGAGAAAGGCGAAACGGAATCGAAACAGAAAGAGGCGAGGGTTTGTGCCTCAGTTTCGGGGGTTTTCTTTACTGCCATTCGGACGACCCGAAATCATCATCAAGAGACCGTCGGATGGGGAAGTGAGAGCATGGCAAAGATGGCAGTTTCTTCCCAACCTGTCGAATGAGCAGTGCGTCTCTCTTCATCCTTCGCAGAAGTATTTAAAAATGTGCCAGTCGAAACAATTTATCGAGATTCCTTGCATCGATTCCAACGGTTTCTGGGACGGGAAACGTTCCTCCCACATTTTTCCACCGCCAAATCAACAAGTTTGCTGATGCTCATTCCGTCACGGACGTGTTTTTATGTTTCGCTTCAAGTTGACGCTATCTTTTTTTGTCGCTAGAAAGCTAAATATAGGTTATACAGTAAAGTTTTTTTTTAATATTCTCTCCAATATGTAGGGAAAAAATTAAAATGATAAAATCTGTGTCAAATACTGAATATTATCAACAGAATGATTTCATATTTTGGTTTTCGTCAAAAAAAAAAAACTACTCACTTTTAATATAATTGGTGCTAACGGTGCACGGAAAGAACTGCCAATAACGTTTATGGCTATGGGGCTTTTTTCCATTTGGCGTCGCTTTCCACAGTCAACTCGGTACGACAAGAAAAAAAAGCCATCCTTTAGATGCCATGCGTCGTTTAACGTTGCTGCATAAATAATAGTGGTTAAAGACAATACATTTTTATTCACCTGTGGGCCAGATCGACGAGAGCAAAAAGGGGCAGAAACGTTTGGAAACATTTTTCATAATGCACTTTAATTATAATTGCATCACAACGGAACGAACGGGGTTGCACTCGGTGGAAAAGAGGAGCAGCAGAACATAATTAGTCACCCTCGCTCCATGAGCCGAAGGAATCCCCGACGGTGTTCCGCTGTGGGCAAATAAAACACGCAACCGGGTGAGAACACGGGAAATAAATTTATCGCACTCGGAAAACTCTCCCAGGGCACGCTCATCTGGGCCTCAATCAGTTGAGCGATTTATTTGATCGATGGAAAGCCGTTTACACAAAAAAAAGCCCAGTAAACGTTCAAAATGAAAAACCTGCTCCGGTAAATGCGGTGGCGATTGCTTCATTTCCCATGCTAGCACACGAAACGGCTTCGCTGGTGCGTATTCTTCCGCAAGCATGCTAGGACTGGAGATCATGGGCAAACAGATAAGTGAAATTAGAATCCAGTGAACAAACATAGCGATTGATTTGTTGATCTGTTTACTAAGAGGAATCGGAACCGAGTTTTTTCTGTGAATTTGTCGATTGAAATGCAACCAATGGCAATTTTGTGACCCTTAAAGTGGTTGATTTTTTATTGGTACATGCCATTGGTGAGGCAAAGGTAGGGTTTGAAGAATTGCGCAGATACTTTTCATAAAAATCCCAATCAAAATCTTTCAATTTCATTTGTTCAATTTTTAATACTTTCGAGTTCTTCCAGAACCATAATAACTTCAAGTTCAATAATTGATTCCTAGCTTGACTTATCCAGAAACAAGCACCCTCTTTTACCTTCCTAAACCGGAATTGAAGCTGTGTATATTTTGCCTAACATGCATAATCGAATCATGCGTGTTCGTCCATTTTTTTTTTTCTTCAAAAACTGCTATCTCATGGCTTACAAAAGATCAACAAAACAACCAACTTTCTAACGAAAAAGTCTACTCAGCCGATGGAATCAGACAAAAAAATGTTATCACGGAAAAAGGACCCTTTACCTTTCACGGAATGACATTGAACCGCAGGAAAAAATAAAGTAAATGCACCATGCCGAAACAGCACAGACCGCTGAAACTGTCCTAACAAAAGTCACAAGAAAGCAAAGATGATGAATAAACCATTAACGCTCAACGCCGTCGTCCTCCCGGCCATCGGTTACCCGCGCTAAAAAAAATGTTCCGCCAATCAAGGCGGTGTTCCATTTCATTGCCACTCTCCAGTACGAATAACTCTTCCTGCTGTTGTGTTTTTTTTTGCCTGTTGTTGCCTTTCTGTACCGTGCAATCAGTTTCAGTGGCTTCACTTTTATCGATCCTCCTGAATTCCTTCACCGAACGGGAAGAAAAAAAAAACAGGGCTTCCTGAGCTGAGCCTCCTGGCTATCGCCTGCAGTTGTTGTTCTCCTTTACGTTCGGCTAGGCCTTTTTGCCTTCAGGCCTATGAAAGGAAGCCAAATAGTAATGATATTATCGTGGAGCGGGTTTTCATCCTCTTTTTTGGCCTGCCTACCCCCGTTTCACCGCGACCGTAAATTCACGCAAAACTCCTTTCTCACACGAAGCACCAGGCGTCTCCATCGACCATCATTCACGATCCCCTGGTCACCGACATTGATGACCCTCCCTGCTCTGACGCGCCTTTGGTTTGGCTCATTGCTGAGTTTAATACCCTTCTAGTGAAAGTGTTGTCATTATACGCCTTTCGACCCTCCTCCCTCCAATGCTTCCCGCCTTCGACTGGGTCACACTGCAGCGATGCGCCCGTTTTCTTGGAGGGCGATTCGCTGCCTTCGTTTTAGTTACTGTCCTTGATAGCAGTTTGATGCAGGGGCAAGGGGTGTTAAAGGCTCGCTAAAACGAAATTTAATGACGCAGAAAAGATTGAAAAAACCCTCGCCGTCCGAGGCAACGGGAGGTGCTGGGTGTGAGATTTGTGTGTGGCATGCTCTTGAATAAACTGTTCATTTCTCAGTCACGGCTGCTCGTCCCCAGGGTAGCTGTTTTTGTTGCTGCAAGAATGAAGGAAAACCAGCGACAGGCGTGAATTTAAAAAAAAATGAAAATTTTAACCAATTTTTTCTTCATTCTTAAACTGAAACGCGGAGAAACGAACCAAAACAAATCCGATGTCTGTAGTGGAAAACGCCAATCAACCTTTGCGAGTGGAGGTGGATCGATTGACACAAAAACAACGTGCCAAATTTACGGTCTCTTCTTAATAAGATAAAACTGTCTTTTTACTCAAGAACAACAAAAAATAATCCCGGGCCAGGATATGGAAAGTTGCTGCCTCCGCTCTGCTTTACTCCACGTCCATGAGGACTTGGTGAAAAAGTGGAGGACATAAAGTTTTCCACTCGGTTAAAACTTTCCTAGCCAGTGAAAAGCAGCGATGACATCCTGCTGGCGAGATGTTGTTTTGTTTGTTTTTCATCATTAATTTTACTTGAAAACCATAGAAGGAAACTACCTGACCTTAATGATTTTACTCTGTAGTCATGTGTGTGCTGGATCCCCTGGAAGTTATTTTTGATTAATTAGAAAATTGACTGCATATTGTGCTACCATGTACACGTAATCAGAACCAGTTATTTCACTGGTCTTCTTACGGTTGGATGATTAACATATGGTGATTATGTTTGATTTTAAATTTACCCATGGATTATGAGCGTCAAACTTCGGGAAAAATGATTGCTTTCAAACTAATTGACAGATGTTCGTGCCAACAGGAAAGATCTCTTGCGAAATCTTACTTTTTCAGATGATGGTAAAATATCTCAATGTCCTTTGGTCACACTAAGATATTCACTTTAATTTAAGCTTGCCCTCATGCAGTTCAAAGCGGTTTCCTACTACATTCTTCGATGGAATGCACTGGAGCAACAATCAAATCGTTCTCACGATTGAAGAGCAAGTCCTTGAAGGGTGTAACCATAGCGAATCCTTGCACTGAAGTCCGGCTGCATGCAGAACGCTCTTGACTATGGGCGTAGTTTGATGCCGGCAGCTGATTTCATTCTTACAAACGTAACGCAACCATTCCCAGGCATCGAACGGTGCAGGGAAACGAGACGGAGTCTCTGTCGTGCACCTTAGAAAGGGTGGAGAAAATATGGAACAAATATTTCCACACGACAGGACGTCGACTTTCGCCTACGTGCTGGGTGAATGCAAGCAGCATGCCACACACGGCTTGGCGGTTAGTTGGGGGTTTGACTTCGAGTTGGAGCAAAACCATGGAAATGGATGAAAACCCGATGGCGTTGGATGGAAGTAAACGGAACGTGCCTGGGGCTACTTTGTTGTTTCGCTTGCCCTTTTTTACAGCACGACACGATCACAGCAGGGGATCGTGGATGGAGGGCACAGATAACATAGCAAACGATTCGAACCGACATCGGAGGAAAACCTGCCAGGAGCTCTACGATGGAGACGCCTAGTGGCGCGTGTGCTGTACGTGGTGGCGATACACTTTACGGCAAACACAATCGGGTTCATATTACGCAGTGATGAAGACAAATAGCACCATGTACGGATCACTTACCGTCTGCCTCATGGGGGTCACGGGAAAGGGGAAGTTACATTTCCGATAGGAATGGAACCTAATTGAACATCACTCATTTATGCTGTACGGTTGCATTATTGCCTGCTTTTCGTTTGCCTTGAGCGATTGTGGAGGGAGAAAAAAAAAGAAGTAGGACATGACAAAAGATGATCCTTCCGATGCTGCTCACCGGTGGTGGTGGCGTCCCGTAAATGATACATCACATTTATTTTCATCCAACAACCCTCGGGATGTCGCACGCACAGAATTGTGTGGTGTTCGTTTCTTTCGCTTCTGCTTGCTTCGTCGAAACGAGACCCTCAGTCAGCCGTGAAAATGAATCGCACGACCATAATGCTGCCACCGTTTATGCCGCCAGCGTAAGTGCGGCCAACAATCCAACCGGTTGGGCGCGTATCCAACTTATTGAAAGCGAAAATGTCTACCAGGTTTTTCCTGCAACACCTCAGTGCTCGTCCCAAGTAGGAGCAAACGTTGGAACGAATAAAAGATAAACATAAAAATCATTACCGTTGATGGGAGGTGATTTTGATGAAATGGTTCCCCGATCCGTCGGAATTCGTTTTCAGCGCAGATTTTCGGCCCGAAATCAAACGCACTTTTAATACACTTCACCGATCCCGCTGAAGCTGGAGTTTTTGTTAGATTTGGTTGTGTTTTTTTTTCGATTGCCTTACAGGACAGGGAAAGGGAAAACGAAACACTTTTCCATCCCAACACTTACGCACGCGCCCGTTTGAGTAATCGATCGTCTTTAGCTTCCAATTTCATTCCTCCTGCAAACACCGGACCCGGCAAGACGACCGTTGGGGGAGCGGAAAAGATGCGGCAGCGAGAAGGGCAATGATTTTGTAGCTCCATTTTCTTCGCCTTACCGTACTTTACCACTGGCACAGTGACACTCGTCGTGAGGGGGCGATCAAAACGAAAAACATCGTAAATCGTGAGTCGCAGTCGCAGTGATCCACCAGAAGGACGCTAGACTACCGCAGTGGACTCCCCCATTCGCTTCGACGCGTCCCGTGTTTGGCTGGTCCATCAATTTTCCGTTATCCATTTCTTCCCACCCCTCCCGGCAACTTCACAATCCGTGCCCGTGATTTCCTCCTACTTCGAACGCGAAAGGGGAAAACGTAGAGAAAAACAACGCACCCAAAGCGAAATGGCGAGCTATAGGGGAGGTTTTATGTCAAACGTTTTCTCTCTCTCTTTCGCTCTCTTTCTCTCGTCCATGAAACCGTGCACCCGAAATTAATGCCACTGCCATTTACAGGCGCCAGCAAAGTTAAAGTGGGATCATCAGATGGTCATGAATGAGAAACGAGCAGTCGAGGCGAATATTGATGGCAGGACGTAGAAAAATGGAAAGAAGCAGAGTGAAAGTGCGCCGAAAGCAGAGCAAGAATGTGTCATCCCGCTTAAGCGATTGGGTGCACTAGTTGCAGGGTGTTTTTCATCCAATTTTACCATGAGGAAAACATCGCAATAGAACCAAATCCACCACTAAGGATTCCTGACGAACAAAAATTCGATGATCGTCTATTTTTATATCTAGAAATAGTCGCAATATAATTTTTGAATTATTTCAACAAAACAGAAAGGAAAGGACTCGTAATCGATAAATAGAACTTTAGTATACCAGATCATTACATACATTGTCTACACATAGGCTGCAAGGCAAGGGACCGATATCCCAAAAAAAAGGAAACAGAAACCAACCTAGCTCCATTGTGACCCGTTTTCCTTCCGGGAAATACGCCCAGTGAGGGTGTGCCATGAGCGGGCTGGATTTCTGGCCTACTGGTTGTGGGTGAGAGGGAAGTGGACTGCACGAGCACGAATGAAACAAATTAGGAGTGAAAACACATGGAAAACCAACGGCCAGCAACAAGCTCTCGTGCCAAAATCTACCACCTGTGACGACAAGTGAGAAGCACTTCCAGTGAGCTGTGAGAAGCGCTCGTTCACTTTCTTGCACAGTTGAGTTGGGCATCCTCTCGCTAGCTGTCATTTGAGTTGTTTTCTCGTTCTCTCCCGTGTGCTTTTCCAGCTGCTTTTTCCACCGTGCTTGGAAGCGGTTTTTCAGCGCCGAACGTTGAACTTTTCTCTCAGTTGTGCCAACGCGTTCAGTTAAAGGGAAACGCTTACTGTGAGTCGTGCCGTCTCGTTCACCCATCGTCGGTTTTTCTCACTCCTCTCCGAGCGTTCGCTCCCCGGGAAGAGTGAAACGCTCACCGTCAACTTTCCTCGTCGACTCACGGTGCTTCAGTTTTCGGGCTTAACTTGTTGGACTTTGGCATGGCGAAAAGCACGACGCTCGTGATGGATTTCGGACGCCCGAGAGCCGAATTGTGACAGCGCACGCACACACACACACACACATGCAAAGCATTTGCCTCTCATGCCTCGTGCGACTATTTCACCGCTGCTGACGCTCCGGAATGACGAATCGTCCCATTTTCCGACTCACTTCCACGGGACGGGCGGAAGTGGGAAGCTGGGACTCGCTGCTCTGGAAGCAGCGAAGTTCGGCGCGGTTTCTTCAGCACACGAGCCAAACACGACCAGTTCAGTTATCTCTGAGACGTCTGCCGATACGCATGCAAGCGAGAAACCGGAAGCCTTAACTCCTGTCTTCGAACGGGCCTGTCTTGCGGAAAGTCCTGTTTTTCCTATAGGCTGTAGCGCGGTGCGTGGAAAATCCCGTAGCGTGGGTGTAAACGTTGCAAGTGTGTGTGTCTGTGTGTGTGTGATAATACCAGTGAATCTAGCGTGAATTGTAAGCAATAGGGGAAACCATAACGCAACGAAATGACATCATAGGCCAAATGTGTGCGTCGAAAACATTTTTTTAAACTATCCCAGAAGGGAGAACGGAGGACCTGGGTCTCGGAAGGAAATGACTGCAAACAGCTGGAAGCTGGTTTCCCACCTCGCCGTCATTTTCCCTTCCCTCCGAAGTGCGGTAGAACCGACGAATGCCTGGAACGATTGTGTTTTTTCAAGAAATTGGAGTTAGTTTCCTTCGGCGTCAGCTCGAGTGTAAACAATCTTTTTCCCTTAACTCAACTAACAATCCTGTCCGCTGAAGGCACAACTGTCAGGTTGTGCCTTCCCCATTAGTTGGTTTTAAAGTTGAGTCGAGTTAAAGAAAAACCCAGGGCTACAGGTTGACAGGACGAAACAGCGCGCACGAGCAAACAAACGTAATCCTTCTGCGTGAAACAAAAAAGTTGCTGACAGCAAGGGAAGTTGGATGATGCCGGCTCGGTAAATAGAGTGACACACTCTGATGTGCACCACCACCCACGATAAGGCTATCCTCTGTGCGGGGGTAAATAAAGAGAAGAGTTTCTTCCGGGCTTCGGGGAAACTCTCAAGTCACGGACCAAAAGCCCAACGTGCGTGTACCGCGTCGCTTTGCAAACTTTTTTGTTTTGCAAGCAACTCGCATTACTCAACCGTCGGCCGAGCTGACGGCCGCTGTCAGAACTGCGTGCAGCCGTGTGTCGTGCCTGTGCAAGTTCTGTCTCTTTTAGAGTGCCGCTGGCCGTACCCGTGTTGACAGTTGCCAGCTTGCTAAGCGAGGGGAGGCGCGGAGTTGTGGACATTCCTTTTCAAGCGAGAGCTAGGCAGGCATTTGCTTTCACCTTCTTTCTTTGTGTGCCGAACTGGCGGACAAGTGCTTAGGAATAATTGTTCACTCGTTTGTATTAAAGGCTGTTTTTGAATGCCCCCCCCCCCCCTGCTAACTGCTCGCACATTTTCGATTCGAGCTGTCAGTGGAGGGGAATTCACCATAATTTGTCCATTAGCTCCTACCACGTGCCACGTGCCGGTCTGTGAGTGTGTGTGAGTGTTTTTTTTTTATCATCGTTCATCCGCTGTCGCAAACAGACTGTTCCTCGCTGCAAATGACTCCATAATTACTAATGCCACAATCGATCGCGACTGTTGGAAGTGTTTGTGCTTGAGCGGGGAAGAAAAAAGCGAGGAAAACAGAAGCAGTGGAAACGGAAGCTACAGGGAATCGCAGGAATTGGCCAGCGAGTACATGGTAGAGGCAAGTGCATTCAGGGGGGTTTTTTTTTTCTAAAAACCATTCGCGTCCTCGAGTGGAACGTGTCGGCTAACCGCTAACGAGAAGGTGAGGATCCACCGCGATAGGAGAAATCGAGCCGAGTGAGAAAGACTGGCCACATGAGGACGGTGGTGTAGAGGACGACGATTGTCACCTGCAGCCGCATCAGTTTTTCCGATTGCGTGAGGCAACTTCGCTTCACCCCCCCGTTCCATCACCATATCGCTATCCAATGAAAAGCCAACGGACGGACAACGTCCGTACGACCACGCACCAGGTATGTTTCTTTTCCGATCGAATGCCAGCGTATTCGAAAGTGTGTGTAGTATCGAGGGGTTTTTTTTTCATCTTCAGAGGTTGGGCTTTCTGAGATTTGCATATCGTTTCACAACACGTCTCGCTTTTGCCTAATATTGTTCAATAAGATTTTGATCGAAACAGACCGAGTGAAAATCCCACGTATACGCAGCGTGTGAAATAGCACGGCCGGGAAAAATGTGCCAAAATCTTCTTCACGTCTCTTTTCCATTTACTCACCATCCTCACCGAAAGTTTTTTATTCCCTTTTTTGGCTTGCAAACTGTTGCTTGGAGAACGTCTAATCTGGTGTGAAAAATGTTTCTCGGGAGATTTTCATTGCTAGCGCCGCCTCCCACCACCCGCACCCGCACGCACTCATCAAAAGTTAATGTTTTCACATTTCTTTTATTTTCAATTTTCCTCGATCCATCGCAAGTCGGCCGGGACGCGAAGGTAGAGAATTTTGGCGACACAATTCGCGTTTCGTACGCCAAATGTATATGTGTTTGTGTGTGTGTAGGCACGCCTAGCTGTGGCTGATGTTCACTGCTGTTTTCCATCGACTTTTCCACCATCCTCCAGCATGACAAACGCACGTGTCAACGAAGCGTGAAAATAGGTTCCATAGAGACGGGAAAGCGTGTAGGATGAGAACGGTTTTATTTTCATGGATGCCAAGCTTTCTACACAACACTGACAAAAAAAAGGCATTCCGAAACCGTGACGGGAGCGAAGAAAAAAAGACACACTCCCCGTTCAATTGAATTAGGTACACACAATTGCGATGCCGGTGAAAATTGCTCCGCTGGAAAACGTAGCTCGATGCGAGCAGCGGAAGAAAATTGGAAAAAAATCTTCACCAAAAAGCGAAAGGAGGGGATCGCGGCGTGAAGGACAGTAGTGGAGCATAACACCAAGCGTAATGCTGGCACAGAAAACAACAACGAGGAAATTGGAAAATAGACAACAACAGTAACAACAATAACAGCAACAACAACAAGGAAGAGGACAAAGCAGTAGCAAACCAATGATTCGACGCGAATTGGGGTTTCGGAAACTCGTTAGTGCTTAGTTTACTACGGGTAGTTTGTTTCTCTTTTTTCCCCCATTTTCTTCCAATTGCACTTCCTGTACGTTCCGTTCGCCGGAATGCTCCTTCATTTGCAATCTTGTTGGGTCGTATTCGAATTCGATGGACGATGATTTTGTGATTCAATTTCACAGTGAAACATCATTTCGCGACAATGGTTGCGAGCGGATTCTGCTACTGTGTCTTTCTTTTTATTTCTTTTTTTTTCGGTCATGCTAATGGAAAAATCGTGTTTTGGAAGCTCGGCTCACTTGAAAGTTTTTCAGCACCAATGAAAAATGTATTCAATGGTTTAGGTCACGTCAATTATATCATACCTGATAAAAGCTTAAAAATGTTTGAATTAAACAAAAATCGAAAAAATAACAAAAAACTGAATACTCTACGGGAATAAAATGAAGATTGGCAGATTTCAACTCATGTGGTTTGAACACTTACCTTCCTCAGATTCTAGTTTAAATACAACATCTTTGCAAGGGTGATTAAAACAATCATGCACATTTGCAACGAGCCTCCTCTGCCTCGAGGGATTAATATTTCATCTGCTTTCGATAAAATGTTTTCCGTTTAAATTCAAATCCACCACGGCTCTCAACAGATTCCTTGCAAATCACTAATGACGCCGGTTTAACATGCCTTCCGTCAAGCCGAGGAGCAAAAGCAGGATGTTCCTTAGCAGTCCCTCCATTTCGTCGCGAGATCTCGAATGATTGGTGGATGGTGGCGGTGGGGCAACATATCCTCTTCCATCATTAGTTGCGTCGTTGCGAATTGGAAGATCATGTCCAACGGCGACGTGATCCCAGCATGTTTACGTCACTCACGCGCCTACCCTCGCCTGCCCTGGCTTTCCGAGCCTTATGTCCCGGGCTTTCGTGGGGAGGATTTGTCCCGCAGCGTGGTAGGAGCACACGCAGGGCCGGAGGTTGGAAACATCATCCATCATCATCACCATCAATGCGCGTGATGCGAGTGTTTGATACGTTCGATTTGTTTGTTTCCCGCACTTGGGCCACCACCACCATCGGAAGTGGAAGCATCGAGCTGCGTTAAAAAAACATAATACATAACAACATAATCATCATCGCTACCCACATTACCAGTGGCGTACGGCTCGATACGGCCTAACGCGTTCCCCGGCGAAGATATCGTGGTCAAAAGATAACACGATTGAAAGGCACCGTCGTCCTTTCTCCTTGTACGAATGCGAATGTACACCCTAAAGCGCAGCATGGCTGAATGTGTCGGTCAAAGGTTTGCTGAGAATGGCTGATGGCCGAGCGAAACAACATAACGAAACCGAGACAGTAGAGACGCTTGTCAATTCGCTTGTTTGAATAATGGGCCGCATTAGAAGAACCAATCTAGGCATTATCCTGACGCCAAGGATCGGAACATCTTCGTCAAGAGGTTTCCAACGTACGGAGCTAGAGAACCAGATCAGATCTATCCTGTCTTATATTACTTCCAGAAATCGTTCTGGAAGTTTCTTTAATCCTGAGATTTCATCACCCTTCCATCTTCTACTCGTTTAATACTAATATGTTGTAATTTGCGGTCAGCGTTTCTTCTCTCTAGCCATATTTAAAAGAAAAATTGCCGATCAATATGTTTATTGAAAGCAAACTTTTCCTTTTTGATAAGTTTAAGTACATTTAAGTGAACACTTCTGAAAGGATTTTAGGTTTCTCGGTGGTGAAATATGTGTCAGAAAATATGCCATTTAGGTTCGTAAGGATTAAAACTGACATCTACGTAGACCAATGATCGTTGATGTGGGTTTCGGTGGCGTTTTTTTATTTGTTACCCTCTCACGTCATTAGCAATCGCTTTCTTTGATTTCCCGGGTGCCGATTGACCAATTCCCGCACACTTCCATAAAGGCACTCGATTAGCTTCGAATATTCGGTTACTAAAACGCAACGGATTCGGCCGTCAAATCTCGTTCACATCCTCCCAACCTAGGCACTTGGTAGAAGAAGCAGACGGAAGGACGTATCGGTAGCAAAGATCCGAACGAATGTATTAATTGTATCCTATTTGGGCATCCGAGTAGCGCGTCCGGGCATGATGATTGGATCATGTCAGTATTTAATGGCCCCCGCTCTTTGGCCACTATCACTTCCGGGCTTAGCCCATAAATCACGTTCGCATGAAGAGTTGCTCTGTTGCCCCATCGTACCTATTTGCTTATTTTTCCGCTCACTTCAACGATTTGCCAAGGGTTGGGTTTTTCTTTTATTTCGTTGTTAATTTCCCAGAGTTCGCTTGGGCCCCATCCGATGCGATTGCAGCCACCATTTATCTCTCGTTGGATTTCGCCAGCGAGTCAATAGGTTAATGGTGTGATGCGTGGACCGCTCACACCGCAACGGGGCTTTTTTCGCAATCGGATCGGTCAAACCCGAAGCTGAAAAGCCTGTTTTGGGGTACGCAAAATTGATGGGATGGAATAGATTTAGAGTTAGATTCCGACACATCGAATTCCGCTGTTCGTCGGCGGAGGGAGAATCATAAATCTTCCGCTAGGCGGGAGATTAAACCGATCGTGCGATTGATTGGAAACAATTAAAACGTGACCCTTGTGGAGGCATAGCAGAAGTGTTGTTTGGGAAATTTTGCTTTCGTTTCGAGCTTTTTTGTTATGGAGTTTCGACTAGCAGTTGATAGAATATTTCATTGAAATGGTGTGTGGCATTTAAACAACAAAATGTTACAAGATCAAACCCGGCGCTGGTTTCCTTCCTTCCTGTTCTTCGAAAGAAACAGCTACGGACGAATCTGTATGTAAAATTGTAAATGAATTAATACGAGCGCCGTTTCATTCCACATTTCCCGGCAGATTCTTCTAACGAGCCATTCGCCACAAATCGCTGGCTAACCTTCATCGTACTCCATTCCAACCGAAACCCATCTTAAAATGTTTACGCTAGCGTTGGCATGAAAACCGCCGAGGGGAAATTAACATCTCCTTTTCACCCGCCTTCAGCCCCCAAGGGAGCCCGGCAAACGCTAACTGTCGCTTAGGCCAGAATCGATGGCTTCCACGGGGATCAACGGGAACGACACAGTGAGCAACAATATCTCGGAGTTTTCCGATAGTCGGTCGCTTCAATGGAGCCTTTGGTCGTGTGTAAAATAAAAGCATGAAGAAAGCTTCCCTCCATGCCGCGCCTACGGTACGGAAAGCCATTATGGTTAGTGTGCGAAAATTTCGTCCTCAATTTACGATACTTTTCGAACATTCTACGTTTAGCCAAGGCCGAAGCCTATTATTGGACCCTGGAGGGAGAGACATTCTCATAATCCACCGCCGTGTACCTTCCCGAAACACCGAACGCTCGGGAAAGGGTCGCGCCTTCCTCCCCTTGCGAAGAAGGAGGGCTTGCCCTCTTTTTCCTAGTATCGGTTTCCATCGCCGGGTTTTGGGGATCATATTTTTAGCCAACAACGAGCCCACGACACGAGCGGCGGAAAGCAGCGATGAAACTCGATGGATTTAACGGTTCGTTGCTTGGTTTGCTTTCGATCGTTTGTTTTTTTTTTCGTCTTCGTCTTCTCTTCTTCTTCCTTCAGTAGGCAGGAGCTGAAGTAGGCCCACCATCTCCCGTTCCTTCGAAGGTCCACTTCCCGCTGGTGCGACCTCAAAGGGGTGTCGGCAAAGGGAAGATGGTCGGAAGTTTTATAATACCCGTGAAATTGGAAATTGTTCAATGAATTAGAAAGGAGATTAAAATTTTGCCTTCCCTTCCATCGGTCTTACAGTCCCCTTGGAGTATCTTAGGGCCACCGAAACCCGGCGCTGGTTGCTCTTCCGGACCGCGAAGCAGCGAAAGAAACGCGGGTCCTCGATGGCATGGCAACCTGGCACGAATGGGCGGAGATGGGATCGTGTGGATAAAGGATAAAGGATATTACTTTCACTAATACCGACGCTCGGTCCCGAGCTTCCGATCGGAGGTCGATCGACGGAGGAATTGTTGTACGCCGAAAGCCGCGGAAACACCGAGATGAAATTTCCCTGCGATCCTGCGAGCTGTCAATCGATCGGGCTTGACCCAATTGCTGAAAGGAAAGTGAATTTACCAAAAATGGTCCTCTCGAAAGAATTTGACGGAATCCGTCACTCCCACCGCCTTCCGGGTGCGCGGTTCTTCCCTAGAGATCCCAATTCCTTAATATCCGAGGGCTTAGTGGATGGTTTGCTGTTAACTCGTCAATGTTGTTTGCTCAATCCGATTTTACTCCTATGGGCTACACGACACGCCTGCGGGCTTGAGTATCCATTACCAGGGGAAGCGAGAAGGTTGCTAAATTGAATACATTTTGAGACAAGACAATTGTCCTTTCATTTCAGCTGGCGGGCTGGAAAGATTCCATTTCATGTCACCACGCTGTGCGGAAGCCAGTGCAAAAAAAACAAAGGAATTCACACAAGGATGGTGACGGATTTTTTTTAACAGCAAGCGAAACGATAAACGAAACCGCAACCCGCATACGTTTTGGTTGTTTACGATTTCGACTTAGCTTTCCCCTTTGTTTCTTGCTTGTTCTCCAGTTCTCATGTGTCTTTTTTCCAACGCGCCCCATTCCGTTACAAATGGCCACAACTGTCACGTACACATCATGTGAAGCGGTTGAGAGGCTTTTCACAAGATTGGACCTCCACGGAGTACCAGCTACCTTCGGCACAAACCCTGTCGCCGGCCTTAGATTAAGCTTTATCGGTCGCGGAAACACGTGACGCGCGTGGTTGCGTGTTACATGGAGTGCGAGTGGTTTTGCAGTGGAAATTGTTCTTTACCACATCGGTCCAAAACCGATTGCGTTAAATAAACCTCCTGCGTTCATGTTTCATGAATGTACACAGGACTATCATACGTTGCATTGGAACTGGTGGCAAGTTTTGTTGTTTTCAAAGAGCAGATTTCAAACATCGAAGGGAAATGTTTACTTGAAATTTGATTAGTTGTATCCTAGTTGTGTGCTGTTGAAGAACTTATCCTTTGTCGAAGACTTGAGTGTCTAAATATGTTGTCAACAATTTGTTTTAATCAATATTTCTTCACGCTGTCCATAAAAAAAAAAAACCTCAGTGAACAATTCGCACGAACAACATGCTAGGCGACATGTGTTCGCCCGTTTCTCGCAAACATATTTTACTATCCTTTCTCAGAGCCGGTTTTTGTTGAGCTGCTAGATTTTTATGATCCTCCCTTCCCGTATGCTGGTGCCATCCACGTCTATTTTATCGATCAGCTTCCGTCCAGACGCGTCCACCAAGCGGGCACGACTTTAACCAGAGGGTGGGTCCACATTCAAATAGGTTGTCCTCCTTCCTTGCGCGTCGTGCTCGGTCGGCGATGGTCGAAGCTGCCAGCTGCCAGCAACAATTTACGATTGGTAACTGCAGCCGGCTCAACCGCCGCCCCGACGGCATAAAACAAACGACTTGACGGGCTCAATAAATAATACCGCACCAATAACACAATTTCTGCCAGCCGAGAATGTCCCAGCGTACCCGGGGTGGCGTTCCATTCGGTCATTCGTTCCGTTTCATTGCTTCGTCTTGGTCTCCCCAATCGATTGTTACTGGTACAAATATAAAAAGGCAGGGACACACGGGGGGAGGTTGTGGGGTCAGTAGTGTAACAAACAAATAGTAACACGTCGTTGTTCGTTATCTACCAACCGATCGTCTTTCCCTTCGTCAAGATGGTCTGCTAGGTTTTACATCGAACTGGAATGTTCTTAATATGTTAGGTACTTTTTTTTGAATGCTCTAACCAAACGACGTTCCTTCCACCGTTCATCAAGTTGGGCCCTGCGGCAGAAGGAAAGTGTTTTTCCTGTGTGTCGTGTGAAGCCACCATCCATCGGATCATTTTCCACTTTCTTCACCCGTTTGGCGTGTCCTCCGGGAGAGCGGCACTATCTTCGCTCTTAGCCTTTAAATCAATAAAATCAAAACAACACCAATTCCGGGAACTCCACCACGGAAGAGGGTTCGGGAAGGCGCTGGAAAACGATGCTACAGGCAATCTGGCGGCCGTCCCTCTGGTTCCGAATGATCGAGCAAGCAACCACTAGCGTTCGAAGATGAGATCATAAATCAATTTTTGATTGGAGTTTTCACGAATTTCGGTTCGGCTGGGCCTGCGAGTTCCCGGGTCTCGGGGAGGGAATTGAATAAAATTCCGGCAAACAAGCCACTTTGGCTCGGCATAGTCCAGATTTGTTGCCAAGTGAAACGTTTGCCGACTTTTTGATTTTCGCTTTAACCCGGCGAGTTTAGCTTCCGGAGGGGGATTTAGGCTGCCAATTTGAAGTGTGTGTCCTCAGGGTTCGTCCCTTCCGTGTGTGAGCTTCCCTTTCGTGTATAATTGGCTTGGAGTTTTCTCACTATTTCACATCCACATTTTGCCTCGCCTATAGATGTTCAAAGAGACGAACGAACTTATGAGAAAAATCAACTGTGAGAAATCAACTGCGATCAAAACATCATAAAAACATTTTTTTTCCCTTGCAAAAGAAACAAGGGAACAAAAACATTGCCCTTTTGTGATGGCACTATCTCATATCCGTTTGTTTTTTGTGATACTTTGTCCGCGAACCACACGCATGTGAAGTAGTGATTTAATAACTTTCCTCCAACCTTCCAACGGACGCAGCCACGGAACCGAGCATGACTCTCCGATTCCTGTGCAAAAAGTGCGGAATTCCGGAACATAAAAGCGAGCGTCCCTCCTTGTATTGCCATGTATTTCCTTTCTCGGTTGTATCACGCTGCGTGGAAGGTTGCGTGTGATAGTTGCTAAATAAATATATTAACGCACACATGATTGGAATCCGCTGCGTCATCGCCCGGGGAGGAGATTGATTTATCATAGCTTCCAAAGGAAAATTGGGCTGGATGGGTTTAGGAACACAAGGATGGATTGTTCGTAGGCATAACAAGCCATATTTATTCATCAGATTTGCAGGATAGACCAGCTCATTCCTTCGTGAATGGTTGTTTTCAACAGTGATAAGCGGGAAATCTCCTTAATGATTGTACATGAAAGAACAACATTTAAGCCACATAACTACTATGTTACGACGATTAATATATGTTCCTCATGTGTGTTACAAATACGTGGCATTATCTTAAATGTCCATACTCGGAATGTTTTTCCAAAAATGCTGTTCAATTTCTAACCCAGGTTTTTACACTTAAAACTACAATTTATCACGTGTTCCGCACAAAGGGATTCAATTACAGCATTGTAATCAATGCTTCAATGAAGCTAACAAATCCCGTGCGATAGTAATTATGGCGTACAAAACCTTGCTTCGTCCTACAGATAGGGTGAAATGAATTTCCCATAACCGTTTCCCAACCGTTCGTTCGCATGCCGACCTTCCCCATGTGGCGATGGGACGAACGTACGGAGGACTCAATGGAGGAACGAATCGTATCGTTTGTAGTCACACTTTTGCTTCGTGCTTCATGTTTGATGAAGTAATGTGATTATTGTATGTTCTACATCATGTTTGCTGCCCATTAAATCGTTCACTGGCATTCGCTGGTGGTGGTGGTGGTGAAGGGAAATTTCAACCCGCTGTAAATCGCGTTCCATTCCACCCCGTAGCCGCTTTCCAAAGGTTGCTTTGATGCCGGGCAAGAAAAATCCCCTTCAAACAGTTCGATAATGATACACTCGGCTGCCTTGCTTCGGTGCGGCAGGGAACTACATTCCATAGTTTCCCTTGACACTATCCCCACTACCCCACCTCCACCTACACTCGCACCCTCGTCTAAGGGAGTCCGTCCCCGGGTGTGGGATGTAATTGATCATGTTTCCAATTCCCTCGACAAACGACCGCATTCCATGGCCGGCTTGGAACGCGTGCCCTTCGCCCTCGCAAAGGCGAGCAAACAATGTTAGTTTCGGTGACAATTTTCCATTTTCCAATCTCCTCACCCAAGCCGAACAAAAAAACCCCTGCCTCGTGTGGTGGTGTCGATGTCAGAAAAACCTGATTAAATATTGCTTCGGAAATTGGCCGCCATATCATACGGTTGATGGAAACTGTATCGCACATGTCCGTAAGGATCCGGCCCTCCCGTGGACAGGTGGACGTCGACGGCAGAGCGGAACGAAGAACGGAACGGAAAAACCGAACCCCTTTCAGCGATGGAAACGGTGACGAGGTTATGAATTTCAATTTTCAAACTTTGTCGTCGCTCGGCGGAACTTTCCACCGATAAAGTCTTCGTCCGGCAAGAGGCCTTGTTTCACCGCCCTTCCCAACGGCCGTCGTCCTGGGCTGCGCAAGATAAAACCGAACGAACGAACGAAGAAAAACAAGTCAACGACAACGGACGGAAAAATTGGGAAGCTCACATTTCAGTTTCATCGTGCGTGACTAGTGTGGGCGATTCTTCCACATGTTGGTTAGGTTTTCAATGTTGTTCCGAGGCCTGTCACCTTCCTCGTCGCCCCTTTTACCACCCGGATTGCTGTACGGATATGTCTATTTCCCAGCTTGTTTTCATGTGGCAGCTCAAACCGTACGGTCCGATCGATTCCGAGGCGGTTTTGTACATGCTGTACCTCCAGGGACATCGCTCCTCCGTGGAACTCCTGTCTAACAACGTCCCATTGCCATGATCATCACCATCGTCGTCGTGGTCGTCGGCATCATCGTTTGTCGTTCGTATTGATTATGGTCCCTAGTCGATTGGGAAACGGGGCGAAAGGTGGATGCAGGGCGGAAAAAAATATGAAACAAAAACATCATTTTTCCAATCGAACCACACGGACACGGTTTTGAAGCTACAACGGACGGACACATCCATATCCCACGGCCCGGCTACACAGGACCGACACAGACCGTAGGGAGTTGAATTCCCCACTGATCACAATTTTCTCGGGAGTTAGTTAATCGATAAAATTATCCTCCCCGAGTGCCGCCTGCCCCGAGCCGGTGAAACGACTCGCAACGAGTCAAATTGGATCACTTTGTGCGTCCGGATATTACATTTTTTTCTTCATTTTGCTTTGTTTCACTTCCTCCCTCTCTCTCTTTGCCATGCTGTTGTGTGCTTTGCCCCCGGCTGGTTAAATTGATTTTGGCATTGAATGGCAACATTTCGACTAACTAAAGCCGGCACATTTTTGTCGTTGGTTGAAATCGGAGATACCACTTTAATAGGAGCTAGGGAAAAATCATCATTTCAAATTGCTTATCTGAGCACCTCATGATTAAATATTCTTTTCAAGACTTTGTTCGGAAGTTGTGTCAAAGTTGTGCTTGTATGCATACGAACCCCCATAAACATTGAACGGCTGATAAATGGTTTCTCTTTCCTACTTGGGCGGGGAAGAAAATCAAGCCGATCATGCCCAGCTCTCCATTTCGTCGCTGAGACTCCGATTCCGATTCCGGCGATGAAATAATATAGTTTCAAAGTTCAACCGGCAATACGTGACCCGGGCACAATCCAATAAAATCCAATCCCTGCGGAGGTCAGTTCAGCTGTGTTTTTTTTGTTTCATAGGCTTGGCACGAGGCAAGGCAACTGGTGAAAAATTGAGATGGAGAAAAAACCAATCAGCACTTTTCTGTGCGGCAGGCTTTGCTGTGTGTCCGCCTCTGGCATCATAACATTCAAATTTTATCTCTATCAAGCCTTTGCGAGCATACAGCGCTTCCGACAGTCGAAAAATATACACTTTTGGCAGTGTTTGAGGGCAGGAGAGGAAAGCGAAAGAAAGTGTTCGCACACAAACTCAATCCAATCAATGAAAATTCATCCTTCATTATCTTTCGCTTTTTGGTTGCAAGTTTATCAATATCCATCCTCTTTTTCTTTGCCTCTTGTTTCTTTTCCCGCCCTAGGTAAGCTCCAACGGCTGCACGGAAGCTCGCAGCAGTCACACGACTCAGGTAAACCCGTGAGGGGGAGGGGGGGGGGGGGTACGTTGAACTCACTCACCTGTCATCCGGTTCCGGAGCTAGGCGGTTTTTTCATTTCCGCACTCATCAGTTTTCTGCTCCCTGTTCTGTAACATGTAGGAGATGAAAGTTTGTACGACTTATTGCCGCTAAGAAAGTGTATTCCCTCGCACAGAAGAATCGAGACAAATGGCCTAACGGCGCCTTATTGGAATAAAAATATAAAACGACAAACAATCGGTCGCCTTGCGTTTGTCCGTTCGATTGTGCGGCTCCAGAAAACCCCGGGAGACTTCTGTCAGCTATTTCTAAAACCAGTGCCCGACCAATGTTATTTTACCTTTCGACTAATCCGCCGCTTGCTCAATCTTAGATCCCAACGACGCGTGCCTTCCGATTGCCGCCCTCGGTGAATTCTTCCGCTGGACCGCCTCTCGGTGGGACACCCAGAAGAAAAGAAATCCTAGAGATGGAAGAAAAGCTTGCTTTTCGGGCGCGGGTGGGGATCGTACGACCCGAAGAGATTTACTTGATCCCTGTCACATTTACGTGAGGCTGGCCCCGGGTTTGCCAACGGGACGACCAGCTTGATTTGTCGTCCCATCGAGCGTAATCCTGCACATTTTCCCTGTGCAACCGGCCGATACCGTTGAGCCTGTCGAAGTTCCTTAGCAACTTTGCGACCGAATATTATTTTCGTTCTCCCTTGCCGCTTTGACATCGCGTGCGGAGGATTTGTTCGTTTGTGGATGAAGTAAAGTAGCCCAACACTGCACATTTGCCTATAGCTCACACAAACGGTGCAAGTTTGCCAGTGTCGAAGCGTAAAGTCAAAGTCACACGCGGGGACAGGGGAAGGTCTCTCGATCCCGTCGTCCCTCTTTTTTTTTTGCGGGGAGATGTATTGAAGAAATGTTGCAGTTAACTTTCTTCCGAGAAATCCCTCGCCGGCTTCTAAGGCTGTGGCGAATTCAAAAGTCCCGATCCGTTCGCCGTTAGCGAATGCCGCCGCCAAGCTCTCGGATTATCAACGAAAGCCACCGACTTAAGCTATAGCAAAACATTAACATGCACCCACAACGGAACCAATCCATCGCAGGGAGGAAAAAGGGATACCGCCCACCGATTCGTACAAAGAAATCTGTCCTCACAGTTTGCAAGTAGTTGCAGGGACCGGTGTCATGCTTTTGGCATTTTATTCCTTCGCTTTCGGCGCTTAGGCGAATGTTCCAGGGGACCAATGTTAAACATCGCACATTTCTTGCGGTTCAGCAAAAATATCCAAATACTTCCACTGTTTTAACATTACTTACCAGCTGGGAAAATGCTTCTTACGGAAACTCACAAATTCCCAGCGGATTGTTCTACCGTAGGTTGAAAAACCTCAGCCAAGGAAAACCCCGAGAATGATTCCTGTGGGTAACTTTTCCCCCAAAACCAGCCAGTGCCTTTGACCCCGTTTTGTCGAGGTTCTTTTTTTTCTCCAATCGGTTGTTCACGTTTTTCGTTTCCTCGCCCTAGAGGTTCGTATTTCCCTGGTTATTTGGAAGGTGGTCATGGACCGCGGAGGCAACAAAACATAGACTCAACCAGAATCGTTCGGCTCGTTGTACGCAATTTTTGGGCCATTCGAAACAAACCGTGCAAGCGGTTTCAGCCGGCTGCTGGTTACTCTTCTGTGCAGATTTGTCCAGTCCATTCCGGGCGGCTGCTTGCGTCCATCCCGAGGCTTCTGCGTTCCCAACGGAGAATGCCACTGACAAACGCCTCAACCAACGTCCTTAGCCCGAGGAAGGCGCCGATGTTTGCCGGGCATTGCTACCCGCTTCCGGTGGCAGGAACAAAACTATCTTTCGGCTTGGTTGCCAAGCCTGGGAAATCCCCACACAGACTCCTTTCCCCGGCGTGCTTTGGCGAATGTGTCCGGAAAAGCCCGGGGTTCATACCGAACGGTACCTTTAACAGAAACAGAAAAGCGAAAAAAGAAGCAGATAAACCGAGGGATCGCACGGAACCCGTACACGATACAACAACTCCGAAATCCGGTTGCGATAATTGGCCCTGCTGCGGTGGGAAATAGCCGGCCCTGCGGTGACCACAGATCCGGCTACCTTTCGGTTTTCTCTTGTATTCCATTTTCTTCCCTTTTTTCGGAAAGGGATGGTGACCTGCAGAAGCTCAACCACTTTGCTAAGAGCCGCGCCTGGAGAGGGCATGATGCAAAAAAAAAGCGGAACTTCTCGAGCAGAAGAAAGCGCGCCCGGGAAACTACTGCACGCCCGGACCACAAATGTGTCGTTTGCGACCAGACCACTAGTAACGGTGGTGTTTCTTTTTGCCTCTACCGTTAAGTTGACTGCCCGAAAAACTACTTCTCTTCTCGGAAAGGACTTGGCCATCGTCCGGCACAGATGCAAAAGAAAAAAAAAACTGAAAATACAACAAGAACGCAGCTTCTGGCAGGTTGATTTTTTTTTTTTTTGGTGTTTGGGCTACGACACCGGAACTACCGCTGAAGGTGAGGTGCTCCCATCAAATCCTTCATCTCGTAAACGACGGACTTGCCTTTTGATTGCCACCGGAACGTCCGACCAGAACGCAGACCGCTAGCCTGTCAGTTGCATCCAATCCTATCCTACTTCTGGGTCAGTGCGTTAGATCTGCGTCGAGAGTGTGCTTGCGCAAGAGGCGGTTACGTTTCTTTTTTTGGTGGGGGTTTCGACGTGCATGAACGAAAGCAGCCCTTCGTTTTCCCGGCCTACGAAACTTTTTTTTCGGGTACGTTTAGTCACAACGGTAAATTACAGAAGGAAATATGAAGATGTTTCATAGATTAAGCTGGAGTTTAATGGTAATAATTCTTTTCGCTTACTGTTAGGTCTTTCAACAACCTCGTTCGAAGCGCCGAGTAGTGGAATACACGTTTTTATATCGATTAGTTTAAGAACCTGCTTCGACACAGATGAGCTCCATAACCTCTTGCCCTTGATTTCTTGGGAAACAATTTTGTACACTTAGCCAAAAGATAAAGTTGATCTAAGGATGTTTTTTACTGATTGTGTGCCGCACGGTAAACCTGAATATCTCGAACCTCATAATTGTTGGTTCATTCAGCAAACCGTAAAACGATCGTAAGTGGAATATCTTTTTCTGACACCGGTGCACCTTTATCAAACTTTGGCTTCGTGAAATTCTCTTAGCCATCCCCGAGCCGCTACCTCCGCTCGGGGGTTCCTTTTCTCCCCAGCGTCGTAACGTTTTCCACAATCCTAATTGGAATCGGAATCTCAAACGGAGCCTGAGGCTTTCCCAACTTATCCCGTGACTCGAAATGGAAAAGTTCAAACAGTTGCTCGTCATTGGATGTAGAATTTAATTTCCATTTCTTCATTCAAGCTCACCTCAGGTAAACAAGACATTTAAACTAAGATTTATATCTAATAGACAGACATAGGTCCAAGATTTCTATAAAATAAATCAATTTATTCGAGTTTTTTGAATGAGTGAACAAAAAATCACACTGGCACTGCATATCAAATTGACTAACAAAGAAACTGTTAATTTGAGGGAAAACTGTATCATAAATTCGTTTTTTAATTCATTTGCTTAATTGAAATGGTTCTTGTAGTATTTATTAAACGAAAAAAGAACTAGTTTGGTTGGCTTTGAAGGAATTAGTCATTCCAAACATTATAAGTTAATACTGGCTGTCTTCGCATTAGAACCTAACGATAACACAAGCGTAGGGTTGCGTCAAAGCTTATGCGCAAAGGGAGGGAGTTTTGAGCAACTTTTGTGTCACATGTGATGCGGAAAACGGGCGATCGATCAAGCCGTCCTACTTCATTTCAATAAGATTCCAAGACATGAAGCCCTAATTGTAGGCTAAGACGCGTCAACCTAACCCTAGCCTGGTAGACCACTAGCTTCACACCAACTGCGTAACAAACACGCACTGGGCAGGAAAGCTAGTTTCGTCGTGTTCGCAATAAAGGGAGAACTCTGTCTACCCTCCAACTTCTGCACTGTATTAGACGAGTGAGACTAACTATCAAACCCCCATCGCTTTGCACCGTTGGCCCAACGAGCCCTCCGTTCCCTCGTTCATTTCACCACAACTCCATGATCTTGCCGAGTTATTGTCCTCGTTGTAATGGACGCTCAAAAGCAGCGGCATGTGGAGGGGTCGCCACCTCAAACACCCCAAACGTAGAGCACCTTTCGCGCGACGCAAAGACACTCAAATATGATACGTGTTGTTGTGCCGCGGTTGAAAGTAGACGGACGGGAAATAATGGACGCGCCTCCGCTGGGTGCAAACATGCCCGTGCCCGTGAGTCGACCCGAGACAAAATACTATGACTTGGGAAGGAGAGGGAGCGCACCTTTTCCGAAGGTGAATTCACGCAAAAATCGTACGCCTAGATGGAAATCAACATTCGCCGCTTCCCGCTTACGGCCGTCACCTTTGCTTCCGAGAGAGCATGGCAAGAGCCTGTCGAAGATGCTGAAGATTTATGTCTCCGGATAGAATTTCCATTGGCATGTGCAAACAATAGACCACCGTTGCCGTTTCCCTGCTTCTCCTCACAGCGACGAAGAGAAATGGAGCCCGATGGAATCCTCCTTGGATGGAAGGTTTGGCGGGGTTGAATGTGGGAGGGAGGCTCGTCCTTGTAAGGATGCTTTTGTCGTTGGTGGGTTTGTGTATTCCTGTAGAGTGTGCTCTTTACGGAGGTGGAAGCCGTACGCGGTGCCGAGGGAAGGAAAACCCGATCGCGAGGATTCGGCGAGGTAAAAGCTTTTACTTTCCACTGCTCGAAAAGGGCCTCTTCAGTTCCTTCCACCGTCCTACCGCACCCTCACCCTCCGGCACGACCCAACCAATCGTCATGTGCTCTCGTTTATTCATTTTCATTCTTGGCAACAATTTGTCCACGGTGCACTTTCCTTGCTTTGCCACCCCCACCTCCATTCGCTGAACACGTTTCGGCGTTTTCCCCGGTGGTAAAACTCTGTTTCGGTGTCGTTCTCTGTCTTCGCGTAGAGACGCTTGCCTTCGCCATGCCCTTTCCTTTGCCCCGTCACCCTGTTACGTGTTTTCTACCACCTCAGCGTTACACTCAATCAAGCGGAGCCTTTGATGAGCCCCGTATGCCGTCAATCATGGAGACGGTGAACGTGCCCCAATCTTCGCGTTCTAGACGGGAAGGAATAACGCTCGGTTCGGAACGCGTTCCGAACGGAAAAATGGCACACCCGATGCGCAGGTGAAAGGTTCGTTGCGTAAATGTACCGCGTTATGGCAATGGGAAGGATTTGCTTGCTGCTTTCCCCCTTGCTGGAAGAAGGCAAACTCTTCTCTTCGCAGTTACAACGAAGGAAGTGGGTTTTTGTTCGACTGTCGATTACGAGGCACGTCGCAATGTTCATCAATCGGATTCGCATTTTTTCTCTCCCTCCGCGCATCATGAACGTCGTTCCGATCGAACGCGACGCGTACGGTGTGATGTTTGATGAATGATTCCATTTCCTGACGCATCGCCTCCCCCCCGTCGCTCTTCGTCCAGCGCTCGAGAGGAGCATAAAAACAACCATCATTAAACGGCAAACGGCTGGATCGGCCGAAATCACGACAAGGTTGGCACGGTTCATCTGTTCCGCCGACAGGCGTCGTTAAGATTAATGACGTTAATTTTTACCACCGAAAACATCAAACGGCATCACTGTGGCGGTGGCTCGATTGATCGATTGCAACATGGCACCTTCCGACGCTTCGTCCTCCCCCTAGCTCCCCCACAAGCTCCTCCCTCTCGCGTGAAGTTTCTGCGAGTGCTCCGTGGATAATCGGAACCGGGGAGGGCTGGAGCGCGAATGGGACTGCTCGTACTGCCTGGCAGTGTAATTAACGAGCCGAAACCTTCCCATTAATTACTGTAACAGCTCGATCTCTTCGCTCGCCGCGTTTGAGTGGTGCTTTTCCTCGGTGTGCTTGTTTAACGCAACGAGAAGGACGAGAGGCTCGGCGAAATAAAAAAAAATTAAATCTTTCGGATGCGCACGGTGGAAGAAGGAAGTTCACGCAAAGTTCTGGGATTTTATTTTTATTAATTGGTCACCAAATCCACATACTCGGGCGTTAACGATCGAGTAAATAAACAGATTTAATCCATAAAGCGCACACTTGCACCCTTGGTTGAAAAAAAAAGGATGATTTTAGAACAAACCCCAGTTGGTGCCACAGCCTGCACCGAGGCAATAAATACAAAGGATGGCAAAGGTGCGCCATTCTGCCTTCAGCTCTCGCCCTGAACGGACGTTTATCGGTCAGAGCGCAACGTGGCTGCAAAGTGTAATTTCAGTTCCCGTACCTGCATACAGCCTCACAGTGGATCACACAAAGCCGCTATTGTAACCCAGCATCCCAAGTGTGAGTGTACCCCGAGTGTCTGGCATCTCGCCTTGATCGGACGCCTATCGACCAGCGCGTAACGAGAGCAAAAGGAAAGACACGAGAGTTGTACCAGCCTTGTCCACCAGCCTACTGACGCATAGTTGAGCCCACGTGTGTGGAGGGGACGCATACCACGCGACTGTGATACACTGCAGTGTTTGTGATTCGGACCCATCAGGACTACAAACTACTAACACCACTGGTTCCTATAGTTTTTGTGGCGCCCTGACTCTACGTACGTTGAGCACCTGCTCATCGATCGTAGCAGTGCAGGGTGACCCTTGTCCTCTCCTCCTACCCTCCCTGCCCTACCGTTGCAATGGAGGTCGACGCCGGAGCCGAAAGTGGCCTGGCGGACGACTTTATTGAAGTAAAAAAAAAAAAAAGAACTTCAGTAGCCGGAGAATCTACCGCAGTCAAGAGACCCCCGCTGCCAGCCAGGCCCCGCGCATACCCGCAGGGATGGGAGGGACCGTTCTCGGTCTTTTTCATGCCCAGGGAAAAGCCGCTTGATCAAGTATCCATTAACCGCTCCCTAAGAGCAAAGTACGATAAAGTCGACGACGTCCTACGTGTGCGACCAAATAAGCTTGTCGTAACCGTTGCAGATCGGGTCCAAGCGAACCAGATCGCCGCCGACCCATTGTTTACGGAGCACTATCGGGTATACATACCCGATAGCAGAGTGGAGGTATCCGGGGTCGTGGAGGATTGCGGAATCCCCTGCCACGAACTTCTGCAGTTCGCTGTGGGTGGATCTAGCAAGTCCTCGCCTGCGACGAGGGTACTAGAGGTGCGCCCGTTATACGCCGCATCAGTAACCGCAGAGGGGCAGAAGGTCTTCCACGAAACGTCCTCGCTTCGTGTTGTTTTTGAGGGAACCGAGCTCCCGAAGTTTATCGTCTACGAGGGGCTGCGGATCCCTATTCGCAGGCCGTATGTCCCTCGCACGTCAACGTGTGCGCGCTGCAATCAGATCGGGCACTCGGAGGGCTACTGCTCGAACAAGCAGGCTTGTGGCAAATGTCGGGGCTCTCACAGCACGGCGGAATGCCCGGCGACAGCCTCTAAATGTGGTCACTGCCGTCAACCGTGGCATGAAATTACCGAGTGCCCTGTATACCGCAAAATTCGAGCAGAAAACCGAAAGGCGGTCGTTGCACGTGCACGTGGGTCTTTTGCAGAGGTGCTGAGAGCACCGCAGACGAACCCGTTCGCCCCCTTGTGCTTCCCCGCTCTAGAAAACGAAACGGTTTACGAACCGATTGTTACCTCGCGAGGGAGAGGAAATGGTAACAATGGAAAGCCCGTAACAAAACACACAAATGAGAAACCTGCTCCTGATCGTGCTAGCGAACCGAAATCTGCGTCTCCCCCTAATGCCGCGCCTCAAGGCGACATGATTCTCCCGTCCCCTTCCTCTCCGTCTGTTAAACGTCAGAGAACCCAGTCTCCTCCGTCAGTTCCCCACCAACCCTCCCCTGGAAACCCAATTCTGTCGGATATGTTCGACGCGATCCTCCAATCCTTTGCACTTCCTGAAGGCCTTATAAGCCTGATCTCCCTGGCTAAGCCTTTGATTCTGTCATGGATCAAGAACCTTTTAGGAAAGTGGCCAGCCTTGGAATGCCTGATCCGTGACAACAACTAAAATTTTCTTTCGCGAACATCATTCAATGGAATTGCAGAAGCCTACTAGGCAAATTAAATCCCTTCAAGGTTTTAATTAGTGAGCACCATTGTGACGCGTTTGCCGTCTGTGAAACCTGGCTTTCCCCAGATATATCTCTTTCCCTTCATGGATATAACGTTATTCGTCAAGACAGAGCCAGCTTAGGTGGAGGAGTATTATTAGGCATAAAAAGAAACCACTCTTTCTACCGAGTTACTATCCCTCACCTAGACCTAGTGGAAGCAGTGGCAGCAAGGGCCAAACTAGGCTCACTTGACGTCACAATCGTTTCCATATACATACCGCCCAAACCGAAGACCCCAGAAATGGTCTCAATAGTTTCTCAGGACCTGAATATCCTCGCTACCGTCTTAACCTCTCCAGTCCTAATCTTGGGAGATTTCAACTCCCATGGTTATGAATGGGGTGGGCAGACGGAAGACGCTCTGGCCCCAGTGATAGTAAATTTTTGTACCAGCCATAGTATAGCAATATTGAATACAGGTGAAGCCACACGGGTTAGTCGCACAAGTACCAGCGTGCTTGATCTGTCCCTGTGCTCTTATTCTCTCGCCTCGGACATTCGATGGAAAGTGATCCAAGATCCCCTAGGCAGCGACCACCTTCCAATAAAAACCATGATCGCCACAGGTCATCTCTTAGAGAGTAATACTCCCCTCAAAAGGGACATTACCAAGTATATCGACTGGGCAAAATACGGAGACGAAATATTGACATCCTTCTCCCGCCTCGCCACAAATTTACACCCTATGGAGGAGTACACCTTACTGGTCTCTTGCATTCAAGACTCGGCCCAAATTGCCCAAACAACTTCGCCAGGCAGATCGCGTACACCCGGCAAGCCCCCCAATCCCTGGTGGGACAAAGACTGCCAACACATGTTTCAGGCAAAGAAAAGAGCTTTTCGGGTCTTCCGAATTTACGGCTCCGACACTCTATATAACGAGTATAAAGTGCTGGAGAAGAAATGTAAAAACCTGTTGAAGGCAAAAAAGAAAGGCTTCTGGCGTAATTATGTTCAGAACCTGTCGCCGTCTACCTCGCTTGCTTCTCTTTGGAAAATGGCAAAAAAAATGCGAAATGGCAAAGAGACCAACGAGAGTGAATCTTACTCCGACGACTGGCTAGAGCAATTTGCACTGAAAGTATGTCCTCCCTTTGTGGCCACCAACAGCTTCACCCAAGAGACGCGGGAAGTAGACCCAATGGAACTCGACGCCCCCTATACTATGGTAGAGTTATCACTAGCCCTCCTCTCGACTAATAACTCGTCACCCGGTAGAGACCAAGTTCGGTACAAACTGCTACAAAACTTGCCCGCGTTGGCAAAGAAACGTCTGCTCATACTCTTCAACAACTTGATACAGCAAAACATGGTCCCACCGGAGTGGAGAGAGGTCAATGTTATTGCCATCCAGAAGCCCGGCAAACCCCCCTCATCCCACGACTCCTACCGACCCATCTCAATGTTGTCATGTCTGAGAAAAATACTGGAAAGAATGATTCTTCTGCGCCTGGATAGATGGGTTGAATCCAAGGGGCTTCTATCTAGCACCCAGTATGGTTTCCGCAAGGGCAAGGGTACTAACGATTGTTTAGCCCTTCTTGTATCTGAGATCGAATTGGCTCACGCTCGTCGGGAAATGATGACCTCGGTCTTCTTAGATATAAGGGGTGCTTTCGATTCAGTACTCATTGACATTCTATGTCATAAGCTACAATCGGCGGGAATAAGCCCTAAAATGAATAACTTTCTTTTTAACCTCCTCTCAGAAAAAGTGATGTTTTTCACACATGGTACTCGTCATGAGGTGCGGACCAGTTTTAGCGGACTTCCACAAGGATCCTGCTTGAGTCCCCTCTTATATAATTTTTACGTCAGTGACATTGATGCCTGTCTGGCCCCTAAGTGCACACTAAGGCAATTGGCGGACGATGGGGTTGTATCGGTAGCCAGCAACAACATTCCGGACATGCAACGTCCATTACAAGTCACTCTGGATAACTTATCAGAATGGGCCCGAAAACTAGGGATCGAGTTTTCCCCGGTAAAAACAGAAATGGTCATCTTCTCTTTTTTCTCCAACACTACGTCAAATGTGTCGAAAGGATTATACGAGCCTAATTTCGATCTTATTCTGTATGGTTCGAAAATAAAAGTATCTAAAGAATTCAGGTATCTCGGCGTGTGGTTCGACAATAGGCTCAAATGGAATACCCATGTGAAGCATATTATTCAAAAATGCTCAAGACGTATAAACTTCCTCAGGACGATAACAGGATTCTGGTGGGGTGCACACCCATCAGATCTAATCAGATTATATAAAACAACAATCCGCTCCGTTCTAGAGTACGGGAGCTTCTGTTTCCACTGGGCAGCTAAGGCCCATTTAATAAAATTGGAGAGGATACAGTACGCCAGCCTAAGAATTGCGTTGGGCGCTATGAAATCCACACACACCATGTCTCTGGAGGTACTGACGGGGGTGATGCCCCTCAAACTACGCTACCAACAACTTGCCCTGCGCGTACTGATCCGATCCCTCGCAACAAATCCTACAATAATTCTCAATTTCAAGGCACTAGCTGAGGCTGGGTCCAGATCAAAAATCATGAAAACTTTTCAGGACTTCGAAGCCCTTCAAGTCAACCCGAGTACACTGGTAGATCAAGTAATATCAGTCCCAGACTCATTCAGCTCCCTTGCTAGCATTGACTCGTCTTTGCTCGAGGAAGTTAGGAATATCCCGGAAAATAATCGCCCGAGGGAAATTCCTAACATATTCCGAAATAAGTTTGGTCACATACAACCAATCAATGCCTTCTATACCGATGGATCCTTAGTAGAAGACCGGGCAGGGTTTGGAATTTATAATATCTCTTTTGAAGCCTGCTTTAAGCTAGAGCAGCCGTGTAATATATACACAGCTGAGCTAGCAGCAATCTATTACGCCCTGATGAATATTTGTGCAAGACCCCCCGGCCACTTTTACATCTTCACAGATAGTTATAGCGCGGTCGAAGCACTTAGCTCCGTAAGCTCACTAAAGAGCCAAGAATACTTTATGCGTAGAATAATTAGTACCCTAAGCTCGTTATTCGACCAAGCCTTCCGCATATCACTTGTATGGATTCCATCCCACTGTGGCATTTTAGGTAATGAGCGGGCTGACCATCTTGCCAAACAGGGTTTCGACTCAGGAGCACTCATCGATAGACCAATTCTATCTCACGAGTTCCTTCACATACCACAGCGACTCTGTCTCGAAAAATGGCAGAGGGACTGGGTTGGGGGTGAGCTTGGGAGATTCCATTTTTCCATTTCTCCCCGGGTATCTCTACGTCCCTGGTATAGCGGTCTAACAGTGGGTCGGGGCTTCATCCGTATGATGTCCAGACTCCGGTCAAATCACTTCGCGATGAACGCCCATCTGCAGCGGATAGGTCTGGCTGACTCAAAACAGTGCACGTGCGGCATCGGTTACCACGACATCGATCATATTTTGTGGTCATGCTCGGAGTTTGATTCGGTTCGTCCCACCCTGACCAACGCAATCAGAGCCGTTGGTAAACAGAGTGAGGTCCCCATCCGGGACATCCTGGCTGGTCGCGACGTAGTCTACTTGAAGATCATCTACAGATTCGTTTGCGAGAACGACATCTCCATATAGCTACTAATTCCTTCCTCTCCTTTCCCTTACTTCCAATCCCCCTCCCAACCTCAGTGCAATGTTATGTTTGTCCCTCGGCAGAACACGAATACACGCATAACACTAAAATCTGAAGGCAGAAGACCACCGCTTAGGAGTGCATTCGAGCGGTGGATGAAACGGTTCTTCTTTAAATTTCTTGACCATCCGACACTAGAACCCGCAAGAACCATACAAAAAATCACACAACTACACTCAAACACACTCCATAAACCCATACAGCTCATCACATGAACAATATTCCAAGAAAAAAAAACACCAACAACCCACACAAAACTGGAAATACTTACTGTAATAACCGAGCAAAACCCGGGATATGGTTCCTATCGGGAGGAAATGCCCATCACTATGATTATTGTAAACCTAGAATAAGTCAATTAGTTTTAAGCAATACGGCACGGTCCGTTCTTCACGAAATAAAAAAAAAAAAAAAAGGTGCGCCAACCGACCGGGATCTCCAGGTTTTCCCGAGAATGGGCACAAATTGAACCTTTAAAAACCTCAATCTAGCTTCCGGTGCCATCAATAGTTTACGAACGTGCCCGACGACGGGAGCAGCATTTGCGTAAATTGAGAAAAATTTATGATGAACACTAAACTGCATCGAAAAAGGGAAAGGAAAAGGGTTAGAAGGGAACCACGTGAGGAAGGGAGCGGATTGCCCCACCCTTCCTTTCAGTCATGTGAAACGCTCCATTCGCTCGTAGCCGCGTTGCATGGTGGCGTAAAATTAGAAAATAAAAATAAATAAATTGCCACCAGCCCCCGGCCTCGCAACGGAGCCGATGAACCGGGCTTGGGTGGAAAATCCCCAGCCGGAAAGCTCCCTTCCCGGCTCACGCACGGCCACATTCGTCCCGGAAATCGATAATTGATTTTGAACCCTTCCGGACGGCTCGATCATCATCGGGTTGGAGTTGTTTTTTTTTTGTGTATTAGGACCGAAAAGAAAAAAAAACCCTCACAATCCTTTCGCAGCTCCGGAACCGGAGTGGATTGCAAAAGTTGACACGCCAGGCAGCCCGAAAACCGAACCGGGAAGGCTATGGATTTAATCCTGCCGTTCGTCGTAAAAGCTTAAAGACCTAGTACAGCCAGTCAGTGTGTCAGAGCCCTGGTATCGGCGCCCTGTTTCGCTCTCCCAAGGACGGGAAACCCCTTTCCCATGGCGGCTACCCGACCCGATCGATCGAACAGTTTGTTTTATTTCCATAGGTGAATAACTTACGGGGAGCGCAATATCTCGAAACCTAGTGCCCCGTTCCGAGCGTATTAGCATATTTTGTTTCGTGGGATACAGAAAGCGCCGGAAGGGGGTGGGGGGGGGGAATGAAATACCTCCATTCTCCTCCACTTCCCTCTCATGCCTCCCGGGTGGCTTGTGCCGATGGAAGGTAATAAAATGATCCTGCCCCAAAAAGGCAATTCATGACCTCGGAAGGCACAGCCTTTACCGTCGCAACGGCTCGATACACTTCCCTTCTTTCTTCCTCCCTCCGTCTTGTTTATGCGCCCACCAGACTGTGCCACGGTGCCTTCGAACCATCTTTAAAGGTTCATAGCTTTCTTGGCCCACCTCGTAAACCGGTCGTGTTAAGCAAATCGTTGCCATTTCGCCTATTGAACATGATCCGCAGGGAAAAAAGGGTATGGTCCGGGGCGAGCCGGTACACACAACCTGTTCGATCCATAAAACCGTCGTTTCGTTCGGCTTCCCGTGGCCTCCCACGTAACAAACCCTTGGTGACATCGTACGGAACGGTGGACGACAACTCGGTGTCATATCTTTCGCGATCACGTTCTCCAATGGCAGCCGAACGACACCCCCGTAGACGAACAATGTTGAGCTGGTTGTTATTCTATGGGTTCGTTAAATTCTCCCGATGGCTCAAGTCCCGCGAGGACACCGGATCCGCTTGTAACCGGCAAGCACGACACCACGGCTCTATCTGCTTGAGAACGTAAAAGGAACGGTCCTACATCGGCCGAGAACCTTCTGCACCTACATCCATCCATCGTGCCGTACTCGGTGGCGCTCGAAAGGAAAAGAAATAATAAAAAGCCATCTCCAGCGCTGGCGTCAGTTAACCTGAAATTCTTCATTCTCCAAATCAAGGAGGAAGCTATGTGACGGAGAGTTAAGGGGGGGAAAAAAATTGCTCCAGTTTGCCATGACGAATGCGACCAATGGAGGCGCCCGGTATCCCACTCTCTGACTGGCTGGGTGCGAAGAAGAAGCTCGGTTTACCTTTGATGAAGCCATGAAGCCACCGTCGTTGGCTTCCTTTTTTCTTCCTCTGTCAGACTTTAAACAAGATCGTCTACTCCGTCGGGCGGATGCTACTGACGAAGCTTTGATTGCTTGCAAGCGCCTTTTCTTTCCTCGGACGAATCGCAAGCGGGGCAACTTGAAATCAAACGCGGAAGGCAGTCGATTGTGGCAATTTGGTTGAACGCGCCATCGGTCGAAACTCACATCAAATGGAAAACGCCAGGGAAAGGTGGTTTATCGCCTGCCTTGCCACCCTTCCCTTTTTTCACAAACAAACGTCCGGCTAGCAGAATCATTCTTTTTTTTTTTACCGTCCGTATGACTCGTTCGTCTGACATCGACTCGTGCTGTAATGCAATCAAAAATGTAAAATTGAATTTCAAACTCATATCAAAGACAGTAGTATCGTGTTCTGGGCACCGCTCCCTTGTATGTGTGTATTTTTATTTTTTTTCCTTTTTTTCCAAACGAAATCGATCCTTTGAATCGAGCATCGTGTTCGTTCCAATTTCAGTGTACATCGGAAAGAAACAGAGCCAAGTTTTTTACCCCATTCTGCCGGGGATGATACTGCCTGTGCCTTGATGTTTTTTTGCTGCAATTGGGCATGTTCCCTCGACGGGATTTTGTAGAATTCGCTCCGACTTCCGTTCTTATTCGTTTCAATAAGCGGAGGACATTCTTCTGTCACACCGAGCAACGTAAAACAGCTTAACCCAAACACGGACTTTTGGGAGGAAACAGCAACAAGTGTTGGTCTTGGGGCTTGCGAATCGGATGACGGGTCACATTTTTTTCCAAGGAGGATTATGTCTTCCTCCTCTCGCCGCTGAGACATGGGATATGCTGTGCCTTTATGCTTCACGTTTTCTATCTGTTCGGTGGTGTTATCTGTCGGACGGGCGGCCGATACTTTTTTTGTTCTTCCTTGCCGCCTCGCTTGCCGGAAGCAACGAGCATTCCGTTCCTCTACAGCTCAGACATATGGAACGTAATTTATCGGCTCGCAGAGTGTAAGCCTTTTTGCCTCGGACACGAAAAGCCCGATGTAGGAGCTGGAGAAACTTTACCGAGTTACAAATGTACAATCGGGATCAGCCGTCCGTTCCGTTATATTTATGTCCACAAGCGCCACTGGCGATGCTGAAACACTTTAGCCGGCATTGTTCTGTTTGATGGCATTGGTACAAGATACTTTTTGTCTTTCGAAATGGATTTGTCATCCAGGAAAGGTTTTCGAAAGTAAACCGAAATAAGTGCACTATGGCGTTAAAGTCTCTGAAATAAAATATCCTCTGAAGAAAAAGATTAAATTTGACAGCGAAAATCAAGGACGGTCAATTTACGGTAACTTTTCTCTCTGAAACTCCATTTTCTGCCCCACTGTGGAATCTCTTTTATGTTTTCCGTTTAGAAAACTCGGTTTTACAACTGTAAGAAACTCGTTTTGTTGATTGTTTGAAATTTAAAAAAAAATTACTTGTTCTGTTTTGTCGGAGAGGGCAAGAAAATAAAGGAAAGCCCCTTCAATCAGCACCACTCAGCATCGTCGGTACGAAACCTTACGACAATCTCGCACCGACTCCAGTCTCCTACGAGCCAGCGTCTTCACTATTCAAGATTGATTGCGAGCCGTGAAAAGGAAGCCATCGAGCCTCACAACAGAAGAAAAAGGAACTGAAACAAACAAACCTAGCTCTAAATAGTGAACCGTGAAAATTTCTTCCAGTCAACGTCGAATGAAAGGAGCCGCTTGAAATATGCAAAAGGATTTCGACGAAGGAGCGTGCATTCCATCACTCACCAGCTTGACGCAGCGGGTGGCAGCAATAATGCAACGTCTTCGTCGCCATCGCGAGCTGGCTTTTCCGCTGGAGCGCGACGACGGCGATGACGAACGTTCGTTCGAGTTCCCGCTACGGCTCGCTAGGTTGGCTGACGCAAACGACGGTTCGTCGCGTTGCGAATTCAAACTGCGTGCCCGCAGTCCGGGGCTTAAGGTTGGCAAAGCCACAAAGAGAATCCCAACCCCGGGAAGACTGCAGCGAAGCGACTCAGCGGCAAATATAATGATGATAAACTAGTTTGCGAAGAATGAACTGGAAAACTCGCTTCATGAACGTAATTGTGGCATTGGAAACGAGACGCGGCGGATGGGTGCATAGTTGGCGAAGGAGGTTTCTTATCAGAGGTTGCATGAAAACCATGTTTTGTCTTTCTTCTTTTGCTTCATCAATTTCCACTCGGGTTTCACTACTTGCCACGTTCGACGCTTCTAGATTACGAATTATGTAACAGCATCGTCGTTTTGCTGCTCGCTGCTTTAAAATGGTTGCACATTTTTTGAGAATATTCTAAGAAGGTTTTTTGGTAGTTTATTTAAAAAAATACCATATACCAATCCGTTCTTCTAGAATATTGTCAAAAGAGAAAGGCTTTAAACGAACTTACTTTTGTTAGGCTACTAACAACTTTAATTTAACTATTTCAACCAATATATTGGTATTATTTTCAACTTTCTTAAGAGAGAACTGGTTCGAACAACTTTCCAGTTTCTGCTCGAATCCACACTTTTCTTTCGATTTATTCAAATCTATCTCGGTTGCAGCCCGGAGAATAGAGAACCAACAAAAACCAACATCGGAAATACTCCATGCAGTCTTGGTGTCCGTAAAATTTCTGTAGCAGCAAGTTTATATAAAAGTCTTCAATGAAAAGCACTTTCGATGATCACGAAACAAATTCGTGATTATGATGTATTGTATCAATACAATATATCGTTTCCTTATTCTCGGAATAAAAACATACAATTGGTCTTACTGACGATTTATGGAAATAGAAAACCGTCACAACGATGCCTCCATACTTGAGCAATTGATTACGTTTGCGCTCTTGAAGGTCACGATGAAAATAGCTGGCAAACGGCTACAAAGGAAGCCTTTTTCGAGGGCTCTCTCTAACAAAACCTCTTTCCATATCAACTTTCATCGGAACTATACACTTTATAACCCTGCGACGGGTTTCTTCCACGCAGTCTCAAACACGACCGCCTGTTGTGGAAAAATTATGCTAATAATCCCGAGCGTCAACAGCAGAGGCACAATTAACGTAGCACCTGGCACTTGGACGCATTTATCGTAAGCTGACGGGTTCGGTTTATGAGCTTCCACCAACTTGATGAAGTGATTATTGGCAGGCGAAGAGTAAACAATACAAACGTTCCAGATACGCGTTTTAAGATTACGAAGCACTCAAGGCCCGGGGAACCTTTTGTTGTTTTGAAAATTTTATGAACGAATACTACACGAACGCTTTAACAAACGTAACGATTTTTGGAACGCCTTTGCAACAAATACATATTTCCACGTCATAGGACTGTAAAACGTAAAACATATTCTTGGAAGACCTGACGACTTTTTTTTCTACATTACAACACATTAAACCAAACACTGACTGAAGCGAAGTAAAATGAGCTTCTCTAATTGAAGTAGAATGTGCTTTTCACAAACAATGAAGGTCTGCTTTAACGTAGTTATCGAACGTAAAATATCTCTGTTCAGATATTTTACTGTTTTCGTGGAAAGCTGCTTCCCCGGTGCACAAGTCAAGTGGACAACTCCAGTTAATTCTCCGAGGTTAGACTGAACAGCAACACACCTTCGCTTCCTTTCGCTCCTCACGCTTGCCACCACCATTAGCGAAAAGTCAAACAAAATGATGATGGCTTCCATGTCCCCGTCTTTCCCCGTCATTCGAAGAAAGTTTTCTCCGTTGGACAGTAAACTTCCAACCGGAGGTGAAAAGTCGACTTGATTTGACCACCGCAAATACCGAGCAAAGTATTTTCATCCTTGTCCGACCGTCATCTTTTTTTATCATCCCTTGTTTTTCGCGCCACCTTCCATAGAGATACCCCGACATCACACTTTGTTTTTATCTTGAGGAAAACTTCATCAACTTGACCGCAATGTCACTTGACACCTGCGAAAATACCTAGAGTGGTTTTTGTTTTTTATTGTCGCCTTGTCTTGCAACATTATATTCTTTCTTCTTCACTCGGTTTGTGGTTCGGCTAGACGACGAGCTTTCCTCGTGGAAAAATTGTCAGTCTGATTTTTCCCAACTTCCCGACATTTTGTTTTCCTTATATAGTGACAAGTGAACAATAAATGATACAAATGGCTAGTGGCACATGTCAACCTGGCTAGATCGTTGGAACGTTTCCGCTTTCTTCAAATATAAAACAAGAATTGGGGATTCATTGGGGAAACTGTCTGCAAAGTTTTGTCATTTATCTCCGGCATAATTGGACATATGTTGGAGTGAACTGAGATAAAATAAAAAAAAAAACAATCCATCTTCTAAAACTCAACATCGTTATAAAATTCTAAACGAAAAAAATGTTTAGTTTCTTGTTTCATCGTAGATCCTAATTTTTTTTTAAATTTAATCCTTTTGGCAATAAAGAAAACTATTCCGGTTCTTCAATATGTCAAAGAAAAGCAATTATGAGCGAGTAAATATTGAATTCCATCATGCCTATCGAATGTGCAAGATTTGATTCCACCGCCTCGTAACGTAAGACTCCGCTTGAAACGAAAAATCATGACTCACCTTCTGCCATCGGACTGCCTTGTTCCCCCGACGAACCGAACGAAGCCTTCGATTTTCATCAGGGCTTGAGCGCGCACGGTGATCACCTGCAGTCCATCTGGCCACTTTCCAATCTTCCAATCTGCCACATCAATATTTGATGACCTTCGGCATCAGTGATTCACGCAATCCGGACTCCGGCTGCTGTTGCCTCTTTCTTTTCCCAGGCTGTGTGGGGGTGTAATTTTTATGCTTTTTTTCTCAAGCGCTGGATATCTTCATAAAATTCTGTCCTTTTGCGTCCTTTAGGCCTGGGCATCGAAACGAAGCAATATTCGAACATAAGCCCAATCCAATAGACCTTAACCAATTCCGCCTGCAGGACGTTTCCAGCCGGAGCTTGAATCTAGATCCAATGAACCATGAGAAGTGCGAATTCCGACTGGTATCCAGCGGCGTCTGTATTTTCCCTCAAAAATACTTCCGTTTTCCACGGTGTCAAAAGAGATTTTTCCAATATACTGGCGTAATTCCGAACCTGAACCTTAACGAGCTGGTGGAAAAGTAACACTGAATCCATCAACGAAACCGCTGGGGTCAGAAAAATGTTCTACACTTCACTCACCTGCCGAAGGCAGAAAAAGAGTGGTGAAGGGGAAAAAGTTAGGCAAACTAACCACTTCTGCGTCTTACGAATTTCCTCTCCTTCGTCATGATTTACTGAGTGGCCGCGCTCGCGTTAAATATTCAGCAACACTTTTGGGGCAGCGGAAAATTCTTCGTTTCCACCCTCGAGCATCCATAAAAAGCGGCTCCTAGATCCGGCGGACATGCCGAGCGGTCTTCGTGTGCACAGGTGAACGTCGGTGTCCGTAATCTACGCGTCGTTGCCTCTGGCAAACGTCCTTGGCAAGCCACGGTGGCCACCAATGGTCAATAAACTGACGGCCATCTTCAAGGATCTTTCCATTTTTTCGTTTGCTTATTTGACCAGCAGTTACGAGAAAAAAAGTCTTGATGTCCCGACCGCCATTAGCCCTAGTCTCCAGATGAGGGACGGCAGGCTGGAGGGAAAATTAGTGCCGTTCGATGGTGAAAGTTGGTCCTCGGTGTTTTTCCATGCCCATAAAACCGCACGAAAGGTGGAAAACATTACGCCAAAAGCGGGGGGTAGCCCACAAATAAATCGTTTATTTTCATCATCGATCTGCAGCCTCAGAGAAGGGAAACCCGGGTCGGGAATCTGGTTCAGATGGGGGGAAGCCCCAAGCGGTATAGAAATAACAAATGATCGTGTTTCATAGATACGGCCAGGATGCTTCGGGTACTTTCCACCTGGTCGCCACTCTTCCCCCGTAGCCTTCACACATGGGGAGAGCCCTTATGGCAGAGAGTAATTGAATCCCACTGAGCAACACCAGACCAGACCGGCGATGAGTGGAGAAAAGAATAAATCTTACGTGAGGGGGAGGAAGGCGCAAGAAGGTGTTCCACATCATCCGTCCCGTTTCATCAGCCAAAATGCACACGAGTGGCCGTTACGAGTGGCCCATAATTCGATACATAAATAATAAACTTTTACGCTTTAGCAGCTGTCCGGCTCATCTCAGAGAAAAAGGCCATTAACGGTGCGCGGTTTGGGTGCGACGAGGCACAGCCTTTACTTCGAGGCGTTAGGCAAGGATTTTCCCGCTCCTTTTACCGTCCACTCGTGGGGTTCTTCCCGCCCAGGGAACTGTGGTTGCATGCTTTGTTACGCTCCGGTTGTATGAATTATTCGGCATGTGATGCCATAAAAAGGAAGCCATAATTAATAAGCTCGAAGTGAGATATTTTCTCTGAATGCTCTGCACAATGAATGAGTAGGCCTTGCAGGGGAAAATGGCGTGCGTCGGTGGAGTGTTGGTGATAGTTCCCTACCGAACGGTGGTGCACAGGATGGAGATAAACTTTTCCACAAGCAAACGTAATCAGTTCCAATCGATGACTTACAAGTTGAGTAGAAGGCTCTCGGTAGAAACAAAAGCTTTGGAACAGGGTCAAACAAACAGTGGTTTTATCATAATATATCCATCGGGAAAAAACCATTTTTCTATCGTTTTATTAACGATTTATTGCTTCAAACATAAATTCTATTTATCTTTAAGAACATGCACATAATTTCCAATTATTTCCAATGCATTCGTGTCACCATTTGGAATTTTACTAGTTGAAATAGCTTCTCTGAGAATGTCCAAAAAGTCCAAAGCGTCGATTTTCAATTAAATTTGTTCTCGGCTGTTCTGCGAAACCGACACTCTCGGCCCTTAATGTCAATTATTGTCGCACAATCAACTCCACTAACGTTTCGTGAGTAATTATGTAAGTGAACGAAATCGATAAATTTTCCACTGCCGTCCTGATCCTTTACAATTGTTTCAATTTAACCTAAATCTGCCTAAATGATGCATTGCTCGAACGGTTCCGATACATTGGTTTCCACCGACTTTTCCTTCCTGCCCGGGGCAAGTGGCGACAGAGACTCATTAATTTCCATTTTATAATTCGTCCTATAACGGCCAAACAATTCCCCGGTACAAAATTCACTGCAACTTTCCTCCTCCTCGTTTGGAAAAGGGAAATGAGCAACCTGAACGTTTAATCATGCTTACGCTTCGCTTTCTTCGCACCGTGGAACAACTCGTTCCGTTGGCCATACTGCGTTTTCCTTCTCTTCTCTGACTATCACTTTCTCACTCTCTTACGCCGTAACGCTCGTTACATCATCGAACTTAATTTGATGTCCCATTTTTCCAATCGAATGCATCAATTTACGGGACGGTTGGACATCGTTTAGACCGCTCCGGTGGCCTAGATTCCAGCGCGCGTTCACTCCATCGACACGCTTCGAAATTTAATCAGACAATTTTCCATTCCCCGGTGAAGGAAAGCAAGTCCAACGAAAAGGAGGCGTGAGGGAAGGGCATTATGCTGCCGGGCAAGAGCGGGACGAACAATAATGTCCAGTGGAGCGGTTGTGCCGATTGTCGCGGGTCGTTTGAAAATTCATGGAAATAAAGTTTACCTCACTGGTTTTTTGTATGCCCTGGAAAGCGCGATGAATAATTTGATGCTGGAAAACATTTTCTGTTTGCTTGTAGCGAGTATTTGCGGAAGTAAGTACAAATAAATACAAGCTTACTGGCGCGTCATTATGTCTCTCATTTTTCCCCATCGTGTTTCTTGCGCTCGATTCGGTTCGAATCTTGAGAAAAGCTTCTGCAGAAGTGCGAGGTGCAGGGAAAAATATCACGCAACACCAAACTCAATGAAAACGGTTTAAACCCTCAAACGCCACTTCAGGCAGCTCTCTTCATCGTTTCACCGCAGGTCCTCCCGTTTAGAATCGATAAAAAAGTTCCGTCGCTTTAAATCGACAACGACAATGTTGTATTCGATTTGTGTCCCGCACGACTGCAAAAATGAAGCTGAAAAAAATACACATTCACCTCGGACGAGGAGAGGAGTCAAGCGAAAGGCAAGCACTTGGAAAATATCTCTAATCGGCTTACGATGAGGATGTTTTTCTTCCCTCTTTTTCTTTGCTCTCGCTACCGATGATGTTCAGTTTTGCTATGTGCTTAAATTCCCCCTTTTTTCTCCTGTGTGGCCAAAGTGTATCCTAATACTCGAAGAAGATGGTTCTTCTTCCCCTAAGCCGCTACGTTGGTACCGATTTATTTACTCGTTGTTCACCTTTTGCTCGATTTTCTCAGATAATAATGTCTACTTTCGTCAATTGCAAGTTTCTTTATCCTTTCTAGGAAGATTCTTTTTTAACCACTTTTAATATGCGTTGGGGTTGGATTTGTCTTACAATTGTATGTGCTTTCTTATACACACTTATACACACTTAACTGTTTACTGTTTGTCCTTGATTGCAATTACGAAAAAATTCCAGTAAGTGGTTAAGGCGAATCAAGCAGCCACATTAAAATGGTGATTAAGTGAAACGCCACTTAACCTCAATACCGCAGAACGTGTGGCTCCTGACGAGCCTTCCGCCGACACTTAACCGGAATATTCATTAAAACCAGCCATTCTCCCTCCCTGCCATCTCTTTCCAGAGCCTTCGCCACTGTATGAGAACAATCACTACCACGAGGAATGTTTGAGGTGCAACTCATGTGGTCTCAACCTTACTGGCCCCAATCAGAAGCGAGCAAGACGGTTCAAGGTGAGTGATTTCCTCGCGATGCTTGCCAAGCTCCCCCCGCCCAAGCTCTCATGCACACCCTTCCCGCTCTTTGCAGAATCAAATCCTTTGCGATCTGCATTTCGCAGACGTTGCCCTGATGGAGTGTTCGGATTTTATGCAGCAGCTGCGAAGCTTCAAGCCACAGTCATTGGGTTGCGCTGTGGCACGCCGGAAAAGCTCCACCACGCTCATCTTCCCACTGCCACCGCAAGCTTGTTCAGGTAAGATTTGCGCATTCGCGCAAATGAAAACGAAAAAAAAAAAGAAATATTACAAAAATAGGATCATTGCATTCCGGATTACGAAACGCACTACGAAATGGTTTGCAAGCGAGTTGAATGTTGCACCGAAATTATTGGGGCAAAATTAATTAACACGCGCGATTGGCCAATTTGGCGAAATGCACCAGCAAGCGTAAACGCCATGAAGGTGAATGTTTCTTCGAGCATAAATTCAGTGACCTATTTGGGTGCGCGGAAAACAAACGAAAAACAAACAAAAATTACGGGAACAAAACGACGGCGTATAAATTTTCCACTTACGCGACATTTCCCTCGACCCTCGGGTGGAATTGGAGTGGAATACGATACGGTTCAACTTTCACAGTGCCGATGCTCCCAAATACTCCAGGAGCAGTGTGCCTGCACAAATCGCACCAAATCGGGGTAGGATTACGATTACGATCAAGTTGGCAGCAGGCATGTGTTGCTGGGTGGCGGGGTAGCAAATCAACCGTTCACAAATCAAGCCCAATCGTGTGCATCATTAATTATGTGCTGCTAAACCGTCGAAACCGGACGCGGAAGGAAGCGAATGAACGGTGCGACGACGACGACGACGACGACGCGGAGCAACCGTTTTTCCATCGATTGATCGTCGGAAATCACGCAACAGCCCGACGGGGCAACCTCTCTTCCTCCGAGGGTAAAATAGATTTCCTGTGAAATCCATCTCTTTTTTAATGAGCCTGCCATCCTCCCTCCTGGCCCAGCCAGTCGCAATCGGGCGGAATTAACCCCGACGTTTGGTTGAACTCATAAACGTCATTCACACGGCGGTGCGGTTTCCGGTCAAAAAACAAAACCCCCGAGAGAGAGGGAGAATGAGAGAGCGAGAGGCAGCGGAACGGCAAGTGATGAAAATGGAAAATGAGCGAAAGCTATACTCGATTTCCGCCATACGCTGCCTGCTGCACTGGCATCAAAAATGCATTTTAACCGTGATGGATCCGAGACGCAAGGGCGGAACGGGCGTAAAATCCATAACGGATATCGATCCCGGATGAGTTGACTTGGAATTCGCGCTCGAAAGCGGCACCGGGATTCTATTGCGTCTCCATATGTGAGCCAGTTAGCAACCAGTTGTGCAATCATGTTGCTTTATACGTCAGCGAAGCTTCTCGAGCGAGGTTTCCGATTCCCCCTGTTTTATGAAGAACTCAATCTGAACCCAGGGGGTATTGCACAATGTTTAAAGTCTGTTATAAAGAGTAATTTACCAGCAAAAGTACTCTCTACACATTTAACCTACTTGAACAATCATCATATTGAAGGAGTTAAGCCCTAAATTCAGTGATGACATAAATCAAAGCTCTACACACCATAAAGCCACAAAGAATACTTGGAATTGAGTGTGACAACAACAAAAGGAACTTCTTTAGTGCAAAGAATAATATGAGCTTTCCCTTCGGTGACAAACTGTCAGCCAGTTCATGAGAATCATGCAGCGTACCGACCAGCAGAGCAACCAGTCTTCAGTGCCATTCCCCCCACACCCCAGCAGTGCGTCCGAACCGCTTTTCACTTAGCCACCGGAACCCTATGGCAACTACGACTCGTCAAATCCATCGTCGACTAATACCAGTAATGGCCGATGGCACGGACAGCTCGAAGGCCAGCGAGCGGAAAGGACTATTTGCATTTTTGCCTCGCTTCGATGCTATCTCGGTTTCCCTTCTGCATATCAAACCCGAGTGTCCGAGTGTCCGAGCCATTCCTTTGCAGTGAACGACGGCACACGCTCCAAGGCCCACAGGAGACGGAACTTTATCTTTTTTTTAACGGAGCAAACATGCATGCATAAACTAATGCAACACAGAACGCGCACACACGTCCATCTGCTGAAAACTTTCAAAACACGTTCAGCAAACAGCGTCCAGCAGCCAGTTCGTCGTTTTGTGAAGCCGAAAAATGGCTCAATATCTTCCCGGAGAGACGTCCCCGGGAACATCCTCGTGTCGACCGGGCCGGGAAGCTGATGTTTCTATTTCGTGCTGGATATCGAATTCCCTCCTCGGGGCGGGCAAGGGCTCATCCCTTTCCCGGGCCGGACATTCGAAGCACCGTGCTGGACAGTTGGGAATCGCAAGGGAACTGTAGTTTCCGGCGGGGGAGTGGGAGGGGTCCAACGTCAAATAGTTGAAATTTTCCTACCCCAAGTGGCACACCGTAGCGAACAACAAGTCCGGTGCAACACCCGGAGTTGCCGGGAGCTGTGCATGTTCCGTATGCTTCCTCACGTACCCTCCAGATAAGAAGCGCAACCGATGTCGCCCAGGGGTGGATCCAATCGTTCAGCACACAAAACAGAAACAACAACGAAAAAAGAACTGTACGAGAAAGTTCAAATATTTTACCAACGATTCCGAGAAGAATGCTCCAATTGATAAATACTTTCCGTCCGTTTGTCGTTCGATATTTGCCATTCCGTTCGTCCGCTCAGGAGTCCGGCAAGCGCAAACATGTCACGGACATCGGTGCACATCGTCCTTGGCCTTGGTCCTGTCCAGTGTCTGACAATGCCGCCTGCCGCAATGGAAAGAAGTTAGTTTGCCTTTTGTCAGAACACACAAAAAAAACTTGGCAGAAGACTTTTCGTTCAACTTCTGGCCAACAGATGGCGCCAGCTGGAAGCGAAGAAGAATGTGTTCCCATGTATGTAGTGTGTCAACCCGTCTGTCCCGCCACTCCCCCTTTCTTTTGGCTGTCAATTTCTGACGGCTGGTTTGTTGCACTTTTTTTTTTAAAACATTTTTCCATCGTCCTGTGACTGACCTCGTGCGGAGCTGGGGCGAAAGGCAAACAGAGAATCCATTTCCTTTCGCACAGACACCCTCGCAATGGTTGGCGACGTTCGATGGCAATCCCATTATAAATTTTCTCAACCATTGTTGAACCGGGCATCGTCTTTCTAGCGAAGGCAGCAGCTTCTTCTCGCTCGGCCTCTACTGCTTCCTTCTTTCCCATTTGGGCAACGGGCATGAATTTTGCCCCGCACGATTTCTCTGTCCGATGAAGCGAAGCGGGACGAATGCGATGATAATGATGATTGGAAAATGGCAAATGCTAGTTGATAGCAAGATTGAACCGGGCAAACGTATTGTCAATGCCGCGTATCCGGTAGGATTCGATGAATGCTCCACGGCTGCTTTTGATTAACACGATGGCCTCGTCTGGTGGAAGGCGTAAACTATATTGGAAAATAAATAGGAGAGAAGATGCAAATAAAACTGATGCGATCATCGTACCTGTTTCAGACGCACTGCTGATAGGTCAAAGTCGTTTCCCTGGCTGGTTAAAGGTGTCTTGTGTGTGAAAAAACCCTAAAAAATATATATTTATTAAAGTTTGTTGAACGTTCAACTTGTTCAGATATCCAACAATACCTAACTGAGCTTCTACCGTTCAGCTATATTGACCATGCGTTAACTTCGAAACACTTCTTCAGTTCGTTTTTGTTGGAGAAAGAAACTTCAACTATCGATCCGAGTGCTGGATTTGCTGAGCGCCACAAGCTACAACATTTCGCTGTCCCCTTACTTCCACCACCTGGATAAATTGCTCAAATTGCTCGCTCACTCACACTCCAAACCGGCCCTTGACTCGCTGCTGCTCGATTTTTGCATCGCTTTGAGCATCTTCGGATTGGATAAATCAAATTGACCTGAACCGAGTGCATGCGAAGCGAAAAATCCAAAGCGTCCAACGTTTCCAACCACTCAACCGGAGCACCGTAGTAGTTTCCGTTGTTGCGAAAGTTGTTGAACTTTGCAACTGTTGCTGGTTAAATTAATAATAAAGCACTCTCGTGGAACTTTACAACCTACAAGCTAATCCCTGCCCTAAGGGGCAAGACGGAGGGAAGAAGGAAAAATCACCTAGGGTTGAATTTACGAGCCGTTCGTGAACTATTCGATTCGGTGCAAAGCGCGTTGAAATATTTTAACTTGAGCTGGTGAAATTTTAAAATTAATTAACATACTTCACCATTATCTCCCTTGGCCCACGTTCGGCCTGAAAGAAAATCGACCGTTCGGGCATCATTTTCCCGGGTTTTCGCGCACGGTGCGCACACGAACGGATGGCACGTTTCCGGTTCGCTGAAGGTGTCTTGTTGGGAGTTTGTGCCACGCAAGGATTGCACGATGTTTGCGTTCGATCGAGTTAAATTCCAGCCATCCATCCGTTCGGGTTGCGCTCCGCTAGCGCTCAGCTGTCTATCAGAAAAGACGGAGAAACAAGATAGATCCAGCAACCTCCCGTACGCCTCCAGCCGTTTCCTTTGCCCGCAAGGCGACCCGCGTGAATGCAAATGATGGGTCCAATTAAATGTGCTTAGATTTGTATGTATGTGTGTGCTTGTTTTGCCCTCTCTTTCACTCGACGTGAACGAAACGGAGAAGTGTTGTTGAACCCGGCAGACAAAAGGAAGAAAAAAAACCATTCTCGTGCTTAAAATGCTGGAATGCGCGGGGAAGGAAAAGACACAGAAAATAAAAGAGAACGCTTTGCTCATGCACCAGCCAAAGCCTTAATATCTGTCATTATGAGGACGATTTCCACTTTTCACTTCCTGTCATTTCTAATTAATCACTTGTTTTGCTCCGGATGGCTGGATGGAGCGCTTCCCTTCTCCCCACGACGCGTTGTCGTTCGTTTCATTCGGTTCGAGTGCGATTATTTTGGCATCGGCTGGGAGGGAGATTAAAATGAAATAAAATAAAACTCCTCCCGGAAGCCGTTCCGCGCAGCCGATTAAGACCGACGAAAAAGGCGCTAGGAGGGTGGGAGGGGCTGCTGACACTGAGGAGAGCTAGAAAGAATGTGAAAACTCCAGTGGCCACCGTTTCATGTTTTTTTTTTTTGTTCACCGTAGCTTGACTCTTTCAATCGATCGGTGCAAGTGATTTCGAGTGGCATGGGATCGTTTAAGCTAGGAACTACTCCCGGACAATATAGCTTCATCCGTTGGAAGGATCTGGTGCAAGCAACAACAAAAAGCGGAGTAGAACGATAATCGAAGGATTTCTGCGTGTTCGGATTTTCTTTTTCGTCTTCAGTTTATTCACTCGCTCTAGATTCGATGTTTATGAGAATCCGGTGCTGCTGGAAAAATGGGTTATCGATCGAGGAGGAAACGGCCCGCACTGCCTCCAGTCCTGTGGGCCGATGACGCGTCTGCCCTTTGGCCGCATCGCTTCCGGTGAGCCATTTACGTGCCGACTATCGTGCGTATGCGAGCGATCGTGAAGACACAACGGCGGCGGTCGGACTGGAAGGATAGCACGAGGCCACGAAGAAAATGAACATGTAGGGAGAAGGAAAAACACGTTCTGCCTTTCCAATTCCTCCTGCGAATAAAGCCCCCGCCGATCAGGGGGAATGCTTTTAACGACTTGCTCGTACAACTTAATTTACATTTGAAAAGACTCGCGCTGATGTCGCTGTGGAACGTTTCGCCCGATGGGAAAAACGGGCTGGGAAAAGGGGGAGAGCGAGATGGGGGAAGACAACATTTCAACGAACAAACATCGATGGCGATGGTTACGGCTATGGTTAAATGGACGATTAAATTCTTGATTTGCATACATTTTTAATTGCCATTAAAAAGCGACTTGCAAAACCGACCATGATGAGCACAATATCAGCAACAGGAAAAGCGAGACGGAGGGACCGATGGGAAAGTGGAATGAGTGAGGACAACAGAGCAGGGAGAGGTGTATGGCTTTATTGTTGTTTCACAACAAACGGCGGGGGAGAGAACCCGGAAGCGATATTTTGGAAGGTTCCAAAGCCTAACCGCATGCTTGATGGGGAAACCATTTTAGTTTCAGCTTGGTTTGTGGCGCAGTCCGGATGTCAAAACTAATAGCTTGGAGGGCTCCATATTTACTGCTGAGCCTTGTGCCGGGGGTTCCACACTAAATCAGTCGGGGTTTTGTTTTGTAGAAGTTAGCTTCATCGATGTTTTATGTCGAAGTGGACTTTGCGACACAAAACAAAACAAACACATAATACAACATTAAAGTTTACTTGAAATATTGCTTTAACTAAAGGATAAACTTAATTTAAACTCTCATCAAAAGAGATTCTAAGATTCCAAGTATCTAAACCACCGCGAAAAAGGGAAGAATACCAACGCAAAATAAATGACAGGCTCTTTTAATCACACAAACCGAGCGGTAATATTTACGTTTCAACAAATTCAATTCCACAAACCTCAGCTGGAGGAAATTATTTCTTAGAAGGAATAATTTGTCCGCAGTGCTCGGAAATCAAATTTACTTAACCACGTTCCAACAAAGACCTAGAAGACAGCTACGGAGCGAGGCAGTGGAAGATCCCCGGGAGGAAGGAGATTTTGCTTAACGTTACCGCACGTCTTCGGTGAAAAACGGCCCAACCACCGGTAGCCAGAGCTTCTGTGCTGGCTCATCGTTGCACGCTACACGCAATTAAACTTTCGCCCCGGTGATTTTGTTGACTCTCCGCTTCGCTCTAATTAAGTCAATCAATTCGGTGGTCAATCATGCGTTTTGTCGACCACGAACGGAGGGAGTGAAAGCGGTGTAAAATCAGCCCCTGATCACTATTCTCGCCCATTCTGGAGGACGGAAAATCAGCACACTGCTCGTGCTGCGAGTGGATGGGAAAAGTTCCCTGATTGACGTCGTGCTCCGTCGCACTGGGAAAAGGGATAGGGAGCGGGCGAAATGAGCGATGGGATGAAAATGATCGGCCACGATTAGCGTTACGAACGTCGCAACTCATCGCCGAAACACTCGACGGTGGCTGTGACAAGTTGACGATGGGTAAAGTTTCCAAGCCGCCTCCGGTCGATGGAAATTGCGCGCATGTTGATGCGAAAGCCGGCGCGAAGTGATGATCGATCGCCGTGGACGACGCCGCTGACATGTGGGAAAAACCTTATCCCACATGGGTGGCGCAAGGGAAACTTAAATCACAGTCGGCGGGAAAACCGTCCCTTCACAAGGAACGAGTTGGAATTAAACTTCGAACAGCGACTGAATTATGAATAATGGATGTTAATCACTTGAAAATCACACCCATGTTCGCTCGTTAGCTCCTTCCACTTACTCGAACACCGCGAGAGGGACTCCGGTTTTCCCACCGGTCGTAATCGTGATTTCCGAGGGCTAAATTTCCCAACCGAGGACTTCGGGAGGTGTTGGTATGATCTACCGTATGTGGGCTGCAAAACTGGAAGCAAAAGTGCTCCTTTACAGCTCCATGTTCAGCTAAACATTATCCATCCTCGTTGCCCTGAAGCACACGAGTTGAAGAAAATCCCCTGGCGGTCTTCATTTTTCTCGCGGCATGTTCTAAAATTTGCATTCACTTTTGCAAAGAAGGTGGTAAAGTTTCGGTTCGGCTTGCAGCTTTCACAACTTTTCGATGATATTATTCAGGGAAAATGCGGCGCCATACGAGTTCGATCGTGTATGGGAATCAATTCACAAGTTCCAATGCCATCAGTGCAACCGAAAAGTTTCCCAGGAAAATCAAATCGTTTCTCTTGACTGAGTGTAGTATACATACAATATGTGGGAAAACCATTCTTATGTTCACACTGCTGTTTCCGTTAAAAATATTATTTAAAAAACTTTCACTCAAAAAAAGTGTGATGAAGTAGTAAGGAGTGGTTCTTCAATGACAATTCTAACACATACTTTATAGCAACCGGGATTTTCCAACGCTTCCAAAACTATCACTTCTACCAAGCAACGCCTTCCTCAGGGATAACTTACCCTTCGACACCGCAATTAAGTTTGCCCAAATCGTTGGTAAATATTTTGTTATTAGAACACCTAAACTAAATCAAACACCGCGCGTCGGGTTGTCGTTACTTGTGTGAGTGTGTGCGGTTCATTATTCGGTCTGTGCATCCGTGGTGTGCTATCTGCCCTTTACCCGGGTGGGTGAGGGAAAGAAGGAGACAATGAACCTTCCTAATCCACTTCTAGTTTGCCCCGGACGGTCTTAGTCAAACAGGAAACTTTCACCTCGCGTCCACCAGCGCCGTGCCTGCGCAGCACAGTGACGCTAATTAGTTCAACTTTCACCATCAATTACCATCACCCGTCAACTCGGGTGGTTGAGCGGTTCTGGTGCGAGTGTGTCTCTTTTACACCTGCGATGATTCGCGGAAAATGCTCTCGGTTAGCCCAAGCGAAGCCGTAACCCATTAGCTTAGCATACAAATCACTAACCGCGCTTCTGCTAGGGTGGTACTAACAAGACAACATTTTTCATTCACACACACTGTCTAGTTAACCCTCGCGTTTTCGTGTAGGTTTTAGGGGAGGGACACCATCAACGAAATGTGTTGCAAAGAAGAGGACAATGTAGCGTCCCGGGAGGGATGAAGAAACGTAGCTAACGCATTGTGAGTCTACGGCTACGATTGTACGATGTATGGCTACGATTTCATGTGTTGTAGGGCGAAACCAATGGATGAAGAGAAATTATCGTAATTAAACAGCCACTTACAATATTGTACTACCGCAAGGGTGCAAATCAAGATACATTTCTCGCACTTTTGTTAGAAAGCAAACTCCATGGAGGGGGAAATTAGATTCAATCTGTCATTCAAAACAGGTTGCTAATGATGTGATGAAGGTCGACCTATTTAATTTAATGTTCTAGGATGTGTTTCTACACATTTAGAAGGTCGAACATTGCACAATAAAATGAGGCATAAAACAGCAATCCGTAATGGAGACGCCTGGTGGCTGGATGGAGACGCGTTGGCTCATCTCGTTGAATGTTTATTTCGCCCCTTTTTCGACCAACAGACATTTTGCACTGTAATAAACATGTTTTCAATCCATCGAAAATCGGCAATATCGCATATGTACCAAAGCCATCAGGTACCATCATCGCCGTAGACAAACATCACATGTACGTCGCATCGTTGCACCGAGAGCGCAAATGCATTATTAAAATCCAATTAATCTCTTCCCCGTACCCGTCGGCCGGCGTCGGGTCTCCCGGCGCTCAGATTGAATCACACAATCTGGCACGGGATTTTCTCGGTCTCGATTTGTCTAAACGATTACTGAAACCCCCCGGGAGGGCGACGACGCTGGGGGCCTCGTGAGTCATGCGAAGTTAGACGGCGTCCGGACAAATGCGAACAACCAACACTGCCGAAGGTGGTGGAGGAGGGGGCACGGCAACGGTTGACATCACTTATACCCCCACAGGCTCTCGGGGGAGTTGAAAGTCAGTGCAAACACGGTCCGGGTAAATCGTTAGCTGAAGCGCTGGCTAATTGATTTTATTACGATCATCTTCATCACGTTTCATCGTCTTACTTTACAGTTGGCTCTAGTGAAGTGACCTTTCCTTCGGTGGAAAAAGGATGGATCAGGGGTGACACGGAGAAGGTAAAAGGGCTGGCCATCAAATTCCCTTTTCGCACCGTAAAACATCGGTGTCATCTCGCGATGAGATCATGAAAATTGACTCACAAACATTCCCCGACCGACGTTCGCTTCGACCGGCAAGGGAAAGTTACGCAAGTCGGTTTTTTTTTCTTCTTCTTTTTTGCTACTATCGTGTGGCGGAATGGACCGAACTTTGAACCAGCTTGTTGCACTGCCATCCTTGTGCCGTCAACCGTCAAGGCTGAAGGAATGCCCGGAGTTGATTCCTCCTCTCTCCAAACCCAGTACGTTAGCGGCAACTGTTCATGCCATGCCGCCAGCTTTTCCATCGACTTCGCGGCCAACTCGTTGCAGCTCCCTCTTCATATGGCTTCTCGTGCGCATCGTTCCCATGCCGGAAATTTGTTCACTACACACACGGGCGCGGGAGTTTTCTTTGCCGCTTGACTGTCTCTGTCATGCAGTGACTTTGTTTCTATGCGAACAAATGAGACAGGGCAGGAAAATGTTGACTGGCGCCTGCGATGCGTACCCAACTCGCTTCCCCATCATCGCACACGCACGGACCCGTTTTGCCCTGGCGCCTGTTGGTATGCAATTTTAACTCGATTTCATTTATTATATCGAGATCACGCACGGCATACACACACGCTCCGGTGCGGGACTCCCACGTACGGCGTCGTGCGTGTGGCGCCAGTGCCGAATGCTTTGGCTGCCATTTGCGCCGCAGTCATTCGCACATACCGCGACAAGCATGCAAACAAGGCACGCACACACGCACCCCACCTTCTCCGGCTCGAAAGCTGGCAATGAGGATGCTCAGTGAGGCAGATTTTATCTCGATTCGTTACGCCTGCGTTCGCCCCGAACGGGACCAACACTGATCGCAAAGATGATGATAATGATGATGATGATGATGATGATAACGGTGACGGTGTCATCTACGCAGTAGGTGTGAGTATATATATCGAGCGCATGTGTGGCTGCTCCACCATACTTGTTCGCCGCTCCGAAGCCTGGCTTGACTTCACTTTCCTACTCTAACACCCCCATTTACCTCCCAGCTGGTTCAAACTTTCCAACGCTGGCCACGCAAAAGCAGAGGAAGAGAGAGAGAGAGAGAGAAAGCTCGATGTTGGGGTGGGAAGACCTATCGCAGGCCAACAACGGAAACGCCGATAATGGCATTAACTTTATCTTCGTAATGCGAAAAGATTGCATACCTTACAGGGAACTGCGAGCCGGGAGGAGCCCGAGGACGCGATGTGCAATGAAGCCGGAAGGTTTTTGCTGCGCGATGCGGTTGGGGTAGGGTCGGAGGAAATTGGATTCCATTCCGCTTTATACACATTCGGATCGAAATGCGATAGAGGTCGTCGACGGGCGGGCTGGAAACGGCTGGCCAGGGAGGTCATGTAAATATGGCCGGCTCGCACGCTCGTGGAAGTATGAAACATGTGTTTGATGTATTTTTATTGGTTCAACCGATACACCGATCTCTCCGTCATTCCATTCCTATTGCCAAACGATGGTCATTAGACAAATTACCAGCTTGTTTTATTGCGTGTGTTGCGCGTTTCGGGCGATTTTTCGTGCAGCTCACGTCCACTCGACTTATCACCCTGATTGGATTCATATGTTTAACATTTCATCTTCGTCTATTGTCTCTCCCTCTCTCTCGTTGCAGGTTAGTAATGGGGTTTTGTTCCTTCCTGTCCACAAAGAAAGACATTAGTAGTTTCCCCACGCAACACGCCATGGACATCTCTATATACGTTTACATTCACCCATTGCAAACCAACATTTACATCCTGGCAAGATGGGCGCTCTGAATCTTTAAAAAAACAACTTTGTCATACCCTCGAGAAGCGAGTCGCTTCCTATGCGGAAGTTTCGGTTCGCTGCACGCAGCTGTCCGTTACTGTCCGATGGCCGATGACAGCATCTCAACTGTCCGGTTCTCTCGCTGTGGGTCGGTCCCAAGACGCTCGCCCAGAGGCAAGCAATCTTACGCATACGCGTGTAGGGTTGCCCACTCTCGCCGGTCTCGAGTCCTCCGAGCCATCTCCACTGACATGTGGCAAATCAACGGCCCCAAACGAGCAAAATGCAAATCGATTCATCTCGAGCTCCTTCGGCTGGAACACGTACACGACGGGTTGCTGGCAGGAATTTCCCTGGAGGCGCCCGGTCGCCCACTAAGGGGTGTGTAGGTCCTATGCGGTCAACGTGCAATCGTTTGATGGCCGGTTGCTTACGCTCATCAAGATGTCACCCGACCGTGAACGGGACGCGACCGTGCACGTCTCGGGAGAATTTTCCACCCGCCACTTGACGGCTGGCGCCCATGAATATTCCGACGACTGGCGACGGACGGAGTTTGCATCATCATTCCGGAGCGCACGGACGCCACAAAATGGGGCCTTCTATTAACTGCGATCGATCCGACGATCGTGACAAACCACTTTTTCCTTTCGGTATTCATCTTTGCATAGGGGTAGCACGGGAGGAAGGCGTGGAAAGGGAACGAAACTTGCCGCTCCGCATTGCACCACACGTTTGCTCATAATCGTGCTGGATGTTAAGATGTTGTTCGATGTTAAGATGTTGTGCCATCTTGGTTCCAGTGCGAAATTCCTCAACATAATTCCCCGCAAATTCTACCCCAGTGACGCTTGACAAGAAGAAAAAACGCAATCCAATAGGCAAATGTTCAAACCATAAGTGATCCAAATACCATCTACCAGGGACATAAGGGCCGTGACGTCCACACATACCACGCGTATTCTCGTTTGTAACGAAAGGGATGGCACGGTGACGGTTCTTGATTTATTGAAAAACCACAAGCTGCGCCTATTACAAGCAAAAATTGTGCCACCCACGTATGGTCGTTTGTTTCGTTATTTTGTATTCCCCATTGGACATGGAAAAATTCACTCTGGCAGCAGCAACAACAAAAAAAGGGGCTCATTTGAATGGTCGGAGGCCCCATGCTCCGACGAAAGAAAAAAAAACGAATCAACGGAATAACATTTTCCATTTGGTTCCAAACGTACCACCTCCCTTCCCCGAGTAACAGCAGCGCCGCAAGCCGCTAAGTGCGGAGGAAGATGAGGCCCTGGAATAAAAAATGACCCAAGTGTCAACAGGGCCACCGCAAATGCAACAATCGAGGACAAGTGTGTGTAATCATAGTTGCCAACAGTTGCCACACAATAGCGGCTCCCATCGCGTAACGCACATTAGCATGGGAATGTATATTTATGCTCGCTACATGCGCCATATTTATTTTCGGGGATGCTGCACGTGTTCAAAAGCGATCCACTGGTTGGCGATGTGTGCTTGCGTGGCAGGGAAGCTCATACGCCCTGTGGTGGGCGAGTTTGTTTGCTAAGCGATGGAAATTTCTTTTCCTCCCATGTGTCGGCCGTGTTTTTATCTGTAATTTAATTTCCATCTCTTTTTTTTTCCAAACCCAATATTGTGTTTGTTTGTTTGTTTGTTCGTTCACCATTCGGTTACCGACGAGAGTTAACACATCGCGCGGCATTTGATTGCCATTTTGCCGTCGAATGTTGCTATCGGCAATGCCAGCTTGGCTCGCCGACGATCGGGTGCAGAAGGAAAAAGAAGAGGTATGTTGAGGAGCACGCAGGGTTGTAAGCAGATAGGGGAGAAGGAGGAGATGCACCGGAAATAAAACCAAACCGACGAACTAGTGAGGAACCCACTTTTTCCCCTTCTGGAGGGTGAGAAAAAAAACATCAAATTCAAAACTGACATAAAAATAACATTTTTCACCTATTTTCACTTCACCTTTGCCACGCATCGGAACAGGATGTGGTTAATATGGAAAACATCCGGCCTCGAGTTTGTTTTCCCACGGCACCTCGAAATGCCCGGGTGTGTGTTTGTTTGCTGGCAACATATTTCTTACTCTGGTTCCTTATTCCTCCTTCCAGTCTGTGCTTCTGTTTGTTTTTTTTTACAACCAGCCGGTTATTTAGCAAGGAAAGTTTCAATTTTTACATCCTAATTTGCACATTTTTACCGTCCATTATCTGTCGCCGGTCGTGAGTGAGGAAACCATGGAAAGGGCGGTGGGAGAAAGGCCAAGGATGGATGGGTTTGTGTTATTCTCGGCCTTGCAACACGAATGTCTATGCTTTTCGTTGTGTTACCGGTGGTTTTTTTTTTTCACCCATAAAATACCCACAGGATATGGAGGTTTTATGTTATTTTTATCCCAGCCCCGAGTTTTCCTTTTCCTCCCAAAATTCCTCCAGTTGGAACTCGGTAACAAATGAAAGTAAATTTTTCCCGACTGTGGCCCGCGCGAGTGGGGTGGTTTTGATCAACATCTGGGGGCCAAATTGATGTGAGATAGGAAACGGAACAACAAAAAAAACAATCGAATTAACCGAAGAAATATCTCAACAAACCCAACGTCTAAAAATTCAATGGACGGAGAAACTGGGATGGAAATGCAAACAATTCCGCTCGAAGCCGAAATTTATGATTTAACTTTTCCATCGCGGCGTTCGCATATTTCTCCATTATTTTTCGTTTCATCCCCGCTTGGACTTTGTGCTTCTAGTATGCGATTCGAGGAAAAGAATTGTAGAGAAAAGTGAAATGCGATCAAGACGCGGCGAAAGAAAGGTGACGAACGTCGTGGCCGAAGGTTGAACAGATGGAATAATACATTTTCGGCATTTTCAAACCGGGAAAATGGGAGATAACGGAAAGCTTGCTCAGCCCATCCCCTTCACCACATCACGACATTCGGTCGCAGTTGGGTTGCCGCAAACGATGTTGCACTGCAAGCAAAAGTTTTTCCTGTTGTCCGTTTCCAGGAAATGAGAATGCGGCGCATGAAAATGTACCCCACCTATGGCATTCCTCGCACGAACATATCATTCGCCCATTGTCGTTCGGACGGCCCATCAATCCTCCCACTCCTCCCCACACGCAGCACGCACATTAAGGAGCAGAAAATGTTTCGATTATGAAATTCTCGTGGAAGAAACCGAAGTGAAAGAAACCGCTGAAACTTTAACCAAGGTTTTTTTTTTTGTATCTCTCCAAAAAGCTTCCATGTAAGAAAAGGAGGAATTTTGTAGATAATGGAATTCGCTCCTCGACCCCCGCCATCCCCTATGAAGCAAAACAGAAGTCAAAATCTTCTTCCAACACATCTAGATTTTTTTTTCCCTTTGCCATGCATCCAAATGTTTCCCTTAACAAATCCGAACACGTTTTCCGTTTCTCGCGCACACTACCACAGACAACGACCGCCAATATTCCGCACAATGGCGCAACAGGAGACCGCTTTCCACTGGTGAGCCAGCTTCATCCTCCCATTCTACCTCCCCCTTCCCTTCTTCGCTCGACGTCTATTAACATCATCTTTGCGGGAATGGCGCAATTTTCGAGGAAAATTATTTGTTTTCCTCCAACTTCCTCGTGCAAACTCCGCAATGTGTTCGGTGTGGCCCTAAAGTAGCAAATTGATGGAAAAATCATTCCTGAGTACGTGGCCGTAGCTGCAGGGACGGTGGGTTTAGGGGAGGAAGGTAGGGACGGTTGGAGAAAAACGACCGAAGCCCAAACAAAACCCTGCCCACCGACCGTATAATGATGGTCCATGTTTTCCTTCGTCCTATACGATTCGGGGCTGTTTTCACGTTCCGTTCACGATTCTTGCCTTCCTCCGAACTCCCCGTCGTCCATCCTTTAGGCGAAGACATTCTGTTTTTCCCTTCGCGGGATGGGTCTTGATGGATGTTAATTTCCGGTCGACTTCGGCCAGATTTGCCACATCAATCCGTCGCCTACGCACCGTGTCCTCGGAGGGAAACACTGTTGCACGAATGTGTGTCCAATCGTTCATCTTCGCCTTTCTTTTTTCTGCCATCCCCCGAGGAGGGCTGGTAAGTTTGCTTCACAAAACCCAAACAATGCCACCGCAAGGATGGCGCGAGTTGCCTGAAAAAAGATCCATCTTGTTGCCGTAAGCGTTCGAAGCGTTTTCACCGCTCCTGGGAGAGTTCCTTTTGCCCGGTCAGTGGAACACTGTTTAATCAACTAACTGTGGCCTTCATTTCCGCATACCCAATGGTATAGTCTTTTTTCCAACCCGCAATGCTATCCATCCATCCCGCTTGGCCAGTTAAGCCCGTTCGGTACCGTGCAATCCCGAAACCGTCTAGTGACAGGAGCGCAGTCAATGTGTGCGTTCCGGGCAAGGACAAACACGCATCCAACCACCAGGGTCCAATTAAATGATGGATCTTCTCGTTCTCCTTCCATGGTGCTTTGAAAGGCCGCCAGGACCGTTCAATCTTTGTCGATGACTTCATCTTCGGTCGGTCGCAAGCGAGGCGCATCGAGACGTTGAATCGGGCTGGAAGCAGGGCCGAGATCTAAACAGTCATCAAAGTTTGCTCGAGTAAAAGAGTTAATGGTCCGCCTCCAAGGGCGTAACCACGGATCAGTCCAGCAGAACGGAAACAGCCTGGTAGTACTGGTGAAATCCTACCCATTTTTGTGCCAGTAAGAAGAGACGGCTTCCTCCTCGCGCTGTCGCACAACACGACACACAAAACCATCCGTCTTCGTCGGCAGATAAACAGGGGTTTTTTTTTCCTTTTCTTCTGACAAGTGAACGATGGTTGCTAAGTATAAGTTTGTATTTTTCGTAACAAACAACGCATCTTGTGTTTATCAAAAGAACAACGAGTGGTGAAATTCTATTCAAAGCATCTTGCAAGTACCAACGGTGCCGAAGGAAAAGCCATCCATGTTTCTTTTCAGCGATCCATCGTTCGACATGATACGGGGTGGGATTCCTCTGTTTACGTCATTTCAGAACACTTTCAAATGTCCCTAAGCGTCCTCGGGATTTTTTGTTTGTTTATGACAAAGAAACAAAATGCCAAGTTTCTTAAGATATTACTTCGCCAGCGGCAGGGCTTGCTCTCGTGCGCTGGAACACTTGCGATCGAAAGTTTCGTTTGACTTGAACAGCCCGCGTTTGTACTAGCGCCACATAGTTTGTCCTTCGACAGCTTGAAGTTTTGTGCCGTAAAGTGTTCCACTTTTTGCCTGTTTGAAGCCTGTGAATGAAAAATTTTGCGGCGAACATTGGACATGCTTCGAACAACAAATATCCCCAACAGCTGTGCCTAAGGTGAAGGTATAAAAAGACTTATCGGTAACCAATTTTCACACTGCTGCTGTTAAGAAGACAGAGGTTTTTTTTTTAATGCTACTAAATTGTTATTGAATTGGAAAAAACCGTTTGTGCTCGTATCGTAATTACTTTTCGTTCAATTTGAGCTTACTAAATCCTTTAACTGAGCTAGTCTCCAACACTTCATCAAGCATGAATCTTTTGAAAAAATTAGATCGGATGCTCACTTCAAATGGTAACAACAGAGCCTTCATTTTATTGCTTCTAAGACACCTCACCATCTTCTTAGTATTTTACAGAGAAAATTCACTTTTCCTTTGAATAATGAAACATTACCGTTCCAAATCTGGTACCGAATTACTTTCCAAACGATCGCCCCATATTCCGCGTGACATTCCGGTACGACCTCATCAAAGCCCATGAAAAGGGCTCAGTTTCCGCGTCACAAGCGAGGAATGTTTTATTCAATTTATTGGAAAATAATTTTCTCCTTCACATGCACACTTTCACAGCGAGGCGTGCGTACGAGTTTGACAGGAGCGTGGTAATGTGAAAGGAGCAGGGAAAACGATTTAGTTCCCATAAATTCCAAACGCATGTAAACCGATCCGAATCCATACCTTCCCAACCCCGGACGCCTTCCTCCCTTCGGTTTCCATGGCACACCGCTTCCGGCCAGGGGTTGGCAGCAAAGAGGTCCTTGTGTTTCGGTTTCGGTTTCCGATTTTATGCATATTTTAAACCCATCCCGATGTCGAATGATTTCGTGGTTTCGGCATTTCGTATTCAAATTGTGTACGGTGTGTTGTATCTGGGTCACACAAGGTCCTGTCCTCTACGCCCCCACCCCTTTGTCTCCGTTACTTTCGATATGTCTTGCCACATCGTAACCCGCATGTCGAGCTGTGGGATACGCTCGTAAAACACCCTGCTCCGGCTGGGAAAAGCTCGAGAAACTTCTAAGCGTGAAGCATTCTGGGCGGAAATGGGAGGGGAGTGGTCCTCAACAGTAACCGGCTCCAGGACTCGGTATTATTGACACGAGGCGAACCCGAACGGCGACGTTCACCGGGTTCGCAAATCGCGACGCCTTACGACCGCACGTCCTTCAGTTCTGGGAACCGCAACGTTGCTAACCGCGCCTCTAAAAGGAATTTCTCCGCGTGCCTTAGCGTCTGTGTGCATGTCGCTGTAAAATGAAGGACATGTCCATCGGTTGCATGGTGGTTACATGCCATAAATCATCGCACTTCCGGTCGAGCAAGCGAGCATAAAACTATTGCCCTTCTTCGATACGGGCAGTGCGTTTCCAAGAAAATCGGCCCCAAAGAGGGGGTTGAAGGGGGGTGGAAGCGAGGGTGGCAGGTAAAACGCCAGGGTGGTGCAATTGCGCGAACGATGCAACATTCCATTCCGCACGAAATGGGGGCGCGTGACTATCGCGAATCGCGAAGTCGGACGACGTTGCCGGGGCTAGTTTGTTTGATTTATCGAGTGGATTTATGAGTTGCCGGGGCGTGAAACGGAAGTGCGAAGTGGTTTTGGCCTCATTCGGGGCCGCCAGTAATTCACCCGTGGAGACACTGGGCAAATAATGCCGGTTAACGTAAACGATCGTACCAGCGAGGAGGTAGATTAAAGGTTTTCCTTCGTCGCAGTAGCACGATTTTGATCCTCAAAGTATCTTCCCTAGGCCTTGTTCTGACGAGCCTTTTCACCGTAGCCCATCCGGCTTGCGGTTACGAGGGAAACTTTTGCCAATTTCTTAGCTCGGCAATTTTCTCGGATCTGGTTTGTGTCCCCGACCGACCGACACACATCACCCTCCGTACGTTTTAAGTTTCGAATAAAATCTAAAAACCGCATCGACGAACTTTTCACATCCATGTGGCCCTCATCGTGCACGGTTTGTCCAAAAATCAGTTCCTTTGCGAGTGACCTTCAGCAAGGCGGAGGCGACGTGTGGTGGATCTTAATGTGTCCACCACGGCTCGGCTGTTCGTTTCATCATCAAAAGCTGCCGGACTTGGAACCACACGTTGGAATAATTGGTGACAAAGTTTCCTCCCGCGGAAGGAAGGAGGACATGGTGAGTGGAAGGACGATCGTGTCGTCGCTCCAGCATTTGGACGTGCTGCGGAGGAAGAGGCGCAGGATGACCGGTCGGGTTGGATCTCACCATGTAAGGCCCCACACGTGGGCCAACGGAGAAACTTTTGCTCCGTTTTATTGCCTCCGGGGGGTTGAAACGGGTCCCGGATTCCTTTCTGCGGTTTTTTCCATCTTCCTGCTTGCCGTGTGTGGTTTGCACGACACCGTTGGATAGTTTTTCGTGTCGCCCGTTGGTTGGCCTGGTCGAAAGAGAGTTTATCGTCTCCTTGGTCCGTCTCCCCGTGTCCCTTTTTCGTTCGTACCTCATTTTCCCTTCAGCACGGTTTGTAATTATCTTCCCAAATCCCACCTAGAACGACCATCCGGAAGGATAGGTGACGAGAAAGTGTGTATGAGTTCTTTTTGTGTGTGTTGTTCTTGTGCCTTCCAAATTCGGTGAAACTTGTGTGTTACAAAATGGAACAAAATCACGCCGAAGCAGAGAACGAACGGATGTGAAGCCTCGACGGAGGAAACTCCTATCTCCGAGAAGTGGAAGTACGACGCCCCATTCCGCACACCGAAGGACCGTCACCGAAAGTGGTGATGAAAGTGTAGTGCGCTGGTTCAAGTGGCAAAAAACGTTGGAAAGTGGACACGACCGTACCGAAACCCGGCTGGCTGTAAGTAGAACAGCAAGCTCGTACTGCATTCCGGAACGACGTTTTGCTTGGTGTTATATCTTACAGTGAGCCGAGTCGGAACAAACCACCGAACGAACGAATCAACGGACGACCAAACGGAAACCATCTGTTTCGAGCCTTCCGGGGCCGATCCCGAAAACAGAGAGGGAGAGAGAGAGAGAGGAAGGGAGACAGTTAACGAAGCAAACGAAAGGAAAGAAAAGAAAGACGCAGTGAGACAATCTAGCCAGGGAAGCACAATTTCAATTACACTTAATCAACTTTCATTCGAGTGGTGATGAGGCAAAATTTAACACGGTTGCATAAGTGGAACATAATGTAAATGGAAGTAAGGGAAGTGAACAAAAAAGAAAACTCCGCGGGATAAACGAAAGTAGAACGATAGTTTAAGAAGATGTAAATGTTTTAAACATGAATCGAATGGAACAAACCCCCGATAGAACCGTGTTCTAGCTGTGCCAAAAGTGCCAACGGCGTGCCAAGTGAATGCAAAGAAAAACGTGAAAAGTGTGCAACAGTAACGATGGTGAAAATGTATTTGAAACGTTCCCTGTATTCAGAAAATCTAGTTGTGCTCCGAGTTCTTCAGCGCAGAGTGTTTTTTGTCGATATATTTTGCTACATCAAAGTGAGGAGTTTAAAGAAAACTATGAATGGAGAGTTCCTTAATGTGCTGAACCCTTTTTCTTTTGATTAAAATCATCTTAACTGACGCACGTTTTCGATCAATGGTGTTTGCGAAACGAATGAACTAATTAAATATATTCCCTTCTGTCAGTCGCAATAATTATTCGACATCATTCCCGATCAAAGAGAATGCCAAATAGCCCTTTCAAAAACGGATTTCAAACCCACCCGCTCGGCCCTTTCCACTCCCTCTTACGGTGGTTTCGGAACGGAACCGCAGTCAGCCACGCCAGCTTCCGAAGCGATTCAATTGACGGTCATTAATTTCCCGCCGTTAAATATCACTCATTACGAGGCGGCTTACTGGGTCGCCTTTTGGATGGAAGGGGGAAATGGGGCCAATGGGAAGCAAGGGTTTCCCCCTTATTTACTGAGCATCTGTTGTAAATTGTGGCTGCCACCAGTCAGTTTTTGGCATCTCGCCTCGCCAGTACCCCCATGTAAGCCGGATTGACTTCTATCCCATTTTCCTTGGGCAAGCTGTGGGTTGTAGCCGTTGTGTCGATGCCAAAATCGTAAATATGCCACCAATCTGTCATCATTTATTACGCACTCAACCCATAAACTCTCAAACACACACACCAGCTGAAACCCTTGCCTTGAGGGGGGAGGAGGCGGTCGTAATGAAGGATAACATCAACAAAAAGCCGATTATTTTTGCCAATTAAAACTCTCGGGCCCTGGCTCAACGCTGGCCAAGCTGCAATAAACGCTCGTGACCGTAATAATGAGCGCGATTGCAAGAGATTTTCCAACGCCGCTCCCATGCAGCTTCCCAGTGATTGGTGGTTGCGTGCCCATGGCAGCAGAAACGGGAGCAACCGGGAAGGTGGACGATCGAGGTAAAAAACGACTGTGAAAAGCGAAAAGGGAAAGATTTGATTTTTATCAACAAAAAAGGCCGTCCATTCACGGAACGCACAGGAAATGCCGGAAAATCAAAGGAAAGAGGGATAGGGTGATGAGAAAAGGGGGTGGAAAAAACAATGAACTTCACAACCGGATGTTTTGGGCAAATAGAATTAAATCCCCGTCCTTTATTTATTCTGCCCGTTTAATTCCCGGCAACGGGACGGCCCTGTCGAGTTTCCTCCTAAAAACTGGCCCGAAAACTGACTCGGAGCTCGCGGGTGGAGAAAAGGGGGGAACAGCGAGCTAAATAAAAGCAGTATTAGTGATAATAAACTTTTCACTTCGGGACTGCTGAGCCCGTGCCCTGCTGGTCCTTGGGAGGAAAGCTTATTTTGTCCATTGGCTCCAACACGGTGGACGTTCGTTTTCGGCCGTGGCAGGATGTGGGCCCAAGGCTTTTCCGCGCAAGATTCCACACCCGAAAGCACAAGCTTTTCCCAGCTCACTTCGGGATGACAATCTCCACCTTTCTCTGTCTTTCTTTCTCCCTCGGCTGCGCTGGTGTGCGTGTAGTTCGGATCCAAGGGAAGCTTCGAGCTAGCGGGGCTGATGCTTTCGTAATTAGTAAAATTGCTTCCAGTCCCGCTATTTTCGGGGCCCCAGCGTCCGTTCGATGTTTGGTAATTGGTTCTTCGTTAAGTAACAGACACACCGCCCCCGAGGACGACGGCGGTTCCCTGGATCGAACGTTTGAACCGTTTTTCGGCCTCACGGTGGTCCTGTTGGACGATGCCTTCACTAACTTCGTACCCATGACATAACGTTGGCTTCATCGAACGGGAGGGGGAGTCTGCAATGAATTCCGTAGTGAGACATTCGAAGACCGCGTGATTTTTCCTTCTTCCACCGTTTTCCGGCGCCGCAACTTTTCGTTCGGCGATGGAGAGTCTTTCCGGACATGCAGATAAAAAAAAAACCGTTTCAGCTCAACTGACAAACAGTGCAGTGCATAATGTCGGAGCTTACGTTCGGCTCGGGAACAGCATGCGGGTCCTAGGCATGGCTTTGGCGATTCCCTTGGGCACCGGATTCGGAGCCGAGCAGCATTTAGCCCGGTGCCGATATTGATTTTGCGTTGTCCACATCTACAGACAGCTGTCGAACGGAGCGAAGCTTGAAGTCTCTTATTTGATCGGGCGAGGAAACGCTGAAGAGGACACATCTTTTCATTTTTGGTCTAGGACAATAACCGTCCCTCTTGAATCGTCCTCAAGAGCTCATGGGGCACCACAGATCCACCTTCTTCACGCCAGTGATTTAGCATTGCAACGGTTTTCGGTAAACAGTAAGATAGTGTGTCTTTGGGATGCCAAAACATTCATCAGTCGTGTTTTTTTATTTTCAAAGAAACCCATTTGATCATCAAGCAATTATTTATTATTATCAGTAAAGAAATGCTTTTCAAACTGTCTATAATTATATTCACTACAAGAACAAGAGAGTTTTTTGAGGTTTTTTTAAATATGCTAGGGTTAAAAAGAAAATATACAAAAAAGTTAAATCCAATTAAGAACAATCAAACAACTTTTATAACGCTACAAATTTATCTGAACTTTGTTAAACACACATTTGCGCAATAATTTCGTGTATTGCAGTTCCTTAAAACTTTTCCCTTCCTCCACATCTGCCACATGTGCCTCCTAAAGGCTGTCGAGCAGCGGCTTGCACCGGAAATGGCAACAGGCAAACTGTTGATTATTATCCTGCGGATTTTCAAAGTCCCGCACGGCAACGGCCGGTCAGCTTTCGCATGCAGGTTTCCCTTTGGGCAGATTATTTTCTTTTGCCCTTAAGCTTACTTGCAAGGAACCGGCAACGTTCGGGAGCGACCGAATGGAATGAACCTGCTCACCTAGGCGCACTCGCTCTGCGGTAGAATGTACTTCATAATTGCTTTCGTAACCCCCTACCGTGTGTGACCCCTACAGGAACCACCGTTGGAGATGGCGCACCGACGGAGCATGTCGGAAGCGACTTTTGAGCGAGCGTTATCAAACAAAACTACCAGAAGTGGCACCAGAAGCCGGGTGGGCGCCAACCCTACGTCGAGCTTCTTTGTCCGAAACGTATTAGCTGCAAACATGCACACCGGAAATGGGTATTTTCCTCCCTGCCGTGGCCCAGCAATGAATGGTTACTTTCCCCGGCGCTGGTGTAGCAATGCACAGCGTGAATGGTGCCAAAAAAAAAACAGACACAACCTTACACAAGAAGAAAGCTCCTGCAATCGATTCGACAAAACGGGAAAAAAAGGAACCCATTCAACACCTGTAACATCGGGCGCCGGGGAGCCGTTGGATGTTTGGCAATAAATCAACGACGGCACGACGAAGTAATGCCACCGCGGGAGTCAATTTTAATATCCGCCCGATGTTGATTATCCCTGGCGGTCCTGGCCGGGGCGGCGCCAGGCGACAGCTCACAAGACGTGCCAGGCACCACTAACCAGCGTTTCTACCGGCCCGGTTTCCAACTTTCCTTGGGAACAGATGGGAAGAACTTCCACTACAGGGTTCGTGTTTAGCGCTTATCTTCGATGTCCTAACCATCCAAAGGTGGCTTTCTTGCCCTGCCCTTTCAGAAGGTGGAGCACGGAACGACGCGAACGTCCCTGGAAACTATTACATCATGGCGCTGCTACAAATCAAGCACCGTAACAGGGGGTTCCCATGGAAAACTGGTGCGCGAATTTCATGTTTTTGTTTTGCCCTCACACCACTCCGAAGCAACACCAAACGAGAAGGCCCTTCTACGGGGCTGCAGGTGTTTTTGATGAATCGAATTACGAGGGATGGAGCAGTGCCGTGGCAATGGAAAACTCACTAGGGCGATGGTACGAAGGGGAAACCTTTCACCAAACGGTTGGTTGACTCCAGCTGGAATCAAAGTACATTCGTGGTATCATCTATCGCACAGCGTAAAAAGGGGACTCGGGTCTGTATGGCATGACAACGACCTACCGCACGTCACAAACGCACCCGAACCGGTTGGAGTTAGTGGCGGAGACTAAATTCCATTACCGTCACCATCATCTTCATCATCATAATCAAAGTGTTGCCCAATTTCCCAAAACCGCAGCCTGGCTCGGTTGGTTGGTTCCAACGTCGGAACCTACTGGTGCTCCTGCTGCTGCTGCGTTTCTGCGGTTAAGTTCATCAACATCACCTCTGCCAGCCGCCACGCCATAAACAGGGTCGCCTGTGAGGAACCATTCGATTTGAGAAGATCTTGCTGGATTAGGGTCGCTCTGTGGATGACGTGGGCTTGAGGAATGAGGAACCCCATTTCATCCCATCTTGGGCACGTTCATTTGGCTTGCTCGTCCAACCCAGCTGTTTTAAATCCGTCCTACGACGCGGTGGCTTCACACACACACACACGTACGAGCAGACGGGCCTCAGCTCAGCAGATGAAAGAAAAGACCCGGTGAACGGTGAACCATCCGTTTGGCGCGACGGTGTCTTCACATGCGCCGCTTTTCTCTGGTTATAATTAATTCGCAGTGTTGGATTATACATAGCTGCGCTATTAAACTTTATTTGTCTAACGGTAGCGAACAGCAATACCGGCTAGAAATGGAGTTCTGGATAACTCAGCATCGCCAGGTTTGTTTCTTCTTCTCATCTTCTTCGTTCGCATCCAATCTCAGCCACAGCAGCGTGTCGGTTCGCTACGTTCGCTGAACATCTATCTAGACCGTTCCGTTCCGCTGAATCTACAAGGAAAGGGGCGGGAAGGAAAAATGAAACAATTTGTTCGGTTGTGATATGGAGGAAAAATTTAATTTTCACCTACTGGCTGGCTCCTTTTGCAGGGTTGGGGGAGGGAGTAGCAGGACTGAAGGATTATTATTTATGGCGCTCGCGCTACGAATAGGATGGGCGATATTTATTTTCCCATGTTGCGCTGAGAAATTTGCAGCCTTTCTTGCGATGCTACAGGACACGGATGCTGTATGTTGAATGTTGTAATGGAGAATCTTCGACACGCGAGCGTGAGATAAGAAAACGTGGAAGCCACGCTTTTAATTTTGCTTTCCAGCTTCCCAGGCGGTTTTACTCCCCCAATCCCGTTTCGTTCGGCACGACGCTGTGGAGCTAATTATGATTAATGCCTAACTTCAATATGGACCCATTTGATGAACTTTCGAAATCCAATTTCCCCTCCTCCCTCAGGCTGGCTGGTAGTCTCTTTCAACCCCCTGTAACTGATGGTGAAAAGTTGTCGATGTTGAGCTTTCCCCACCATTTCTCACGAATGGCGCTACGCGGTACGGCGAAATGTATACCCAGTCGAGTCTATTTGCGATGGCGGTTTCCAATTCATTCAATATTTACTTCCATCTGATGAACTTTTTCGAGTTTCAACGAGCAGCAATATTCTTTTGGATTTTTTTTTCCAATCGAAAGCGAGCAATACTGGCAGAGTTCTTTTTTATCTCACAGCCCAATTTAAAAGAAAGCAATTTTCAAAACGTTCCAACGGTACCTTTAAATTCTACTTTTTACGGCTCAGTACATTTCATTCGAGAAACAATATCTTCCTTATCGATCGAGCGTTTCAGACAACCGTCGGTTTTGTTTGTGGCGAGGCGGAGCCTCTTGTCCCCTCTGCGACCTTCCGAGATTTTCAATGTGATGCAGCGCTGAATTTCGCATTTGAATTAGAAAATTAGAAAACAAAACCGTTCCCGTCTTCCATCGGACAAGTGCCATGGTACTATCCTGATTTGGTCAGCTTGAAAAATAAAAGAATGGTGCGAATGTTGGTTTTCTTACAGCTGTGCGTCTCTCCCTAAGCCACCCAGCGCGTGCTCGTAGGGTTTGGAAGTTAAAAATAAATACCGGAACTTTGCCCATTTAGCCCATTTCCGGAAGGCAAGCATTTCTCCACAGCCATCCGCACAACGAAGCAAGCGAACCGGGGGAAGCTCCACCACGGGAAGCAAAGCTTATGCAGGTGGAAGGTGTTCGCCCATTTTTCCAATTTTTCGCCTATCCCGGCAAGCCCGCAGTCGGCCGCATTTTCCTGCGCTTGTTTAAATTTGATATGTAAATTTAGCCTAACCGAGAAAGCGCAACCGAACGTTACCTCCACCCGAGGCCTCCATCGAGCCAGACGGACTTCGTTCTAGCCGTGAATGGAAAGCAGTGTTACACGGGCCGAATAACGACGGGGCGAGTGAAAATCTCCAATTTACTGCCATGTTCCCGACCGAGTACCTACGAACGGAGGGATTTTCGAGCAAATTTAGCTGTTTCATATTTGAATAGACGAGTTCCGGAGCATAATCGGGCACGATTTAAATTGTAATCGGTTTGTCGCCGACATTTACGGCAGTCCAAAATCGTTGCTTGTTAATGCAATCTTCACGCTTGGTACAGCTTTTACGAACGTACCTGAGAAAGCGAAGAAATTCTTAACAAATCCGCCACAAACACTAGGACCACCATCCCAACCCTCCCGTTCAAAAGTAGTTGTGTACTTCTTTCATCCCTGAAATTGTATTCTTTAATCACCGCAAACTTTTTGTTTGTTTGAATTTTTTGCCGAAAAGCACATCAGCAAAATATCTTCGTGCGACGGCAGGTTATAAATCGTCCCGGGGAAGGATTCGGTCGACCTTCGGGTTTAATTTAATTGACCGCATCCAACACCCGGTTTGATGAGCCGAACGAAGTAAATCGCAACCAAAAGGGAATCATCAATCTCAGGTACAACGAACGGGCTCATCATGCTCCGTCGAGGGCCGCAATTAATGCTGGATTAAATATTCGCAACTGAGCTCGACAGAAAAGCAAAACTTAAGTCCACGAAAGACCAACAGCAACCACGACGGCTTTTTGTGTGTGTTTTTGATTTCTTTTTTTGTGTGTGGTCTTAATCATCCGGGGAAGGGATTATCGTTTGACCGTGTCCAGCGGAAGGCTAATAAAGTTAAACGAAAAGTCTGCGAAGGGCAACACCATTCAGCATTGTGCTTCGGTGTTGTACTTGGGATTAATTCCTGCGGAGGTTCGCTTGATTTCCATGCAAGAGAATCCTTGTTTGGTATCAAGCGCTCCCGTGCTATGATAGAAGAAATAAATCTCCATGCTCTAGATTGTAGGATTTTTTCAGTTTTCATTAGAGTTGATTGTTGTTGAATGATTGTCTACAAAATTTAATTTTTCTTTTTCCTCAATACATTTAAGTTCACCTTAATCGACTGTTTGTTCTTTGAATGGCTTAAAGGGATTGACGAACCAGAAAATTGTAGAAAATTTAAACATCCAATGCCAAGAAATGCAATCAATCATTCTTCCCCTCTTTTTACGTTCTCCCTCTTTGTTGATAATAACACCTTCCCTTCTTTAAACTGCCCGAAGCAAAGTCATTTGCTTGGCACGAAACGATTTTCTACACCTTCTCGGTGTGCGGAAAGCTTTTTTTCAGCAGCACATAAAAAATGGTAGCTTAAGGAAAGGGGGAAGGAGTCTCGCAGAGTGCTAGATGTGGCTTATCCTTGTCGAAGCAGTTTTCGCTCCTTCGAATTTTCCCGTTGGACGGCGCTAATCTTGCCTTTTTCCGTTTGGAAAACCCGTACCCCCTGCCACGAGTGTTACCTAATAGTAGTCACTTGGAAATTCGAAATCGATTAGAAAGTTTAAAAAGTGTGTCTCCCAAAATTCACAATTCGCAAATCTCTTCGCGAAACGAGCATTGAATGAACTTTGCTTATGCCGAGCGGGTGGGAAAACTCGAGCCGGAAAAAGTGGAACCAAGCGCAACCGGTACCGGGTGACATTTTTTTTCTTTCCGAGCAAACACTAAGCCCGCTCCGCGAACTTTATGGACCGCATTCCTATTTCGCACGCAAAACCGACCCGTGCATCTTCGAGCCACCGTTAGCTTCCTCTAACGCCGGGACCGTTGCCTTCGAATTGGGCTTAAAATTCGACCGTGTGGCCCAGCGCAGGGTCAACATAAATTTATGCACTTTACGATCACGGCTGCGTGTCCGCGTGTTGCCTGCCGGGAAGAGATTAAGCATGTTTCGCTGGCAGGCCAATGTTTATGCCCCTTTCGGGGAAACTTGCGCCATTCCTGTCGTTTCGTATTTGCACGCGTCCCTTTGGAGGTGAAGAAAAAAACTTGAGAAAAACTTGGATGAGTTTCCTCTGCGGCGGCAATGTAATGGTCATGGGGAGTGCTGGTTGTAAACCGTGGGCCGAACCGTTTGCTAAACCTGCTTTAATGCATTTCGTAAGGACATTTTTAAAGTATTAACCATACCGCCTTTTTAATGATCGAATTGGATGATCAAAGCTAAATACTGCTACGCAACAGAATTACGCACTCATCTAACTTTAAATCCTTACCAAGTTTGTACACCGTCCCAAGGAACCCAGAGGCATATGGTCTATTTGAGCATTTTCCAGTGGATTGATTTTTCCATCGAAAACATAAGCAATCTTTCGCCAAAATTGGGAAGTACTGAACCCACCGCTATAGACGGATCGATGACCAATTTTCTCGTTGGCTTCTATCGTCACCGTCGTCGTACAGGACACTGCGCCGAGAACAATGCGTTGGTCCATCAATCATCCGTTCGTCAATTTTCATTACGACCAAACTCGATCACTTTCAGCTTGCAATCCATCGTTCATCCATTTGTCCCTCCTCGATCCAACCGTCCTTCCCGCGTTAATTCACACGCATCCCATCGATCGGGCATGGGCTCGGGAAATTGTAGTTGAACTGGGAAGGGCAGGCTGGGAGTGGAAAGCCAAAGACAAGGGTATGGCACTTTGTCCTATCCGTTTCCAGCGGGAAAGCGGGAAGCCGGGAGTGGCCTTGTTTCCACCTTCGATTGCCGATTCGCTCCCTTTTTGTGCGCGTTAATAATTGATGAGTTAATTACTGCGGGAAGGATCGGCCGTACGGCGCTCACTTTCTAGAACCGGCTGCTCTACTTCCCCATAACATCCCCCACCCTCCCGCCAACCCCTTGCGCCAACCTCTACCAGCTGTCACGTTCCGTACCGTCCTTTGCCTCAACCCGTCACGCCACTCCCCATTACTCGAGTGATGCATGATGCCATTATAACGGACCCGAAAAAGGATGAAACGGGAATTATCCATACTTTTCCTCACTCCCAGTCGGTCCAGTCGGAAATCCTTGCCACACATTCGTAAGTGACGCCCCATTCAGGAAGTGTTTCCGTGAGACAAGGGTACGCAGAAAAGTGATGGGGAAAAAATGAACAACGAGCAGGAAGGAAAACAAATTGTACAAATCGACCGACAGCAAACCGGAACGGAAAGATGCCTTGTTGCCGTTGCCTTCAACCCATTTCCCTTCCCCTTTTCCAGCGCATCAACGAACCGCTCCGACGAAAATAGAATAGAACGCTCGCTACACATCAAACGAAAATACTCGAGCGTCCCTACTTAATGGTCATTATGTTTGCCTAGTTTCTTCGGACTTTGCCGGGCAGTGGGTTTCTAAACGGCACTAAAGTGGCCACTACAGTCCCGATGGATCCTTCAAAATTAAGTAAAAATCAATAAATACCGCTCTGGACGGTATTCGAAGTTCTGTTACATGTTATACCTAGGCCGGTTAGTTTGGTTGACCTGTAACAACCAACTTACCGACCATGGGGTAACATGTAACGGTTGGGAAAAAGGGATCATTGGATTGGAAGGAAGAGATTCCACCAGAGATTTGTGTGTGTGTGGCCCTTTGCCCTTCCCACTCAAAACGTATAGGAAGGCAGCACGGTCCGCCACTCAAAGCAACACCTCCGGAAAAGGATTCAATTGAATGCTAGGTTCCCCGAGAAGAGGTGATGATAATGATCCGTTCGGGAAGGGTAGATTCGGAGAGCAGAAGGATCTGTGGGTTGAAATGCCCATAAATCTTATCGATGCCCATGAGAAAGGTTTACTGTTGATCCAACTACACCAATCATTATCATGAGGTCTGTCAGTTAATCCTATTTCATCTTCCTCACTTCCTCTGTGAAGGCTACTTAATGGTTGATGGTCCGTTTGCCGCGAAGGATATCATAAAAACTGGAATATTTTGCAAGAGACTTCTCGAAATAAAACTGTGCAAGTTGGCTGCTTTCCACCATGCCAATGTGGAAATATTGAATCAAAGCGAAAAGAGCAACACTATAAGTACGCTTATTTGTATGATAAATAAGAAAGAAGTACTTCAGGTGGAAAGCTTTCAGAGCCCTTCGGGTGCAACTGGCAAGCAAGGCTATAAAATAAAGACAAACGAGCGCGAGGGTCAACAACTTTTGCGCACTTCTCTCATGCCGCACCATCTCGAACCATTGAAGCGTTCTTTTCAATGCGAAATGCTTCTCGAGAGTGCGCTGCATTAGTTTGGCGATTTTCCTTCAGATCATCACGCCCCACCGATCCGGCCCACTTCAGTGTTCAGATGTCCTTTTTTTTTGTTTCTTCGGCCGGCACGCAAGCCAGCAAGTGTCACAATAAAACCACTGGAAAATCTGGCACCGCAGCTAGCAGATCGTCATCCCAAAACTCGTCTGCAAACGAAACCCCTCAACAAACTGGTCGATGGCACGACAGACTGAACAGACAATATAAATACAGCCACCCCGAAACCAAAGCCCAGTGGAAACCGGCGAACGGTGGAACGGTAAATCCGAGCGCACATGCTGAAGAGGGAAAATTTACTTTTCCGGATTATGAAACGAGCCACTCTCCGGAGCGACTCGGGGACGGTGGACGGACCACAGTGCATACTTGGTTCGTTGGCGTTTGCTCTCGTTTATGGTATGGTCTGTCCATTTGGAGCAACGATTCCTTCGGTATCGTCTTCAGTTGCTCGCAAACAAAAAAAAGTTAAATAAAATAAAACACAAACTCACCCACCCAAAATCCACTTGGATCGTGATCATTATCATCATCATCAACATCATCTACCTCCAGTGTGATTGCTGTTTGTCTTTCGTTGCGGCTCGTTACAGCTCAGTCCCGGCGACTGACGATGCCGTAGAAACGATGATAGCCGTAACGCTAATGCTTTTGCTCCGGTTCTGCCTTGCCCTACACGCAAACGTCGACATCAAACCGAAGAACGCTGAGTTGGACCGGATGTGCGTGTGTGTGTGTGGGTGTTTGCCAATTACTACGAGCATTTTCCACACCATACGGGATGCCACCTCGTTGTACATAAGCGAGACATAGTACATTTTATTCCCCTCAACCGTACGCTCAAAATTAAATTACCCTACGCTACGTCCTTGCTTGGCAAGATGGAAACAAAAACAGATAGGAAGTTAGATACAAAGTTCCATCACACCCTTTCAGACGACAGAGGGACGGCCAAAAAATCTCTCCAACAATCTCTACACCGTCGCTTTTGTGGGAAGGGGGGCGCGTTAATAAAACAATTAACACCCGTCTCAATTGGACAGATTCAATTCGGCCTCTGTACAATAAACGCCCCCCCAGCGCACACCATCAACTCCTCCACTGCCCTTCCACCCGGCAAGTGGTCGCAAAGGAAATAATCAGTACGTTGACAGCCGGCAAACGAAGGTTAGAAATCCGGTTTTCCACCCCAGTCTTGATGAGGGTTTTATTTGCTGCGAGCGGTACGTAAAACGGACTAATGACAATTTTTCCGACGGTCGTCCCAAAGGTGTCCCCAGAAAGTGTTCCGATCCCGTTTTGGACGTGAAGTGCAAATGGGAAATGTTCGAGTGCATAGTAAAGTGCTTATCGCTACCGTCCCGAAAACGATGAAAAATATTAACTTCATTCAATTTGAATTTTTATAACCATTTTCATTGCTTCGGAAAAGCCTGGCATTTTTACATTTTTAAAGGAAAAGAACTTTCTATTTTTATCAGTGCTGTTTTTTTTTTCTACTATATCAAACGACTACATACCATTTAACGGTCGGGAGTATCTGGGCCACATAAAAAATCCCCGGCAATCATTTTCCCGCCTCGTCGTTTACGCTAGGCGGCATTATTTTCCCCAGCAATGACTAGGCAGCACATGGAGCCTCCACTAATAGTTTCGAAGCACCCCGAGACGGAGTTGATAAACGGCCGCCGGACTCCCGACAGTCGGGCAAAACAATCCATCCATCCATGGTCATTATCCGTCAGCCACCATGCGCCTCCATTAGCGTCCGTAGGCGAGGAGTGCCAGTTTTGAGTGCTCCATCGCACACACCTCCCCTTCCCGGCAGGAAGTAAAAAGGAACATTCAAACGATCGATCTAGATATTGAATTTTTCCATCATTCAACCCCGAAACAAGCACCCCCTACCAGGCTGCAACGAAAGGGAAAGAATTATTCGAAAGTTTGTCTTCATTTTTCCGACCCACGCACACTTCCGTACCCATTTCCGGGGCCATCGGGATTTCCACACGTAAACGGGCTTAGCATAACTTCAGTCCCCAGCTAGCCACGCGGCATTTGTGGGTGGTGGTGGGGACAATTTCATACACCATTTTACGAAAAAGATTGATGACGGTTTCCGTCGTCGCGCCCGAAACCGGCAACCCACGTGCGAAAATGCGCTAGCGCGTGGACTAAACGGAGCCCTCGGAGAAGTTGTCTCAGACCGGTGAAGGAATGTGGAAAAACGGGACCAAACCTCATCCACACCCACGCACGTACGCACATTTTCCACATGTGGACAAATAGGCACCGTTTGGAAACGGGGCGAAAATTATTCGCGCATGAGAACGCGCTATTTGCCGAGCGGGCGCGTTTATTTTCGCGTTTATTAGATTACACTTGACGGGCCGCTCGTCCGAAAACTCCAGTCGGTGCCCAACAGTTATGCTGACCGTGCTGCCCGCGTCAGCCACGACCGTTTCAACCGACCGGACGAGCGAGAATTACGACACGACACGGATAAACAAGCTGAGCCCAAAACCTTTTTACGGGCCTCCTGTTCGGGCGAAAGGGGCTGCAGGAAAAGGCCCGCCACCACACGAGCTGGTAGCTTTAATTGGACGACGGTAATTTTATACAATCACTCGCCATAAATTTTCCACGCCTCACTCGTTCACGCGTTGAAACTTCTGCCGCGAACCATCCTTTCGAGGCGTTCGAAGCGAAAACGACGCCACCTTTCTCGTTCCTGCCTAAGCATCCGTCTTTTCTCGGGGTGAAAAACGCACCAATTGTTTTATGATGGATGAACATGCAAAATGTTCACTTCGCCGTCTTTAGCTTGGCACGCGGTTTATATTTCGCTACTCACGCGCTCAAGCATCATCCTGAGGGTCGGTTAGTGCTTTAGATTAGCAGGCGTGAAGTCTGTACTCCACTCGGCCACTCGTTTCGGTGTCGGAGGTTCCTGACCAAAGGAAATACTTCACAGCCCGAATACTTCGCAATCGATCTACGGCATGCGATCGTGCGTGGTGAAAACGCTTTCTTCTATTCGCAACTACATCCCTACGTCAGGCCGTGTTTGAATAATTTGAAAATGGTTTCCCCTTCTTTTTTTGTCTCATGTCTCTCACACACACACACGCACAGATGAATTCTGTGAGGACTACCCGCACAATCTCATCCCGACGCCGGGCTACTGGATCGAGTGTTCGCGCCAGAAGATCGCCTTCGCGAACCAGCACACGATCTGGGACGACAGCGAGTCGGAGCACGAGGATGCGGCACGGGGCATCACCGTGGAGCCGCAGCTAGAACGCAACTGTAGCGATCTGTACGAGGACGACGAGGATTCGGACAATGTGCCAAGGTAGGTTCGTGTGTATGTTGCTTCGCTTTCCACCCAGTTCATCTTCGTCATCACGATGGCCATTCGCATGCTGACACGCAGTTTTTCATCGTGAAAAAAAATAGAAGACGAAAAAACACAAGCACCAGCCATTAGTTTGTTTCACTTCGGATTTCGTACACAATTCACACACATTTTCTGGCATTAGCTGTAGAGTAGTTTCTCTTTTTTTCTCTTTCTTTCTTTCTCGCTCTCTCTCTTTCTCTCTCTCTTTTTCTCTTTCATCGGTACATTTGATTCATCTTATTGTACATTGAACCATGCAACATTCGAAAACAAATCGACACACGCAATCGCACCGCGGCGTGTTCATTTCCTTTTGTTTGCGCCCCTGGGTTCTTGGGTGGGGTTGGGGGTGTTTGATTGGGTTACCATTCGCGCGCTAACAGCAGTCAGCGTTTCCGTAGAAAAAAGACCGCCATCGAGGAGCAGTGGGAGCAGCAGCAGGGCTTCGAGCTGACCTCGGTCGAGCAGGAAACGTACGAGAAGTACTTCTACGGCACCGAGCACTGGAACTACTTCACCAACGACGAGGACCTCGGCCCGGTCATCCTGTCGATCAAGCAGGAGACGATCAACGGGCGCGACCAGTTCCGCATCCTGGTGCGGGCCATCTCGTACACCGTTCATGGACTGATACCGGCTTCCTGTGTTTTTGCGGATAGGTGAGTGAAAACTCCACCGTGCTGTAAGCGCCTAGATGTATGCACGCACAGCATTGCAAACCATTTGCTGGGATCGCTAAAGCAGCAGTTTGTTAATACAAAGCCCATCCACCTGAAACTGGCGCAATTGCTTCCTCTTCGCAGGTATAATAGAGAGGAAGTAGTTAGATCGCTAGGTAAGGAAGTCAATCTGAACCCACCGCTGACACTGGGACAGCTGCCCGACACACCGGAAGAGCTTCTGAAGTTGGATCAGGTAAGTTGGGACAGGCTGGATTTTTATTTTGGCCCACTGCCCAAGTGCATTGTACAGCAGCACTGTGGATCTCTCATGCCGTCATCTTTTCTCCTGCAGGTTTTCATAAAATCTGAGCTGAAGGTGGGCGTGATCTACGTGAAGGAGGGTCAATATACCGAAGAACAAATTTTAGACAATAATGAAAATTCACCGTTGTTTGAGGAGTTTTTACAGCTACTAGGCGATAAAGTTAGGTTACGGGGTTTTGATAAATACAAAGGCGGCCTTGACACTGTTCACGATTTGACAGGTAGGTGTGCACGGTGCCGTACGATGGCCGGGGTTCAGTTCAGCATTAATCTGCATCGTTTGTATGTTTCGCTTCCCCGCCCCCGCACACGCAGGACTTTACTCGGTTTATACAAATTGGCGTTCGATAGAGATAATGTTCCACGTGTCCACGCAGCTCCCGTACGAAAAGCACGACCCGCAGAAGCTCCAGCGGAAGCGCCACATCGGCAACGACATCGTCTGCGTGGTGTTCCTCGAGGCGGACAACACCGCGTTCAGCCCGGCCTGCATCAAGAGCCATTTTTTACATACGTTCATCTTGGTAAGTAGCCAAGCAGGAAGCGCTGCCGGCAAATTATTGCTTCCCTCTACCACAACCGCTGGCTGCCAGAGTCCTCCCACTCCGGTGGCGCTAGCGCTGGAACACAATGCTGTCTTGAACGGGAGCGCGTTGTTCGCTTCGGTGTCGTGCCGTGCACGGTGTGGTTTCCAGTTCGGTGTATATGGTTCCTGCACAGCTCCGCCATCGTCACGCCTTCAGTGTCACGTGGTGGTGTTGTTGCTTCGGCTTCGGTTTCGGCTCGCTCGAGTGCCACGATGCCTGACGCAGCCCGGGCCAGCGTAGGGGTCTGAATAATTTGTGCAAACGCCGGGAGTGAAGGCGGGGGAGGTACATGGGAAGAAGAGAAGAACTTACCATTATTTTTATGACAGTGTGGCTGTTTTCACCTCCCTAGTAGCGATAACAACGCCACGGCACGTTAGTTGCCTCGCACATTGCTCTGCCAAATCCGTCCACAACACCGCCGGTGGCTCTGGTTTTGGAAAAGAGTGCCGGGGAGCTTGGAAAACATTAATGCTTTCTTTTTTTCCCTCACTCCTTCCGCCCCATCGTTTCTCTCCCGGTTGTGTGCGCCTTCCACTAACGAACTCAACCGGGCGAATTGGTTTTCAGGGCGAAACGTAACCGAAAGCTCGGGAAAGGCATCATGCTCTGCCAGGCTTTGCACTCCACGTGTCCTTAGCCCTCTCTCGTTATCTCTCCCTCTCTCTGCGCCCATAATTTGTGTTGGTAGAATCGTCCCACAAACCTAGCTCCGGCAAATTCGGTCCCGCCCGGCCAGAAATCAAATCATCTGGGAAATGTGTACACGCAAGTATTGGAGGCGGATACCGGCGAGTCCGGCAAAGTCCAGTGCACCACCAGAAACCGTTGCGGTCAGATCAAAGCGTCCCAGTTAAGAGGATGAAATCTCCGCCCTTCCTGCCCACGCCCGGACGCTCCCTTCTCTCCCGCTCCCCTCGCAAGTTGTATGCTTACACACAGTGACCAACCGCGGAGCGACCGTGTGCTGACGGTGCGGAGTACGGGCCCAGCTCGCCAATATTAGAGCATTAGATCACCGGCCGCTTTGCCTCTTTGCATTCTTCACCCTCACCCACATCCCACCGCGCATTCCGCACAGCGATAATCTCATCTAATTTGCGAGCACGAGTCAGAACGATCCACCGATGGCCCGAAGGGAACGCTGGGACGATGGTTCCCTGTAACGAGCTGTAACTGACCACGGAGATTGTCGCCGTGTCGTTCGCCTTTGCAACTATGTGGTGCCTTATCAACGCAAAACCAGGCCAGTGGACGACCGTTTCTTTATGAGCTGTTGCCGTGTTTACCCGCGGAGTGGAAGGTTGGCAGGCGCGGGTCGTCCTCACCCGGGCAATGCAGACAATTTTCTCCCGGGAAGGAATACAATCGGCTTAGCCGGGCAGCACGACCGCTGGTAGTCGATGTCCTAACATGCGATCGCATCAGAACATTTGCATAAGCCATTCAAAGAATGAGAGGATTGTTTTAGCATTATTTTGCAAGAGTGAGATTCGATTGAGTATATTTTAAAATTTACCTAAGTGTTTATCTTGATAAAGGCTCTTACCCGATGGATAAACCTGACCGCATTCAAATGTTTGCTTACTCTTGACTCACCGCAAAGAAAAACTTCTGAATAATATTCCCCCCCCCCCCTCGTGCAGCATCTTTTGCCTTTTAAAATTTACCGGCATGAGTCGTCTTCGCAAAAAGAATAAAACTAATCATCTCATCCTCCAGCAACCGGATGGCCGGACCGATGATAAATAACAGGGCACAATCCCTCCAGTAATTGTTCAAATATTAGTCCACTGCCTCCTGGTCCTCCTCCCACTACGCAAATAAACCCACCCACTATCGGTACACAAATTGTCCCATCCGTTTGATCTTTAATCTACTAGCCTGCCCGACTTCCCCGAACCCACGAGCCGGATCGGTGGCCATTTTTCATGCAACCCAGTCCGTACTAAAAAAACGAGACAAAATGGGTAAATGGAAGAGCAGACAGTTGCACAACACCGATCCACCAACCCCCCCCCCCCTCCCCTCGGCCCTTCCTCGTGACCCCATAAATATATCGTACCGAAAACTCGTGGTCCGAAAAGCGGTGGAAGGAAGAAATTTAATGATCATAAGTTGTAGTGTTTTTTGTATGTGTCTGTGTTTCGCCGGTAGATCCTGTATCGGTTCAATAAGGGTTGCAAGATGGCACCCGGTTGTGACCGGTTTGTTTGTCTTTTTTCTCACCCCACACCACTCTTGCTGCCGCCCACTCCATTTGTGCTTTTTGCGCATCTCCTTTCGTCCTTCCTGTCGTCGTTTGCTTTATTCCATCCAGTCCCGTAAAAAAATTGTCATCTGTTTTCTCCGAGCCACAAACCACCACTCTGCCGTATGTCCCTACCGAGCGTAGCCGGCTCGGTAAAAACACAAATATGCCCCACCCCCGCAACCATGCGGCCATTGTCTTCCCCCACGGAGCGAAAGCGATGGAGGTTGCGCGATGAGGAAGGGCGCCGCAAATCTGTTTTGCCGTGAATTTATCTCCTCCCGTCCGATCTGGGACACGTTCGGTGCATCAAGCTTCACGGTGGACCTTCTGTTATTTATTTGTTTTCTTTTCTCTTTCCCCGCCTCGCTCGGTACGACCGGGTTTCTCCGCAGGTTCGTGTCTCGGCTCGCATCAAGCGGAAGCCGACGCGCTACGAGGTGTCCGTGGTGACGCGGGATGAAGTCGGTGCCTACAAGCCGTATCTCTGGGAGCAGTCGGTGTTCGAGAAGGGACCGATGTTTAGGTAAGTGTGACCGTGTTAGTCCACGCAATGTCGGACGGTGGTTTTGGCCCCTAACGAGCTACCTGCCGGGGTAGCAATTCGGTCCTTGCCTTGACCAATGCCAATTTACTAATGCGTGTGACTACCGAAACAAACCGATACGTTACTCGACCGTTCCCCCCACCGACCGACAGGGAATGGCTGCTGACGAAGATCGTGAATGGCGAGCGGGCCTCGTACTCGGCGCCCAAGTTTGCCCGCATGCAGGAGCGCACCCGGTCGCAGATGCTCGAGGACATCGTGGCCAACCTGGCCAACCACGCGGAAACCGGCCAAATCCCCAAACCGTACCGAAGGGGTTCGTGGAGACCCATCGGTGAGGATCCTTGCATGTTACGAGTGACAGTTAGTTGCTGTATGCGACTCTATGTGCCGCATAGTATGTACTTGAAAGCTATCTCTCTCTGTCTCTCTCTATCTCTCTCTCTCTTTCTCTCGCTGTCACACGACACACTCTCACGCACACAGACTCTTGCTCACTTTCGCCCACGAACAATCTTCCTCTGCAAAATTGCACACGTACGCTGCTGTCACTTCGCCAAGGTGATAAGTTATGCTTCTCCTTCTTTCTATCTCTCTCTCTCTCTCTTTCTCTCCACCACCATCACGTCCACACACACGGCTCTCACACTCTTTCGTTCTTCCGGTTTTCAAGTTTGGTTGAAATTATATCTTGCCGTCCTTCCTACGAGCACGATCACCTTCGAATTGGCCTACCCATAGCTTACAACACCTCTTCCGCTTCCACACTGGACACTGACTCTGTCTTTTTTACCTACTAAAACACTTTCCGCGACTTCCGTCAGCTTGAAAAGGTTCGTGAATTGATGAGCTGCCCTTTTCCGTGAGGAAATGATTTGTTAAAATGCAAAAGATTGGGTTGAAAATGGGAGAGTGGGAATCGTTGGGATGGATGTTGTCAGATTTTAGAACAAATCTGATCAAAAGCATGAAGTTGTTATTTATGGCTTGAACCTTGAGGGCTATCAACTCTTGCAGACCCTTTTTTGCTTTAGCATGAAACTGCATCACAAGATTTTACACTAGTTTGCTACATCGTGATTGACCATCTGGCTTTATTCCAAACTAGGTTCAAAATGGTCTAGAGGCTTACAATTAAGCCTTTCCATCACTAAACAATTTGCTAGCCTGTTGCTGTTTCAGATTTGCAAACATGTTTTCCTTACCGTTTTCATCCATCGAATCTTCCTCGCTCCTGAGGACTGAGGCTGGAGAGGACTCTACAACTTGTTGTTTTCATGTTAGGGGTTTACGAGCTCCACAAATTACCTTTACGTGTATTTTGTTGTATTTTTCTCGCTGCTCAATTTAATGGAGGAAAGGTTCTGCTCCGTATCAAACTTCTCCCCAACTTCACCTCGTCCCTAAGGATTAGCACTCACGTCATGGTAGTTATTTTAAGAACATTGTTTCTTGGTTCTTTTCGATGCAAAACTTTTACTTGCCGACCGACAAAACACACCAGCAGCTATGGGGCAACAACACCTGGAAAAACATTAACCAACCGGGAAACAAACAAACAACATAACAAAGACGCATGGTACGGGAGATGAACGGATCCGTGAACCATACGGCATTCGATCAACTGCGGAACTTGGCACTCGTATTTTAAGCAAAATTTTCCTCGAGAGATTAAGGGGAGAGGCACATACATCATGGCTAGTTAAAGTAATACAAGCTTTCAGAGATATTTTCAACGATAACAACACTGAACAGGCTCCCTAACGTCAGCCTCCCATTTTACAACTGTCTCGTCTTGCAAACGCAAAACATTTAAGATATTCTTCCGCGTGGCAGCTGCCAGAAAATTTGCAAAATATGTTAACGCCTCACAGCGCCGCCCAAGGCATTCCATTCCATTCCGACCCGACGAGCAACGGAAGGATACACTTCTGCGCGAAAGGAATCTTGTTCGATTTCCATTATCATCAAAACTGAAAGTTTTCCATTGAAACGCTCCCTTTTTCTTGCTGTCTCTCCCTCTCTCTCTCATTGTCGCTCTATCCTCACACACACATAGCCTGTTGCCCACGGTCTCAACTGCCACCTCCTGGGATTCGTTACCCCCAATCCCAACCGTGTCTAAGTGAACAGATCGGAGAGTAAAAGCTCCGGTGGAAAACGCGCGCCTCGAAACGTCCATCGGGAAGGAAGCCAAGTCCATCGACCCCCGTCCTTAGCTCCACTCAGCCCCCCCTTGGCGTTTCGGGCAATTAAATTAGGGAAATTATTAAGCTCCTGCTAAGTGAAACATAAAACTGTGAAACTTTCCTTTTCCCCCCCGTTTTAACCGGGGCGCCAGGAGGTTGGAAACCTTTGTTGCTTTTCCTGCAACTGCTCACGGGGATGGGACGGGAAGGGACGAGGATGCAAAGTTCGATGTCAACGCGCTCCTGTCGAACCATTAGTAATGTAAACATGCTCATTCACGTGTGCCACATCCAGCAAGGATGACGAAGAAGCCTCTTCCTCTCGCTCTTGCGTGAAGGAAATCTTTCGCCAGGCCGTCGGTGCTCCTTCACTGAGGGTTTGCCGTGGTCACTGGAAGGACAATGGCAACCTGACGCGATACTGTTGTGCCTTCTCGAAACGTCATGGGTACAGAAAAAAAAGGGCTCCCTTCTTGTGGGTGTTGAATGGACGGAACCAGTAGCATACACAATGCGGCGGATCTACGCCGTAACTCGATATCTTTTTGCAACAATCGCGCGAAGACTACGGAAGAGGCAACGTGGGCGAATGACTGGGCAGCGGGAAGCGCTGACTTTTCTGCAGACACACCGTAACTAGGACATGCGGGATCGCGACGTCCACGTTGTTTTCGGTCTAACGACGAAACCGCTCGGGAAAGGAAACCCCCGGGACAAGCCCGTCACCCTCAAGGGTTGGCAAACAATTCTCTCTCTCCCCAGTTTTTTGCCGGTGAACGGACACCCTCCGCCCTGGTAGGCAGGGCGACGCAACCGTTTCCGGTTTTGCGCAACCCAGAAAAAAACACCCGAGTTTCATCCCTCGAGGGGGGTGTTATCTATATGCGACGCTCTGTGCTCGCGTTGTCACTTTTTCACGAAGACTTTCAACTGCCACTGCCAGAGTATTGTGCTGTCACACCTTCGGGTGTATTGGTACCGTTTGAGGAAAAGATACGGTGGTGGTGCGGCCCAAGTTGGTGTCTCCTGGTGCCAACAAAAGGCAACGGGGAAAAAATTCTTCAACCAAACAAGTAAATAGAACAGTGTTAAACTTGAAGTCTCCAGTTTTCTTTACAATGTCTCCTAGCTTCGTTCGTATCCTACTTGCTGGTTTCGATTCTTTCTCTCTGGTTCAATTCTCACACCGAATATTTCATTTTTGTCCGTTCAATTGTGTTCCATTCAATTTAGTACTGGCTGCGTGCTCTCATGTACTAAATATAGGAATGAAGTGCATACCCCTTAAAGTATGCAATTTCAATCCATGGATCTAGCTTGCCTGGGAAGAATGCTGCTTTTACCCCGGGAACATGAGATGATTTCAGTTTTCGTGCCTTTCACTTCACGTTTTCCGACTCACACTGGTTTACACTTTCCACGAAGACCGCTCCGTGGAAAAAGGAGTCCCACATTTATCAGTCTGCCTGCTGGAGATATTCTTACACGCGCTTCCCATAGGACGATGAGCTTCATTTCTATCGGTTCCTCTTTCTTCCCATTTCCCGTGCACGCTTTGTTGTTCGCTGTTGAGTTCTCACTTTACACGCCGTGCCCGTGGCCATTGTTTCGTGTGGGATTGTACGCTGCACTCACGAGCGCTTCCGGTCACGCTTTCCGGCTTTGTCTGCGATGCTGCATCATTTCCGCATCCGCCTTAGAACCCCTTTTTTTGCCCTGCATTTGCTTCTGCTATCTGCTATGCTCTATTCTATTAATTTTTTGCACCCAACACAAATAGCCATTTGTCGTTATCGTCGGTACGGCTCCGGGAGGGAAAATAGTTTGCTTAACGAATGAATGTGCAAAGTGTCAACCTGCTTTTCTGGGCTATTGTTACAGTATTCATTCTGTGGATCACTTCTTCCATCATACCGATACTCGATCGACAATAATTCACAGCTGTAGCCCCTTTCCATGAAACTCAGCATAAACTTTCGATTTGCTTAAAACACATCTTACAATTTCGTGTTCTGTATTTACAGAAAACCGGTACTGTTGAATGCTAAATGCGTATTCATACAATTTCCTTTTCATTTGTTGCATACATCATTTATGTTGCGAAATAAAAGCTAACTCAAAAGCAAAAATTCTCCCGGGCGTATGAATGAACTTTGGCATAATGCAAACATTGCACTCCAACCCGGTGTTGAACAACTCTCGACGCGATATTTAACTTTGCATTTTGCTGTTGAACATAAGGAAACTACAACTCCGCTTCCATTCACCACCTGGCTGCATTGTAATCTAACGCCAACGTTTTCACACTCGCTCCAACGTGCTGGTCGGTGCATCTGCATACGAAGGTGCGTCGAAAGGTGCACATTCTACCTTGCACCGGCTATCACCGCTAGAGGAAGATAAGGGCCACGCTGCACCATGTGCTGGAGAGCTTTGCTCTCCTACATTAACATGCTCATGCACAGCATCGAGCTGACCTTTGCCCGCTGCTCGTGGAAGCAAAGGTGAGGCAGATCTCCCCCTGGTTTTTTTCCACCTAGCGATCCCAGAAACTTTTGGATCCTTATGAGTGCTTTTCTGTTTGTTTTGTGTGTATGTTTCGTTTCACGTGCGCATTCCACCTGCAATGCAAACGGTTTCCATCAACGTGTTTTAGTTTTAATTTTATAAAAATGGCACACAAAGCCACCGAGCGCAGCCACCAAATGCCGGCACACGTGAGACCGGCAACGGTGGAACTTCTTGTCTGAAATGAAATGGTGAGACTAGAAAAAAAAAACTACCACCTCTACACCCACTTTGCTTTCCTGCTAGCAGAAGTGAACAGAAGAAAAATAGAGTGTAGAAAGCAAAAGGGGAAAAAAAACGATTCTTCGAGTTTCGTAACTTTCCTGCCACTTATCTGCACGATTGTGTAACGGCACCGCCGAAAAAGGAACGCGTGGGCCCGTTGGATGTTGAGTAGCGCCCAGGTTTTGGCCAACTACCACACATAAGAGAGAAAATCTCCACCAACAAGGGCAGCAGCTAATACGCCATCTAAATCCACCTATTTGCATTAACCGTAATGGGTCGAAATCTTGCCCAAAGTCCCATTACTCCAACTGGGCGAAACTCATTCCCGACTACTAAGCTCATTACGGACGGTGCCATGAAGTTGGTCTTAAAAGGTTGGCTTTTTTTTTTGTGTGGCCAGGTGGGAATGTGAGATTCAGCAAGGAACGGGATAGGGAAAACAAATTCATGAACGGCATCGTACATGCTATCTCATGCCTCTGCTTCGGCCGGATTCTTCCAGCCCCGTGATAAAGTGTGGAGAAGGTGGAACACATGTCTACAGGGTATGGAATACAATTTTCCTACCTGCGTTCACTAATTCATTAAAATGTATTAGTTGTGTAGTCTAATAAAAGACCCCCTACTGCGGCTACTATTGAAATCGGGTTGTACTTGCTATTTCGTCGGTTTTTTTAATGTTGGGCCTTTTGCCCGGAAACGGATGTGGAATGATTTGCCCGGCGTTTCGGCCCCGGATATGTAGGTTTCGTAACATTCAATCCGACCAAAGAAAGGTGCAGGAAAGACGGGCTTTTTGCGGGAGATTTCTCGCAATCATATTGCAAAATAAACTTGAAGTCACGAGTACACCGGAAGCAGCGCTCCATACGTTGTTTTCGGGGGTGTATTTAGTGCTTCCGGTTCATGTCAGTTTTTTCCTTCGTTCTCCGTCGGGATTTACTTTACGGGTTGCTTTGTGTTGCCGTTCGTAGGAAGCTTCGTCAGCCTTCTGTTTAGAGGAAGCGCGTGTCCTTGCAAGACGCCGGCTGCTAACAGACCAACACCGGACTCGCCCACTTGGTCCAGTAGCGGCTAGTCCCGAAAACCAGACAACGATAGCATTCTGCCCGGTGGGGCCGGTCCATTTTGTTTTATATTATTTTATCTCATTTCGTTTTATTTATTTAGTTTCTGGTTTGCGAGGTTCCGAGGCGGGTTTTTTTACACCTATCTCCAAACCGCAGCCGTTGATTTTCCCTTAAACTTCATCGGAAGTTGGTCTTGTTGGCTTGCCGACAAGAGGATGCTGGCAAGCCACATTTCTGTCCTATTTTTTTTCTTTTTTTTCTCTTTTTCCGCAACGAACTGGCAAACGGAATCCGAACGAACGAACACAGTGTCCGGCGGTGGTATCTCTAATGGAGATTAAATATTTATTAAAATTTATCATTAGCAACGCCATTTCATATTCCACACGGAAAGTGGCCAACCAGAGGGGGGAATTTAAAGGAAGCAACCATCGGGATAGGATGGCCGGAGACTGTGCGGGTTCGAATAGCCCGTTCCTGTGTGTTCCGTTGCGTTATTCGCCGACACGATAACGATGTCGTCGTTCGTTGGTCGACCGAGAAGACAATCTCAACTCAATGATGTCCGTATGCGACGATCGCACACCGTATATCGCTCCTCTCGCAAGGATACAGCCACCCTTAATCAACCGGTCGCTTTCTCACACCCGGCCATAATGTGATAACCTCGAGATAAACTAGTGGACGGCAAAATGTGCGACCAGAATGCGAGATAGTGCCGCTGATAGCAGAGGGCCCCGTGTGGTAAGATAGGTAACAATACTGTCCAAGACCGCCCGGGAAAATGTAGCAAGTTGTTGGTCGTGCCTGCTCATCCGGTTGCAAACACATACCGTGGAAATTATCGGCGAAGAATATAAAGAAGGGAAAAATGTGGACATAATCCGTTCCCGATGGCAAACGCCGCCAGCGTAATGAGGAAGGTCGAACCCGACACCGTGCCACTGTGCTACGTGTGTACTAAAAAGTACCACCGAAAGTGGCAATCACCTTCCTCCTTGAGCAGCATCTTTAGGCGGTACGATGAAAAAACGCTTTCCCCCTTTCAATGAGTGTTGGTTTCAATTATTCAAGGGGAGCGAGTGCGGGGGTTAAATACGGCACCAAGGAGGTGGTGTACGCTTCCGATAATGGGGAGATGCCCGAAAGCATGGCAGAGGTTTTGTGTTCGGTGCAAATTGATATAAACAGGCAGCCAGGCAGCGTTGCGAGCGTGACTAAAAGAAAGCACACGTCCCTTGCCACGATTTCCGTTTGTTCGTGTGCACAAAAGCCGGGGGGGGGGGCATTGGAGTTTCTTCTAAACTCGAACCGACACGAGATTTTCCCGTAGTTGCCGTAATCTAACGAGCGGCAACAGCGAATGGAACGAAACGGCGAACCGATTAAGTGGCAGTCGGTTTTGCTCGAGCGCGTTAAATTTTATCGACACATTCCACAGGATCGCAAGGTCTTGGAAAATCGAAGTTCGGGAAAACTCTTGCTGCTTTTCATTCAACCTTTTGGCGTTAGGCGCAACGAAAGGGTAGCTTTTGGGGTAAAGATATCGTCGTATCGTTTGATGGCGAATCATTATCGTTGCTTTGTCGATGGTTCTTTTCCGAAAACGAGCTCAGAAGGATTCTCCAGTTTATCTCCCGTTCCGTCGTAGCGCGCTGTTCGTTTACTTTTTACGACCGAACGGATTTACATTGGCGAGATCAGGCCCGTTTTGGTGATTGGTGCACATTTTAAAGAGCTTTCGGTAATTTATATAGTGCGGAATGGTGGGGAGTTAAAAAATAAAACAAGCGGCACAGCGCTTTTCGTTTGGGGGAAGCAGTGTATGTTCGTAGCTCAAATGGCGTGATTGATTGAGAATGTGAAGTATGCGAAAGCGTTTGAAAAATATTTATTTTCATTTATGTCTGCCTTTCTTCTGCTCAATCGATGTCCACCGACATTTTATCAAATTTATGGTACCCTTGATGTCTTGGACGAAAATCATTTCTCGATTTAACCAACGACTTGGTGTTGCCGCCTACCGACAGTTCATCATTTCCCGACCGACCCACTCTCGACAGTCCTTCCAGACCTTCTTCCAACTTATTTTAACGGCAGAGAGAAGAGAGAACCGACCGTCCAGCCGGCAGCCAGAATGGGAAAACAAACCGTGCTGATAAGGAAAAGATGGGAAAACAATTCGAAATCTTAATGCATTCCAAATTATAATCCAGTGACACCCAGCGTCGACGGGTTGAGTTTATGGCCCTCCGATTGGAAAGCGAGGGAAACCCAAAAAAAGAAAAACGAACAAACAAATTTGGCCCGTAGTCCCCGCCCTTCTAAAGCGCCATAAGGCGGCATCTGCGTCGCATACAGCTCGTTCCGTTGTGTTTGATTCATTAAAATCTCCTCTTTTATCCCTCCACGATCGTCACCAACTGCCGCTGCTGGTCCCAAAATTCTCCTGGCCCCGCTTGAAGTCCCGCTTGCTAGAGTCTCATAAAATGATGAAGTATTTAACCCCATTCCGAAATCCGTGGCCTCTCCGGCGTTCTTGCTTCACAAGGCGCGTCCGTACACTTCTTCTCGTAGGATTTCTTGCTTCCTCTTC